>OY740785.1:42001644-43201644 GCA_963514005.1 Raja brachyura | reverse complement strand
TGTAAATGTGACAGAACGTTCGCGCAGGTAAGTTCATGCTCTGCATACAGTTTCTGGAATTATGAGTGATTTATTTACATAATTAATGATCCCTGTCATTAAGCTCAATGCTTTACATGTCACATGTCTTAAAACCATTCTCAGTGACGCTGGATGAAATTGGAGTGGCTTCTTTGTGAAATCAGTTTTGTCCGCTGTTCCATGTAGTACAATAGACCCATATACAATGTACATACATATAAGACCTTGCAATAAATGGCAAATAAAGAAAATCTCCTATGATTCCTATTCATGGATCGATTCAAGAGGTTTGAACAATGTGTCACATAAACATAAAAATATAATTAATATGTTTAACATACAAAATTCAAAGCTGAATGCACAAAAGCTGGTGTGATTGTTCAGTTATTGCAGTGATTACGCCATCTCTGGTTTCAAATATAAGTCTTCCTGAAACAATTAATTGTACAAATTCTGCAAATAAAAGTTCAATTTGGTGGTATTGGTTACAGTATTCATCAAAGAAAGTGAAGTGCATAGGAATTAAAATGTAGCTCTGTCTCATACTCCCACACAAGGGTAGGTAGGCTGACCACAGACTGTCATCTGTGAAGTCAGTAAGTACTGTAACATTTCACTCATGCGTAATCACAAGGAGTCTGATTCACTATTGATGATATTTCTGATGAAAGGTCTTTTACGTGAAGTGTTACCTCCCTTTCTCTCTCCACAAACGCTGTCTGACCTGCTCAGTCTACAGATTTGCCTGCTTTTATTTCTTCAATGTTTTTTTTTCAAGTGTAATTGTATATACCTGATTTCTCAAAAGCATTTCTTGGGATGTGTTAATTCTTCCTTGAGAAGAAAACAATCTATAAAAATTGCTTGCAACCCCAATGAGCAAAATACCTTTATAAATTGCCCATTTAAACTCTCATATCTTTTATTATTGACGATCCTAATAGTCCAGAGATGTGTGACTTTATTTTGATTGAATTGATTGAAAAATACATCATGGAAACAGGCCTTTTGGTCCACCAAGAGCATGCCGACCATTGATCACCCTTTCACGCTTGTTCTATGCCATCCCACTTTTAGGAGACAATTTACAAGTTCAAGTTCAAGTGAGTTTATTGTCACGTGTCCCTGATAGGACAACTAAATTCTTGCTTTCCTTCAGCACAACAGAACATAGTAGGCATTGACTACAAAACAGATCAATGTGTCCATATACCATTATATACGTAAATACACACATGAATAAATAAACTTATAAAGTGCAAATAACAGACAATGGATTATTAATGTTCAGAGTTTTGTCCGAGCCAGGTTTAATAATCTGATGGCTGTGGGGAAGTAGCTATTCCTGAACCTGGTCGTTGCAGTCTTCAGGCTCCTGTACCTTCAACCTGAAGGCAGCAGGGAGATGAGTGTGTGGCCAGGATGGTGTGGGTCCTTGATGATGCTGTTAGCCTTTTTGAGGCAGCGATTGTGATAAACCCCCTCGATGGAAGGAAGGTCAGAGTTGATGATGGACTGGGCAGTGTTTACTACTTTTTGTAGTCTTTTCTTCTCCAGGGCGCTCAAGTTGCCGAACCAAGCCACGATTCAACCGGTCAGCAAGCTCTTGACTGTGCACCTGTAGAAGTTAGAGAGAGTCCTCCTTGACAAACCGACTCTCCGTAATCTTCTCAGGAAGTAGAGGCGCTGGTGTGCTTTCTTGATAATTGTATCAGTGTTCTCGGACCAGGAAAGATCTTCAGAGATGTGCACGCCCAGGAATTTGAAGCTCTTGACCCTTTCAACCATATAAACGGGACTGTGGGTCGCCATCCTACTCCTTCCAAAGTCCGCAATCAGTTTCTTGGTTTTTCTGGTGTTGAGGGCCAGGTTATTGTGCTGGCACCATATGGACAGTTGCTTGATCTCTCTTCTGTACTCCAACTCATCCCCATCAGTGATACGTCCCACAACAGTGGTGTCGTCAGTGAACTTGATGGTGGAGTTCGCACTATGACCGGCTATGCAGCAGTCATGAGTATAGAGTGAGTACAGCGGGGGGCTGAGCACGCAGCCTTGAGGTGCCAATTGACCTACAAACCTGCATGTCACTTGGATGTGGGTGGGAACCAGAGGACCCGGAGGAAACCCTTGAGGTCAGAGGGACTCATGTCCACACAGACAACACCCGAGGTCAAGGTTAATCCCAAGTCTCTGGTGTTGTAGAGCAGCATCTTCACTAGCTGCACTGCCGTGTCCCCTTTATCGGGATATTCTTCTGGTACTGTGAGTATTTTTATATTTCAACACTAACATAGATAAATATAAATCTATTTGCAATTTTTCTGTGGTTGAGTCATAGAACATGGAAACAGGCCCTTTGGCCCAACCTCTCCATGTCGACCAAGATGCCCCATCTACGCTAGTCCCAGTTACCTGCATTTGGCCCACATCCCTCAAAATCTAAACCCTTTGTACCTGTTCAAGGCTTCCCTATGGGCTGCGCAGCCAGAAGGCTTCCCGACGGGCCGCGGCTGTGGACTGGGAATGCGGCCGGAAGCCTTTATCGATGCCTTCTGGATTGCCATGTAGAAGCCTGGGTCAGTGCCCAGCCGGTGACTGGCGGGTTGGACGGAAGAGCCGGGCCTCACTGGTCGGAGTCCAGGTTGGCGGAGTGGCCGACGGAGCCTGTGGCTGGAGCCTGGGTCGGCACGACAGAGGCATGAAGTGGGTGTCGACAACTGTGAGGCCTCAGCAGCAGTGAATCCTTGAGACAAATGGACCTCAGCGGTGGTGAAGCCTCGTGGCGGTGGCGATGCCTCGATGAGAGCGTGGAGGACGACCGTGAGGGGGAAGGGGAAGAACAATGGAGGACCCGGCATGGGGGGACCGCCGTGAGGGAGGTGGGGGGAGAACAATGGACAATTGGGGACCTGGCGTGGGGGAACTGCTGTGGGATGGCGGGGGGGGGGGGGGCGGGAGAACAAAAGGAGGAGCCGGCGTGCTTTGTAACTTTGTCAGCGCCGTAGGTGGCTACTATTTGTATACATTGGGTATGCAGCAAATAATTTAATTGTGCCTAGTCACATGTGACAATAAAATATTCCATTCCAAATACCTTTTAAATGTTGCCTCTTGGGTTCCTGTTATGTGAAAAAACACTACCAGATTCAGGGACAGTTTCTTCCCAGCTTTTATCAAGCAACTGAATCATCCTATCACCAACTTGAGAACGGTCCTGAGCTACCATCTACCCCATTGGAGATCGTCGGACTATCTTTAATTGGACTTTACTGGACTTTATCTTGCACTAAACATTTTTTCTGTTATCATGTATCTGTACACTGTGGACGGCTTGATTGTAATCATGTATAGTCTTTCCACTGACTGGATAGCACGCAACAAAATAGCTTTTCACTGTACCCCGATACATGTGACAATAAACTAAACAAACTAACTAACTACATTTTTTCCCTCTCAGCTTAAACTTATGACCCCGTGTTCTTGATTCCCCAACTGTGGGTATTTACTCTATCTGTTCCTTTCACCTTTAAAAGATCACCCCTCACCTTTCTGTGCTCCAAGAAATAAAGTCCTAGCCTGCCCAAGCTTTCCCTACAGCTCAGGCCCTCAATTCCTGGCAACATCCTTGTAAATCTTCTCTGCATTCTTTCCAAATTAACAACATTCAATTGGCACTTAAACAATATAGGAACTAATTTTTCTTTTGCTTCATTGTCTAACAAGGCAATACCAAATGTTCCACTAGCATGAAAAAAAGTTATCATTCTACTGTTCAGATAATCAATATCTACAACAGTTAGCCAACTGATATAATCGATCTTGTGGCCAAATTGTCTACATTGGACACAAATCATAAAATAAAGTTATCAAGTTGTTAGTTGAAATCGGTCAACAAATGATTCTGTTTACACAAAATGCTGGAGAAACTCAGCGGCGTACAGCCGCATCTATGGAGCGAAGGAGATAGGCAATGTTTCGGGCCGAAACCCTTGTTCAGACTGATGGACTGATTCTGTTTATCTGTGACAATGTGAAAGTCATGAAGAAAGAACGATATGCCAACAACTACATTGTTTTCTTCTTTTTGCACTTAGGCCTTCTGATTTTGTTACGTCAGAGAGAGGTACTTTCTCCAGTAACATGTGCTTCCTCAGGGAAACCTTCATTGCAAGTCCTCAAAGTACAACCAGCAATCGTTAGAATCATCTCTTCAACGTTTCTCCCATTTCAAAAATATAATTACCGTGCCTAATTAGAATTAACAATGCCATCTGAGGAAGTCATTTGAGAGGGTCTATTGTTGGTCAAGAACTTGAACTGCCAGGTGGTCAATGCTGCCCTTTGAACTATGACACCTCTTGCAACTCAATGGCAGCATTTTTCAAAAGCTAAGCCAGCCACTAAAAGATAGAAAAACCAATGGAAATTTCTGTACAATTTTAAGCATGGACTTTAGACTTTACTTTAGAGATACTGCATGGAAACAGCTCCTTCAGCCCACCCAGTCCTCGCTGACCAGCGATCACTCCGTATACTAACACTATCCTACATACTAGGGACATTTACAATTTTTTTTACAGAAGCAAATTAAGTTACAAACCTGTACATCTTTGGAGCGTGTGAGGAAACCGGAGCATCCGGAGAAAACCCATGTAGTCAAAGGCATAAGGTACAAACAGCATCCATAGTCAGGATCGACCCGGGTCTCCGCGCTGTAAGGCAGCAACTTTACCGCTGCGCCACTGTGCCACCACTTAGTTGGTATAAACTAAACCAAGGGAATGTGAGATAAATATAAGTTTGTTTCAAAAGATAAGAGTAGAAAACAGATGTTGGAAGATCCGGACAAGTGAAACCTTATAAATCTTGTCCCAAACCAAAGATAGTGTCTGTACAAAATCCAACGTGTTGAGCATTGATGCCAGTCAGATGCCCAATGACAAGCAGTGTGATATTCCTGCAGGAGGCCATCATCCTCCATTTCAATGGGAAGCTAAATCAATGATTGCTTGGGTAACCTATTCACTCACCCACACACAAGTCATAGCTTGCAATGTAATTTGGGTTTCTGTAACTTTCATTCCCAAACCAGTAAATATAATATCATCAAAGCACTATATTAAAAGTTAAATCTACAACTCTGTAAATGCTGTAAATAGACCCTTGATAGGTTTAAAAGTGGACAAAAAGTCGATGTTTGTTGCATTATAAACAAATATTATTGTACTCTTTACTTAAATGAACCAATACCAAACTGGACAGTTGAGATAACAGGCATTTAATTCTTTAAGAAATTAATTAAAAATATGAAATATTATACTATGCTATTACATTATGCTAGCTGATAATAAAAAAAATAATCCAAGCAGGTCCTTTTTATAAACAGCAGAACAAATCCATTCTGATTAATTACCACCCAATCAGTCTATCCTCTTTCATTAACTAAGTAATGGAATGTGATAGAAACAATGATTTCAGTCCATAAGATCATAAGATCATAAGTGATAGGAGTAGAATTAAGCCATTCAGCCCATCAGGTCTACTCCGCCATTTAATCATAGCTGATCTTTCTCTCCCTCCTAAACCCATTCCCCTGCTTTCTTCCTATAACTTCTGACACCCATACGAATCAAGACTAATCAGTTGACACTCACTCTCCAACAACCTACTCATTCATGTTCAGTTTGATCATCACTCAACTCCACACATTATTACAGTTATGGCTGAAGTAAGACCAAAGAGATGAATTCCATAGATGAAATTCGTGATATCAATTTGATGAAGGAGCACTGGTAATATTGATACCAGTGAGCATTCAGGGGAAAAACACACCAATGGTGAGAGTCAGACCTTACGCAAAGATCTTGCGTCTGAAGGAGGATCTCGACTCGAAACATCACCCATTCCTTCTCTCCAGAGATGCTGCCTGTCCCGCTGAGTTACTACAGCAGTTTGTGGCTATCTTCGTGCACAAAGGAAGATGGCTGTGATTGTTGGAGGCCAATCCTCCCAACAAGGTTACACTGCAGAGAAAGGAAGATAATAGTGTTGCTGGAGTACCATTCCACCATTATGACTTTCATATTGTCATAGCTAAACATAATAATTTGTTCCCCAACCTTAGCTACCAGCTTATAATTTACCTTTTATGATTTGTGTCTATGAAATCTACTGTATCAATTTGGTGACCATTATAGATCATTATTCTCTAATTGGCAGATTCTGAGCATCTTCATTTTAATTTATTTGAGTAGAATGTTTGGTATTGTGGCAAAATAAATTATTTTTTTCCTATATTGTTTAACACCCACACACAAATCACTCTGCCCTGCTGGCTGATGAAAGGAAAGCCAAATCATTTATTGATAGTGAAATTTCAGTTGGAATTTTACTCACTATTACCAGGGCTTCTTGGTCAAATTATGTCAGTTGGAAAAATTGCAAATAAGGTTAACACTTTGTAAGTGTTAAAATAAAATCTATTCAATGTACCAGAAGAAGTTCCACAGAACAGAGTCACACATCTCTGCAATATTAGGATCAACAAAAAAAAGTGTTTTGTGAGGGTTAAAATGGGGTGATTTACAATGCATAGGGGTTTGCTCACTGGTGCTGCAAGCTACATTTCTTCTTTGAATTTTCAAAGAATACAATAAGATAATAACAGAAGTAGTATACAAATATGGCTGCAGCATTTTGTGTCTATCTTGTCTTTATCATAACCCTGTGTCGCCTTATCGCCAAACAACACCTCTACTATTCCAATCGCAACCTCTCAGCATCTGCTTTGTTAATCGCCCTCAAAACTCCATTTCTTTCTAAGATCATCTCTTTTTTATTTGAATAGTCCCAAAAGCATGTGTGTGTTTGTTTTTTTTTTAAAGACGTACACTTCTCTTGTTAACAGAACGGTCTGAAAAATGTTTACTTGCAGCCAAGAGTTTTGCAAGGAAGGTCAGGGCTTCTACCATTTGACATGCAATATGTTTTAGGTGTTGAAAAGCAGAAGGGTGAGACAAGTTGGAAGTCAGATGCTGAATCACACTGTGGATTCAGCCCCTCTAGGAATGATACACAAACAATAACCCCTTTTACCTGCACCAAATCTCCAGCCCTTTGGAAATAATGCCTGCTCACGTTATTTCAAGGTTTTACATTCTTTGTCCTAAAGTAAAAGAGATTTACTTTTTTTTTTTAATTTCCATGTTTTAAAAATAGTTCTTAAACTTTATTTAGATTTGCTCAAACAGTTTTTAAAGTCTAAACACTAAAGTCAAAAGCATTTGATGTGGCCTTTCATCATTCTGAAGGCAAAACGTCAGTAGTACACTGCCCAAGGCTTACATGCAGCTCCATAGTGAGCATGAAGATGTCTCTTGGCTGTGGAGGCTCATGCTGCTTTATTCTCCACATTCAGGAAAACTAAGTCTAGCTAAGTTGGACGAGTGTAAGTAAGAACTGCAGATGCTGGTTTAAATCGAAGGTAGACACAAAATGCTGGAGTGACTCAGCGGGTGAGGCAGCATCTCTGGGGAGAAGGAATTGGCGACACTTTTGGTCGAGACCCTTTTCTCCAGAATTTTGTCTACCTTCGATTTTGTCTACCTTAGGTTGGGGGAGAAGACATTGTGTCTGAGGAGCAGCCTGGGTCCAGTGCAATCCAGCCATTAGCAACAATAGATCTTTATATGGTTAAAAACAATGATTTTGCTACCTGTTCATTGATTGAGTGAAATCAGGAAAGGATACACAAGGTGGGAAAACAAGTACAGAAGTGGTTTTTGGTCACATATGTTACTGCTGCAACTGAAAATAAATAATATTGGAGTAAAACAGCAAAATTAAACATGTTTAAACTTTATAAACTACTGGACATAGGCATGAACGCAAAATAAATAAAAACTGAGAAAGATGTTGTAAATCCAAACGGCTTCTAGTTCTTATTTTACCATAAGGGACACAAAGTGTGCTGGAGTAATTCAGTGGGTCAGGCAGCATACCTGAAGAACATGAATAGGTGACGTTTCAAGTTGGGACCCTTCTTCAGACATTGTGTCCATTTTTGTAAATCAGCATCTGCTGTCTATCTCTGATATTCACGTGAACATTATTCACATTATTCCCTTTATAATGCATCTGTACACTGTGGAAGGCTCGGTTGTAATCATGTATTGTCTTTCTGCTGACTGGTTAGCAAGCATCAACAGCTTTTCACAGTACTTTGTTTACAGGTGACAATAAACTAAACTCAAATTACTGAATCCAATTCTGGGATGTGGTTTACTGATCAGAAATGACATTGAAAGTGGAACACTTGAGGAGCCTAATTACATGCCCTTTTTCCAATGATCCTTGTTAATGTTTTCTCCTCTAACCTTAAATATCCCAGTAGGCCTGGCCACATGAACAGGGAGCTGATGACTCGCAGACGTTCTCACTGCTGATCTGAAAGTAGCCACTGGGAGGTGTGTACGAGTAGCAATCTGCTGGGTTTTTTCCCCCCCTCAGTATTTGCCTTACTCCTGACATCAGGGAACAGTGACCTAGTGAGGCAGAATTGCAAGTATGAAAACATATTACACCACATCGCAGTGTGGTGTGCTAGTGATTCAACTTTGTTAATCCATCTCAAGGGTTGAACTTTTGTTGACACCACAGCGGCGTAACGACTGATCATTCCAGTTCTTAATTCTCTGCCGGAGGAACAGAGCATGAATGGTGGCTTTATAGAAGATGGGAATAACGGAATTTACTGTGTCAGTAAGTAGCACTTTTCTTTGAAAATTAGGAAGATATTTTGAGATAGTAAGAATTATTGCTGCCACTTCTCATTTTGGGCAAATATTTTCATAGGACAATGGGCATTGTAAAATCATAAACAACAATATAAATATTTGCAATTTTGCATCACCGAGGGCATATTATTACTCATTTAGGACGTAGTATTTGACTAAATTTTGTACGGCATATATTTTTGTCTTATTAGTTTCTTTAGGTTCTTAAACCAATTTACCAATTTTACTACATGTTGACTGGGCCGAACTAGGGTATTACATGCACTTCTCATCATCACATCTCAACAGTCAAGAATGTTAAATTGTCATATGCCCGGGTTCTGAACTGGAACAATAAAATTCTTACTTCCTACAGCTTTACAACACTGTAGTAAAGGTGAGGAAAGGTGGAGAAGGTGAAGAAAATATATATTAACGTAGTTCCAGGGTTGAAAGAATTCAACAAAATTAGGTTATTGATTCTGGATTTTTGTTAGAAAATGCTGGAAACATTCAGCAAGTCAGTCAGCACCTGCGGATACAGAAACAATGTTTCAGGTTGAAGGGTAATTTTTGACCTGAAACATTAACTTTCTCTTTCCCCAGATGCTGTCTGACCTGTTGAGTATTTCCAGCATTTGCAGTTTTTAGATTTTCCATATACATGTTTGTGCTCTTTGGATCAAAGAAGGCTGGGTGGGAATCTGACAGAGATGTGCAAGATCACGATTGCCTTAGCAATGGAAATAGAAAAGGCTGGTGTTATTTGTGAATACTTCAAAAATTAGGAGCCACAGATGCAAAGTAAGGAAATATACTTTTATGCAGAGTGTTTATGATCTTAGAGTGACTGTCTATAAGGGTGGTGGAAACAGAATCAATCAGGGCTTTCAAAGTGGAATTTGAGGGGGCATGAGGCAAACTAACTCGGGGAACTAATTTGATGGGCCAAATTACCTTCCCCAGTGCCATATTAATTCACAATTGGAGACATTTAAAGAATATTTTAGCGAGTGCTGTAAGAAAATAATTGATTCAATAATATTATCTATACTGATGATGAATTGCTGATCTGGAAAATTGAATTTCTGCTAAGGAAATGCTTACAGTTTGTAGAAAAAAAATCTTCATTTATAGGAATCAGTACAGAGGCACTTAGAAGAGAAATAATGTATTGAGGGGGGGAATGAGGTGACAGGACCAACAAGACAAATGAAACAAAAAGCTCCTCTAATTTATTTTGCAAACAAATTAATCAATATGGTGCAATGTACATGCTTTCAATTATTTTTTGTTGAAGTTGGGTGTGTTTATTATCTTGAAGTTGAATTCTGTTATAGGTGTGAGGATTACACATTGGTGGTTTTATTGGTTTTGCTGTGGCTTTCTGTTTTTCACCCAGAAATGTGCTGTTATGTGAATAAACATATTTGTTACCTTCAACCATTTCTTTGCAACAAATATATAACATAGGTCAGGGATGTTCAACTAAATTTAAGGTCAGTTAGACAAAATTTATTCTTCCGGATTTGTTCTTTCATTTCCCAAGTTGAGATAATTACACTTTAATTGTGTTTCAATAGACCTTCTTGGGGCCATTGTGCATACATTGTGGTTTTTTGAAACTCTTCTCTTTTTAATGTTTATGGAACTGCAGATAAATGCAAAAGACTTAGAAAAATGCACTTGCAGCAGTTTAAAACCAGAACTGGTGATAAACAAACTTGTACAAACCCAGATAGTCTGATGAATTAGAGCATTAATGGGGCGCTTTCTTACTGACCCCTTCTTTTTCTCCCTTTATTTGCATTCTCTGCCTTTCTTAGTTCTCGGATGTCCAAAAACACCTCTGGTAAACAGGACAAATAACTGAAAATGCTGGAAACACTGAGCAGGTCAGGCAGCATCTGTGGAAAGGGAAATAAAGTTTGCATTTCAGAAAGGATTATGACAAAGGGTCTTCAACCTGATATGTTAATTGTTTCTCTCTGCTGATTGCTTCCAGCATTATTGTTTTTGTTGTTTCAGATTTCCAGCATTTGTAGGATTTTTATTTACAGGTTGTCAGAGGGACTGATTCAAGACACAGTGAATGTTGTGCAATGAAAACACCCATTAGATGATAGGTAAGAGTGGGGTGTTTTATAACTTCTTTTGGTGGTTGCAAGAACGACAATCAAGTTTTATTAACTTATTTATTTCGAAAATAACTTCTTGATTCACAGGTCCTAATAAACGCGTCTGGCCACAATGGTGGTCAGCACACAACTGCCACGCGAAAGCGAAACAGAGCGAAAATAGCAGCCCCTCTCGAGTCACGTGACCGCGGCTTCCGAACGCCAGGTTCGATACCTGCGTGCGCCAGCAGGCGCCGCTACATGGCCCCCCCCAGAATCCGCGGTACGGATACGCACGGTTAACCGGACAGTTCGACTGGAACGCGTAGTCCGAAGTCGCGGGGCGAGCATAACAGTAAGGGCTGGCAAAACAGAACCGGAGGGACGCGACAAACACGAACGAGGGATGGGCGTAACAGAGGGGAGTGGTGAAACATAACCGGGGGTAACAGGTGCAGAGGGCGGCAAAATGGCCGGCGGACGCCCCCTACGCCGCGGAGTGGCCACAGCCACCGGGCTATCCTCGTCGACGTAGGCTGGCTTAAGGCGGTTAAGAAGACAAACTCCTCCCTGCCACCCATGTCCAACGTGAACGTCGAGGTACCAGTCCTCAGCACCTTGTACGGACCTTCGTACACCCGCTGTAAAGGCGAGCGGTGAGCATCCCTATGAAGGAAAACATAAGCACAATCCTGTAACATAGCAAGCACATGCACCGCTGACGAACCGTTTCGGGGAGTGGGAACAGGGACCAAAGTGTGTGCTCACTCGCGAAGGTCAGCTAGCACCGACGAAGCCGGGACCTCCTGATCACGGGTGACGGGCAGAAAATCCCCAGGTACCCGCAAAAACGAGCCGTAAACCAGCTCGGCCGAGGAGGCGTTGAGGTTTTCCTTAGGCGTAGTTCTGATGTCTAGGAGAACCCAGGGCAACTGGTCAACCCAATCAGGGTCCGTGAGCCGAGCCTTCAACGCTGACTTGAGGTGTCTGCGGAATAACTCAACTAAACCGTTCGACTCCGGATGATACGCAGTGGTCTGGTGTAGTTTCACGCCGTACAGCTGCGCCAGACCACACCACAGGGAGGACATGAACTGGGCCCGACGATCGGTAGTAATATCTGAAGGGACCCCGAAACGAACGATCCAATGGGAGACAATGGCCCGCGCACAAGCCTCAGCGGAGGTATCAGTTAACGGTATTGCCTCCGCCCACCTGGTGAACCTGTCCACGATAGTGAGTAAGTAAGTGGCCCTACGCGAACTCGGCAAGGGACCCACCAGGTCGACATGGATGTGCGTGGATGTCCGGAACAGCGAAATCCTGCACGGGCGGGTGCACATGCCTCTGCACCTTGGAAGTCTGACAGGGGATACAAGAGCGGGCCCATGCTGCAACCTGCTTTCGTAACCCGTGCCAGACGGACTTTGCCGCGACCAGGGCAGAGGTGCCGTGAATGGACGGGTGAGCTAAGCTGTGGATGGTGTTGAAAATCTGAAGCCTCCAGGCAATCAGGAGGGCTTTGCCCGTCCAGACATCGCAAAGGGCCCGCACGCACCTCAGCCAATTTAATGCCCAATTCAGCATTGCGGTAATCCCCCATGCCGGCATCAGCCTGCTTTGCAGCGGCCAGCTCCGCGTAATCCACACCTAGGCTAAAGCGGAAACCTCAGGGGCTGCCGGATGAGACAGCGCGTCAGCCACAACGGTCAGCTTCCTCGCCACATGCCGAATGTCAGACGTGAATTCAGATATGTAGGCGAGGTGCCACTGTTGCCTGGCAGACCAGGGATCGGACACGTTATTAAAAGCGAACGTGAGTGGCTTGTGGTCCATGAAAGCGGTAAACGTCCGGTAAAAGCGGTAAAAACGCCCTCCAAGAAATAACGAAAATGGCGGATCGCTAGGTAAAGCGCGAGGAGCTCCCAATCGAAAGTGCTGTACTTGATCTCGGGGGCCCGCAGCTGCCTGCTATAAAACGCCAGCGGCACCCAGCGGCTACTTACCCGTTGTTCGAGGACAGCACCTACCGCGACGTCAGATGCGTCCACTGTGAGGGCCGTTAGGGCCGATGCCCTAGGGTGTACCAGCATGGCCAACACTGGTGGCATTGGCCAACGCTGTCTTAGCTCCCTTGAAAGCCATCTGGGCCTCCGTGGACCAGACTAGGTCATTAGGCTTGCCTGCTAGACACTAGAACAATGGCCGCATGATGGCGGCTGCTGACGGGATGAATCTGTGGTAGAAATCGACCATTCCTATGAATTCTTGCAGGCCCTTGACGGATACTGGCCTCGGGCAGCGACGGATAGCGTCGACCTTCTCGGGCAGCGGCTGTGCACGGTGGCAGGTAATGCTGTGACCTTAAAAGGAGATTCAGCGCAAAATCGAATTGGCACTTCGCAGGGTTGATCACCACCCGTGCTTGTGCAGCTGTTTGAAGAGCAGGCGGAGGTGCTTAATGTGCTCTGCTGCGAGCTGCTGGCCACCAGAATATCATCGAGGTAGATGAATATGAACTGCAAACCCTGACCGACCTGATCCATTCATTTTTGGAAGGCCTGAGCGATATTCTTTAGGCCAAAAGGCATTCTTAGCCATTCGAAAAGGCCGGTGATGGTGGCCGTCTTAGGGAAGTCGGCGGGGTGGACCGGAATCTGATTATACCCGCGGATAAGGTTGACCATTGAGAAGAAGGTTGCGCCCTCCAGATGAACTGAGAAATCCTGGATGTTCGGGACTGGGTACCGATCTGCCGTGGCTACGGCGTTGAGACGCCTGTAATCACCACAAGGTCCAACCCCTGGACGCTTTGGGCGCCATGTGCAGCGTCGAAGCCCAAGGGCTATCCGACCGCCGGACAATCCCCATGTCCTCCATAAGCTGGAACTCGTCTCGCGATGCGCAGTTTATCGGGCGGAAGGCAGTGTGCGCGGGCGCGAACCGGTGGGCCCTCGGCGAGAATGTGGTGGACCACACCATGACGGGGCGCGGCCCCGTCAAACCGGGGCGTGAGCAACCCTGGGAATTCGGTGAGAAGGGCTGCAAAAGGTTCCTGGATCTCAGCTACCTCGTCAAGCTGCTGTTGGGGCATGGACGAACTGCACGGCTTGGCAGGGCACAGGTCCGACACTGGAACCCAGCGCCCGCCTCCCACATCGACTAACAGGGAGAATGTACCGTAAGTACCGTAACAGGGTCCGCGCACCGTAAGTGCGAATATCACTCCCGTTGACAGCCGAGAGGACGGGTCCTACCTTACCGACGCGGGTATCGCGGGTGGTTGGAGGCAGGATGCTGGCTATGGCACCAGAGTCGACCAGGAAATGGTGGCTTGGGTGGCTATCGTAGAGGCGTTTGTTTGAGCCGATCGCGTTCGCCTCCATGGGCGATTGGCCGAGGCATTTCCATGAAACGAACAGGGGCTTCGGCATCTTTGGGCTTCAGTACCATAGCAAAGATAGTAATAGCACCAACGTCGTCAGCTGTAGACCACTGGTAGCGGCGATGCTCCTTCGGCGCTGGGCTTCCTCTTGCTCCCGATTTCGTCTTGGTTGCACCCGTGCCATGACGGGGGAGGGGGTGAAGGCACAAATGTCCCGCCGTCTGTGGGCCCACAACTGGTCAGCTCTCTCTGCGAGGTGCTGGGGATCGCTGAAATCAGCCCCGGTGAGCATCAGGCGAACTTCGTCGGGCATCTTTAGTTTTTTACGAGACAGAGCATGCACAGAGGTGCTTTGAATCACCAAGCCCACCACGCCCACCATAGACTTGGCTTTTATGTCAGAGTCATTACATGTTTGCATTTTCTTGAGAAGCCAGTTTCAGACTGCTGAAATAATTTGCTCCCAACGAAATAAAACAAAACATTTAAAAAAACAATCTGCTGTTATTCCGGAGAATTTACTTTCTCGTCATTTGTAAGCATCAGAGAATCTGCAGAAAGGCACTGGTGTACTTTTAAGACATGAACAGGGCAATTTTGCACACTACTGCCACAGTTATCTGTTATTTGAAAGCTTAATTGGCCTGTAAATCTGATCATGCTGTGCTCTATTTACATGACAATGTGAAGAAGTAGAAATCATATAGAAGAATTCTTTCCCTATTGTTTCATTGAGAAACAAAATAATGTCCGTCTCCAGGGTTTCCATTCATCTATCTGACATGGGTTGGATCGTTGGTACATGTCTCTCCTCCACTCACTTCCCTCTCCCATGTATTTTCCAGCTGAAGAAGGTTTAGGAACAGGAAAAGAACATTCGACTCAATCAGCCACCACCTCTTTTATAAGATTAAAATCGGTATTACCATTATTTTGTTATTCTAGTTTCTGTCCCAGTACCATCGAATGATCTTGCTGGGATTAACCATCTATTAGATTTACCTACACTGTTCAACTTGAATGAATAAATAAATGATACATTATATTTTATTATCACATGTGACATGTCACAGTGAAATTTGTTGTTTTGCATACCATTGGCCAAGGATGCAAGGAGTCACCACATATAGGGTGCCAACAAAGTTATAAAGTGTTCAATGTAGACTCTCTTTGTTTTCAGCAACCCTCCCCACCCGGGTCCCTCTTTGATCTCTTGGTGACCCCCTTTCGCCAAGTACCTCTGTGCTCTCGTCGCCCTCCCCATGCTGAGTCCCTCTTTGTTCACTGCTGATCGCTTTTAAAAAAAATAATCTATAAAGATTTCCTCCTCGAATCTTACTCTCACCCACTAATTATATTATTCATCAATTAATTAAATGAAATACATCTCAAGATGGAATCCATTAAGCTGTTCAATGGATTAACATGCCCTGGATTACTTGAAATGGAGAATAACGTTTCCAAGATGGCGTCGCGTGTACAACGCGAGGCTTTGCGTCTCCGTAGTTTTAGTAAGATAGCTTTTTTCCTACTCACACTTACCTTAGTTTTCGCCCGGAGCACTCGAGCGAAGACTCTGTACGGCCGTCAGGAGCTACTGGAGCTCGGCCGTCTCTTCGGAACGGGCACCAGAAGCCACAACTTTAAACTGCCGCCGGAGATCACCAGGACACCGTGGTCTAGTGGACCCGCTCTCCCGACAGGAAGGGTCCGGAGGCGGCGCAGGGACCGCAAACAACGACGTGGGAAACGCGGAGGCCACCGGGCTAGGCTGAGATCAGACCCGCACCAGCCAGCTCTGCCCAGCATCTTCCTCGCGAACGTCCGGTCCCTGGTGAGTAAAACCGACGAACTTCGGCTGCGCATCACCACACACAGACGGATCGCCGACTGCAACGCCATGGTCTTCACCGAGACATGGCTCACCGACAGCATTCCGGACAACGCCGTCGAGCTGGAGGGGCGCACTGTCTTCAGGGCCGACAGATCTGCGGAGGAATCCGGTAAGACCAAGGGTGGCGGACTGTGCATCTATGTGAACAACTCATGGTGCACAGACGCTGTCAGGATTGGTAGCCACTGCTCTGCTGACCTGGAATACCTGATGTTAAAGTGCAGGCCCTTCTATCTGCCCAGGGAATTTACATCGACTGTCATCACTGCAGTCTATGTACCCCCGGACGCTAATGCCAGGCTTGCAATGGAAGAGCTGCAAGCTGCTAACAGCAAACAACTAACTGCCCACCCAGAGGGGGCTTTTATTGTTGCTGGCGATTTTAACCACTCCAACCTAAAAACTGTGCTCCCCAGATTCCACCAACATGTCTCCTGCCCAACCAGAGGTAATAATATTTTGGGCCTTGTATATACTAATATTACTGAAGCAT
This sequence comes from Raja brachyura, assembly GCA_963514005.1. The sequence continues at coordinate 43,184,957 of OY740785.1, read as the reverse complement.
ACAAAGCCCTTCCCCTCCCCCACCTGGGACAGTCTGATCACCTCTCTCTGTTCCTGCTCCCCAAATACACACCTCTGATCAGACGTGTGAAACCTACCGTGAGGACAGTGAAGGTCTGGCCTGAGGGGGCTGTCTCTGTCTTACAGGAACAGTTTCAGCAAACAGACTGGAGTGTGTTTGCCACCCAGGCCACCTTTAACTCCCATGTGGACATAAATTCATACACCTCAACCGTTCTGGACTACATAAAATTCTGCACTGATAACGTCACCACCCATAAAGTGATAAAGACCTTCCCTAATCAGAAGCCGTGGATGAGCAGGGAGGTCAGACTCCTGCTGAAGGCTCGAGACGCCGCTTTTAAATCTGGCGACGCTGAGGGATACAGCTCATCCAGGGCCAATCTGAAAAAGGGAATTAGGATTGCTAGACTCAATCACAAACAGCGGATTGAGGAGCATTTCCGAGACAACTCCGACCCTAGGCGCATGTGGCAAGGTATTAAGTCCATGGCCGACTACCATAAAATCAACACCCCCCCCCCAGACAACGCCTCCCTCCCTAACGAGCTAAACCACTTCTATGCTCGCTTTGACCGGGACAACAAAACTCCAGCCATTAAAGTTGCTCCACCCCCGAATGAACAACCCCTCAGTCTCTCCACCTCTGCTGTACAAGACGCACTGAGCAAGGTGAATGAGCACAAAGCTGCCGGCCCCGATGGCATCCCCGGGCGGGTGCTCAGGGCATGTGCTGGACAACTATCCCTGGTCTTCACTGACATTTTCAATCTGTCACTGGCCCAGGGTGTTGTCCCCACCTGCCTCAAGACATCTACCATTGTGCCAGTGCCCAAACACTCAGCGACAGGGAGCCTCAACGACTACCGGCCAGTGGCACTCACCCCTGTCATCGCTAAGTGCTTTGAGCGGCTGATCTTGGCTCACCTCAAAGCCAGCCTCCCCCCCACATTGGACTCCCACCAATTTGCCTACCGGACAAACAGGTCTACAGAGGACGCCATATCGGCGGCCCTACACTCTGCCCTGACCCACCTGGACAGCAACAACACCTACATCAGGCTGCTGTTTATTGACTTCAGCTCCGCCTTTAACACTGTCATACCCGCTAGCTTGATCACCAAACTTAGCGGTCTTGGCATCTCCACCTCCCTCTGCAATTGGACACTGGATTTCCTCACTAACAGACCACAGTCTGTTAGGGTCAACAACCTCACCTCCTCCACTATAACACTGAACACCGGCGTGCCACAGGGCTGTGTGCTCAGCCCTCTCCTCTACTCCCTCTTCACGCATGACTGCATCCCCAAGTATGGCTCCAGCGCCATTATAAAATTTGCCGATGACACCACGGTGGTAGGACTGATTAGTGATAATGACGAATCAGCCTACAGGGAGGAGGTCCAGCACCTGGCCACCTGGTGTGCCAACAATAACCTCGTCCTCAACTCCCAGAAGACGAAGGAAATAATTGTTGACTTTCGGAAGAACAGAGGGGGCAGACACACCCCCATCCATATAAACGGGACTGAGGTGGAGCGGGTCTCCAACTACAAATTCCTCGGGGTACACATCTCGGAGGATCTGTCCTGGTCCCTCAACACCTCAAAGCTGATCAAAAAGGCACAGCAGCGCCTTTACTTTCTGAGGAGGCTCAAAAAAGCCCACCTGTCCCCCCGGATTCTGACGAACTTCTACCGCTGCACCATTGAAAGCATCCTGACCACCTGCTTTACGGTATGGTACAGCAGTTGCACCGTGGCAGACAGGAAGGCACTACAACGGGTGGTGAAAACCGCCCAGTACATCATCGGTGCCCCGCTCCCTGCCATGGATGCCCTCCACCGAAAACGGTGCCTGAAGCGGGCCGGGAAGATCATCAAGGACCCCTCACACCCTAACCATGGACTGTTTGCCCTCCTCCCATCAGGGAGGCGGTACAGGAGCCTCAGGTCCCGCACCAGTAGGACGAAGAACAGCTTCTTCAACTACACCATCAGACTGCTGAACTCGGAGCCCAGCTGATAGACTTGTCTGCACCCTGTATTTATTTATTTCCGTACTGCTATCACTACACTCTGTATTTATTTTTTTATATCGCTATCACTACGAATGACGCTAAACTGCATTTCGTTGTACCTATACTTGTATTTGTGCAATGACATTAAACTTGAATTGAATATTAAATGCACTTCCACATCACCCTCTCAATGTACAATTGTTTAACAGGTGCAATCTAATAGGTGCATTCTAAGCCAACTAAACGCTGTTATTTATCGTCTTAAACCAAGTCTTACTTAAAGTAACATTAAAATATATTCCTTAAAATTAAAATTAGTCCCAAGGAAAAGGGATGACTACAGATCTGACTTGGAAGAACTTGAGAGACAATAGGTGCAGGAGTAGGCCATTCAGCCCTTCGAGCCAGCACCGCCATTCAACGTGATCATGGTTCCTGCTTCTCCCCATATCCCCTGACTCAGCTATCTCTAAGAGCCCTATCAAGCTCTCTCTTGAAAGTATCCAATGAACTGGCCTCCACCGGCCTCTGAGGCAGAGAATTCCACAGACTCACAACTCTCTGTGTGAAAAAGTGTTTTCTCATCTCCGTTCTAAATGCCTTACCCCTTATTCTTAAATTGTGGCCCCTGGTTCTGGACTCCCCCAACATCGGAAACATGAAAAGGGAACGGTTTCCGCAGAGACCGCTCGCTCCGTAACTCCCTGGTCAATTCGTCCCTTCCCACCCAAACCACCCCCTCCCCTGGTACTATCCCTTGTCACCGCAGGAAATGCGACTACACTTGTCACTTTACCTCCCCCCTCGACTCCATCCAAGGACCCAAGCAGTCTTTACAGGTGAGGCATAGGTTCACCGGTACCTCCTCCAACCTCATCTATAGCATCCGCTGTTCTAGGTGTCAACTGCTCTACATCGGTGAGACCAAGCGCAGGCTTGCGATCACTTTGCCCAACTCCTCCGCTCAGTTCGCATTAACCAACCTGATCTCCAGGTGGCTCAGCACTTCCACTCCCCCTCCCATTCCAAATTCGACCTTTCTGTCCTGGGCCTCCTCCAGAGTGAGTCCCACTGCAATTGGAGGTGCTGCACCTCATACTTTGCTTGGGTAGTTTACACCCCAGCGGTATGAACATTGACTTCGCCAATTTCAGGTAGTCCTTGCTTTCTCTCTCCTTCCCCTCCCCTTCCCAGCTCTCCCACAGCCTACTGTCTCTGTCTCTTCCTTTCTTCTTCCCACTCCCACATCAGTCTGAAGAAGGGTCTCTTCTTGATGAGAATGAAGAAACGTTACCTATTCCTTCGCTCCATAGATGCTGCCTCACCCGCTGAATATCTCCAACATTTTTGTCTACCTTCGATTTTTCCAGCATCAGCAGTTCTTTCTTAATCATCTTACATTGCCAGAGTGGGGAGAAGGCGGGAGAATGGGGTTGAGAGGGAAAGATAGATCAGCCAAGATTGAATGTTGGAGTGGACTTGATGGGCCAAATGGCATAATTCTGCTCCTATAATTTATGAACGTGAACTTCAACCCATATTCCACCTTTTGGCTTTTCATTTCTCTCCTCCTCCTCCTCTTTCCTTTTCACCTGTAGCCTTTGTCATTTGTCTGCCAGTCATTCACCCACTACATCTGTATCCTTTGATAACATGCCAGGATTTGCCCCATATCTTTCCAACTTTCTCTCACATGTTCGATCAATCTGAAGAAGGGTCCCAACTCAAAACATATCCTATTCTCGTCACAGATGCTACCTGACTCAGTTCCTCCAGCACTGTTTTTTGCAATTAATTGTTGAACTTTTGGCCTCTGGAAGGAATATTTAGAGATACAGCATGGAAACAAGTCCTTAGGTCCACTAAATCTACTCTGACCGTCGATCATCTGTTCAAGCCAGTTCTATGTTATCCCACTCTACATACACTCGAGGCAATTTACAGCAGCCAATTAACCTACAAACCCATACAACCTTTGGGATGTGGGAGGAAACTGGAGCACCCGGAGGCAACGTACACGGTCACAGGGAGAACGTGCAAACTCCACACAGGCAGCACCCGAGGTCAGGATTGAACCCTGGTCTCTGGCACTGTGAGGCAGCATCTCTACCTGCTGTGCCACTGTGTTGTTCTGAGCGAAAAGGAAAAATTGTCAGAAAGAAAGTGAATGATTCACATGCAAAATGTTTCTTTTTTTTCCCATGTACTCCAAATGAAACAAATAGTCATACAGTGTGGAAACAGGACCGTCAGCCCAACTTGCCCACTCCGATCAACATTCTCCATCTACACTAGTCCTACCTGCCTGCGCTTACCCTATATTCTTCCAAACTTTCCTATCCATGTACCTGTCCAAATGTTTCTTAAACATTGTGATAGCACCTGTCTCGACTACCTCCTCTAACAGCCTGTTCCATGCATCTACCACCATTTGTGTAAAACGGTTGCCCCTCCGGTTCCTATTAAATCTTTTCCCCCGGACATTAAACTTATATCCTCTGGTTTTTGATTCCCCTACTCTGGGTAAAAATAAAGTTCCTAATATGTCCATGGGAACAGAGGTAAACCCACAGTTTACCTGTGAATCACAAATCACTTGTCAACAGAAGAAACATTTCTCATTAGTTAAATGAACTAACAATGTCAAAGAATCAGTTGTCCCAATATAAAGAAAACAGACTAAACAGCATGAGGAGGAATTTATTTAGTCAGAGGGTGGGTTTCTTTGCCACGGAAGACTGTGGAGATCAAGGCAATGGATATTATTAAGGCAGAGATAGATAGATTCTTGATGAGTACGGGTGTCGGGGATTATGGGGTGAAGACAGAATGGGGTTAGGAGGGAGAGATAGATCAGCCATGATTGAATGGTGGATTAGACGATGGGCTGAATGGCCTAATGCTGCTCCCATCACTTGTAAACATGACCTAATATCCACCACCATTATTCCATTAAGAAAATGACAAGCACAGGCACTTTGAAGGATATTTCTTGTAGTTCATCAGCTAAACCACCCCATGTAAAGTCAATTAATTAGAAGAATGTACTCAGCTGTCCATTATTCCTTAAATATAATTTAATACATTGATGACTGTTCAATTTATTCATTTATGAATTTTGTTTTGTATCAACTTTGTACATCGTTGCATATCATGAAACCATTAACAGTTTTCTTTAATGACAACATTTCTAGTTTCATGCAGTATGTTACCACTTTTAAACATAGCTTGGGAGAATGAATAATGCGTGGGTGGGTGATATTTCACAGGTTTCGGTTGAAACCTGGCTTTTAAATACTTGTTTGTGGAGTACTGAAAATCCTAAAAATAGTATGGTTGTCATCTCAGTATGAAGCAAATCCAGTTTACAGATCAAATCTTTCGGAAATGATTATTGTATAAAATTCATGATGACACACAGGTAAAATTAACTTTCATGAGATCACATTTTAGAGAAAGAGGCACAACCACCAAATGCAACAAATGTATTCCTGTCTATTTCAGACACATTATAGAAACATAGAAAATAGGTGCAGGAGTAGGCCATTTGGCCATTCAGGCCAGCACCACCATTCAATATGATCATGGCTGATCAGCTAAAATCAGTATCCTGTTCCTGCTTTTTCCCTATATCCCTTGATTCCTTTAGCCCTAAGAGTTAAATCTAATTTTCTTAAACATCCAGTGAATTGGCCTCCACTGCCTTCTGTGGCAGAGAATTCCATAGATTCATAAATCAGTGATTTCCATAACTCAGATGTAAATGCTCCACGTTTTCTATTGCAGATGATTTCAAAACCACATGGAAGATAGGAACATACCCCAGAATATGGAGTGCCCAAGCAAACAACTGAGCATTTCCCGTTGCAATGACCTGCACCAATATCTTGTACATCTGAAACTATTTGAGGTAAATCACAACACCAGATCCTGGCTGTGTTCTTGGAGTGATGAACAGATGGTTAAACTATCATAGTAGTAAATAAGCACCACATAAACCATTTTGCTGATCTGGTCTGTGGTGGTATTTATACTCCAAATTTAGTCTACATTCACCCCACTGAAGCAGTTGAGTTAATACTTCTCCCCAAAACTAAAAAAGCTTGTCATTCAAATCATGGTGAATGTGGCAAACAAGTTAAATCATTACTTTTTAGACAATGATTGCAAGCCAAGATTACTTATGCTTTGATTCTTCAATCGGGACCTGATGTAGGGTCTCAACCCAAAAGATTGACATATCTTTGCCTCAACAGATACTGCTTGGCTACTGACCTCCTCCCATTTTGTTGCTCCAGATTCCTGCATCTGTAGACACTTGCATTTCTACAATATTGTGCTAGAGATTGGGATGATGTATTTTAATGCACTTCACATGACTATTATCAAATTCAAAAGCAATATTGTGGGAAGGAGCCAAATGTGTTTATGTCATTGTACTAAAGAGAGGAAAAGGATATCTTGAACATCATTCTTAAGCAAAAGGCACCAGCAAATCCTTCTTCAGCAAAAAGCACCAGCTTTTAACTATCTTTAATCGGACTTTGTCTTGCACGAAATGTTGTACCCTTTACTGTATCTGCACATTATGGACAGCTTGATTGAAATCATATATAGACTTCTTTGACTGGAATGCATGCAACAAAAGTTTTTCACTGTACCATGTTATATGTGATAACAATAAACAAAACTCCTCAAAAATGTTATTGTATTTATCCGTTTTTTCATATTAAAAAAAAAAATTTCCTTGAAAAAACAATGAACCTAGGAGACCATCTCCCAGGTTCTTTTTTTTTTGCATACTTTATCCTTTCCTCAGTCTTTCTGTCCTCTCTCTCTCTGTCTCCCTCTCTCTCTCGTGCAGCCATCCATTCGATCTGCCTCTCAGATCTTGACTGCTCCTTGTATGGTACTTTGTACATTTTCCTTACTTGCCAATGTTCTCACACACACCGTTTAACATTATTCTGGAGCTTGCCAATCCACATTGATTTCTGGTCTGGCAATGCCATCATTTAAAATGATCATTCTTGCTTTCACATCTGTTCATAAGCACATAGGTTCATAGGACATAGGAGCAAAATTGGCCCATTTGGCCCATTGAGTTTACGCCGCCATTCAATCATAGCTGATCTACCCCATTCTCCTGCCTTCCCCCTTAACCTTTGACACACTTATTAATCAAGAACCTATCAATCTTCACTTTAAAAATACCCCAAAAGTGGCCTCCACAGCTATCTGTGCCAATGAATTCCACAGATTTGCCACCCGTCTGTCTCCCGCCCTGCTTCTCCCCCAACCTGTGTATTTCTTCAGAGCTATCGCCTTACTAGTCCTGTGCCTGCTTCCGCCCAAACCAAACTCCTTCAATTATCCCTTTTCCTATAAAAGAGTAAACCTTTGGAAGAACTAAGTGGGGTATTTTCAATTTGATCAGATGCTGAATGACTTGTTGAGTTCTTTCAGCAGTTTCTTTTTTGCTCCAGATTGTTGCCCCTGAAGTCCCTTGCATTTCCTTTTTGCACTTTGCTGCATTACTTATTTGGATCCTTTCACAATTAGTAGCCTCGCCTTCAGCTCCTGAGGCCCTAGGTTATTGAATTGCTTCTCCAAGCCAATCCATAACTCTACCTCTGTGAAACAACTCAGAAACATCCCTTTGATCATTTTCCCCAAGTTCTGTATTTGTTATTGTTGTGGTTGTACGATTAAATGAGAGAATCAACCTGGACCAGAAGCCTGAGTGATTGAGCTCCCTGCAGATGGTGAAGATAAATCTTATTACTTTGATTTGGATTCAAAATAGAGCAGAAAATACAGGTCATAAGGTTGGCTTGGAGAGTGCAGAAGATTTAATTTGAATTAAAGCAGGAGGCCAACATGTGGAAGCCTGCATGATGTGACTCAAACAGAGACTGGGGATGAGAGGGAAGCCCCAGAATAGAGTCTTAGGGCATAGACAATTAGGACATATGTTATTTGTAAGCTGCTAAAGGAAAGAACAGGCCAGATCTGAATTGGGAAGTGAAAAATAATTTTAAATTATACAGATTCAAAATGCACCAAGTTGATGAGCATGGATTTTTGTGGCACAATAAATAATATCCATTGGGGAAGATTTTTATTGGGAAAGCTATTGACAATCCTTCAACTGTACTTTTATAATAATCCAATGACTTTTAAATATCATTTTTTCTCTCGCTTGAAAAAGACAAAGTAGTATATCTATATTTATATACAGCACAGAAATAGGCCTTTTGGCCCATTGAGTCTGTGCCAACTATCAACCACCTATTTACACTAATCCTACATTCATCTTTATTCTCCCCACACAATAGATGAAAGGATTTTGGATTAGGTATTATAAAATGCGCAATTACCAGAATGCTAATAGATGATTATTAGTTTTGTTTGGCTTGCTATCCCTATCTTTCAACAGTTGTACATTTATTAAGAATACAAACGTTTCCATCGGCCCTTTAAAATGTCAGTGATTAAAATCTTTGCACTTTGGATTAATCTTTGATTACAATTTAATTCTTCACCACAGGAAACTCAGGCTCTTTTACCCTACATGTGCTCCAAGTAATTTCTGTTAAATGAAGAAAAATAGCAGAAAAACTCATCCATGAATAATGTTCTTTTAGACTTGTAACAAAAAAAACAAGTGCTGGAGTAACTCAACAGGTCAGGCAGCATCTCTGGAGAACATGGAAAAACACCATTTTGGTTTTCAAACTCACCGTGCAATTATCCGCTGAGTCATTCCAGCTTTGCTTTTGACTCAAGATTCTAGCATCTGCAGTTTCTTGTTATTATAACAATCCTTTGAAGAGCCATGTCCCAAAAGGAAATCAGGAAAATATGAAACTTCAGTTACAGTTTTTGCACTGTCCATGATGTATGTAAAGGTAAGGAAGGTTTGATTTCCTGTGGTTTAAATCTAGGTTTGATTTCCTGTGGTTTATATATTTAGGCACTCTTGTTGTTCACTAGATTCTTGTGATTAAATTTTCTTTTGCTAAAACCACACTTAGCGTGAGAAACGGCAGTCAAGGTTGCGCAGCAGTAGAGTTGCTGCCTTACAGCGAATGCAACGCCGGAGATCCGGGTTCGATCCCGATTATGGGTGCTGTCTGTACAGAGTTTGTACGTTCTCCCCGTGACCTGTGTGGATTTTCTCAGAGATCTTCAGTTTCCTCCCACATTCCAAAGACGTACAGGTTTGTAGGTTAATTGGCTTGGTAAATGTAAAAATTGTACCCAGTGGGTGTAGGATAGTGTTAATGTGTGGGGATCGCTGGTCGCCGCGGACTCAGTGGGACGAAGGGCCTATTTCTGTGCTGTATCTCTTAACTAATTAACTAAATCTCTGTTAATGAGCAGATATGGTACCCGGACGTGGCGCCGACAGACGAGAGGCCGAAGCAAAGAAGTCGAAGCTAAAGAGCGGAATGGAAATGAGGCCGAAACGCCAATAAACCGACAGAGTCCGAAGACGAAACGGCTACTAACCGAAAGGATGGGACGCCTAAATGCAAACTAACCGAAAGGGCGGGACACCTAAATCCCAAGGAACCGAAAAGCTGCGTCGCCTAAAAGCAAACTTACCAAAGGGCCACTCTGTCGAAACACCACCTACCCGAAAGGCGGCGTCGTCTACAGGCCAAAGGACCTGCCGCTAAACAGAAAAGTCCAATAACAGACTTGATGTTGCCGGGGGGCGGGACCTGTCAGCGATTGGTCCAGACCCTCGCGTCCATCACATCACTGTGAAGGCATGAACATTGTCCCTCACCTCCGCTCCACCCGACCTGCAGCCCACGGAGGATGGCCGTGGGAGAGTGGGGGCTGTCCCGAGCGATGCGCACCTTCGGCCGTTTTCAACTTGGTGCTTGGGTTCAGATTGCCCAGTCACCTATGGCTTGTGTGGGAAAATGAACCCCACGCTCCCGTCTCCCCCCCCCCCTTCTCTCTCTCCCCCGTCTCCACCAGCGGGAGTGTCCCATAGTCACTGACCGCGGTTGGAGGGTGGGGCGGGAGGGGGGGGGGGGTGGAAATCACCCTGGTGTAGGGATTTGGCCCGATGGTGGTGCATCGCGGTCAGCAACTGTGGAACGGTCCCACGGGTGCAGATGGAGGAGAGAGAGAAGGGGGAGAGAAGAGATGGAGAGAGAGAGAGAGGGATGGAGGGAGAGAGGGAAAGGGAGAGAACGGAGGGAGAGAAGGGAAGGGAGAGAACGGAGGGAGAGAGGGGAAGGGAGAGAACGGAGGGAGAGAGGGGAAGGGAGGAGGGGGAGGGCGGAGGGGGGGGGGGGCGGAGGGGGGGGGCAGGGGGCGAGAGAAGGTGAAACAGGAGTGTGGGGTTCATTTTCCCACACAAGCCATAGGTGACTGGGCAATCTGAACCCAAGCACCAAGTTGAAAGCGGCCAAAGGTGTACAGCCCCCACTCTCCCACAGACACCCTCTGCGGGCTGCGGGTCGGGTGGAGCGGAGGTGTGGGACAATGTTCATGCCTTCACGGTGATGTGATGGACGCGGGGGTCTTTACCAATTGCTGACGTCCCGCCCCCCGGCAACGCCAAGTCCGTTATTGGACTTTTCTGTTGAGCGGCAGTCGTTTCGTTGGCTTGTAGGCGACACCGCCTTTCGGGTAGGTGGCATTTCGATAGAGCAGCCATTTGGTAAGTTTGCTTTTAGGCAACGCAGCTTTTCGGTTCGTTGGCGTTTAGGCGTCCCGCCCTTTCAGTTAGTTTGCATTTAGGCGCCCCATCCTTTCGGTTAGTAGGAATTTCGTCTTCGGACTCTTTCGGTTTATTGGTGTTTCGGCCTCGTTTCCATTCCGGCCTCTCGTCTGTCAGCGCCACGTCCGCAAACGGCAGATATAGTATGAATGAGATCTGCATTCTTGCTGCTCATTTTAGCACGTACCACCAAGACAAAGAGGCTGCACACCAATTGTTGGTAAATACGATTAGTATAGATTAGTTGTCAACAATCCAGATGGACATGATAAGCCATAGTGCACTTTCTGTTCTGTATGACTCTATCCGCAACCAAATGTACTTTGTTTGACTATCCGCAACAAACCCTATGCAGTTGTACAGGGCCCTAGTGAGTCCACACCTGGAGTATTGTGTGTAATTCTGGTCACCTAATTTGAGGAAATGACATTCTTGGTATTGAGGGAGTGCAGCATAGGTTTACAAGCTTAATTCACGGGATGGCGGGACTGTCATATGCTGAGAGAATGGAGCTTGGAAAATGGAGTTTAGAAGGATGAGAGGTGATCTTATTGAAACATATAAGATTATTAAGGGATTAGACAGGCTAGAGGCAGGAAACATGTTCTCGATGTTGGGGGAGTCCCGAAACAGGGGCCAGAGTTTAAGAATAAGGGGTAAGCCATTTAGAACGGAGACGTGGAAACACTTTTTCTCACAGAGAGTAGTGAATCTGTGGAATTCTCTGCCTCAGAGGTGGTGGAGGCCGGTTCTCTAGATACTTTCAAGAGAGAGCTAGATAGGGCTCTTAAAGATAACGGAGTCAGGCGATATGGGGAGAAGGCAGGAACGGCGTACTGACTGGGGATGATCAGCCATGATCACATTGAATGGCGGTGCTGGCTCGAAGGGCCGTATGGCCTACTCCTGCACCTATTGTCTATTATCATGCTTATGTGTACAAATGCAGCTGTCAAGAGAACTGCACCACTGCCATTGGGAAGAAGGTACAGGAGCCAGAAAACTGTAATGTCCAGGTTCAGGAACAGCTTCTTCCCTTCAGCCACCAGACTATTAAACATGACAACAAATAAGCTCTGAAATACAACAGATTACTATTATACTATAATTGTTTGTTTTTTTGAGTATGTGCGCGAGTGACCATCGGGTTCTTGGTCACCTCCCTTCTCCCCTGATTGCTCAGTTTGGCTGGGCGGCCGGTAGTTCCAAAGTTCTTCCATTTACGAATGACAGAGGCCGCTGTCCTCTTCGGGGCCTGCAATGATGCAGATATCATTTTATACCCATCCCCAGATCTGTGTCTCGACACAATCCTGTCTCAGAGGTCTACGGACAATTCCTTCATCTTCATGGCTTGAGTTTTTCCCCCTGCATACACTGTCAACTGTGGGACCTTATATAGACAGGTGTGTGCCTTTCCAAATCATGTCCAATCTATTTATTTTACCACTGGTGAACTCCAATCAAGTTGTAGAAGCATTTCAAGGATAATCAATGGAAACAGGATGAACCTAAGCTCAATTTTGAATGTGATATTTCAGTTATTTCTTTTTAATTACTTTGCAAAAATTCCCAATATTCAGCAAAGGGTCTGAATACTTATGTAAATTAGATATTTGAATTATTTCTTTTTAATTACTTTGCAAAAATGTCTAAACACTTGTTTTCGCTTCTTCATTCTGGGGTATTGTGTGTAGATTGATGATAAAAAAAAGAATGTAATCAATTTTAAAATAAGGCTGTAACGTAACAAAATATGGAAAAAGTGAAGGGGTCTGAATACTTTCTGAATGCACTGTATATACACACTGAACTATGTTTATATCCTATGTTTACATATTCTTGTGCTGCAGCAAGTAAGAATTTCATTGTTCTATCTGGGACATATAACAATAAAACATTCTTGACTTCAATTGCACGGGATGCATCCAAAAACAGAAGGACATAACAAACTGACCAACAAAGTTGAAATGTTGGAAGGCAATGTAGAAGAATTGAAACTAAAACTGAAGAATGCTGCAGCTAAAAAACGTTTTTGTAGCAATATCAGGACCAACAAAATTGTGAGAACATTGACAAGGGTTTTTCGAAAGAAGACCTAGACAACCTATGCGAGTATGTGAAGCATAAAGCAATAAAAATGTGATATAGGGAGGGGAAGAACAAAATTGGCCAGTACTAAAGTACTAAGAACATTAAAACAACCGCCAAAGAAGTCTGGACCCAGATCAAAACTCAGCATCAAGGATGAAATGGTACTCGTGTTGATGAAGCTGCGTCTTGAGCTGCAAATGTTGTTTCTCACAGATCATTTCGATCAGAAGTTCAACTTTATGTTCAACCAGATTTGATATGAACTGAAATCCAGAACTCAATCAGTAACTGTACAGAAGTTCATACAACTCTTAATTTCTTTCATTCAATTTACTCATTTATAAACCATTGTTTCAGTGTACATTAGCCATTAAGTTGCATGTATATGTTTAGAAGTAGTCACACATATGCATAGTACTTATGTCGAGTTGCATCTCAAAACGACAAAATGATATTGACTTTGTTTCAAGTAAACAAAATTAAAATTATGGTAATACCATAAACGTCAAGTTAACTTGTCTCTTATTACTTTCTTCAGTTGTGGTTGATGTATTGCATTTATGTGCCTGCAACCAGTTCAGGAGCGATGTGATTGTTGAAGAACCATGATGCAGATTCTATTATCTCGCTGTCACGACCCATGTATATAAAAAGTCGCACCACGTACTCGACGTCATACCCATTTCCATTCTTACTTGTGTGAAGTATGCGTGTGTCTTCTTGAGCTTCATCTGCCCATTATTGCTTTGATACAAGTACTTCAAATGATTTGCTGTTGGCTTTTGGCCATCTGCACATATAGGACACTTGATTTCCAAGGGCCCACTGTCACAACATGTGCATGTCACAATACCATCCGGGCTTGAGCCCATGAAGGGTTTGTCTCTACAGACAAACAGCCCACATTTTCCGACTGTTACGTCTTCATGTCCTAGTTCCGTTATTGCTTGCAGAAACATGGCTCTCGCTTCACCTTTGTGCTGCCTTCCATGCACTAGTGCAGGTAAGTGCTCACTCGGCTTATCATAGCCCATGGCATGCTTTGCATGCCAGCTTGCGTCGAGGTCGGTTTGATCACTCTTTTGGAAAGTCCTCATCCTCGTCAAGACCCCATGAATACTTGACCCTGTGATGCGTCTTTTACGCTGTTTGCACCACATAGGGTTAATGGTTTGGCCGATTGTGGATTCTTGGAGCAATGTTGCTCCTTCCTGAGTGTATACAGTCAGCTTATGTTAGAACTCATCAACAGAGGTGCACTCTGCAGCCAGTTTTGTTAGCGATAGTGGATTATGTTGAGACATCTCCACTTCGATGGTGCCCATGACATTGAAGTCCTCCTGAACAGCATACTCGGGCGGAGGCTTTAATTTCAAGTACTGAGCAACACTGTTGTAAATAGAGCATTGATAATTCCAGCAATTGAAATTGAACTTGAAAATCTTTATGATCATTTTCCTGAGTACTTACATACCCAGAGGAAATGAAAAAATGTTGCTCAATCAGTGTCCATTCAGTGTGCGGTAAAAAATAAATAGAAAATAAAAATACATATATAATCATGGGTTCCAATCGGCAGCGGCACGACAATGGCTCTGCTTCAGTGTGTCCAGGTTGGTGGTTGGTGCGCGATACTTTGGCAGGGGGAAAAGTCCGTTTATCAGCCTTATGGCCTGCGGGAAGAAGCTGAGGAGCATCCTGCTGGTTTTGCAGCTAATGCTCCTGTACCTCTTCCCAGATGGCAGGATGGAGAATATGTGATGCAATGGGTGGTAGGGGTCTTTGATGATGGAGATGGCTCTGTTGATACATCTCTTCCTGTATATGTGCAGCAGGAAAGGGAGTGGAGCACCAATAATCCTGCTGGCGGTCTTCACAATCCTGTCTAGTTGGTGCCGTTCGTATGCTTTGCAGCTCCCATACCAGGAAGTGATGCCGTAGGTTAATGTGCTCTCGATTGTCCCCCTATAAAAAGTTCATAGGTGTGCAGTGGGGAGACCTGCTTTCTGTAGTCTTCGGAGAGGGTGTAGTCGCTGCTGGGCTCTCTTGACCAGTGCTGTGATGTTGGTCGTGGACGTCAGGTCATCTGACAGGTGGAGTCCTAGGAACTTCACACTGCTGACCCTTCCCACATCAGCTCCATCGATGTGCAGAGGTGAATGGCGTTGTTTTCCCGCCCTCCTGAAGTCAACCACCATCTCCAACTACAATATGTGGGGGTGCAGATTTCCTTGGTTCTGAAACAACTGTCGCAACGGAGGGTTGATCGTTTCTTAGACCGTGTGTAAAAGAAAACAATAGCACTTCACCAATAACATTGTTATGATCAACTTATAAACTACAGCAACATACATACATGTACAAACATTTCTCCAACTTCCAATACTTTAATGTTGACATCATAACATTACACTAACATCATTTTATTGATAATAAAATGGGACTGAAATAGTAATCAGAATATTGGGTTTTCTTTCCAGGGTAATGAAACAAGAATGAAACAACAAAATATCAATTTCTCTACCTGGTATCATTTGCATTATAAAGCTGAACAAATATTTCAACCATCCTCATAAGTACTTTGAAAGAACATTAATCTTTAAAACAGAAAATATTTGTATTGATGAACTACATGCAAGTACCTCCTTTTCTGTAGTTAGGCTTCCGCCAGTCCATGTCACAATTGCATTTTCTCGCATTTCATTCACAGTCGCTCCACCGCAGAAAAGGTTCGATGAACATGGTCACGACGTACACGCTTTAGATGTCCATCCTCTTTGATAAGTATAATCAAGTTTGAAGAGAATAGCAGCCACATGATTACAGTTTGAACAGAGCCTGAAAGATATTGGAAACATTGAAAGTGAAATGGTTAGATGCGATGCACCCAATACCCCAACATGACAGACAAATAATATGACCCTATCACCGGTGAATGAAGACGTAAGTTTTGCAATTTACCCGGCAAGACAGCTGCAGAAAAACAGAGTGAATAATCCTAGATGACTTGTTGATGCACACCCATGGTTCTCTTTCAGAAGGTGTACAGTCTGCTTTCAAAATACACATTGCCGAATCATCAGATATGGGATGAAAGAAGACTTCATTCAGCCATCTAGCATCAAAATAGCTATAGGCCTTGCCTTCTTTGTAGTCGCTAAGCAGGCGAGATTTCAATGATGTAGCTGGCTGGTTAGTGTCATCATAACTGGCAAGATAATTTGACAGCTCGACTTTGGAAGTGGGAGGCCAGCCGTTTAGTCCTTTCGATTCTCCAAGCCACCAATCTTTCGGTTTGCTCAAGAGATTGGGAATAATTTTTTCTCCACATTTCAAGAGTTCCTTGCATTGATCAGCATGACGACGTTTTTCTTCACCGCCAGTCGGTAGCATGGGTTTCTTCATGTACGATGCAGCGTAAGCAAGAGCAGCGAGTTTGTCTTTTCATCCCGTCTTTTTCAATTCCTTGTCCGCTAAAAAATGCTTCAAAGCTTCGACTTTCTATCGCAGAAAATCATCCAGTGTTATATCATTGTCATTTGGGTCAGCCATAACCACTATAAGATTCAAAGAAGATGAAAACTAAGACCGAAAATGTATTCACAGTTTAAACAGCAATGCATTTGCTTTTTAAAAAATCCCGAATGACCTTTGACAAATCCCATGATCAAGGTATCTCGATTCTTTATGTTTATTGAGATTCCGAACTTGTTTATTAAATCATTGAAAATTCAAGCATTATGTGTTGTAATAAGTAAATGCAGCAGATTGCATCATTGTGTATATGTACATGTTTGTAGCTTTCAATGCATACGTGCCCCGACCCCTTTAGAATAATGAGCCACTTATTTCATGCTTGACTGAAACAGTCTGGGGATTGGACCGTGCTGAGCTATGATTCTAGACTCACAGGGCTCATATGAAACACAGGATATTTCAGGATAACGTAGGGTGAACCAATCACTGATTGCCTTGCAGAGCACAATTCTCCAAATAATGCACAGTTGGGAGAGTTTGTACATTAGGATTTCCAGTCAGCTTGTCATTGAGAAACAAATGAAAGCTTAATAAAAAGACGGTGGCACAGTGGTGCAGCGGTAGAGTTGCTGCAGACCTGGGTTTGATCCTGACTGCAGGTGCTGTCGGCATAGAGTTTGCACCTTCTCCCTGTCACAGCGTGGGTTTTCTCCGGGTGCTCCATTCTCTACCCACATTCCAAAGATGTATGGGTTTGTTGGTTAATTGGTTTCTGTACATTGTCCCTGGTGTGTAGGATAGAACTAATGTACAGGTAATCATTGGATGGCGTGGACTCAGCGCACCAAAGGGCCCGTTTCCACACTGTATCTCCAAACTATAAACTAAACATTAAATGGTGGAGTAACTCAGCAGGTTAGGCAACATTTCTGGAGAACATGAATTGGTGACGTTTTGGGTCGGACACGTTCTTCAGATATTGACCTGTGTTTGAACTGTGTACAGCAAAAATAGAGCTGGCAGGGGAGGCAAAAGTTTCAGCATTGCAACAGGTATCTTTGTGTGTGCACCCACCAATGCCCAGGCATTGAGATCCACAGACCATAATGTGAGAAAGGCCTATGTGTAATCAGTAATAATATAAGGTCAGTCATCAAGGGTGGATTCATAGCTCTCATCTGGTGTTGCCATATACTTAAAGAAACCAAACACTGATATGAGGACTCCGCATCTAGCACAGGCATTCGGCCAGAAACCTGGAAGCACATACGTGCTTAGGAACTGGAAGAACATTCAATTTTGTCCTTTAATCATGTTGTATCTGACCTGCATCTCTTTACCTGCTTCGGTTTCGTAACCATTAAGTACACAAAGATTATAAATATTAGGCACAGTTTTGAGTTTTCAATGAGTGAACCTTAACAAGGTTCTGGAGTGATATTCCTGATTTCCAGCATTCTTTTGTGATCAAGTCTTTCCTAATTATAGATTTTAGCCTTTGTTTATGGGTTGGTGAAGGGTAGATAAGAAGCGGTAAATGAATCCTCTCAGCCTGAAAACCTGGTTTTAATGCACAAGCTTAGACTAAATTGCTGATTATAATTTGATTCTGCCTCCAGGCGTTAAAACTGAGACACCTGCAGATGTTGTATTCAAGTGTTGATTGAAAGCTATTTTCATGGTTCTGCATATGTTAGCTCCGGTTTCACTTCCATAAAAGGCACACTCGGATATTTTGGGATGAACCAGGAGATCCTGATTAAGGAAGCCCCACGGAATTGGGATAGTGTCCTGTACCTGCAGGATGCTCTTCCGAACCCCCATTGCACATGAGATGGTGCTACATTCCCTGAACTCATACTCTCCCGCAGATGAAGAGGAATCCCTGGCAAGATGTCAATGACCATGCCTCCTCTCCTTTATGGGTCCCACAAGGTATCCAATTAAGTGCTTTAACGAAGTACTTGGCACTAGAAAATGGTTAGCCAATTAAAAGTCAATTAAAACCAATGATACACGAGGAGGCGGAGGCAATGAATGTTTGATGCCTCCCACAGCAAAGCTGTGCACGAGGCCCAAGAAATTATGCTCAATAGAAGCAGCCTTTCACTTCTGAAAGCACTTTTCTTCCACTGGCTCTGTCATTACTGTTGTGGCCATTTGGCCTGTTTTGCATGTCATTGATGATGGCATGTGCCTTTAAATTTTAGACTGCCCATTATATTGTGGGTGGGATTTATGACATGATTTTGGGCATGTTTTGAGCTAAGATACTGACGCAGAAGTTTAGTTTTTAGATTTGTTTGGAGAGACGATGGGGAAGGTGGGACCATGCGGGCCACGTGCCAGATCATGCCTGATAATGAGACATGAGGAGTTTTCCAATGTTTAAAGTAATAAACTGGAGTTCGATGAAGATTGCAGTAATGTTGGAAGAAGTTTGGATGTATCTTACTGTTTTCTATCACCAATAAAGCATTTATTAATCAAAGGACTGTGGATTTGAAGACTTATCGGTGAAGAAGCTCTGAAGGTCTCATCTCATGCGTATCGAAGATATTCTCCTTATCCCTGCTCATCCAAATAGCAACTAGGTAGTTAATTCCGCTAAATATATGAAAATCTGCCCTTACATTAAGTCAAAGGTAACCTCCAGCAGGGGGGTTAAATACCAGTGCCAGAGAGAGGGACAGAAGATTAAATCGAAGAAGACCTCAGTCACAGGAGCGAAACAAGTCCCAGAGATGAAGACAAAAGATTGGCTAAGATTCTCAGAGGGGTTTTAGCCAGAAGAAAGTGGTTCCAGAAGGAACTGAAGATAAAGATCTCGGCCAGATGAGGCCTTGAGGTCTATCGACAGCATCGTGACTTATCTGAGGACGTATCACTGGATTTGTGAGTACAAATCGATATTACTCTTATTTTAAAAGACTTCTGTAACAGAGCCACCAGAACACGTTTTCTCCAGCTTATCTGGGGAAAACAGACTGACCTTGGATTGTTTTGAATCGCTTGTGATAAGCGCATTCCATTTGAATTAGCATCATCTTTTTGCACCTGGAGTTAGTGAGATGTTCTCTACGTTATTAGTATCTTATGATTTTGAAATAAATGTTGACCAAACAAAGCCACAGCTACTAGCAGAGACTTTTGTTAGATTAATTTAAAGACTTGCCAATCTGCCAAGACCTCATGGCATTAGAAGAGGAAGAAAGAGCTACGCCAGATGAACCACGTGGTGGTGAAGAAGGAACCAGACAACTTAAAGAAACCCAAAGAAAAGAGAACTCGATATGGGAAGAAGTTAACAAATCCATTGATAGCTACAGAGAACCCGTGAGTCGAGAAGAAACAGATAATACACATACTGCCTGCTTGAGGGAAACCGAGAGAGAGGGAAATGAATTATGGTTACAGGTTAACAGATTAATTGATACACAGAAGACACTAATGGAATCAGAATAGAATTTGATCAAGGTGAAATCTAATATGAGCCAACTATGGAACCTCTGCCAGGAGGTTCGCAAGAAACAAGATGCACTGCTGTGTTCAGTGCTGTCTTGGGAAGAATGCAGAAGACATACCCAGTGGGTTGAAGACAAGAAGAAGGTATTCAATGGTTTCATGAAAAAGGCAGAGAAGTGGTTATCTGAAATTATGTCACAAGTTACGAGCTTAGTAGCTGGAAGTGCGAAGCAACAAGGTGCCAGGATGGAAGATGAAATTACACGACGAGATAAAATCTTCAATATATCTTCACGAGGATTTAGACATGAATCTGGTTCCTCAGCCAGTTGTCTCGAATGGAGAGACAAGCTGAGCTAGCTGCTCTCTCAATAGAAGCGGATGCCTTGAGAAGGAAACATGAGATTGAAGAAGTACAAGAAGAGATGACGTGACAGCATGAAGAGATGACGCGACAACAAGAAGAGATGACGCGACAGATGACGCTACAGAATGAGAAGCTGAGAAAACGTAAGGACCAACTGGAAATAGACACAAAGATGGTGGTGGCTAAAGTAAAGAAGGAGCTACTGAAAAGCAAGAGGTCAAGATGCAGCTCGAGATCGTCAAGGACGATGAGCTCAAAGAAAAACTGTTCAAAGTGAATTGGCTGTTGGATCAATTCCACAATCGAGGTCCGCTGGATTTCTAGGCTTTGAAAACCTATTGGAACAGAGGAAGATGGTTGAAATGTCATCTCAGCAAATGAGTGCTAGATTGAAACCAATTACTATTGGAGCGTCTGTGGATGCTCAAGCCAAACCAATTAAGGACCACACTTTTTCGAGGCCTGGTGCACAGACTCGAGCAAGCCAGTTTGAATCACAAAGGCCTGTTTATCAACCAGTAGATCCAAGCCAGAGTTATCAGGATGGATTATTGGCGTTGTTGAATAGGCAAATTGAATTCAACGAGATCATAGCTCGACAAAATACTTCTCACATTCTACCACCAGTAGAAATTCCTACGTATGGTGGAGATCCTTTTCAGTATGAAGCTTTCGTAAAGGAATTAGAAGAAATATTAGAAACAAAAGTTATGGATGAGAAGGAGCGCTTATGATTTCTGGTGAAGTACACAAGTGAAGGTACTTGTAGAAAGTTGTCAGAATGAGCCAGGCAGCCATGGCTATAAAAAGGCGAGAAGATTACTTGATGAACATTTTGGTGATGAACAGAGGATTGCTAATGCATACATTGAGAAGGCCCATGCTTGGAGCCAAATGAAGCCAGATAATGGGGAGGCATTGAGTGATTATGTAATATTTCTGAGAGATTGGTGCAGCTCGATGATAAATCTTGGCCACATGGAGGAAATGAATCTTGTGAGTAATACTAGAATTATCATGAGCAAGATGCCCAGAAGTCTGAGAGAAAAGTGGAGAGATGAAGCAGGCAAAATTAGAGATGAAAGGAGACAAGTAGCCAGGCTACCAGACCCGGTGGAATTCTTGGACAGGGAAGTACGGAACATGTTAAAGCCACACTACGGGACTATTGAAGATCATAAACCACTTGCAACTAACAAAGGTTCTACCTTTTCCCAAACTGTAGAAAGAGTTGAACCTAAGAGAAGTAGTTTTGCTATCACGACCATACCTGTGGAAAAGACAGATGGAATGAAAGAGAATGTGTCTACTAGCAAGCAAATAGCATTTTGTTGGTTATGTGATGAAGTTGGTCACACCATAAGATGGTGTCAAAGATTCTAGATGAAAGAATATGAAGACAAGATGTATTTCTTGAAAGAGAAGGGAATCTGTATCCGATGTTTGAAAAAAGGACATATGGTGAGAGACTGTAAGAATCCTATAATAAGTGGACAGGTGGTGGAGGTATGCGTAGGGGAGCACTTCGGGTCCAGTGATCACAATACCATTAGTTTCAATATAATTATGGAGAAGGACAGAACTGGGCCTAGGGTTGAGATTTTTGATTGGAGAAAGGCTAACTTTAACGAGATGCGAGATGATTTAAAAGGAGTGAACTGGGACATTTTGTTTTATGGGAAAGATGTAGAGGAGAAATGGAGGACATTTAAAGGGGAAATTTTAAGAGTACAAAATCTTTATGTTCCTGTTCGGTTGAAAGGAACCAGTAAAAATTGGAAAGAGCCCTGGTTTTCAAGGGAAATTGGACATCTTGTTCGGAAAAAGAGGGAGATCTACAATAATTATAGGCAGCATGAAGTAAATGATGTGCTTGAGGAGTATAAGGAATGTAAAAAGAATCTAAAGAAAGAAATTAGAAAAGCTAAAAAAAGATATGAGGTTGCTTTGGCAAGTAAGGTGAAAGTAAATCCAAAGGGTTTCTACAGCTATGTTAATAGCAAAAGGATAACAAGGGATAAAATTGGTCCATTGGAGAGACCGAGTGGACAGCTATCTGCAGAGCCAAAAGAGATGGGGGAGATATTGAACAATTTCTTTCTTTGGTATTCACCAAGGAGAAGGATATTGAATTATGTGAGGTAAGGGAAACTAGTAGAGTAGCTATGGATACTATGAGTTTCAAAGTAAAAGAAGTACTGGCACTTTTGAAAAATATAAAAGTGGATAAGTCTCCAGGTCCTGACAGGATATTCCCTAGGACATTGAGGGAAGTTAGTGTAGAAATAGCCGGGGCTATGACAGAAATATTTCAAATGTCATTAGAAACTGGAATAGTCCCCGAGGATTGGCGTACTGCGCATGTTGTTCCATTGTTTAAAAAGGGTTCTAAAAGTAAACCTAGCAATTATAGACCGGTTAGTTTGACTTCAGTGGTGGGCAAATTAATGGAAAAGATACTTAGAGATAATATATATAAGTATCTGGATAAAGAGGGTCTAATTAGGAACAGTCAACATGGATTTATGCCTGGAAGGTCATGTTTGACTAATCTTCTTGAATTTTTTGAAGAGGTTACTAGGGAAATTGACGAGGGTAAAGCAGTGGATGTTGTCTATATGGACTTCAGTAAGGCCTTTGACAAGGTTCCTCATGGAAGGTTGGTTAAGAAGGTTCAACTGTTGGGTATAAATGCAGGAATAGCAAGATGGATTCAACAGTGGCTGAATGGGAGAAGCAAGAGGGTAATGGTGGATGGCTGTTTGTCGGGTTGGAGGCAGGTGACTAGTGGGGTGCCTCAGGGATCTGTGTTGGGTCCTTTGTTGTTTGTCATGTACATCAATGATCTGGATGAAGGGGTGGTAAATTGGATTAGTAAGTATGCAGATGATACCAAGATAGGGGGTGTTGTGGATAATGAAGAGGATTTCCAAAGTCTACAGAGTGATTTAGGCCAGTTGGAAAAATGGGCTGAAAGATGGCAGATGGAGTTTAATGCTGATAAATGTGAGGTGCTACACCTTGGCAGGACAAATCAAAATAGGACGTACATGGTAAACGGTAGGGAATTGAAGAATACAGTTGAACAGAGGGATCTGGGAATAACCGTGCATAGTTCCTTGAAGGTAGAATCTCATATAGATAGGGTGGTAAAGAAAGCTTTTGGTATGCTAGCCTTCATAAATCAGAGCATTGAGTATAGAAGCTGGGATGTAATGTTAAAATTGTACAAGACGTTGGTGAGACCAAATCTGGAGTATGGTGTACAATTTTGGTCGCCCAATTATAGGAAGGATGTCAACAAAATAGAGAGGGTACAGAGGAGATTTACTAGAATGTTGCCTGGGTTTCAACAGCTAAGTTACAGAGATAGGTTGAATAAGTTAGGTCTTTATTCTCTGGAGCGCAGAAGGTTAAGGGGTGACTTGATAGAGGTCTTTAAAATGATGAGAGGGATAGACAGAGTTAATGTGGACAAGCTTTTCCCTTTGAGAATAGGGAAGATTCAAACAAGAGGACATGACTTTAGAATTAAGGGACAGAGGTTTAGGGGTAACATGAGGGGGAACTTCTTTACTCAGAGAGTGGTAGCGGTGTGGAATGAGCTTCCAGTGGAAGTGGTGGCGGCAGGTTCGTTGGTATCATATAAAAATAAATTGGATAGGCATATGGATGAGAAGGGTATGGAGGGTTATGGTATGAGTGCAGGCAGGTGGGACTAAGGGAAAAAAGTTGTTCGGCACGGACTTGAAGGGCCGAGATGGCCTGTTTCCGTGCTGTAATTGTTATATGGTTATATGGTTAAGTGCAATCAATATCATCCTGAAGCACTTCACACTGAAGAAGAGCTACCAGAGCACCGGGAAGAGGAAGAAGAAGAAGAACTGGAACAAACAGATGATGAGCTACCAGAGCAAATAGAAGAAGAGGAACCGGAGCAAGCAGAACAGAGCGAGAAGCCAACTACTAGTGATGCTATCACCTCGCCTCAAGTAACTGCTCATATTGGGGCCAGGGTTGAAGCTTGTAATTTTTCTATTTTACCTGTACAGGTAAGGAATAGCAAGACGAATACAGTGTTGCAAACATATGCTTTCCTGGATCATGGAAGTTCGACTACCTTTTGCACCGAAAGCCTGACGAGAAGACTGAATGTCAGAGAAGAGACTAAGATTCGATTACGTACCATGACTAAAGATAAAGAGAGCAGGAGTCATTACATTACGAGTATGGAGTTATCCAGTTTGGATGAAGATAATTTGATACCAATATCTGAAGTGTTTACACATGGAACTATGCCTGTTGGTCATCAAAATATACCAAGACATGAAGAATTAAAAGCAATGGCTTTACCTGAAGGATGTCACGATATCTGAAATAAATTTGAGTGTTCATCTACTTATCAGAATTAATGTTTTGAAGACTTTGGAACCTATATAGATTGTTAGGAGCCAAGGCGATGGACCGTATGCTGCGAAAACCCGACTTGGATGGGTTATCTATGGCTCCTTGAAAAGGAACCACAAAATCGAAAATCAGATGAACTGTCCTGCCATTGATGTTAATCAAATATCTACTGATAAATTAGAAAAGCCGGTGATGAAGCCATACAATCACAACTTCAATGAAAGTACCAGCAAGCCATCTGAAGAGATGTCGAATGAAGAGTTGAAGTTCATGGATGTTATGAACTACTCAGTGAAAACTGACGGACACTATTGTGTGGACTTGCCTTTCATACAAGAAAGTGGTAATCTGCTGAATAATCGTTGTATGGCAGAGCAACATATCCAGACTTTGAAACGCAAGTTTGGCGAGAATAGAACATTTCATGAAAGAAGAATCTCTTTGAAGAATAACTTCGACAAGGATGATTGCTTAAAATCTAGGTCTACTGAGCAGAAAGCAACTCTATCAGTAGAACATCTAACTAGGTCTGCAATCGTGACGTTTGCTGCATCAGTAGATGCACAGAGTCTCATGCCCAGAGTAGGTGAATCGACGACCAGAGGACATAGGTTTAAGGTGAAGGGGAAAAGATTTAATAGGAATCTGAGGGGTAACTTTTTCACACAAATGGTGGTGGGTGTATGGAACAAGCAGAAAGCTACTCTACCAGTAGAACATCTGACTTCTCTTTGCAATAAGGGAGGATTCACACGTTCTAGGTGGATAAGTGACAATTGTGAAAGCATTCCACTAGATGACAGAGCCAAAGAAACCAGAGAGTTGGATTTGGACAAAGATGATCTGCCAATGGAAAGAGCATTGGGAGTTACTCATGTTGTACAACTGAAATATTTTGACAAGGAAGAAAATCATGTGAATGAAGTTTCCAGAGAACTGACAGTGAACCGTTTCTTAAGCGAAAAGAGATGGATCAATGAACTAAAATCTTTCTGCAAGTCAGACAGAAAATGGACAAAGCTTGAGCTGGGATTTGAAATCTCTGCTAATGACTTGGACATTAAATCAAGTCTAACAGTGAACTTTATTGCTAAAGATCCTGATATTCTTTTGAAGGATTTTCATACTTCAACATTGCTGTTACAACACATCCATGAGTTGATCGGACATGGAGGAAGACGTTTCATGCTATCAAAGCTTTGGACTATTAAGTTTTGGACTATATACCGGGTATCATTCCTGATTGTAAGGGGTTGGTATGCACGATAAGACTTTGAATTAAAACCACTGTTGTAATAAGATTAATAACTAAGTTATGCTTGCTTCTAGAAGACGAAAGTGAAGATGGAAGAGTCGATAAAGAATTCTGATTGCGTATATATAGTGCATGCTAATTTTTCCTCGTTAGCATAGTGGTTAGTATCCCCGCCCGTCACACAGGAGACCAGGGTTAAATTCCCTGACGGGGAGCCAGACGAGCCACAGGGTTTTATTCCTGACCTTTTGCTTTTGATATATGTTGAGCCTTTATGGCCACTTTTATGATGTTTATTAGTCATTGCCTCGTAATATACTCTGAACAATTAGGGGCCGGTATGTAGTGGCCATTTGGCCTGTTTTGCATGTCATTGATGATGGCATGTGCCTTTAAATTTTAGACTGCCCATTATAGATAGAGATGAGAAGGACTTTTTTCACACAGAGAATGGTGGGTCTCTGGAACTCTCTGCCACAGAGGGTAGTTGAGGCCAGTTCATTGGCTATATTTAAGAGGGAGTTAGATGTGGCCCTTGTGGCTAAGGGGATCAGAGGCTATGGAGAGAAGGCAGGTACGGGATACTGAGTTGGATGATCAGCCATGATCATATTGAATGGAGGTGCAGGCTCGAAGGACCGAATGGCCTACTCCCACACCTAATTTCTATGTTTCTATATTGTGGGTGGGATTTATTTTTTTGTTGAATATTTTTTATTAGAAGTATAAGTACAAGTATAAGTACATATTAAAACAACATTCTTGATAAAGAGATAGGTAATAATTACCATCTTTTCTTATATATACTTCTAAACATTTTATTTATGACATGATTTTGGGCGGGATGGGTGGGATTTATGACATGATTTTGGGCGTGTTTGGAGCTAAGATGCTGGCGCAGAAGTTTAGTTTTTAGATTTATTTGGAGAGACGATGGGGAAGGTTAATCCTTCTGACATGCGGGCAGGTGAGACTAGTTGAGCTGGGACATGTTGGTCGGTGTGGGCATGTTGGGCTGAAGGGCCTGTTTCCACAATGTATCACTCTATGACAGTCACCTCGGAATCCATAAAACCAGACTAGATCCTGACGGATTGCCTAAGAAGAAACAACTTAATTCACGTTTTATACCACACTAGCACGATCTCCCTGCTTTTATAGTGCCTCCACCAAAATAAGGCAGGTATCCCAAATAACATCTTTACCACCTGTTGTGCCACATTCAGGATTTTGTGGATTGTACTCCAGGATTCCTTTTTTTCCTCCAACTCTATCAGCAGAGAACAAATAAGATTTGTTTACAGCAAATCAACTGGTTTCTTTTAGGAGACGGTTTAATTAAGAAATGTCTACTAAATATTCACTGAGAGCCATGCAGCAATTTAAGAGGCAGTCAGCTGCTTTAAATCTGTCCCGTGTCTGTTGTCGTAACTCCTATATCAAAAGAGTGTCTTACATTAAAAGAGGGCTAAACAAGAGATTCAGCACACGGTTCCAGTGACACAAAAAGCTGGAGCAATTCAGCGGGACAGGCAGCATCTCTGGAGATATAGAGATAAGGAAGTGTAAGGTGTGAAAACAAGACAAAGGGGATGAAGATAGCAAGGAGATGGAGCTAACAATGATCTATTCTACATTTTTCTTGATCTCCATTGCCTTTGTCTTGTTTACACAATGTACACTTCCTTATCCCTGCATCTCCATCTCCCCTGACTTCAGTCTGAAAAAGGGTCTTGACCCAAAACGTCACCCATACCTATCCTGAGATGCTGCCTGATCGGCTGAGTTACTCCAGCATTTTATGTCTATACAAAGGTTAACAGTCAGATGACTCATGCACAGATCCTCATCTTGCTTCTCAGAAGTCTTCCACTTAGTGGTGCCATGCAGGTGACCATTGTTCATATTACAAGACATTACACAGACTTTGCAGACCCCAACTAAATAATCCAAAATCCCTCTGCTGTAGATCAGGAAATAGGGAACCTGACCTGAGGTTTTGGATTTGATACGTGCTGAATCCTGGGATTTTATTTTTAAGAGGGAGAAAGAACACAGTTCTGTGGGTGTCAGGTTTAGAAAATCCAATTACTGAAAAGGAATCCTGCAGATTACAGATGAGAGCTACTCCCCTGAAACAGGTGCACACTGACTAACTGGGCTGAACCAATCTTTGAATCAAGGCTATAGACACAAAGTGTTGGAGTAACTCAGTGGGACAGGCAGCATCTCTGAAGAGAAGGAATGGGTGACGTTTCAGATCAAGACCCTTCTTCATTCTGAGGGTCAGGGAGAGGGAGACATGGAAGGGCAAGGGGTGAAAACACAGATCAAAGGGGATGATGATCAAGGAAAATGTAGAATGGTTCCTTGTGAGCTGAGGGGAAGGTGACAATGAGGCATACAATCAGTAAAATGTAATCAGAAGGATAGTGAAAATAGTCAAAGAACTAGGATGGGGGGGGGGGGAGGACGGTCGGATTGAGTGGGAAAGCAACAGTTACCTGAAGTCAATATTTATACCACTGGGTTGTAAGCTGCCCAAGCAAAATATCAGGTGCTGTTCCTGGTTAATTTATCAAGGTTAATTTATTAATTTGGGGGGTCTGAGTATAATTGACATGGCCAGCATTTATTGGTCATCCTTACGTGTTCCTGAAGAGGATTGTTAAGGCTGCAATTATTTGATTTGGTGCAAGCCTGATTGATCTTGAAAGTGAATATACAGCCAACATTGCAATGAGCGCCTCCTTTTTATGAAGCCTCGATTTGGTTTCTGAATAATAGGCAATCATTTCCACATGGCCTATTACCATTAAAAATGCTCATAGTCATACAGCATGGAAACGGGCCCTTCAGCCTAACTCATCCATGCCAACCAAGATGGCCCATCAATGCTAGTTGCATTTGCCTGCATTTGGCCGATATCCCTCCAAACTTTTCCCATGAGGTACTGATTGTGAATTTAGGACTGAGATGAGGAAATACTTATTTTTCACCCAGGGAGTTGTAAATCTGTGGAATTCTCTGCCACAGAAGGCAGTGGAGGCCAATTCACTGGATGTTTTAAAGAGAGAGTTAGATTTAGCTCTTAGGGATAAAGGGATCAAGGAATCAAAAGGTTAATTCCCGGGGTGGCGGGACTGTCATATGTTGATAAAATGAAGCGACTGGGCTTGTACACACAGGAATTTAGAAGGATGAGAGGGAATCTTATTGAAACATAGAAGATTATTAAGGAATTGGACTTGCTAGAGGCAGGAAACATGTTCCCGATGTTGGGGGAGTCCAACCAGGGGCCACAGTTTAAGAATAAGGGCTCCTCGACAACTGCATCTTCCCAGGCCTCTGCAAGGGCTGGCAGTCTTTGGCTCCTTCGTGCATGAAATGGTACTCTTCCACAATTCCCAATGAAATGCAGACACAGATAGAAGGAGGCACAGAATGCTTACTAATTATCAGGTTTCTTAACCCCTGTTTCTTATTTAAGAATACATGAATCTTGCATGTAAAGCTGAATAATCACATGCAGGGATAGTGTCACTCCTTAAAGAAGAAGCTGGTTTTGCAACCCAGTAAAGTGAACCTGCTTGCTTCTGCCAGTAGTCCAGGGATGAGCCGCAATTCTTTTGAATATAAATATCCCCCAGTACCGCTCGGGTTGAGACTCTTCTTTAAACCTATCTATGTTCTCCAGAGGTACTGATTGACCTGCTGCATTACTCCAGTACTTTGTGTCCTTTTGAGTATTAACCAGAATCTGCAGTTATTTTTTCTAATTTATTTAACCAAAAAGCCAGGAAATGCTCAGCAACTATCTGCTGCTTGCCCCTCTGGTATACTTGCGGGCTGAGATCCACATTGGTGTGTCATTCTGTGTCCAGTTTGTTTAAATAAAACAGGTAAACCATATCTGGAGCATTATCTTTTGAATTCTGCTCACCTATATCTAAAGTAAATTTCAGTATCTGAATGCCTTGGGGCCAGAAAGTATTCCATGCTGTTTCTCAGCAGTGCAGGAACAGCAGTTGAAGTGTCCTTTTCCTGATCACTTTAACACAGCAGCAATGTGGCAGTGAAATGTAAGATATGTGGAGATAACCAGCATCAACCTGGACTCATCCTTGGTCACAGTAGCTGCGAGAGATAGTGAGCTCAATGCCCATAGGTAAAGCTGTCCAGCCACATGTGGGGCTTTGTTTAAGATCACAGCTTTCAGTGATACCAAAGAAAGGAGTTTAAGTGCTGGTCTTTTGCCTGCATGGTTTCAAGGGAAACAAGGTTGGTTAAATATTATTGTTCTGTAAATAAATCAGAAATTTCCCAGATCAATGATAATGAAATCTCACTGCAAGTGAACGTTGAGTGTTGCACTACTGTTATTGCAATTTGGGAGAGTTATGCACTGAAAACAAGTGCTTCGATAGGAATAAAAATCCCATTGAAAAATAAGATAAATTTCCCAATGGGCACTAAAGCATCCCCAAATTCATGCAAAATTTGCTCTACTTAGATTTAACCCAATTATCAACAGTTCAGCACCACTGTTTTGGAGTTACATAAGCAAAGTTTGGATCCTTGGTTGATTGCATGCAATAAAGAGGAAGTCTAAAATTAAAATTTCAACTCATGACTCACATTGCCCCAGTTACTAAATGTGGAGATGCCATCAATGCTCTCAAAAGTAATATGCTGAAAATGGATCTGCAGTATGTTTTAAAAGAAAGTGATTCATTGAGAAAAACTAAAGTTTCAAAAGATAAAAATAAGGTGATTTTGTTTTGTTCCCAAAAAACAATCCAAATGTTCCCCAAACGGAAACCATGAATGAACCATGAGATCCACACAGCGATGAAGTCCAGGTCTGTGGCTTGCAAATCGTGTGATCTCCACCTGTACAAGATGTCTATACACAGCCTTTGCAAAGCTATCAATGATGCCAGGAAAACACCAAGCTAGAGTTTCCAAATGACCCCATGGACACCTGTCAATTGTGGCAAGGCTTGGATACTGTAATGGGCTACAAAGTGAAGTTAAGCAGCGCAGCTGGAAATAATGCATCCGTCCACGACAAACTCAATGCTTATATGCTTGATTTAAACAGCTAATTGGAAAGACATCACCCGCTCTGATAGCCTCGGCAGTACCTCTGCTCGGTCACCGTCACAATTGTTAGATCAGCCTTCCTGAGAGTGACCCTGCAGAAAACAATGGGCCCGGATGGGGTCTCGGGCTATGTCCTCAGAAACTGCACATCTTTACCCTCTCCCTACCCTATTCTGAGGTTCCCACATGCTTTAAGGAGATCACTATCATCCCAGTGCTGAAGAAAAGGAAGTCATTGTGCCGTAACAACTATAGCCTGGTGCCTCTGCCATCCACCATCATGAAGCTCTTCGAGATACTGGTCATGGTGTACATCATCTCCAACCTCCAAGATAGTCTTGATCTACTATCGGTGGACTATCGCCACTGATCAGGGCGGCATGGTGACACAGTGGTCGAGTTGCTACCTTACAGCACCAGAGACCCGGTGCAATCCTTACTATGAGTGTTGTCTGTATGGAGTTTTTTTTGTTCTCCCTGTGACCCGAGTGCGTTTTCTCCAGGAAGGTCCAGTTTCTTCCCACATTCCAAAGACATACAGGTTCGTTGGGTAATTGGCTTCAGTATAGGTTGTAAATTGTCCCTAGTGTGTAAGATAGTGGTAGTGTATGGGGATCGCAGATCGGCACGAACTCAGTGGCTGAAGGGCCTATTTCCGCGCTGTATCTCTAAACTAAACTAAATACTGCAATTTGTCCTACCGCCACAACTGTTCTTTTACAGATGCCATCTCCCTGGCCCACACTCATCGCTGGAACATCTGGGTAACAACGACATCTACATCTGATGCCGGGGGAGGGCGAGGCAGAGGCTGTGGCCAAGTCCTTGTCCTGAGTCCCGCTCTGCTCCTTCCCCGCGGGCCCGGAGCAGCATTGCCGCCGCCCCCAGCCACAGCCTCGCCTTTACTCGCAGACAGGAGTCACTCTATAGGAAGAAACTGCAGATGCTGGTTTACACCAAAGACAATAGACAATAGGTGCAGGAGTAGGCCATTTGGCCCTTCGAGCCAGCGCCGCCATTCAATGTGATCATGGCTGATCATCCCTAATCAGTACCTCGTTCCTGCCTTCTCCCCATATCCATTGACTCCGCTATTTTTAAGAGCCCTATTTAGCTCTCTCTGGAAAGCATCCAGAGAACCGGCCTCCACCGCCATCTGAGGCAGAGAATTCCACAGACAAAGGTAGACACAACGTGCTGGAGGAACTCAGCGAGCAGGCAGCATCATTGGAGAAAAGGAATAGGTGATGTATCCTTCTAGGATAGGTGAGACCCTTCTCCAGAGATGTTGTCTGATCCGCTGAATTACTGCAGCATTTTGTGTGTATCCCCATTGATGACTGGTGCTCGGCTTTCGCTGACACCGAGCGGGTTAACCGACAGCTACTGGATAAGGCGAGAGGTGCAGCTGGCGGTCCCTGGCCCGTTGGGTAATGGATTCCTCAGGAGTTGGAGCAGAGTTGAGCTGGAGTTAGCGCTGGCTGTAAGCCGGCGTCCCGTCACCCCGGACTGGGATGGGACACTCGGGAGGGGACGGGGACGGTCCAGTAGCAATTCAACAGTGCTTGTAGCGCCGGAGACCCGGGTTTGATTCTGGCTACGGATGAAATGCAGGTCTGTATTCATGCAGTAGCACAACTGCCATTTATCGCGAGTGACCTATGACCTGGGCCTGCACAGTCGGAATCCCAAACTTGCTTATTGGAACAACCTTTCATAAATTAAGGATGTATTCCCAATCTACCACATTGCGGCCCTTGTACTTTTTATATCCGCACTTTCTCTACAGTTGTAACATTATATTCTGCAGTCATATTTCTTTCTCCTTTTGCTCTACCTGTTTACTCAAGTAAAGTTGGATTGTACTTGTATATGGCATGATTTGCCTATATAGCACACATAACAATCTTGTTTACTGTATCTTGATACACATGACAATAATAAACCAATACCTATACTAAAATATTCCAAGAAATTTTACAGAGAATAGTAACTAAAATAAGTGCATGGCTAAACAGACATTGAGGTGGCCAAGACAGTTAACAAGTTGAGAATTAGTTACAGAAATCCCAGGTGCATGAGTGCTTTTGATGGTTCTCTAGTTGTGTGGAGGGAGAGGAAACTGCTCAATGTCAAAAAATGAGAAAGTGCTTATAGGGCAAGGGCTGGAGAAAGTTGAGAAGTAAGGGTGGAATGAAAGATCTGAAGTTGGCAAGGGTTTTGAACTCAATGTGCTAAGGAGAAAGATTGGCCAGGATACATGGGGATTAATGCAGAGTTGTCTGCAGTATATGGAGCTCCAGATTTGGAGTTTTGTTTTTGTAGTTTAAAGCTGACACCATCTGCAAGAAGTGCTTTGGGGACAGGGTATGGATCACAGCTTCAACAATGATGGAACAATTTAATAATTGGCAGCAGTAGCTTTGCAAGAATTGAAGGAAGCAATATGGATAATGCGTTAGTTAGCAACAATTTTGGTATTTAGATTTGTTGATTAAGTCTTGGGAGGAAGAACTGATGTTAGCTTTCTATGGGTGATAATTTAACCTTAATGGAGATAGATATTGACTCCATGTCTTACTGATCATCTTACTGTTGTGGACACTATTAACTCCCCCAGAGAGGAGCCTCAGTAATTCCTCCAAATAGGTTACTGGTTAAAATACTTATTAAAAAAACCCAATAGAAATAGGTGCTTTGCAATTGCTTGGTATTTTGCAACGATTATCGATGATTGCACTTTTTAAACAAAATGTGTGCGATCTCCTTTAACCATCTTTGTTTTCTTTAGTTCAAGTTCAAGTTCACATTTATTGTCACATGCACAAGGCAGTTGCATTCAGAGACGTCAATAGGTTCGGTTCTATAACATCTCTTTTAACCACCCACTGTCACCATTCTCTGGGCATAAATAGACTGCACACAGTCACTAAACCCTCTCAGCCCACTAACACTTCCACCTCCTACACTTTTTCCACATTGGTTTCCTGTTGGTGCCTCCAGCAATATGGGTGGATCATCCACAATGAGCTCAAATGGCATGCTTTTAAGGTGAAATGAACAGACAGTTTTTCTTTGTTTCTGGACCCACCCCGTCTAACATGGAGTGGCTCACTGGCGTACAGCTAACACATCAACCAGTCACTCACTATTTGCTTTAAAGCTCACACATGACTGTCTGCTGGTTGGACCATTTGTGTCCCTAAGCGGCAAGCACACTGCATTTGGTCCCTCGTTCGACTCTTAGTCATCGCTAACTCTGCTTGGCTCTGTAGTCCTAAGAGCATAACAAGAACACTGACCCATCACGCCTTTGTACCTCAGTGAGAGATTTAGGTACAAGAGAGAGAGGCAGTAGAGCTGCTGCCTAACGGCACCAGAGACCCGGTTGTTGTCTGTATAGAGATTGCATGTTCTCCCTGTGACCACGTGAGTGAAATGTTCGATAAAATGCTTTCTATGGTGCATCTGTAGAAGTTGGCGAGAGTTGTCGGGGACATGCTGAACTTGCTAAGCCTTCAAAGGAAGTAAAGGCATTGGTGTGTTTTCTTGGTCGTTGCTTCAATATGTGTGGTCCAGGAGAAATTATTGGTGATATTAACTCCTAGGAATGTGAGGTTTTCAACCATCTCTACTTTGGTGCCTTCAATGCACATTGGGGTTAATTGGCTTTGTGGTCATGGTGTTAGTGTATGGGGTGATCGTTGGTCAGCGC
The DNA here is from genome assembly GCA_963514005.1 of Raja brachyura. The sequence continues at coordinate 43,150,285 of OY740785.1, read as the reverse complement.
AGACTCGGTGGGCCAAAAGGCCTGTTTCCAGACCTGTCTCTAAAGGTCTAATTTCAAAAAGGAGTAATTCTGCTGGTCTTTGGGGCTGGGTTGTATTCTGTGATATTGGTTATAGATATATCAAATGACCAATGGAAAATTCCTCAATTTACTCGCAATTAATCCAGTTTTACTGATATGCATTGATTAAGCTGCATTTGGAAACAAAGGTGTAAATGTCAGGCCATTTGTAATGCCAGCATCAGCCATTATACAGACCAACAATATGTATATCAGTGTAAATAATACTGTAAATTTGTACAATATCCCTCAGTGCTGCACAGAACATCAATCCTTCAGAATTGCTGACCATAACTTCAGAAGATCTGTACAAGATTGATTTTCTACCTGTTTTCATTGCCAACATAAATCTGGATGATATTAGGATGCAAAAATGAGGAAGTCAAAGAATTTCAAATGTGTAAATTCTGCTTGCAACACTTTTTGCATTTTTCTGCAAATCCTTTATGCCTTCTTCGAGGTTAAATTCACCAAAATCTAGATCAATCCAGAAATCTGCATGCTATGCCCCATCTTATTTCACCACCCACACTTTCCTGCCACCTACTCTCTACGCTTCCCCACCATCTAACACTTTCCACACCAACCAAACAGCAAGTTTCAGCTGACAGAACTACCTTCAAATTGCAGACACGAGGAAAAGCAGATGCTGGTTTACAAAAAAAAAAGACAGTGCTGGAATGACTCCGTGGGTCAGGCAGCCTCTCTGCTCTAGTCTGAAGAAGGGTCACAAGCTGAAACATCACCTATCCATGTTCTCCTGATCCGCTGAGTTACTCCAGCTCAGGCCTGGATAGAGTGGATGGGGAGAGGATGTTTCCAGTAGTGGGAGAGTTTACGGCCAGAGGGCACAGCCTCAGAATTAAAGGACGTACCTTTAGAACAGAGATGACGCGGAATTCCTTTAGCCAGAGGGTGGTGATTCTGTGAAATTCGTTGCCACCGACGGCAGAAGAATCCAAGTCATTGGGTATTTTTAAAGCAGAAATTGATAGGTTCTCCATTAGTAAGTGTGTCAAAGATTGCAGGAAGAAGACAGGAGAATGGTGAGAGGGAAAAATAGATCAGCCACGATCAAATGGTGAAGCAGAGTCCATGCGCACAATGGCCTATTTATGCTGCTATGCCTGATGAACGTGTCTTTCCTTGCCTTCAAATTGCTTTTCTTTTTTAGGTGCATGAACACCAGTGTCACAATCAGATACTTTTGTGTCTCCCTTTATAGACAAGAAGAAGAATCTTAGTCAAGATTAACGTTGGAGAATCTTCCACAAGACTGAAATACTATTTTAATTTTGTAAATTTAAGGCTAAATGTGATTATGAACTTTCATGGTTATTTTTTTCATATTCAGTATCAATCCTGTTAAGAAGTGGAACATACTGGTGACAAAAAAAAACTGGAAATTTCCATTGAACTGGACTTCTAACCTGGTGATACGAGTTGGAAATCTAACGCGGCAGCTAGGGAATCCAATTTCAAGTTATTTAAACATTTTGGAGCGAATAAATTAGTTACAGCATTGGAGATATTAATGTTACTGGATGGTTACAAATACTCATTTGGTTCACTAATATCCTTCAGGAAAGACGATGTACATCCCTCCACCAGTCTGACTCATATGTGACGCCTTACTGATTAATGTAATCGACCCTGAAATGCGTTCTGAAGTGGCTCCACATACCTCTCAATTCAGGGAACAATGGGGGATGTACAATAAGGTTTATTTCTCCAGTGGAGTCATAGTCATAGAGTGATAGTGTTGAAGCAGGCCCTTCGGCCCAACTTGCCCACACCAGCCAACATGTCCCAGCTAATCTAGTCCCACCTGCCAGCATTTGGTCCATATCGCTCCAAACCCGTCCTATCCATGTACCCGTCTAACTGCTTCTTAAATGGGATAGTCCTTGTTTCAACTACCTACCTTGGCAGCTTGTTCCATACATCTACCACCCTTTGTGTGAAAAATTTACCACTCAGATTCCTGTTAAATCTTTTCCCCTTCACCTTAAACCTATGTCCTCTGATCCTCGATTCACCTACTCTGGGCAAGGGACTCTGTGCATCTACCCAATCTATACCTCTCATGCTTTTATACACCTCCACGGTCACACCTCATCTTGCTCTCCAACAAATAGAGTCCATATCCACAGAAGGTCTACATCCCACAAATGGAATTCAGTTTAGTTTGGAGCTACAAGATGGAAATAAGTCCTATACTCTAGTCCACGCCGATCATCATGCACCCATTCACACCAATTCTATGTTAACCCACTTCCTACACACTTGGGGTAATTTACCGAGGCCAATTAACTCACAAACCCGCACATATTTAAGATGTTAGAGGAAACCGGAGGATACCCATGCGGTTGCAGGGAATACGTGCAACCTCCACACTGACAACACACGAGGTCAACAGAGAACCCAGGTCACTGTGCCTCCCCTATTTTATGGGAACATCATAAATCTTCTTTAACTATTTCCAGCTTAACGCCATCCTTCATATAACAGGGTGACCAAAGCTATATATTTTTTTAAACATCTAAATGAGGCTAACCACAGCATCTTCAGGCTGTGCAAATTACCTTTACCACAATTGTGTAGGAAGGAACTGCAGATGCAGGTTTAAACCGAAGATAGACACAAAAAGCTGGAGTAACTCAGCGGGATATGCAGCATCTCTGGAGAGAAGGAATGGGTGACGTTTCAGGTCTAGACCCTTCTTCAGACTTCGACCCGAAACATCACCCGTTCCTTCTCTCCAGAGATGTTGCCTGTCCCACTGAGTTACGCCAGCATTTACCTCAATTATCACCTTTTGACCCAAATGATTCAAGCCTGAAGATTGTTAGATATGTAGCAATGCTGTAAAAAAACATTGTATGACTCACTGTATTAGACGACATTGTTTATTAGATTTCCACCTCCACAGGATGTAAATGTAATTTTGGAAAATATCACCTCTCAAGGTGATGACATTTGTCATCAGTTATGTTGAGTTAACAGAATATTTGACTGCGGCTACTATTCAGACACAACTAGTTACTGATACCCATCAATTATTACTGTTGTTGATTAAGTAATGAATAATAAGCATGGAATATAATCAAGGCAATGCAAATTGAGTGTGGTTGATATTGCCCCTCAGAATATTAAACTATTGACATGGGTTTCAACCTAGTGTGCTCTGCTAGAATAGGTGCATGTCATGAAGATTCGTTTTTGGCCCCAACTCTGCCACTATTATAGTTAAACATCCTGCCAACAGTTTTTACTTTCAAAAATATACTTTATTCAGGAAATTTGAAATATATGGAACATTCATGTGTCAATATTCATAGTGCAGTACGTTCCATTCAGCAGGGGTTCAACTTTTCTTTTACATAATTTCCATGATCAATCAGGTCAAGACATTAAGGTCATGTGATAGGAGCAGAATTAGGCTACTCGGCCCATCAAGTCTACTCCGCCATTCAATCATAGCTGATCTAGCTCTCCCTCTCAACCCAATTCTCCTGTCTTTTCCCCATAACCCTGATACCCATACTAATCAAGAATCTATCTACTTCTGCCTTAAAATATATCCATTGACTTGGCCTCCACAGCCTTCCGTGGCAAAGAATTCACCTCCCTCTGACTACGGAAATTCCTTTTCATCTCATCCCTAAAGGAATGTCCTTTAATTTTGAGGTTATGACCTCTAGTCCTAGACTCTCCCACTAGTGGAAACATCCTCTCCACATGCACTCTATCCAAGCCTTTCACTATTCGGTACGTTTCAATAAGGTTCCCCCTCATTGTTCTAAACTCCAGTGAGTACAGACTATGAAAGTTTAGGTTTTTGAACTAGATGCATCATCAGACATTTCTGTGCCGTCAAAGTTATCATAAGTTAACCTACTCATTCCTGGGATCATTCTTGTAAACCTCCTCTGGACCCTCTCCAGGGCCAGCACATCCTTCCTCCAAATCTTTTACAATGCTCCATTATTAGTGTAGGAAGGAACAGCAGATGCTGGTTTACGCTGAAGATAGACACAAAATGCTGGAGTAACACAGCAGGACAGGCAGCATCTCTGGGGAGAAGAAATGGGTGATGTTTGGGTCAATACCTTTCTTCAGTCTCCCCCGCTCCCCCTGCATCCCTGGGATCAGCCTACAGTGCTGTTTTATTCATTTATAATAGATGCAGAGATACAAGTGGTACATCATTATCAGTGCCATTATCAAATGGCTTCTCTTAGGACTTAATAACAAATTGAGATCATATTTGCTGTTCTGTGCGCAATCTCAAAGTTGAAGAAGTATTTGGCTGCAAGAATCAGTTTACAATGTTGAATGTCTGCTGATGCATCTTGTTCAAAAACCTGCTTTCATAGTCTGGTCAGTTTGAACCAGGATATTGCACATGTAGATGATGGTGATTAGTGTGGGTGTCAGAGGTTATTGGGGGGATGGGAAGGCAGAAGAATTAGGTTAGAAGGGATAGATCAACCATGATTGAATGGTGGAGTAGACTTGATGTGCCAAATGGCCTAATTCTGCTTCAATCACTTATGATCTTATGATGATGGATGTGCTCTCCAAAATTAACTTTAGTGTGTGTGTGTGTGTGTGTGGGGGGGGGGGGGGGGGGGGGAGAATCTTACCACTGTCAGCCCATAGTTTGATCAGTTCCCGTCACCATTGTGAACTATCCTCAGTGGGCAAAGTCAACTGCAGCAAAAACAAGACAAACACATTGTGCCATTGAGGTAGCTGTAGTGTTCTTGAGATGCGTAGGAAGGAATGGTAAATGCTGGTTTAAACCGAAGATAGACACAAAAAGCTGAAGTAGCGGGCTGGGTCCGAAGAAGGATCTCGATCCGAAACCTCACCCATTCATTCCAGAGATGTTGCCTTCCCGCTGAGTTACTCCAGCTTAGTGTGTTCTTAAGATGGTCATTCTCAAGAAGGTCTGGATGGGGATGCAGTGGACATAAAGTCATACAGCTTCAGCCCACCGATATTGTGGCCACCATTAATTACCCATTTACACCAAGCCTACACTAATCCCACTTTATTCTCCGCACCTTCTCATCAATTCCTCTCAGATTTTACCACTCATCCACACACTATGCGGCTTACAGTGGCCAATTCAAGCCACATATTTTGGGATGTGGGAAGAAACCAGACCACCCAAAGGAACCCCACAGTGTCACAGAAAGAAGGTGCAAATATCCACACTAGAGCTATGAAGCCACAGGTTGAGGTGTGCCACTGTACCACCACCTGTCTTTGCGAAGTTCATCCCAAGCAGCGGCATAACACAGGACTCGGCTCCATGGGCTATACCCAGGAATATACGTTGAGGCAAACATTGACTGCTATTGGAAGACCATTAAATTCAAGAAAAATGCAGATTGGTGTGCCTGAACATTTTGTTTAATTTGAGTCCACATCAACCAGTGATCATCCATACACTAGTTCTATCCTGCACACTATTTACAGAAACCAATTAACCTACAAACCTGCACATCTTTGGAGTGTGGGAGGAAACCAGTGCATCCAGAGGAAACCTACGCAGTCACAGGGGGAATATACAAACTCCTTAAGTGCAGCACCTGTAGTCAGGATCAAACCTGGGTCTCCGGCACTGTAAGGCAGCAACTCTCCCACTGTGCCACCTTAATTGTTGATTTTCTTGTGCAAGGAGATGCCTACAAATGAATGCTGCTGAACAACACAGTCAAATCAAGTCAAGTCAAGAGAGTTTATTGTCATGTGTCCCAGATAGGACAATGAAATTCTTGCTTGCTGCAGCACAACAGAATATTGTAAGCATAAATACAGAACAGTTCAGTTCAATATATACATAAATAAACAGCTAAAGTGCAATCGGCTGTTATAGTTCAGAGTCTGTTTGTTGGCGAGTTTAATAACCTGATGGCTGTGGGGAAGCAGCTGTTCCTGAACCTGGATGTACCAGTTTTCAGGCTCCTGTACCTTCTACCCGATGGTTGCGGAGAGATGAGTGTGTGGCCAGGATGATGTGGGTCCTTGATGATGTTGGCAGCCTTTTTGAGGCAGCGACTGCGATAGGTCCCTTCGATGGTGGGGAGGTCAGAGCCGATGATGGACTGGGCAGTGGTCACAACTTTCTGCATTCTTTTCCGCTCCTGGACACTCGAGTTGCCAAACCAAGCCACGATGCAATCAGTCAGCATGCTCTCTACTGTGCACCTGTAGAAGTTTGAAGGAATCCTCTTTGACATACCGACTCTCTGCAATCATCTCAAGAAGTAGAGGCGCTGATGTGCTTTCTTTATAATTGCATCAGTGTGCTGGGACCAGGAAAGATCTTCGGAATGTGCATGCCCAGGAATTTGAAGTTCTTGACCCTTTCCACCATCATCCCATTGATATAAACAGGATTGTGGGTCCCTATCCTACCCCTTCTAAAGTCCACAAACAGTTCCTTGGTTTGAATATTGAATTGGATGATTGTATTAAATGCTGAGCTGTAGTCAATGAATAACAGCCTGACATATGATATTTTATTGTCCAAGTGGTCCAGAGTGGAGAGCCAGTGAGATCGCATCCACCGTTGATCTGTTATGGCGGTAAGTGAACTGCAGTGGGTCGAGGTTCGTGTCTTGGTCTTGTCCAAGGTGCATACATACTTGTCGAGGGCTGCACTTTAGATTGGTGAAGCCACTGCTAAGGGTCTGTGGGGAAGGACCAGTCTAGGGTTCTGCTGCCAATGTATTGACTTTGCAAATGTTTCATAAATGCAACATTTTTGGGTGAAACATTGGTGACAGAAACACATGGTAAGTGAACGTAACAAATTGATCAGAACAGCGTTTGAAGATAATGATATGCCCCAAAGTATATTGATGAATAAAGAATATTTTTGGAAAAATTAGTTATTACTTGAGGTAGCTCTGTTTCTTATGACATTGTCATGTGGCATGACTCATGCCTTTAAATGAGAAGGCTCAGGAATTTCAAAACATGATAATTCTTGCTAACTCCGTTCTTTGTGTCAAATGAATCAAACTGCATGGTAGAAAACGTTGATGTCATGGATTGACAGAAACAGACCCCAGGTCAATTAAGTGAGAGGAATGTCTAAAATGTAGGAGAAAAAAACCTGGATAGTAAGATATTTGTGCCTGATTTTCAGACCAGTTTAAATGATAGAATGGGATTTAAATACAACACAAACTCTTTCTCTCAAAGATTATCCTCTCATCTTGCCACCACTTGCACCATCCCGACTGCAAATGTTAGATATACTGTAGATAAAATGAACTGTAGATGCTGGTCTCCAACTGTAGATGCTGGTTTTGAGTTGTGGATGAGTGAGCAAAGGCCAGAGATGTGAAGAAGACAAAAGGCTGTGTATTAGAAGAGGCATGAAACATGCACATGTTGGGGCTGGTTAAAGCAGTCGCTTCAGAATGACAGCTTATCGTTAACGTATTTACGCAATTCTAATGTAGTTTCTGCAGAGGATCAGCAGGAGCTTTCTTGGCTTCATCATTCTGGCACTATTGGGGAAGGGTGGGGAACGTGAGAGTGGTGCATTACCCAGCCTCTATGGAACTGATGCACTACAGTGCTGAGCACTATATTTTGTACTCTACATCTTGCACTTAGCTCTATCTATTGTACTTGAGCTTGACCAGATGGTATGTATGTATAGTATTAACTGATCTGATTGTATGGCATACAAGACAACGTTTTTAACTGTACTTCGGTACACGTGACAATAATAAACCTGAACTAGATCCGTGATTATTCGATTTTTCACACCGCACCCAGAACATAACTGTTGCACACAAAGGAAATGTCCTTCTTGGAAAGGAGCCATGTTTCACTGGAGAATTATTTAAAATTCACTTTGTTAGTTAAGTTACAATGACCAAGCTTGAAATTTCATTGCCCTAATCAGCATTCCAGGCACTGTTCCCTGGGCTACCTACACCAAAATGTGTCATGGATTTGATTCACCGATTTTGAAGAAATACAGTAGAATGGGGAGACTTTTTCCTCCTACTTTTGAATTGTCAGCCAGCACAACATAATATAAAAATTATGTTATTTCTCTCACAGAAACCCATGAGTAATAAGACTGCAATAAGATCAGCAGGAAAAACTAACTGAGCTTTGCAACAAATAATGTCACAGTATTGTGGAGAAGTATTTTGTAAATTCCTCCTGCCCAATTTCATAAACATGTTTTATATTTCATCTCAATATTATGTCTCCCTGCTGTGAATATCAGCAGGCAGCCGTTTCCAAATAATCACTGAAGTTACTGTTGATCTCAATACGTAGGTGTGCAGGAGGTGAACGCAAAATAATAGTAAGATTAAACGAGAACTTACCAGTTCGAAGGTTGATCTTTATTTTATGAGGAGTTGCGATGAGGGATTTCGTGAAGACCCCGCCAACACGCATGCGCGGCATCCTTCAAAGCAGCGGTGTGGAATCACAGACTCGACGAAAAGTAAGGATATTAAGATTAAACTGCGAACTAACCAGCTGAACATAATGATCGAGGGTTGGGAGCGGAGGGCACGAAATCCCTCATCGCAACTCCTCATAAAATAAAGATCAACCTTCGAACTGGTAAGTTCTCGTTTAATCTTACTATTTTACTTCGGAGTCACGTGAGTGACTTCGTGAAGACTTCAAAGCTCTGTGATTACACGCCCTGGACAACGCCCATGCTACCACACTGCCGCAATCCTGATGGAGGAAGTTTGTTAAAGCAATCCAGACTGGACAATCTGAAAATAATTAACATTTATTAAACACAAATCATAAACAAACCCCCTGACTGGGCACAAATGATATTAGGGAGCAGCCCTGAGTACTGCATCCGCATATGTTGCAGGTCCGGCCAATGGCTTATGGTAGAACCGTTGAAAGGTTGACTCACTGGCCCATCCTGCCGTAGCGAGGACGTGATCCATGGGCACCTCCATGGCCCTCGCTGTTGATGTGGATGCAGCCCTGGTGGAATGAGATTTAAACAAGTTAGTGTCAATACCCGCTGCATCCAACACTTCCCTGAGCCACCTGGAGATCGTCTGCACTGTCACCCGGCGATGTGGTTTTTTGTGGCTTATAAGCAGTCCTTGTTCCGAATTCCTGATCGACCGGGTCAACTCAATGTAGCAACGGAGATGGGTGACTGTGCAGAGTGTGGCATCAGAGGGGTACGCCTGGAATTCCAACTGCAGCCCCAAAGATCCGGGTCGATGCTGCTTCAGCAGGTCTGCAACGTAAAACGTTATTTTCCCAGGGGTAGAGAGCATATTGTCAATGCGCAACTTTTGAAGCGCCTGTACCCGCTGAGCAGACGTGAGCGCCATCAACATGACCACCTTCAGGGTGAGCTGGTGAAGAGGTAACCCCGCCATGGGGGACCATGATCTTAACAGGAACAGGACCACTCCTGCATCCCAGACAACGTTATATCTGGGCCGTGGAGGGTTTGTGTTAAATACACCCCTCATAAACTTCGACACCAGATTGTTGGTCCCCACTCCTACCGGAAGGTACGAGGACAGCGCACTCCTGGCGCTATTGATGGTACTATAGCTGAGCCCTTCATCATAGTGGAGGCCCGCCAGGAATTCCAGGACGTCAGGTATTGTGGCAGAATCATAGGTAACACTCTTCCTTAAACAGAATAGTTCCCATTTCCTGATCTGGGTCAGGTACTGCCGCCTTGTAGATGCTCTGCATGATGCAGCGATTAAATCCATGGCCCTCGGTGAGATCCCCGTGTTCAGCAAAGGCCTTTTCAGAACCTGCAGACCAACAGGTTTAAATAGGCGTGGCACGGATGCGGCTCGCCAGTGACGGGATTAGTAACCAATTGTGGGTTGTTTCCTATTCGCACCCACGGGCGCTTCAGCATCTGAGAGACCACCGGGTACCACGGTTGTGTCGGCCAGTCGGGTATTACCAGAATGCCTGATGCAGAGTCTAATTTAATCTTCTGTAATACCCGACTGATGAGGCAGAATGGGGGAAAAGCGTAGCAACACCATTTCCCCCAGTGGAGCGAAAAAGCATCCAAAGCCACTGCCCCAGGATCTGGTTCCCACGATACATATGTTGGTATCTGATGGTTCAGTCTAGACGCAAATAGGTCAATATCTGGCATACCAAATTTTGTCACAATTTCAGCAAACACAAGGGGATTCAGCATCCACTCAATGTTATCATTAAAAACTCGTGACCTGGTGTCCGCCACCGTATTGAGTATCCCCGGAAGGTACGTTGCTGATATCCAAATACCCCTTGTGATGCACCAGAGCCAAATTGTATTTGCCAAATCATTACAAGATACTGACCTGATACCACCCATATGATTTATATAGGCTACCACCGTGGTGTTATCGATTTGAAGGCGGACATGTGCATGACGCAAATTACTGCAATATGCCCGCAGTCCATGAAAGACCCCCAGCATTTCCAAATAATTAATGCCTTGCACTTGGAGAAGCGTGAACTCATGAGCGTCCCATCTGCCACCACAGCTGGTTACAGTGTCAGTTGCCCCCCAGCCTTGTGCACTCGCATCAGTTTGCAACAGAACCGTGGGATTCGGGAGAATGATGGGTTTGGAACTTACTCCAATATTATGAACCCACCATTCCAGCTCAGTTTGCTCCCCTATGCCTAAGCGCATAGGTCTGTCAAAATGTCCGGTATTCAATTTTAACGCCAGAATTTTACTTTTTTGTAAGTTTTGGTAATGCAACGGACCATAATTTATGGCCGGGGATGTGGCAACCAGCTTGCCAATTACCTTAGCAACCTGCCGAATGGTTGGCCTGTTGTTGTCAAGTAAACTGATGCATGCTTGTTGAACGTCCACCACTTTGTCAACTGGGACCGTGATTTCCATCTGGTTAGTGTCTATAGTGAACCCCAAATAGTCCATGACCTGCGAAGGGTTGAGCTTGGATTTGTCTGGATGGATTACAAACCCCATTCTTTGAAACAAAGATATAGCGGCCGAGACTGCCAACTGGGCGTGCTCTAGGGTTTTCCCTGCTATGAAAATGTCATCTAAATATGCCATTATAATATGGTTTTGTTTCCTGAGATGTGCCAATAAAGGTTTGACAATTTTAGTAAATAGTCTCGGCGCTGTTGTAATCCCATTAGGCAAAGCCATATATTGCCATAATTGACCTTCCCAGACAAATTTCAAGAACCTTCGATGTTGTTTAGCAATAGGGACTGTATAGTACGCATCCTTCAGGTCAATGCAAGCCATAAAGTACCCATGACTAACCAACTGCTTGGCCGTCTCAAACGTCTCCATCTTAAAATGGGTATATTGTACGAAAGCATTCAACTGGGTTAAGTCGATGATAATCCGACAGCCTCCATCCTTCTTAACCCTAGTAAAGATGTTGGAAACAAACTCCAATGGCTCGTGCATCGTTTTTTGTATCACCCCTTTCTTTTCTAATCGTAGTATTTCAACATGAGCCCGCTCCTTCTCTGACTGAGAGAGTGCAAATCTGCGACTAGGCTCATGTTGCGAAGGGGGATCTCTGCCATTAATAAACTCTATCTCATAACCCTGAATGCTTTGTAAAATAAAAGGATCCGTAGTTAGGGTATCCCAAGCAGACCGGAAACCCCGAAGCCGTCCCCCCACCGGTGAGGTTACTAAAGCTACGTTGTGGACGGACCCAAGCCCCCTTACCTCCAAGGTTAGCGCCGGGGTCTGGACTGTGGTGTCTTCGCTCCTCGTGTGGCGCGGCCCTGTTGCCGCATCTTCCAAGCTGGCTTGGGCTGGCCTTGGAATAAAAAAGGCCTCTGCTGTTGGGCCCCCGCCGAGGAATATGTTTGTGAATATGTTCTGGGGCCTTGGTCCACCGATGTGTGGGGCCTGAACGAGGAACGTGGCTGCTGCCTGGTGTAACCGGGAGTTTTGGATGAATAAGACTGTCTCATCATCCCCACAGTCTTGGCTTCCTCGTCCAGTTCCTTTACGCGTTTAGGCAGGTCTTCCCCAAACAACTGCCTTGGTGGTGGTGGTGCGGTGGAGGTGCTGCATAATCCCGCAAATTTGGGATTCAAATTTGGCCGGATGGAGCTCTTCCTGAAACAGTTTATCTCAAACTGTGTGGTGCACAGAAGTGCTAGCGCATCCTGCTGCTCCTCGGACACATTCGTGGCATCCAGCGACCGAGCAAAAGCCGTGATACCTGCTGTCAGCAGCTTTAAGATTTTCTGGAGCTTGCCCTCCTTGACCCTTGTGTTCGCCGACATGTTCCCCCATATTGCTGCATTCACTTTCGGTACGTTGAGGGAGTTACAGTTTGCTGGTGCCTTATACTTCCCCACTGTTTCCGAGAGCACGGTATCCTGGAGCTGGTGCGTAGTCAGGAAATCGATTGACGCCGCTATTTTGGGATGTAGTGGTCCTCCTGCCGCCGCAGGTGACCCAAATTTCGATACCGCCTCCAACATTTCCTGTGGGTTCTGGACCTCTTCTCCCTCCTCAGGCTCACCCATACTTCCTTGCTGGCTCTCAAGCGACGGGGAGATAGAAGGTGGCGGCTGCATGTAGCTCCCAGACCTCTGGGATTCCCGTTCCTGACGCTCCAGGTCCCGTTGATATAGCACCTCCACCATATGCTCCAACCGGCCGATACGACCGTCACCGCTGTACGCGGGCCACTGGTCGTCTTCCCCAGCCTCTCCAGAGGAACCGGGGCTTCCAGCAGTTGTCAACACCCCCACGGAATGTACTGCCGGGAAGTCGCCAGCTCCCACTCCAGCGGGGCTGTGCGACTCCCACACGGACACACCGCTGGTCCGCCGTCGTTTGGACAGCAGCGGCCCCTCTGTCTGATGGGAGGGAAGAGGGCTAGAGTCAGTACTTGCACCAGAAACTGGACTCTCTGATGTCCGTGCGGGCTTACCACCACAGCGTTCCACATATAAACGGGACTGTGGCGGCGCATGGTCTGCTTTACCCGCCTCAGCAGGGGCGCTGGACCGTACTTTGCTGCCACCGGCCCGCACTACGGCAGCCTGTTCCGGTGGTGTGCCGGTACATCCTGCCCCCACAGGGATCCTCGGCACGCCAGCATTGCCACTGGTCTGCTTCCTTGCAGGTTTCCCCAGTGGCTTGTCCCTGCCTGCCGTACCGACAAGGCTGGACTTTAGCGAGGCTTCCCCCCTGTTCTGCCCGCGAGGGACCTTTAAAGGGGGGGATGCACTCGCGGACACGCTTGCTCCAAGAGCCCCACGTGCCTTACCTCCAGCCCTGGTCTTGGGCACTGGAGTTCTAGAGTCAGGGTCTCCCAGCCCCTGCTCCTGCGCGGACACCCTCTTCTTGGCCAGAGGGGTTGTGCCGGGTCTGGTCAGCTGCTCAGAGCTCCCCGACTGCCGCGACTTCTTCCTCGGTGGTGTCTCAGCTGCTCCCGATGTAGCGGGCAGCTCCGAGGACTTCACTCGCTGAACGCGACTCCCACTCCTTCCTCCTTCCATGGTTCTGAAAAAAACACACAGACCACCCAAAACGGTAAACCAGCTCAAGGTTAACTTACCTGCAGCTGCTTACCTTTTTGAAGGAGCCGGTTGAGGGAGCGCACTCCCCCCCCCAGCTGCCGTGAGCAAATGCGCGCGACGATATGCCGCGCATGCGTGTTGGCGGGGTCTTCACGAAGTCACTCACGTGACTCCGAAGTAAAATTCTATTTCTCTAGTCTTTCTTTTTCTCAGTGGGAAAGGCTTGACTTTTTTGATGTCTTCTTTATCAGCCTTACCAAGTAATGTTGATTTTGAACAATAATATGAATCTGGTTGTATCAAATCACTTACATATGTTAACTACATATGCCATTTTTTTCATTGCAACAAATAGCATCTGATCCAATGTTGCTTGTTTGACACAGTCAAAATCACCACAACTGCACAGAATAGAAAGGCGATAAGTCATTCAACCTCAAGATAGTCCACCATTTCTTGTGTTTGATCTGTACGTCAGCTCCATGCACATTGTTTCAGTTACCTAAAAAATATAAATGGACTTCGGCATTCACTTTTAAAATGATGCAAAATAGTAAGATTAAACGAGAATTTACCAGTTTGAAATTTGATCTTTATTTGATGAGTCGTCGAGTTGAGGGACTACATGAAGAACCCCGTCCAGCCGTTCGTGCGTCAATCTTCAAAGCAACGGTGTGAAATCACAACTAATAGTGACTGAAGTATAATGGTAATATAACAAAGAATAGAACTACTAGATGAAATCTATGAGGGCTGGGAGCGGAGGGCACGTAGTCCCTCAACTCGACTCCTCATAAAATAAAGATCAAACCTCAAACTGGTAAGTTCTCATTTAATCTTACTATTTTACTTCGCAATCACGTGAGTGACAACATGAAGACTTCAAAGCTCTGTGATTTCATGCCGTGTGAAACAAGTATACACAACCACAGCTGCTTCATTAACAAATGAAGGGAAAACATTCATAATGCATACAGTCATAACATAGATGTAAAACATGCTGATGCTGTTTAAATGAAACAATAATATTTCCATCTCTCACCCAGATGAAAAATATAACCAGAACATAAATAGAGTTAACAAATACTCCTGGTTCAGCAATGGGTCATTACAGATGTTTGGAGATTCATTTGATGGACCATGCTCCAGCCGTAACAATGCGACCCAGCGGAACATAAATACCCTTGCTGCTGATGTTGTAGCAGCCCTGGTGGAATGAGATCTGGAAACAGAATCCATTAATACATAACACAACTCAGTTTTTCTCATCTGGAATGGCCTGAACAATAAGTTCTCCCAAATTCTTTGTGACTAACAACATTGCTAGTCCAGAACTCCAAGGCTCTTGATGACCTTGACATATTGTTTTATGTATGTGTGCTTACCTTATCAAAGGCCCCCTGGTATGCCTGTGACTATTTTGAGACCTGACCCCCTTCTGGTCTGCTCAAGTATTTATAACATAATATTATAATTTACAGACGTTATCATCCTGTACCATCACAATTATTTAGCGACTGAATCAGCTGCACTAAACCAGTGCCAGAAGGATAACTACCTAATAAACTCCAGCCAAATTTAAGGATATAGCTGCAGCCTCCTGGTGAAATAGTGTTCACAAATGTGAACATCGCATATGGCATTATACAGGTCCTGGGAACTATGTTGAAGATATCCTACCCCTTGATAACCGGTGTGGACCCGACAGAGCGAGTCTTGTTTGCTACAGCCAACTCAATGAGGAAGCTCATCGAGCCAATTAATGGCCGTATAACTCCATAATTAACAGACGATCATTTAGCATGAACTCGAAACATTAGCAATCAATACCATTTTCCATGGAACATAAGCATAACAAACTCTTTCATCTCCTGGAAAAGAAAATTCAGCCGTTTGGTTTGCATAGGCAAACACTTTGAACACATAGAGGGATAGATGTAACAACCCAAATCTTAGGGCAGTTTGTTAAACCTGCAGAACATAATTTGAGTTTATCATGCAACATCTGATTTCCGAAGCCTCAGGCTGAACAAGCAAATTTACATTTAAAATAACCAATAAGGTTATATTATTATTCACAACAAATCAGGAATTAATTTGCATAATCACACAATAGGAACTTATAGCCTCTTAATGATTTTATTTGAAGCCTCGATTGATGAGACAAAATGGAGGTAGCCATAAAAGACCCTACTTCTCCTTTTGGCAAGAATGTATCTTTCGCCACTGCTATGTCAAATATTTTGCAACCAGTGAAATACACACACATACACATACATATATGTGTGTGTGTATATATGCGTGTATATATATATATGTGCGTGTGTATATATATGTGCGTGTGTATATATATGTGCGTGTGTATAGATAGATCTATATCTATATTTATATGTATACACACACATATATACACACATATATATATACACACATACATATATACACACACACATATATATATACACATACATGTATATACACACATACATATACACACATATATCCACACACACATATATATGCTTCCTCATTGAGTTGGCTGTAGCAAACAAGACTCGCCCTGTCGGGTCCACACCGGATATGGAGAGAGAGAGAGAGATATAGATATAGATATAGATATAGATATACACACACACACACACATATATACACACACATACACATACATACACACACACACACGGATTTTGGTTCCATTTAACCAGAATTTCATAATACAGTGCGATTCAACACCAACTGTGTGTTGCCATCATCCACACTTGATGATTCTCCTGTGGCAACAAGATTATGTAACCATTCCAGCGGTCTGTAACTGATTGCACCCTCGTGACTTACATATGCAATCATCACAATGCATCAACCTGAACATGAGCATGACAATATGCTTATTTGTCCAATCACTCGAGAAAACCCATACAATGCCCGTAGAGTCTATAGATAGTTGATACTAATAACAGAAATTTTTGGCAAGTCATGCAAATCTGTTCCATCTCCAAACTCGAGATGATATTTAAGCTACTTGGTAACTGGCTTAAACAGCAACTGTGGCCCAATTTCCGAGCCAGTCTTGCAAGACAATCTTGGTCCTTATACTGAACCTGCCCTATTCTAACCTGCTTGAAAAGCTAATATTGTACATTTACCATTCAAAGTAGCTGATAATGTCTCAATCATTTGTAATGTATAACTAAGTATACACCTTATCAAACTGCAAGTGGTCCCTTAATTGTAGAGTAGCACAGGTGCAGTGTGTGGAACCTCTGGCCAGCTTTCATGCTGCCATCAACTTCAGTGAACCGCTACTGCCAATAAAGACATGGGATGCATTGTCGCCAAAACTATGAAACCTTGCTCGTTCCAATAGTTTGTGCTTCGCTCTCCAGGTTTCACCTATGGAAAAGTCTTACCTGAATAGAAGATTCGGCAGCCAACTGTAATGTCCCCCTGAGAGCAGTGTTCACTGCATATGTGTTTGGGATGGTAACTTTCTTGCCAGGCATAGACCTCTGGCACATGCCCTGATCCCTTGGGCATGCTCTATGGCTATACCCTCAGACTCGGCGTTAAACTATACCAATCCCACATGCTCACCTCTTACATGAGGGAGCCATAAAGCAGGCCTGCTACAAAGCCCTGCTGACACAATTTCCCATTTAGGGCCATTAGCACCAATTTGCAATATAATGAAAGATTTACCTAACAACTACTGGAGCAGTAATGAACACTGTTTGTCTATCATCGTGACTTTATTAATTTCAGCTGGTGTTAACAATGACCGAGATGGCACTTAATAATTAACTGTTGCTCTACTTACACAGCTGAATTGCAAATATACAATTAGCAATTAGTCTAACGACTAGAACTGTTTTATAACAACAACTGTTACCAAAGTCTTATTGACTGCAATCTGTTGCCCAGGCCAGCATCATGGCCAATTGAATGCCTAAAAGTAAATCCCAACATCCTACAAGTCTATTTGATAGGAACTTAATCTAACTGGATAGAGGAGCCCAATTTCTTAAATATAGTTTGAGACTTAACAGTGGATTTTAGCACATATATAACCAGCGTTTTTTAAAACTGTGAATAGTTTTCTTTGAATGCTTTTTTGTCATCATTCTGTTATATTGCCTTATCCAAACAATGCCTCCTCATCCCCCATGATCACTGTAAATGGGAATACCCTACTAAACTGCTATTCCCATAAAGCAGCCCTAACAAGGTACCGCTGGTGCCCATGAAGCAGCCCTGAACAAAGGTGCTGCTGGCGTGGAATTTCTCATAGGCCAATATTTGCCATCGATTTGGCGTTCTCATGAAGCAGCCCTGAGCAAAGGTGCTGCTGACATAACTTCTCCAATAGGCTAGCCTACCATAACTTGGCATTCCCCTGGAGCAGTCCTGAGCAAAGGTACTGCTGGCACCGCCTCTGCAATAGGCTTGCCTGCCATAGTTTGGCATCCCCATGAGCAACCCTGAGCAAAGGTGCTGCTGGCACAGGCTCTCCAATAGGCTAGCCTGCCATAGCTTGGCATCCCCATGAGCAGTCCTAAACAAAGGTACTGCTGGCACAGCCTTTCCCATAGGCTGGCACTGCCATAACTTGGCATTCCCATGAAGCAGCCCTACCCAAAGGTGCTACTATCTAAATTAATTCCCAGAGGTGAAACCTCCCAACTTTCCTAATTGTACTGACTATTTTTGTCAGTTGTCCCCATATCCTGGGGATTATTGTAGTTTGGGAACCCCATAGGTGAAGTTCCCCTCCCCGGGAATCTATATAAATATATAATATATATATATATATATATATATATATATATATATAAATATATAAATATATACCCGCGGTACCCTCCTGGCATGCAGGCTAATCATTTATGTGAGTTAACCCCATTTCCTGGGGACTACTGCGGTCTGGGGACCGCATATACTTGGGTTTCCCCTGCACCGGGAACCCAGCCTAACCATTTAGGTTTGTTTTAACCCCATGTGCTGGGGACTACTGCGATGTAAAACCGCATATACTTGGGTTTCCCCTGCACCGGGAACCCAATCTAACCATTTGGGTTAGTTTTAACCCCATGTCCTGTGGACTACTGCGGTCTAGAACCGCATATACTTGGGTTTCCCCTGCACCAGGAACCCAGGTTGACCGTTCAGGTCCATTAAGCCCCATCCCCTAGGGACTACTGCGGTCTAGAACCGCATATACTTGGGTATCCCCTCCCCGGGAACCCAACGTGTGGAGTCACTGACTGCGTTATCAGTGACTCCGATCGCGAACCCGACTTTCCCAGCTCTCCGCTTCCGCGGTCTGACCAGGGTTTTCCCCCAAAGCCCTAGGCTGGTTCCCTCTTCGGCCGTTACGAACATCCCGCAAAAGTCTTGGAGGTTCCTGCAGGAGACCTAGAACAGGTAAGAAATAGCACTTACCTGAAACTTTTTTAGACTTACCGTTGGAGGAGTTGTGCTGCTCCACAGTCGTCTGCACGAAAGCGTCTGATGCACGAACGACTGTACGGGGTTCTTCACGTAGTCACTCACGTGACTCCGAAGTAAAATCCACCATTTTGCAAGCGCCAAGCTCTGGATTTCCAGTACCTCTTGTATGGTAGACTTTTTCCTGATCTTTGTCTGAACTCAATTTTAACATTCTGCCCTTTTCTTAAAATCTGCTTTGGTGTCTAGTCATGATGTCATAGGGTACAGAAACAGGCCATTTGCCCAACACATCCATACCAACCAATATGCCCCATCAAAACTGATCCCATTTGCCCCCATTTGGCCCATGTCCCCTTTCCTATCCATATACCTGTCCAAGTGTCTTTTAAATGCTGTTATAGTACCTGCCTCAACTACTTTCTCTGGCAGCTCTTTCTATGTACCCACCACCCTCTGAGTGGAAAAGTTGCTCCTCAGGTTCCTATTAAATCTTTTCCTTTTCACCTTAAGCATATGTTCTCTGGTTCTTGATTCCTTAACCACAGGTAAAAGACTGTGCATTCACTCTACCTGTTCCACAGATATCCTGTCAATTATATAAACAATGTTACAACTTTAAAAACCTTAATTATTCAAATGTCTAATATCAATCGAAGAATAACAACTATATTTCAGCCATATTATTGTTCTGGAGAATCAGCACTGGTTCCTACCCATAACCGACAGAGCTTTCCTGAAGCATCGTTTGCAAATCTAAATGAATTAGTCCCATTGGGGGCTAAGCAACAATTTAAGCAATTAAAGGAACACTCTTGTTGCTTTCTGTTCCTACTTGAGATGAAGACATTTAGAAATTGAAGTAAACACATTGTCTACTTGCATTCAGTAATATCTGTATCATAATTCCTTTGTTGATCCAAGCTCCTGTGAGTGCCTTTGGAAAATATGGACAGCATTCAACAGCACAGTAATGAAAATAGACCAATTTTCTTTTCCATGGCAAACGATCCATTTCACTTCTAAATTTCCCTTCATTTTTTGCAATATTTCTATGTGTTTTTCTTGGATTCCAAACAGATAACCTCATAGACTAATTGCTTAGCTGTCCAAGAAGTTGTGAGATATTTATAGTTGAATTTTATTGTGGATTTGTTAAAAAGAAAGATATTAATACTGGGATGTAAATATCTTGTATTTCTTCAATCCTACATCTCTTCACATAGTATCGGTACATTCTCAGTAATCTTCGAGCAATGAATTGGAAGACAGTGTCAAATGAAACATAAGGTATCCGAAAGAATCTGAACTTGTTGATGAGTAGATAATGTGTGAATTTGAAGATCAGCAGCTGGTAACATTTACTGCCAAACGATTTATGTGGGAGCAGTGAAAACCAGCAGAGTTTTGCTCATGGAGTAACAAAACAATATGACACTCAAGATGCTGGGCCTGAACTTCCATTGGAGTGAAATGAAGGCTCACCTGGGCATTTCTACTTGGAACAAAGATGCACCACAAGTGCTTTAACTTCCCAGCTCATAAACTTGGTAACTCCTCTCTGTGTCTTGTGAAAAGGATTTATATTTTTTTAGATGTCCCAAAGCTTCTGTGACAGACATGACTGCACTGCCTTTTAACTATGAATGTTAAATATTCTCCTTGAATACCCTTTGCAATGATGAACAAAACCAAAAAGGTACAAGAGATATGGCAGAGGCATAATGGTAGAAAATATATTGGATGGCATGTCATATCACATGGATATCACTCAAACATGGCTATTTATGTTCGAGTGATATCCATGTGATGCAACATGTAATATGACCATACTAAACTATCTAAACTATCTGGACATGAAGGGATGGCCAAACTGACATTCAGTACCTGAGGCTATGAAACAGCGTGAGCTCCTTGCTGCAAGCAGGTCTTAGGAACCACATCTCAAGGACTTGTCCCTGCGACACTACTCACACCCAGACCTGACCCAGGGTCTCGACCAGAATCGTCAACCATCCCTTTTCCTCCAGAGATATAGAAACATAGAAACATAGAAAATAGGTGCAGGAGTAGGCCATTCGGCCCTTCGAGCCTGCACCGCCATTCAATATGATCATGGTTGATCATCCAACTCAGTATCCTGTACCTGCCTTTAGCCTCAAGAACCACATCTAACTCCCTTTTAAATATAGCCAATTAACTGGCCTCAATACTTATTGAGCTGCTGAGTTCCTTCAGCATTTTGATTTATATTTTGCACTGGATTCCACCATTTGCCATCTTTTACATTGTGTCACATCTCTGGGGTAATTCAAGCTGATTTAACTAATGGAAACAAAATAATAACAATATATATATATATATTGATATATATATATATATAAGATATTTTGAATGTGTATATATATATATATATATATATATATACACATTCAAAATATCTTAAAGTTATAGAAAATAGTTGAAATCGTAAAGAATGCAGTACATTTTTTGATGAATTAAACATTTTTATTTTTCTTTCACCATTTTTCCATTTCAACACCTTTGGAGTTTTGCACCAGCCTGCCCTGGTGTAATGCTCTGGGCTGTAAAGTATATCTGGTTCCCTTACCTCAGCACCAGTGCTCCTTTGCTGGACTCTGACCTTCAGCTCATCTCAGACTTTGACGGTGGTTCCACCTGGGCTGAAGTCCAAGGCAGACTGAACCATGGAATGGAGGCAGATAAAAGTCTTCCAAGAGATTTTCAGCTTGATTTTCACAATGAGCTTGATCTGAACTATTATATTTCTTCCGATTCTCCCATTGGAAAATAGAAACAGCATGATTGTGCAGGGACAAAGCCAGTAGTGGGAGGGAGATCCTGGCTCATGTCCGTTGCCGAGCAAAGCTCTCTCACTGCCTCACAAGGTGGGTGTCAGGAGGGCTGCCATGTATATCATTCTGGCCACCTTGTCCAGAAGATGGCTTTAAAACATTTTTTCTCAGGAGCAGGTGATCTTTCAAAAAGCAACAAACACTTCCCACAAGATCCGAGAAGATGCGCAGAAGTATTTGATCTGAATGTAAATTACTGCCTAAGAAGGATTACTCAAAACTGCCAGGTACTCATAGCACGTGTTATTCCTAACCTGTCCAAACACAGTCCTTAAATTCAGTGCTGATCATGCATTCCTGTAATCCAGCTGAAATCTTAAATTGAAATCCTTGTTACACTCACAATTTTAAAAACATGTCACACAGACTCATCGTATAATGTACGATTGCCTGACTGTTTATTTTTTGTCAAATTACGTGTATGGCAATAAAGCTCCCGTTGATGAAGGTGGAACGTAAATTAGGCAAAGATGCTTTTAGAAGATGTACACGATTTGTATTATTTATGCCACCTTGATACAGTCCATTGAACCTGGTCAGAAACAGTGAATTTGTGTGACAGATTTAAGCAGGGCAGAATTTGTAGAACCTATTGTAGCTGCTGACAGCAAGAACTGATGCAAATCCATTTTTCACCACAATGCTTTATGAATAATTCTTTCCCTCGTTGCATGGAGAGTATTTGTTTCAGTTTGTAGTAATTTAAGCAGGTATCTTTTTCATTAGGAGCCCTCTTTGGGAATATTACCAAATCCAGATCACAGAGAGAGAGGTGGAAGATGGGACTGGAGGACATGGAGGAAGAGTCCTACCACTGATGATTATGCTCCCAGTTAAAAGCACACGCCACGACTCATTTTGATTTGAATGTCAATGCAGGTGTGCGCTGTTCTTTACCAGAGAAGGCAAATTCTTACCGATAACCTCCAGGCAACATGTTACTGTCTATTGCAATAAGAGTCATTGCAATCCTGAACATGTTTTGCCTCTGGCTTCTTCCAAGCTGTCACACGGGACATTACCATTATCAAGTAAGTGCATGACAAATTTGTTTATTGCTCATTTACTCACTGCCTCTATTGAAAGCAGTATTTTTTTTACTCACCGTATATCTAGCTTAAACTCATAGGTTACCTTACAAACAGCTGCTGAAGTTGGGTACAGTGAGGTACATGTCTTAATATCATCAGAAACACAATGGGTATCGAGGCAGCAACTCTTCCATTATTTTTGTGAGCTTGGAAGCATTCTCCATCAAAGCCAATGAAAACAATTTTGTCATTCTGGGTTTGCTGCATTCTTCAAAAATAGCTTTAGCAATAGAGAGTACAGTGAGCTTCCAGAGGATTATACTCTAGAGCCTACTGAGGGAGAAACCGCACAAGCCATTAAGGATGTTAAACGTGATTTGGGAAACAACAATTGTTGATTGGTAAAACTATCCAAGATCATTGGGAAATTCAAACATTGAATCTCTAATGTTTGTTTGGAAAGAAAACTTGGAAATAGGCTCTTCAGGCCACCAAGTCCACGCCGACCAGCAATCACCCGTACAAAAATTCTATCCGACACACTATGTACAATACAGAAGCCAATTAACCTCCAAACCTGCACATCTTTGGAATGTGGGAGGAAACTGGAGCACCCAGAGAAAACCCACGTAGTCACAGGGAGACTGTACAAACTCTGTACAGACAGCACCCATAGTCAGAATCAAACCTGGGTCTATCACGCTGTAAGGCGATAAGTCTACTGCTGAGCCACCCTTCATGTATTAATATCGCTGACAAACTTTTTTCCCCAATCTCTTATCTGGCCGGAGATGTGATTGTTTTCTGGATCGTATCTCCGGTCACTCTGTGACCTAACATCATGGAGCTGGCGGCCTTGCTTGAGACCGACTTTGTGCCCCACCGCAGGGCCGTGGACTTACCATTGGAGTCTGCGATCCCTTGCCTGGGATCGACGCTCCAGCCATGGCATGTTGATTTCACCATCACTGATGTCGGGAAGCTCCAAAGTCACAGAATGTTCGACCAGCCCCGACCCAGGGTCCGATCGGCCGGCGCGGGGAACTGAGATCCCCCCCCAATGTGGGAGCCAAGATCATCCCGTCAATGGAAGGCTCGAGGCCCCAGACCGTGGGAGAACAAAGATGGGATTGAACTTTTTCTTTCGCCTTCCATCACAGTGAGGAATGTGAAGGAGTCACTGTGTTATGTTAAAATGTATTTTGTGTGCTTTATTGCTCTTTATTAATATGACTGTATGGCAAATCAAATTCCTCGTTTGTTGCAAAACATACATGGCTAATCAAGTATGATTATGATGATTATGATTATGACTCTTTTATGTTGCTGTTTACAGAAAAACAACAAGGATAGAGCTACCAATAAAACATTCTCAACTAATAATAACACCAATCAAAGATTACATTGATAATACATAGTTCTTAAAAGTTCACATTGTTATATCCTCTGCAGAATATGATTCCTAAATACCAACATTTAGTTTAATTTAGAATTACAGCGTGGAAATAGGCAATTCGGCCCAGCGAGTCCACGCTGACCAACGATCACTTATACACTAGTTCTATTCTACACACTAGGGACAAGTTACTGAATTGTATGGGAGGAAACCAGAGCACCCGGAGTAAACCCACGTGGTCACAGGGAGAAGGAGCACCCTTAGTCGGGATCGAACCTATGTCACTGTGCCGCCCACATCAAATTAAATTCAACATCGTAAAATAGTCCCATGTACTATAATGGAGCCCATTCCTTTTTTTAAAAAAACTGATCTTGACCTTTGCAGCACATGAATGTTTTAATACAAAGGCCGCATTTACTCAAGCAAAATGATGATGCTTATCTAAGCTTTGGTCAAGACTCCAACGAGAACAAAATTATCTCCAAACAAACCACTCTGCTATTGATATTCCTGTCAGCCAGGATAGAAGAGATAGCCCACAAGTTAAGTATTTCCACAATTTACTGTCCAATTTGTGTCACTCTACCAGTTCCCTCTCAGAAACAGCGTCTTTGATGAAGCCACTCCGTGATTTTGCTGAAAGTATGTCATTTGAATCTGAATGGCTCATTAAATATAAGAGAGGAGTTTACGAATTTACAACATAGGTAGCTTCTAATTGTTAATAACTGCCAAACCACCCAGTTGGCCCAAAGAATGAATACTTAAAAGTATTGTGCTTCATTTGTGGACGTTGTGAACAATAATTGTAGTTTAGTTTAGTTTTTAGTTTAGAGCTACAGCTCGGAAACAGGCCCTTTGACCCACCGAGTCCGCTCCGACCAGAGATCCCCACAGACTAACACAATCCTACACACACACTAGGGACAATTGTTACATTTGCCACATCAATTAACCCACAAACCTGTACGTCTTTGGAGTGTGGGAGGAAACAGAAGATCTCGGAGAAAACCCACGCAGGTCACGGAGAGAACGTACTAACTCCGTACAGACCAGCACCCGTAGTCGGGATCAAACTCGGGTCTCTGGCACTGCAAGGCAGCAACTTTACTGCTGTGCCACTGTGCCACCTATGTAGATTTATTTTTAAATTACACTTTAATTTTATAATGCACTGGCCTAAGTGGTACCCATTGGGTCCCAGTCACACGGGAGGCCTGGTCCCCCAACGCAGCTTGGTCCCCCAACGCAACCTGTTCCCCAATGCAAGATTCCACCACTCATCCATTCCCCCAATGCAACCCGTCCCCCTAACGCAATATTGCACCACTCATGCATAGCCCCCAACTGCGCAGGCACGGCTCATTTCCCCTCATCCCCCAGCACTCCCTCCCCCTCCTCTTCATCCTCCCTCTTCTTTCCCCTCTCCTCCTCCCCTCCCCAATCCCTCCCTCGCCTCTCCTTTCCCCTACCCTCAGTCATTCCCTTCCTCCATAACTGCTCTCCCCTCACTACCCCCCCCATCCCTCTATCCCCCATTCCTCACCCCTATCCCCCCCACTATCCCTCCTGACTTCCCCCACTCACCCCTCCTCTCTCTCTATTCCCCCTCCTCCCCCCACTCTCCTCACCTCCTCCACTTCCCCCCTCTCCACCCCTTCCTCTCTCTCAACCCCCCCACTCTCCTTCCTCACCTCCCCAGGAACTTTCCCCTCTCCTCCTCCCCTCCCCTCCTCCCCCAATCCCTCCCTCACCTCTACCTCCCTCACCTCTACCTCCCTCTCCTTTCCCCTACCCTCATTCACTTCCTCCCTCCATCCATAAAAAGCAGCATCTGCAGTTCCTTCCTCCAAGGATCATTCATTGTTAGCTGTGGTTTAGATCCCGTTGACTTGACGATTGGACCAGTTTGCTCTGTGAGTGTGTGTGTGTGTGTGTGTGTGTGTGTGTGTGTGTGTGTGTGTGCGCTCAAGCTCCATACAAACTGCTCGGCCACCCTGCAACCCAACTCTTCCTACCACCCTATGCCCACTTGGTCCGTCCCCGTCCTGTCCGACCGCCCGCTGCTGCCGCACGGACCATCCCCCCCCCCCCCCCCCCGCCTGCCCGCTGCTGCTGTGGCTCGGCCCGTCCCCACCCTGCCTGCCTGCTCGCTGCCGCCGGGCTGCGCGTGAGGAGGGGGGTGGGATATGGAGTCGGTGTTCGTCAGGATGGGCACCATGCGTTTTGACGAGCTGGTGGAGAAGATCTCCTCCGAGAAGGCCGTGAGGGTGAGTTACCGCAACGGCGGCAGCGGAGGAGATGGACCGGGGGGGACAGGTAGACGGGATCGCCATTACTACAGAGGGCAAGCGGGGGAGAGGGGTGAGTGATGTGAAAGAGCGAGATGGGACCAGCCTCCACTGGGCCTGCACTGAACCCCCACCCCCCATGGCTGCCGCCGGTGGTGGGGGAGACGATAGACCAGGAGCGGAGAGAGGAGTTTGTAAGTGAGGCGGGACAGGCCGCTGCCGATGGGCAAGGAAGGGGTGTCGTCATCCCGGCAATGGCATTGACTGACAGGAGAAGAGACCAATCTGCATGGCGCTGACTGAAGGAATCTGAGCACGCTCGGATTTTAAGACTTTTAAATCTCGATAACTTTTACAATATACCAGCGATCGGAACGAAACTTGTTGCGCTCGCAGCACAGGAGAACGGTGAGTAACCTGGTTGAAAACCTGGCGTAGCGCTATCTTGTACCCTTTTTTGCGCAAATAGAAAAACCCTGCAAACCGGAAGAGCTCAAGAACAGAGTTTCAGTTATGTATAGAAGATTTCTTGTTGTTTATATTTCTACTTGAGGGCCATTTTGGAGGGGTCATTATGAAAAACGCTGTTTCTGATATGGTAGTTCGTTAGTCAGTGGGTGGTGAATCTGTGAAATTCATTTTAAGGCGGAGATTGACAGATTCTTGATTAGTAAGGGTGTCAGGTGTTATGGGGTGAAAACAAGAGAATGGGGTTGAGTGAGAAAGATCAGCCATGATTGAATGGTGGAGTGGACTTGATGAGCCGAATGGTCTTATTCTGCTGCTAGAACTTAAGAACTGCTATGCTCGAGGTCTTAGTGCAGAGGTTTTGACAGGGAGGCTTCCAAAAGGAGTTGAGCAGGGACAAACTAAGTTAAGGTAAAGAAGATAAACAAAATGCTGGAGTAACTCTGCAGGTCAGGCAGCACCACTGGAGAAAAGAAATAGGTGATGTTTTGGGTCTGAACCCCACTACAGTCTGAAAGATAGAAGGGGGGGGGGGGGGGGGGGGGGAGTGGTTGAGATGAGAAAAGGCCAGAACAAAACAAGGCCGGCAACAGATAACCTAAGGAAGGGTGGAGTCCATAATTGCCCATTATTGGTTAAGGTAAAATCTTAATTTATTTTATAAAAACTTTTAAGAAGGACACAAAGTGCTGGAGTAACTCAGCGCGTCGGACAGCAATGCTAGAGAACATGGATAACGTTTCAGGTTGGGACTTCTTCAGACAAAAGATACTGTAAGTTTAGTCAACAAGAAAAAAGTATGAGAAAGGCTTAGGAAGCTGATATCAGACTAAATGCTTGAGGAAATTAAAGGAAGCAGGAAAGAGCTTAAAGAACAAATTAGGAAAACTGAAAGGTTGTGTTAAATGAATGAATGAATAATGAATTAATCTTCTTGCGTATGGCTATTATAGCCAAAAGCTGTAAGACAACTTGTTCTGTTTGATCTTCTGTTTGTGCATGCCAGGTTGATTGCATTCGTCGAAACAGGGTGGACCACGTGAAGGTTGCAATCTCCCACCCCAATGAACGAATGAATGTTTATTGGCCAAGTATTCACAAACAAAGAATTTGCCTTGGTGCTCCACCCGCAAGTGACAACATGACATACAGTGACAGTTAGGAATGAAACGTAAAACATGAATAATAAAATATTATTGATTAAACATGTGAATTAAATAAAATACCAGATCAAATGGAGGCTACAGATTTTTGGTTATTGAGTAGAGCTACTACTCGTGGAAAAAAGCTGTTTTTATGTCTGGCTGTGGCAGCTTTGACAGTCCGGAGTCGCCTTCCAGAGGGAAGTGATTCAAAGAGTTTGTGGCCAGGGTGAGAGGGGTCAGAGGTGATCTTACCCGCTCGCTTCCTGGCCCTTGCAGTGTAGTTCGTCAATGGAAGGAAGGTTGCAGCCAATAACCTTCTCAGCTGATCGGACGATTCACTGCAGCCTCTGGATGTCGTGCTTGGTGGCCGAGCTAAACCAGACTGTAAATAGGCAATTTACAAACTCTAAAAGTGTTCAACACATTTTAATGATAGCACAAGGTATTACATACATCCTCAAATACTGGCTACATTCTTCTAGTGAACCGTATCCAGGAAGGGGAAGGTGTTATGATTGATGTTAACTAGGCGGGGTTAATGGTACTGAGGTAACTATGTTATTGGTTGCATGCAAAACCATCTACATCCTTCCCCTTAGAAAATTTAAAAGAAACAGACCGTTGTCACTACAACAGAATTAAACAGAATTAAACAGAATCGCCATAACGAACAGGTGGCTTGCTGATCCGGCCCGAGCGCGTACGGATGCCTCCCCCTTCCCCCGGAGGAGCAGAAAAAACGGGGACCCGAGACAGCAGGGGAACCAGGGAAGGGCGGTGGGGCTGGAGGAACAGGAGAGGGAGAACCGCGACCGCCAACAGGTGACCCGCGCAGAGGGGAACCGGGCGCTCGATATGGGGACCGAGGCATGCAGGGAACGCTGGCTGGGACAGGAGCCGGCTGCTGGTATGAGAGCGGCGGGGCGTAGGGGCCCGGGGCCTGCGGCTTCGGCTCATTAACCGCAAGCAGGTGTTGTCGGCTTCTACGGTAGATGGTTCCCTCATAGTCGACCAGATACGAACGAGGTGAGTCGGCCACCCCAACCACAGTAGCCAGACGGGAGTGACCACTGGCGGTTTGCAATCGAACAACCTGTCCAGGCAACAGAGGATCGAGTGGTTTGCACGACCGATCGTGGGAACGCCGCTGGCTGTCATGTTTCTCTTGAATGCGCCTCTGCACAGAGGCAGGCTCCAGCACCCGAGAAGGAGAAGGTGAGGACAGACTCTGCGATGGCCGTATAGAATTGGACCATCATTGCCTGTGGCAGCTTGTGCTTCCTCAGCTGCCGCAGGATGTACATCCTCTGTTGTGCCTTTTTGACTGTGGAGTCGATGGTAGCCCCTCACTTAAGGTCCTTGGAGATGATAGTTCCCGAGAACTTAAAAGACTCCACAGATATGACTGTGGTGTTGTTGATGGTGAATGGGGTGATGGGAGGGGGAGCTGTCCTAAAGTCTACTATTAATTCCACTGTCTTAAGAGCACTGAGCATCAGGTTGTTGTGATGGCACCAGGACGCCAGCTGTGTCACTTCCTGTCTGTAGGCAGATTCCTACCCATCCTGGATCAGTTCAATCAGGGTTGTGCCATCCGCAAACCTGAGAAGCTTGACAGAGGAGTCAGTGCAGGTGCAGTCATTGGTGTAGAGTAGAGGAGAGGGGAGAGTACGCAGCCTTGCGGTGCTCCTGTGCTGAGGGGTTGTGGGTCCGAGATGTACTTTCTCAGCCTCACATGCTGCTTCCTGTCTGTCAGGAAGTTGGTGATCCACCGACAGAGGGGTTCAGGTACAATCAACTCGGAAATTTGGAGTGTAGTAGCTCTGGCACAATGGTGTTGAATGCAGAAGTAGCAAGAAATATTCTCGTCAAGCAGAATTAAGGAGCATACCAAGACACTATTTGTACATTATTTGTATATTTGGAGCAAGTGAGTAGTTAGAGAAAAGGGTAGATCCACTTAGGGACAAAGGACAGAATGTT
Source organism: Raja brachyura (assembly GCA_963514005.1). The sequence continues at coordinate 43,120,045 of OY740785.1, read as the reverse complement.
TGTGGAGAGCCAGTGGAATTGGGCAAGGTCCTTAATGAGTACTTCACCTTGGTACTCAATAAGAAGGGCATGGATGACGGTAAGATTTGGGAGGGGTTCATGATATTCGAGGGCATGTTGATATTTGGAAGGAGTCAAGTCAAGTCACTTTTATTTACATAGCACATTTAAAAAACAACTCTCGTTGGCCAAAGTGCTTTACATTGGTGGAGGTACTAATGTTATACAACAGTGGTTCATAGATTAAATACAAACATCACTACATACATATAACCCTCGCTCAGAGGACGTCAAGAAAGGCTTGGGAGTAGAGATGAGTTTTAGGTCTCGACTTAAAGGAGTCGATGGAGCGGTCAGTTCTGATGGGAAGAGGGATGCTGTTCCACAGTCTAGGAGCTGCAACCGCAAAGACGCGGTCGCCCCTGAGCTTATGCGTAGACTGCGGGATTTTCACTAACCCCAAGTCAGCCGATCTGAGGGACCTGGAGGTGGTGTGGTGGGTAAGCAGACTTTTGATGTAGGTAGGTGCAAGCCCATTAAGGGCTTTGTAGAGGTGTTGGATGTCTTGCAAAACATTTTGGATTAGTTCCCAGGTCTGATGGAATCTATCTTAAGTTACTGAGGGGAAACAAGGGAGAATTTGGTGGGGTGTTGGCAGAGATCTTTGTATCATCTTTAGCAAAGGGCAAGGTATCAGAAGATTGAAGAAAAGCCACTTGTGCTTTTGGTTATGAAGGTCAATAGGAACATAGCAGGAAATTGCAGGCTGGTAAGTCTTACATCAGTGGTAGGGAAATTATTGGAGAAGATTCTTAGGGACAAATTTAATCATAGATAAGCATGAAGCTATTAGGCATAGCTGGTATGGATGTGTGGGGCAGGTTATGTTTGACAAATTTGAGGAGGTAATGAAGATGATTGATGAGGGTCGGACAGTAAACGTTGTCTACGTAGACTTCAGTTAAGTATTCGACAAGGTCCTTCATGGTAGACTGGTTCAGAGGGATAAGCCATTTAGGATCAATGGTGCTTGGTAAATTAGATGCAAAACTGACTTGATCAAAGAAGACAGTGGATAGTGGTAGAGGGATGTTTCTTGACAGGAGATTTGTGACCAGTAGTGTTCTGCAGAGAAAAGTGTTGAGACTTCTGTTGTTTGTGATATATATATAAATGAAAATGTACTTGATTTGATTCTGAGAGGCATTGATAGGGTAGAATGAGACTCCCCTCACCCCCTAAGGTGGAAATGTCAAATACAGGAAGGCATATGTTTAAGTTGAAAGGGAGAAAGTTTAAAGGAAATTTATGAGGCACGTCTTTTACATGAACAGTTAGGTACCTGGAATACACGGCATTGCAAGGTGGTGGAAGCAGGTATAATAGTGACATTTAAGTGACATTTGGGCAGACATATAAACAGACAGGGAATGTGTACCAAGGATCATCTATGGGCAGATGGCATTAGATTAATTTGGCATCATGGTTGGCACTTTCATGGTGGGCTAGAGGGCCTGTTCTTGTGCTGTACTTTCCTAAGTTATAAGCACATGGGGATTGGAAATGCCCAGTAAACAAGACCAAGTGGCAGTGAAATAAAAATTGGGACTCATCAGATCCACTGATTGGTAATTTCTGCAGTCCTGGTTCAGTTTTCTGGTGATTTTTCAGAAGCTGCTCTTTAAAAAAAATATGAATCTTTATTATTCGCTTCTTCTCACTCTCAAAGTCAATTAGAAATAAAAATGAAAATATAACATGAATTAAATGGTTCCTGGCAAGAAAAATAGAAATTAAAAAGTCATGCCTCTTTAAAAACTATTGTTTATTCTGCTGTGTTTGTAGCATTATCATATCCAAAATAAATGGAAAAATAATCATGTTGTGCCTTATTGACTTACTGTAAATAAAATGTAAGCCTGCTATAAGCACAGTCTATTCTAAAAGAGCAGTTTAATTGTGCTAGTGGGAAATAATTTATTGCTATGAATATTTGTTTGATTTTCTTGACCCGAATAGTCCATCCCACACCATTTCCAACAACCATATGGGGTGGAAAATCTCCCTTATTTTGTCCAAGTTATACACACCAGTATGAAGGTGGAAAATGTGCCTGAGGCTGCCAAAATGTCACGGAGGAAGCCAAGGCAGATCCTCGAGTTGATAAGTTAGCTCCAGAGAAATATTCAGACAAAGAAGACTTGGCTTCCCCTCAGTCCAAAAACTTAACAGGATAAAAAGCCAAACTCTCAAAGCTGCAGCCAGTGAAACTTTGTGGAATGTACTGTAAAGAGGAATTGGAGTCAACTGGAGTCAGAGAGGCAAAACAATTAGCGGTGCTGAAGGTAAGTGGCAATGTGCCCGGCCCCCAAACATTGCAGACTTCACTGCAGAAAAGCTCCAAGCACCAAGAGGTGAGTTTTGCTATTGTACAAATTGGAGAGTGATACTGATGTAACAGCAAACACAGCAACATCTAAATGAAGGATTCCCATGGCACAGTCTCAGTGCACGAAGGAACAATTAGGATGAAACACAATCATCAAAGTAGTTCAAGGTCACAGTGACCACGGCTTTAGATGCACCCCATGAGGTGCTGGGATAATTAGGCAGGTGTGCTGACTGCAGAACTATTTTAACATTAAAATCAATGGGAAACATTGTTATTTGTGTGTTCACTCCGCATGACCAACAGTGATCGCATAAAGGGGTACTTGGTTTCAGTTCACATTGGGTGGGACATGTGCAGCGTACATTCAGTCGATATATGAATCAGAATCAGAATCAGATTTTATTCGCCAAGTATGTTTTGCAACATACGAGGAATCAAATAGCCATGTTAATAGGACCCAAGTTTGGCCAGTTAAGAGGCGCTTTCCATACAAGTGTTGCCTTCGTCCCGAAGACGGCTCTGTTTAAAATGCCAGCTCCAGATGTCCAGTGCTATTCAAATGCTAAATCCACCAATCCCTTTCAAGGCTCCTGAAAAAGCAACTCATACGTCTCACCGGGATAAATCTGACCCATTTGTGTACACAATGCATAGGTCTTCTACACGCCTCCTGCACTGACTCATTGGACGGGACTTTAACATCGAGGGGCCAGAAGGAAGGCTTTGACCGCCAGCCTGCTGACTTTAACATCGTGAAGCCGTGGTCTGTGGAACTTCTAGCAGCAGACGTGGAGCGGACTTTTACCATCCCGGAGACAGGGACCCCTTGGTGGGGATCACCAGAGAAGAGTGGCCTGTGGCCTATAACATCGAGAAGCCGCGGTCTCCGGTAAGAAAGTGGCCAATTTGGGCACTCGAAGCCGCAAAGTGTGTTCCATCCATCCCGACGGCTGAGCTTCGATCGTCCCGACAAGAGGGCCTGTACATCGGGCCGTCCGTAGCGGCGACTATGGAGGGCCAAGGCCCCAAACACAGGTGAACAAAAGGAGGAGGACAGACTGAACTTTATTGCCTTCCATCACAGTGATCACTGTGGTGGGTGTTTATGTTAAGTTCTATCATGTGTTGTGTTCTAATAATTGTATGGCTGCATGGTAACTCAAATATCACTGTACCTTAATTGGTGCATGTGACAAATAAATGTGAATTTGAACTTGTCATCTGTAATTCGTCCAACAACAGTGGTGGTGTTGGCAAACTTGAGGATGGAGTTCAAACTGTGTCTGATAGGGGTAGAGCAGGGGCTGGGCATGCAGCCTTGAGGTGCTCCGGTATTGATGGTTATCGAGGAGAAAGTGTTGCTGTCAAATTGTACAGATTGTGGTCTGTTGATGAGGAAGTCAAGGATCCAGTTGCAGAGGGATGTGCAGAGACCCATTCCGTGAGCTTGGTAACCAGATTTTTATTTGTATCAAAAAATAATTTATTTAAATTCCAACATGATACAAAAACCAAAAAATACCCACCACCGTATTACAGAATCACCAAACTATTCAGACATTAAATTACAAACAATTATGTTACAAATAACACCAGCCTCTCCAACACTACCCGGGCGCAGACGTAACCCCAGTAAAGGGGCAAGCATCTGGCTCGGCAAAGCCTTTTGGCGCTGTGACTCGCAGATGGCCAGCTTGGCTTCAGCAAAATTTATTGGCTTCAGTAAAATTGTAAATTGTCCCTAGTCTGTGCAGGATAGTGCTGGTGTATGGGGTGATCACTAATCGGAGAGGACTCGGTGGGTCGAAGGGCCTGTTTCAATGCTGTATCTCAAGTCTAATAGTGATTTACTTACACTAAAATGCTACAGGTCGCAGTATTAAACTTACATCTGAGTTTCTGACAAAATGTTGGTCTCTAACACTTCTTCTTCATGTGTATGGCGTGCACAGCCTAAAGTTGTAGGACAACTTGCTCTATTCGATCTTATTTGATTGTGCACGCCGGGTTGATTGCATTCGTCGAAACAGGGCGGACCATGTGAAAGTTGAAATATTCCACCCCACTCTAACACTCACTACAAAATATACCATTAGTTCCAAGTCCCTCTGCACCTTCTGTGTCTCAGACTTCATATTTGAACCAAAGTTTCATATTGTAACTTCCTGTCCAAGCCAAACAGCCATACAGTTCCAGCTGGATACGAATGGCATTTTGGATCAGACTCTCAGTCCTTTTGCTTTTCAAATCACTCACAGACTCCAAATGAAGAAGTCATTTTTGGTTCTGGTGGACATTTTAATGCATTCCTGGCAGAGCAGAGACACATTTGTTTAAAATCTCTGCCAGTATTGGCTCATCAGCTCGTTGGCTGAGATTTCCTCTGACCGCAATTACTAAATAGTTTCATTCTGAATCACAGTCTCAGCAATCTAATTCCTTGACCATTCTGTAGTGATACCAAGTTGGCAGTCTTCACATCTAGAAACATGACTAATTTCAGCATTGCTGAAATATTATTTTCAAATTCTCAAGTCGGCATCAACCCCTGTACCAATCCCTGCAATCTACAGCATCAAACACAAGAAGAAAAATCAGAGGAACCAAACTCACACGTTTATACTGATGCCATAATTCTTTTGGCAGAAGATGCAGTAAATTCTGTGAAACCTCAGCATTTTACCTACATGACTCAGAACCTCCTGGACTGAAATAATTGTGTCAAACCACAAATGTATCGCCAAACATAGAAACATAGAAACATAGAAATTAGGTGCAGGAGTAGGCCATTCGGCCTTTCGAGCCTGCACCGCCATTCAATATGATCATGGCTGATCATCCAACTCAGTATCCCGTACCTGCCTTCTCTCCATACCCTCTGATCCCCTTAGCCACAAGGGCCACATCTAACTCCCTCTTAAATATAGCCAATGAACTGGCCTCAACTACCCTCTGTGGCAGAGAGTTCCAGAGACCCACCACTCTCTGTGTGAAAAAATTCCTTCTCATCTCGGTCCTAAAGGATTTCCCCCTCATCCTTAAGCTGTGACCCCTTGTCCTGGACCTCCCCAACATCGGGAACAATCTTCCTACATCTAGCCTGTCCAACCCCTTAAGAATCTTGTAAGTTTCTATAAGATCCCCTCTCAATCTCCTAAATTCTAGTGAGTATAAACCGAGTCTATGCAGTCTTTGTTCATAAGACAGTCCTGACATCCCAGGAATCAGTCTGGTGAACCTTCGCTGCACTCCCTCTATGGCAATCCCCTTACGATGTCTAAACAATTTGTACTCGGAGCACATTTGATCTTATAATACAATTACTCAATTAATTGTTAGTCACCAAATAATTAGATATATGCATAACAAACTTTAAAAAAAGACCTTTAGTGATACACCGCAAAAACAGACCCTTTGGCACCAACCAGCCATTACCCCGTGCACTAGCACAAACTTTTTTTGAAGCCAATTAACCTACAAATCTGCATGTCTTTGGAGTGTGCGAGGAAACCAGAAGACCCAGAGAAAACTCACGCAGTCACAGGGAGAACGTACAAACATGGCCATGCATGCGCAAAATAAATACTTTGCAATATTTTAGCTGCTCATTTATCTCCTTACAGGTAAATGTAAATAAATATGTTCAGAAGGCTTTACTTGCTCTTCCTATACCCAAATGAATTCCAAATTATGTTGATACCAATGTGCTGTTTGCCCACAAATCATGATCAAGCTGTCAAACTATCTAAATGTAATAACATTTGCTGAAAATAAAGATAAGGAAGTTTTAAAAAGTGCCAGTGGTTCTGGTGCAGTACTGCTCCCTGTAGTTTGAAGCAGGAAAGCTGGCAATCCATCTGTATTACAGGCAGCACAGCGAGTTGTCTGCCGAGCATATCTCTTTCCCGAGCTTCTGCCTTTGGATACCAAGCCAACAGAATTGAAGTGGATTGGTACACTTACCCATCTCCTATCTCTTCCATTATTCTTATTTTATCTTGAAAAACAAACCTTCTGAAGGAGGGTTGTACAATAAAAGAGACCAGCATTAACTGTAGGCCAGCATTAACTATAGGGGTGAAGAGGGATGGATTTGAAGCAGATGCATCCATAATGGCCAGCCTTAAGGGGCTGTTCCATTGTGGCAACCTAATCTGCGAGTTTAGAAGAGTTTGCCCTCGACTCAAACTCACAGCATGGTCGACACGTGGTCCTAGGAGGTCCTATAAGGTCACTGGAACTCTCCTTCATGCTCGAGGGAAGTGCCCACATAGTCGCGGCCTCAGCTAGGTCGCGGAAGATTTTTCAGCATGTTGAAACATTTTCCGTGAGTAATAATTGGTCGACATGGTTCTTTTGAACTCGTATTGTAGTGGAGTGGGGTTGCTATTTTGTTACAGGCAGTTGAGGGCAGCAGTAGGCAATCTCCTTCGCTGACCGGGCATTTTAATTGTCCACTAGGGGCGCCGCATTGATGGCAGCCTCTGCCTACAGCCCGTTTGTTTTTCAATCTTTTAAACCAATTTTAGTTTAAAGCCTGTTTTGGGGGAATCTTTAACTTTTCTATGTGGGGGAGGAGGGTAGGGTAAGGGGGAAACTGTCTCCCAGTCGCTTCCTGGCAGGGACGCGACTATTCTCCGAGTCGCGTCCTCGCCCCCCTCCTCGTGGCCTACCACCTGGATTGGCGCGGCCTTTCCTGCCGGGGACCAGGAACCGGACCAGAGCTACAACAGCGGCGGCGCAGCGCTGGATTCACCGCGGAACGGGGCGATGTCTTACCTGGATCGCCGTTCAGAGCTCCGGAACGTTGGGCCTCTGCTCCAACATCGCTGAGCTGTGGTTTGGAGAGTTCCCAGCACTAAACAACATCGCGGAGTCCTGGGGCCCTTTGCCGATGGCCACTAGCGTTGCATCTCCACCCAGCGCGGCCTGCGGACTTTAAAAAAAAATGATTAATATATATTTTTATTAGAGTAGGTAAGCAGTGAATTAGCAAACACATATTATGATAGCAATATTTCGTGTACAGCAATCATACATTATTAATATTATCAAATTAATCATATTGTCTCTAATAATTTTTTTTTAATAAAGAGAGAGAAAAACTAAGAAAAATAAAGTAAAAATCAAAAATAAATCATAATGGAATAATTTACCATTAATACATCATTGGAGATAAGATCAAGGAATATAGAATATAACTTTTCATCTAATTCTGAGTCCAAGTTTCAGTTAGGGTTCCCCGCTGAACCGATCTACCCCTTTAAATAATCAATGAAAGAAGACCATATTCTAACGAAAACTTCATGTTTGTCCATTAGGGCAAATCTAATTCTTTCCAGGTGTAGGGTCTCCGACATTTCCGTAATCCACATTTTAATTGTAGGGAATATAGGGCCTTTCCAAAATTTTAATATTAATTTCTTCCCAATTATTATACTATAATCTAAGAAATTTCTTTGACTTGTTAGTGTTAAACTTTGTTCTGATATTCCAAGTATTATTAATTTTGTGTCCGGATCCAATTTGGTATTAATAACTTCAGTAGTTATTCTAAAAATCTTAATCTAGAAATTCTTAATTTTTACACAATTTGCAAAAGTATGTGTTAAATTAGCGTCTGGATGCTGACATTTATCGCAGATAGAGCAGACTTGTGGGAAGATTCTATTCAATTTAACTTTTGAGTAATGTAATCTATGTAATACTTCAAATTGTATTAAAGCATGTCTGGTACTTAATGAGCATTGGTGGATATATTGTAAACTTTCGTCCCATATATCTTTTGTTATGGGTTGGTTTATTTCATTTTCCCAAGTATGTCTAAATTATTCCGTTGTTGGTATCTCGCTATCTAAAAGGATATTATAAATATAAGTTGTTAGTTTTTCTGTATTAGGATGTTTATTCAAACATTCATCAAGGATTATTCCTATAATCTTGTGTATTTGATTTAACGTAATCTCTGAGTTGTAGATATGGAAAAAAATTATTTGAGTGTAATCCATAAATCTGTTGTAATTCCTGAAATACAAGAAAAGTGCCTTTCTTATAAAGGTGTTCCATCTTTTTGATTCCATAGTTTTCCCATTCTGTAAAACCTTTATCCAGCATGGACGGTTTGAATAAGGGATTGTTTGGCCTGCGGACTTTGGGTGCCGCGGACTCCGATAGGAGGTGCCCGACTCGGATGTCCAGGCCGCTGAGAAGGTCCTCCAGCCCCGACGTCAGACTTACATCACCCCGGCGAGGGGGCCTGAACATCGGGCCGCCCAGAGCAGCGACTGCGGAGGGCTCACGGGTGAACATCAGGAACATTAGAGGAAGATGACTGACTTTGGTGCCTTCCCTCACAGTGGGAAACTTTTAGATTCTGCTGTGTGGGGATGTTTTATGTTGAACTCTATCGTGTGTTGTGTTCTTTATTTTTATTGTATGGCTGTATGGTGATCACATTTCACTGTGCCAACTGGCACATGTGACAAATAAATGTATCTTGATTCTTGAATCATTGGCGTTTTCAGGACCAAGGAAAACCGACCGGTAGGTTAAATGCCCGCTAAACTTTATTATATTTCTTAAAAGTGTCTCCATTCCTTCTCCCACCCCCCTTTTCTCTCCTCCCCTCCCCTCCCCTTACGCTCTCTAAAGGAACTACCATAACTGTGCCAGTTGTCTTTTACCATCCTCTTCATCACGGGTGTGAATTTCAGACTGCGCTCCCCCACTGTGTCTGTGCGGTTGGTCGATCCAGCTCGCGGTTTTATCGCTGGCGGTCGATCCAGCTCGAGGTTTTTCAGGCTTGATAAAGTGTAAATAACAGATGGAGGGGTATTAATGTTCAGAGTTTTGTCCAAGCCAAGTTTAATAGCCTGATGGCTGTGGGGAAGTAGCTATTCCTGAACCGGGTCGTTGCAGTTCTCAGGCTCCTGTACCTGCAGCAGGGAGATGAGTGTGTGGCCAGGGTGGTGTGGGTCCTTGATGATGCTGCCAGCCTTTTTGAAGCGGCGACTGTGGTAGATCCCCTCGATGGAAGGAAGGTCAGAGCCGATGATGGACTGGGCAGTGTTTACTACTTTGTGTAGTCTTTTCCTCTCCAGGGCACTCAAGTTGCTGAACCAAGCCACGATGCAACCGGTCAGCAAGCTCTCTACTGTGCACCTGTAGAAGTTAGAGAGAGTCCTCCTTGACAAACCGACTCTCCGTAATCTTCTCAGGAAGTAGAGGCGCTGATGTGCTTTCTTAATAATTGCATTTGTGTTTTCGGACCAGGAAAGATCTTCACAGATGTGCACGCTCAGGAATTTGAAGCTCTTGACCCTTTCAACCATTGACCCGTTGATATAAACAGGACTGTGGGTCCCCATCCTACTCCTTCCAAAGTTCACAAAAAGTTCCTTGGTTTTGCTGGTGTTGAGGGCCAGGTTATTGTGCTGGCACCATTTGGACAGTCGCTCGATCTCTCTTCTATAGGCTGACTCGTCCCCATCAGTGATATGTCCCACAACAGTGGTGTCGTCAGCGAACTTGATGATGGAGTTCGCACTATGACCGGCTACGCAGTCATGAGTATAGAGTGAGTAAAGCAGGGGGCTGAGCCCGCAGCCTTGAGGTGCTCCCATGCTGATTGTTATCGAGTCTGACACATTTCCACCAATACGAATAGACTGTGGTCTGTGAATGAGGAAGTCGAGGATCCAATTGCAGAGGGATACGCAGAGGCCCAGTTCTGCAAGTTTGGTAACCAGCTTGGAGGGGATGATTGTGTTAAATGCCGAGCTGTAATCGATGAAAAGTAGTTAATGAACAAAGATTCATTTTGAATATGAATAACGGTGTGTCCAATCTCCAGATTAAGTTAAGACAAGAGATAGACATAAAATGCTTGTTACTCAATGGGCCAGGCAGCACCTCTGGAGAAAATCATTCGGTGATGTGTTGGGGGGGAAAGAATGCTGGAAGGGAGGAGGGGCAGGACAAAGCTTGATACAGGTGAGGAGGAGGGGTTTTGATAGGTAGATGGTGGACAAGGCCAGATTTGAAAAGACAGAATGTATGAGACAAAAGGATAAAAGGATTGACAAATTGCAAATTGTGAAGCTAGAGGAAGGAGTGTAGGTGGAGGAAGGGGGAAGGGGAGGGGAGAAGGAGCTAGAGAGGGTTTTGCAGTTACCTAACATTGGCAAAGTCAATATTCATAGTGTTGGGTTGTACGCTACATAAGCGGAAAATGAGGTGTTGGCCCTTCAGTTTCCATGCGACAGAGATGACACGAGTTCCTTTATAAATAAGTCAATGATAAAAGTTGTTTGATGAATCATTAACTCTGTTTTTCCCTTCACATATATTATCTGGCCTATTACATTGCTATATTTCTGATGGCAAATCCTATTTTCACATTATCCACTCTTGTACCAAACTAATTTCTGGAAATATCATGTTTCCATTCACTCCCCAGTTAATTAACCTCAACCCTTGGCATAACCTTGTGAGCTTTCCTAACATTTCCTCTGCATGCTTCCACCAATCTGCTCACCCACTACTTCCCAGGAAGTTTTACGTTTTGAACTCATTACATTCCAAGCTTCTCATTCATATTGGATGTTGTCAAATTCCATCGGCAATGGTACTAGTACATTGCAACCTATGCCCTGATCACTGAAATGTTGGAAATGGGTACAGAGAAGATTTACAAGAATGTTGCCAGGACTCAAGGGCCTGAGCTATAGGGTGAGGTTGAGCAGACTGGGACTCCTTGGAGCACAGGTGGATGGGGTGACCTTATGGAGGTGTATAAAATCATGAGAGGAACAGATTGGGTAGACGCAGAGTCTCTTGCCCAGAGTAGAGGAATCGAGAACCAGAGGACATTGGTTCAAGTCAGGGGTCGGCAATGTTGTTCTGCATAGGGGCCAGACCACATGGATCCCGCCCCTTCGAGGACACAACTCATACTCACTCATCCCGGCCTATTGACAACCCCGATCCTAACAGTGAAGCCCAGACACAGAAGGTGCATGGTCGTGCTGGCGGCTTTGAGCAGGATGAGGTACAGCCAGAGCTTGGCGCTCATCGCGCTTACATTGCAGCCGCTACTGCAGGCCTCCTTGCGTCACCGCTCCTGGGCACAGTTGCCTCGGGCCCAGGAGGTACTGGAGATGTTGGAAGTCTGACGGTCGGATAATTTCACAGGAAAAAAATACGCCTGTGGGCCGGATGAAATACAGGTTATGCGCCGCAGGTTGCTGACCCAGGTTTAAGTGAAGTGGAAAGATTTAATATGAATCTGAGGGGTAACTTTTTCCACACAAAGGGTGGTGGGTGTATGGTATGAGCTGCCAGAGGAGGTAGTTGAGGCAGGGATTATTGCAACGTTGATGTAATAATGAGATAGGTACATGCATAGGACAGGTTTAGAGGGATATGGGCCAAATGCTCGCAGGTGGGACAGTGTAGATGGGGCATGTTGGTCAGTGTGGGCAAGTTGGGCTGAAGGGCCTGTTTCCACACTGTATGACTCTATGACTACTCCTGCCATAATACAGAGAGCTCCCTGTACTCACACCCCATGTTCCACATCCTCCCACTGTCCCACATTTTCATATTATCCACTCTTATACCAAACTAATTTTCTGGAGATATCATGTTTCCATTCACTACCTAGTTATTTAATCACAGCCCTTGGCTCAATCTCATGAGCTTTCCCAACATTTCCTTTGCATGCATTGCAACATCTGCATGCTTCCACCAATCTGCTCATCCACTTCTCCCCAGGATGTTTTACGTTTAGCACTCATCTCACTCCAAGCTCTTCATCCATATCGGATGTTGTCAAATTCTATCGGCAATGGTACTAGTGCAATGCAACCTATACTCTGATCATTATTCCTGCCCTGATATAGAGAGCTCCCTGTCCTCACTGCATTCTCACATCCTCCCACTTTCCCAGCTAGTTTCACAGCAACCATCAACTGCCATTTTACAAAGCTATCTCATTAGAAGTGTAACATTGCGAGTTGAAGATTTCTTGGTGCCTCCCTGTGATCACTTTAGCTGAGGTCAGTTCTCTGCAACATACAAGTGTGTCTTGATCTTATTGATAACCAAATTCCAACTGATTCATTCCAATCTAGTCCATTGCCCATGGGGCATAATGATGAGAAGCAACTGAAACGAAAACAACTGTATCCAGGGCCAACCTAACAATTCAGGGCAAAAGGTGTAGAAGTGTGAAAACACACACCTCCAAATTCAGGGGCAGTTTCTTTCCAGCTGCTATCAGGCAACTAAACCATCCTACCAACAGCTAAAGAGCAGTCCTGAACTACTATCTACTTCATTGGGGTGGATGATTGCAACCTTCACGTGGTCCGCCCTGTTTCGACTAATGCAATCAACTTGACGTGCACAAACGGAAGATCAAATAGAACAAGTTGTCTTACAACTTTAGGCTGTGCACGCCGCATGAAAGAAGAAGATCTACTTCATTAGAGACCCTCAACCTATATTTGATCGGACTTTACTGGTCTTATCTTGCACAAATTATTATTCACGTTATTCCCTTTATCATCAATATTTCTTATATCCTCAGCCATGTCATTAACGATAAAATCATTTTATTTACACAAAAGCTCATGTGTATATGGAACAAGCAGCCAGAATAGGTAGTTGAGGCAGGTACTATCACAACATTTAAAAGACATTTGGACAGATACATATATAGGACAGGTTTAGGATATAGGCAAAATGCAGGCAGGTGGGACTAGGGTAGATGGGGCATGTTGATCGGCATGGGCAAGTTAGGCTGGGAGGCCCGTTTTCAAGCTGCATGACTATGTCTCTAGTGTAAACACAGAACACATAAAAGCTAAAACTGAACATTATTTATCGATGGCAACAAATCTCAATTGTGAGTGAGTAGTACAACAACTTATCAAGGTTATACCAATGCTATGGTCTGTTTTTAAAGATTCGGTCACATTTTTTTTACCCTATACACAACATTTCTAAAGGTACACGTGTTTGCAACATGATTCAACAACATGTAAAAACAATAACCGGAAGTGTACAGCAGGAAATTTCTGAAGGACCTAATCATACAATGTTAGCTAACCACAAGTTATTTGTCTTTATCTAACCAACAAAGAGTTCAATTTTGTTTTTAAGAAAATTATAAGTAGTCACTAAGCTACTGTACATTCTTTTCTTGGGGACTATTTGTTGTCAACCACCATGACTAAGGTTGGCCCACAGAAAAACATATGTTCACTTTCTTCTGTAAGCAAAGACATTTTATTTTTACAGGACAGCAGTCAACCATTTTATAAAGGGCACATTGTCTTGACAAAACACAAGCTTATTTTCTGTCAGATGAATTATGTTGAAATGACCTCTTATGACTTGATTGGTAGCTTATTTGGTATATTGTACAGAACACCATGGCTTGTCAAGGTGGCATTTCAGAAAAATGGTGTCAAAAATGATGCACAAAATGTTGTATGGAAACAATTAATAGCACAATGACATTAGCGGGAGTTAGATTGTTTTAGGATTGGATTAAAAACCCATGATAAACAAGTTGTGTGATTCACTTGCTAACTTGTAATGGAAAAAACGAGTTGTTCTTTAAATATCAACAGTGGTGACACTGAAATCCAAGGTGGGTGGTACTTATCTCGATACTAGCCCACCTTTTGGGTCAGAATAATTTGTTAGATGATTTCTTAATTTCTCATCATAATTTGTGTTTTTCTAGCCTCATGCATTTGTTCTGTTTCTCAAACACGCATACACACCCACACATACTGTCTACGAGTTATTAAAAAAGTAGCCCCAGATAGAGATTTAGTTATGAAGATTAAGTATATTAGTTGTCAAAATTGGCTCATTGACACAGGACACTTAGAGACTAAACTGAACTAGACTGCCATCAAGTTTAAGAAGGAACTGCAGATGCTGGCTTATGCTGAAGATATGGATGAAATGGTGCATCGATGGTGCTGAAATGGAGATGTTTTCTTTCCATTGGGTTTATGAGATCACATTCCAACTGCTTTTTGAACACAAAACAATTTAGATGTGGTAAAGGCTCATTTGAATGATAAAAAATTCCCTCCTCAATTCTCAATTAGGATCCATCCCACAAGAAAAATCATAATTAGAAATTGTACTAAAGATAAGCATATAAAAGTTTTCTGTTGATTTGGTTGAACTATAAACAATGGTTCACTTTGGAAGTAATACATGATGTAAAGGCAGACTGTTTAAATGAATCTTACCAGTTATATAACACTCATTTTTCAGAACAACCTAGGAAGTCACTCAGTTCATCAAGTCTATGCCAGCCCTCAAATTAATCCCATCAATCCCATTTCCCCCACTGACCTCCTGAGAATCTATTGTCTCTCTCATGCGCATTCCTTATCCTGGTACCCACTTACAACAGGCATAATATGCATAGGCAATTAGTCCATCAAAACCCTGAGGCGTAGCAGGAAACCAGAGCACCTCACAAAAATCCACTCTGTTCCAGGGAGAATGTGCAAACTCCACACAGATGGCACCGCGGTCAGGATGATGGAGGTGAATTCCCTCGGTAGGTAGAAGGGACGGCACTTCACCGCCAGATGTTCGAAGTGTGGAGAGCAGGAGTTGGACAGGACTGCCACGTCTGAGCACCACGCAGAGTTGACCATGAGGCAGACACCCCCTCCTCGAGTTGTGCATGATCATGCACAACATGTGCACAACATGGCGCCTGCCTGCGGCGACTATTGCGTAGCACCAGAACAGAAAAGATTTACCTACAACTTCTATCAACTTACCTGCATCAGGGAAACGGCAGTAATCGGTGCCGTTTCAGACAGGCTGCTTGTGCAGCTGAAAGCGCTGGCAATTTTGCGATCTCCCGCAGCTGCGGGAGCCCCGGACTTTAAACTTTCCCACACTGGCTGTGAAACTCCCGACCCGACTGAAGAACCCAGGTACGGCACCTGGAAACCCCGGGATGACCTCCAGAGCCAACGGGCTGGATATCCCAGAAGAAATGAAGCTGGAGCTGCTGATTCTGAGGGACCACCCATTTATTATGGAGCTGGAGCTGCCGTCTGTGAGGGAATTCCCGTTCCAGCGCTGGTCCGCAGAAACAGCAGGTACAGGAAACACAGTACCTGGAAACAAAGGGGAAGCCTCCATTGTGTCCAGAAACGTGGCCGACGGGCAGGACTTCAGGTCAGAATGAAGCGCAGGGGAGTTCGGCCCCCTCTCCCCACTATCCTACTGGCCAATGTACAGTTCCATGAAAATAAAGTGGAGGACTTAAGGGCAAGGCTGCTTTATCAAAGGGAGCTGAGGGAATGCTTTGTGTTCTGTTTCACAGAGACATGGCTCACCCCCAGCTCCCCAGACTCAGCGGTCCAGCCTGAAGGGTTCTCCATCCACCGTATGGACCGTACACTGACATCGGGGAAAGGGAGATGAGGGGGTGTCTGCCTCATGGTCAACTCTGCGTGGTGCTCAGACGTGGCAGTCCTGTCCAACTCCTGCTCTCCACACTTCGAACATCTGGCGGTGAAGTGCCGTCCCTTCTACCTATCAAGGGAATTCACCTCCATCATCCTGACCGCGGTCTACATTCCACCCCAGGCAGACATCCGTCTGGCACTGGAGGAGCTGCACGCCGTGGTCAACAAACACCAGACGTCTTACCCCGAGGCATTTACCACCATTGCTGTGGACTTCAATAAGGCAAACCTAAAGAAGTCACTCCCCAACTTCCACCAACATGTCTCCTGCTGCACTAGAGGACCAAACACCCTCGACCACTGCTACACCACCATCAAGAATGCCTACCGCTCTATCCCTCGCCCTCACTTCGGTAAATCCGACCATACCGCGGTGCTGCTTCTTCCTGCCTACAGGCAGCAATTAAAGAGTGCACCCCCAGAGGTGAGGACAGTACAGAGCTGGTCGGTGGGGGCAGAAGAACAACTGCAAGACTGTTTGGAGTCTGTAGACTGGGCAATGTTCAAGGACTCGGCAATGGACTTGAATGAATACGCCACAGTCGTTACAGACTTCATAAAGAAATGTGTGGAGGACTGCATCCCTACAAAAACCTTCCGAGTGTTTCCCGATCAGAAACCTTGGATGAACTGTGAGATCCGCACTCTTCTGAAGACCAGACACCGGGCATTCATGTCTGATGACACAGTGGTCTATAAGAAGTCCAGATACGACCTTGGTAAGGCCATCAAAAAGGCCAAAAGGGAGTTCTGCTCCAAGCTGGAGGATGAGACAGATGTTCGGCAGCTGTGGCGGGGACTGAATGCAATCACCTCTTACAAGGCGAAACCAGGAGGCAACTCGGATATCGGCGATACATCACTCCCTGATGAGCTCAATGCATTTTACGCACGCTTTGATAGGGATAACACCGATGTGCCTTCACGAGCCCCTATTCGCTGTGATGGTATTTCAGTCTCAGTCACAGAGGTCGACGTCAGGAAATCCTTCAGAGGGGTGAACCCTCGAAAAGCGTCTGGACCTGATGGTATACCTGGTCGTGTCCTAAAAACCTGTGTGGACCAACTGGCTGGAGTTTTTACGGACATTTTCAACCTGTCACTTTTGAGGTCTGAGGTTCCCACCTGCTTCAAAAGGGCATCAATAATACCGGTGCCCAAGAAGAGCAAGGTGACGTGCCTCAATGACTATCGACCTGTGGCACTAACGCCTGTGGTGATGAAGTGCTTCGAGAGGTTGATCATGGCGCAAATCAACTCCTACCTCGACAAAAACCTGGACCCACTGCAGTTCGCTTACCACCACAACAGATCAACGGTGGACGCGATCTCACTGGCCCTCCACTCCGCTCTGGACCACTTGGACAACAAAACTCATATGTCAGGCTGCTATGCATTGACTACAGCTCGGCATTTAACACAATCATCCCCTCCAAGCTGGTTACCAAACTCGCAGAATTGGGTCTTTGCGCATCCCTCTGCAATTGGATCCTTGACTTCCTCATCCACAGACCACAGTCTGTTCGTATTGGTGGAAATGTGTCAGACTCAATAACAATCAGCACGGGAGCACCTCAGGGCTGCGTGCTCAGCCCCCTGCTGTACTCACTCTATACTCATGACTGCATAGCTGGTCATAGCGCGAACTCCATCAGTTGAAGAACCATCAGTGAACTCCATCAGTCCAAGTTGAAGAATCATTAGTTGACAATCTGAGAATTAAGGGACAGAAATTTAGGGGTAACATGAGGGGGAACTTCTTTACTCAGAGAGTGGTGGCTGTGTGGCATGATCTTCCTGCTGAAGTGGTGGAGGCAGGATCGATTTTAACATTTAAAAGTAAAGTGGATAGGTATATGGACGGGAAGGGAATGGAGGGGTATGGTCTGAGTGCAGGTAGATGGGACTAGCGGAAAATAAATGGTCGGCACGGACTGGAAGGGCCGAGAAGGCCTGTTTCTGTGCTGTAATTGCTATATGGTTACGGTTATAAGTTCGCTGATGACACCACTGTTGTGGGACGTATCACTGATGGGGATGAGTCTGAGTATAGAAGAGAGATTGAGCAACTGTCCATATGGTGCCAGCGCAACAACCTGGCCCTCAACACCAGCAAAACCAAGGAGCTGATTGTGGACTTTGGAAGGAGTAGGATGGGGACCCACAATCCTGTTTATATCAACGGGTCGATGGTTGAAAGCGTCAAGAGCTTCAAATTCCTGGGCGTGCACATCTGTGAAGATCTTTCCTGGTCCGAGAACACAGATGCAATTATTAAGAAAGCTCATCAGCGCCTCTACTTCCTGAGAAGATTACGGAGAGTTGGTCTGTCAAGGAGGTCTCTCTCTAACTTCTACAGGTGCACAGTAGAGAGCTTGCTGACTGTTTGCATCGTGGCTTGGTTCGGCAACTTGAGCGCCCTGGAGAGGAAAAGACTACAAAAAATAGTAAACACTACCCAGTCCATCATCGGCTCTGACGTTCCTTCCATCGAGGGGATTTATCATAGTCGCTGCCTCAAAAAGGCTGGCAGCATCATCAAGGACCCACACCACCCTGGCTACACACTCATTTCCCTGCTACCTTCGGGTAGAAGGTACAGGAGCCTGAAGACTGCAACAACCCAGTTTAGGAATAGCTACTTCCCCACAGCCATCAGGCTATTAAACCTGGCTCGGAACTCTGAACATTAATATCCCTCCATCTGTTATTTACACTTTATCAATTTATTAATTCATGGGTGTATTTATGTATAGAATTGTAGTCAATGCCTTCTATGTTCTGTTGTGCTATGCAAAGAAAGATTTCCATTGTCCTGTCAGGGACACATGACAATAAACACTTTTGACTTTGACTTTGACCAGCTGTTGAATCAAACATTAATTGTAGGGTTATGAAGCAACTCACTACCTGAGACAGCACCACCTTTCCCTCCAAGTTCATTTGGCTGGATAAGGAAACCGACCTTCCCATCAAGCACATTTCAATGGAAAAAAAGGCCATGCTGCTCTGGGGTAATACGGAACCAGAAATAAGTGTTTGCAAAGGTTGATGGCCAGAAAAAGATCCCACTTGCCACTAACAAGTCCTACTTATGTTCAACATCTGGGATAGCTTGCAAATTGCTTGTTTATGGGCAGCCCTTGAGGTTTTTTTTTTCAGTTACAACTGACAAAAATAATTACCTCCCCGCCCCCACCCAAAGGTCTACTGGAAAAAAGTTTTTTTCCACATTTAAAATTTTAGGTTGCAATAAATGACAATGAAGCCGAATTTAGTTTTTAGTTTCAAGATGATTCACTGGACAGGAGTGAGATAGGAGAAAATAACTTATTTTGCCAAAAAAAAATAATAATGCAAATGGAAAATGAGCAAAAAAAAACAGACATGCAATTATGTGAAAGGGAATGAGGAATTTAATGAAGAAAATATGGAAAAAGTCTGAAATATTATTTAATCATTGCAGTTGTTATCTGTGGTTAATGGTATAACCGCCCATTCTATTTCAGAGCACCTACGCAAAGCATCACACGTAACATATTTAAAAAATCCAATCTCAACTTCCGCAACAGTACAGATATCATTAATCAAATCTAATATTGAAAGGTAAAGAAAGAATGGGAAGAGAAAGATCATCATGAAATAGCTTGAGCTACGGTGGAATCAGGGACCACGTTGAATCAAGCGGATGGAACCTTTTATGAGCTGTTTCACAAATGAGTGCAGTGGGAACACGGCCACACATGCACCAATGTTGCAGGACACATTTACCAGGTGTATGAAAATGACTTGAAACACTGGTTTGAAACAATGGTGAGTACTAAAACAAAATGTATTATCCTTGATGGAAGTCGAAAGATATCCATTGATGAGGCTGCAAATGACTTGAATTATATGCAAGTTATTATTGACTTGAATAATTCTTGTTATTTTGATTTTGTCACCTTATAGAAACAGAAGTCTGATTTAAGTTAAGTGTGTAATAGTCAAGATTGGTTAATAATGTTCAGCAAAATTGACCAAAGAGAACACACCCGTACCAAAGGAACCTTTAAAAATAATTTTCAAACATTGTTAATTGGTCATGTAATGGAGAGAACATAAACTGAAATGTGCAAGACATGAAAAAAAAAATGGAAGATATAAAAATCTGAATGCTGAGCTAATCAACATGGGTGCCTTTAATCTACATATAGATTGGGTTAATCAAATTAGAAATGGTGACATGCAAATTAATTCATGAGGTGTTTTGGGTTGGTTTCCTGAACCATTATCTTATGGAGCAACTGGGGAACAGGCTAGTTTGAGTCTGGTAATACGTAATGAAACAAATTTAGTAAATGGTCTCAGCATAAAAGATCCCCAAGGACCCGCACAGAATGACTGCATTAGCATTCATTTTGGGAGTGAGCAATTTTGGTCTGAATCAACTATGTCAATTTTAAATAAAAGGCGTTACAAAGGAATAAGCATAGATTTGGAATGGGGCTGTCCCACAGCGGCGGCCTAATCTGTGAGTTTAGAAAAGTTTGCCCTCGACTCAAACATGCTGAATGGTCGACACGTGATCCTAGGAGGTCACTGGAACTCTGCTTCATGCTTGAGTGAAGTACCCGCATACTCGCGGCCTCAGTTTGGTCGAGGAACATTTTCCACAAGTAAAAATCGGTCGGCATGGTTCTTTTGAACACGTAGTGTAGTGGAGTGGGATCGCTATGTAGTTATAGGCAGTTGAGGGCAGCCGTAGGCAATCTCATTTGCTGACCGGACATTTTAATTGGCTCATTGGAGTTTTCAGGACCAAGGAAAACCGACCGGTAATTTAAATGCCCGCTAAACTTTATTATAAGTTGTCTGCCTTCTTAATAATGTCTCCAGTCCTTCTCCCCCCGTGCTCTCTAAAGGACTTACCGTACACTGTGCAGCCGTCTTTTACCTTCCTGTTCATCGTGGGTGTGAATTTCAGACAGCGCTCCCCCGCTTTACCTGGCTCCTGCCTTTGCGATGTGTGTGTGTGCGCGTGTGTGTGTGCCTGTGCGGTCGGTCGATCCAGCTCGCGGTTTCATCGCTGACGGTCGATCCACTTATCAAGACTTTTAAAGAAATTATGCATGACTCAGCAAAAACTATTGTAATGGGGAGAAAAGATTCTGGGGTGTGGAGGGTGATGAACAAACTGTTGCTCACAAAGAGAATTGGAAAGTTAGAAGGTCGTATGTGATAGAGTGATACAGTGAGGAAACAGCCCTTCAGCCCAACTTGCTCACACCGGCCAAAATGGCCCAGCTACACTAGTCCCACCTGCTTGCACTTGGTCCATATCCCCCAAACCTGCCTATCCATGTACCTGTCTAACTGTTTCTTAAACAATGGGATAGTCCTAGCCTCAACTATCTCATCTGGCAGCTTGTTCCACACACCCACCACCCTTTGTGCGAACACTAGGTGCACATCAGGTTGTGTGTGTGTGTGGGGGGGGGGGGGGGGGTACAGAAAAGAGGGTTCTTACCTAAATTGGAAAATTCAATGTTCATATGGGGTTGAGTTGTGAACTACCCAATTCCTAGTTGCAGAAAGCTGTGGAAGCTCAATCCTTGAATATATTCGGGGCTTAGATAAATAGATTTTTAATCAGTAGGGAAGAGAATGGGAAAATGGATTTAAGGAAACCTGGATTAGTCATGATTTTATTGAATTGCAAAACAAACTTGAGAGACAAAATGGTATTTCCCTGTTCATATTTTTTATGATCTGAATCATTATTGTCTCTAAAGAATAAGGCTTCCTGGAGAACACAGAAATTATTCCCACAAAATGTCAGCATGAGACATTGCCATCTACTGGTTGCTAGTTGAATTAGTTATCACCAATGCCAAAAAATGGCAAATTAGGATGAAAGTTTAGAAGCATTGAATGGCCTGCAGATTATATTTTTCCCTTGAATTCAGATAATTTTATATACGCATTGAAGTATATATTCGTTAAAATTAGGATTTATGGACTGCCATTTAAGGTTGCTTTTTTCGTATCAGGATTGCCAACATATCTGGCATTTTGTGTAGGAAGGAACTGCAGATGCTGGTTTACATCAAAGATAGACATAAAATCAGCGGGTCAGGCAGCATCTGTGGAAAAAGGGTTTTGAGTCAAAAAGAAGGGTTTCAACCTGAAACGTCACCTATTCCTTTTCTCCAGACACTGCTTGACCCGTTGAGTTACTCCAGCATTTTGTGTCTCTATCTGGCACTTTTCTCTGTTTCTTCCTTCACTATTTCAGTAAAAAGTTGTTCCTTGATCTGATAGAAAAACTTAACGGAATGCCAAAAGCATAAGGTGGGTCTGTTACTGAGGACTAGCATTCAGGAACTTTTGCTGATACAAACACTTAAACTAAGCAAAAAATTATGTGGGCATATGTTTAAAAGGTAAATAATTATTCAGATTGGGGTAAATTAATAAGTTTGTAACTGTGACTGTAAAAATATGGCCCTTTATAGTGATGCCTGATTCTTTCAGGATTCATGGGAACCACATAAAAAATGGAAAAAAAAATCTTCAGATGCTGGAAAATCTAACACAAAAACCAGAAATGCTGGGAAATTTCAGCAGGTCAGGCCGCATCTGAGAAGAGAACTAGAATCAACATTTCATTTTGAAAACCTTTGTCAGAATTTAGTTTTGAGCATTTCTCTCCACTTTCAGTTATTTCATGTTGTGTGTGAGAGCTAGTCTGTTGTACCAACATGCCATCTGCTTTAATGTACTTAATAGTAAGATTAAACAAGAACTTACCAGTTTGAAGTTTGATCTTGATTTTATGAGGAGTTACATTGGTGATTACGAGAAGGCCCGCCAGGCCGCATGCGCAGCAAACTTCAAAGCAGCGGTATGAAATCACAAATAAACAACACCGAAGTAAACAGTAAGGTCAGTGGCTCGAGAACTACCAGATGATCTATTATGAGAGAGGATTGGGCGTGGTGGGCACGTTATCACCAACGTAACTCCTCATAAAATCAAGATCAAACTTCAAACTGGTAAGTTCTCATTTAATCTTACTATTTTACTTCGGAGTCACGTGAGTGATTCCGTGAAGAGTTCAAAGCTTTGTGATTTCATGCCGCAGATTAGAATCTCGGCATCCCACTGCATTGCTTAACTCGAAAGAGAAATGCATTAGTAATAACATTGTATTCAATGTAATGATAGGGTTTATTTAACAATGTAAACGAACAACAGTACCCCTAAAATTTAGGTACTTAAAATGTCATTGGCAAACAGCCCTGGTCTGACAATTGGCCAATCATAACAATTCTGAAACATCAGCTCATTTGCCCATCTGACAGCCGCTAAAATTTGGTCGAAGGACACATCCCTCGCTTTGGCCGCCAACATAGCTGCTGCCCTAGTATAATGAGATGTAAACCCACTATCTAAATGATATACTAGGTTAATGCTGACCTGGTGGAATGAGACATACAATTGTCAATGTTGCAGCCACCTAGAAATAGTCTGAACCGACCTTCTCTTGTGTAATTGTTTATTAACTAATACACAGTGCTGAATGCATACTTCTAAGGATTCTGGTGGCCTTGATAACATAAAAATGAGACAGTGGGGTATTCAAAATGATCTTAAAAATCATGCCAGCCCTGGTCTGCTCTGCTAGTGTAGATCAGAATGTAAAATGTAATGGCATGAACAGCCAATTCCATCCTGTCCAGCCACAGCATTTGCAATGTTTTGCAGTCGTTGTGCTGATATTAGAGTAATAATAATAATAATAATATATTTTATTGTCATTACACATAAGTGCAATGAGATTTGGTTTGCAACTTCCATCCAATGTCATACCTTAATCGACAAATAAAATGTAGGTTTAAATACCCCGAGAACAAGGTTTGTAAAAACGAACATTTGACCAGTAAAATCAACACAGAATCAAATACACAGGACAAGGTGTTAAGAAGTCCCTTGTGCCAGTAGGTGGGGAGCATTTCACGACATTCGTTGATTGTTGAGAGTGGTAGACGTCAACATCGGGGGGGGGGGGATACGTATACGTATATCTTGGCCTGGGTAACCTTCAGGACAGTTGGGCACAGGACACATCATCAGTAGTGTACCCTTGCATCACTGGGTGTTTCGGCCTTTTAACACTATACACCCTCCACAAGGGCGGCCCGCTGCAGGATGATCAGCCCTAAGCACGTGTCCCGTGTCAAACTGTCCCAAAGATTCACCATGACGTACTTGGGGCCCAGCATGGGTCTTTCCGCTTGAGCCAAATCCAACGGTTGCTTCTTTCAGCCGCGTCTGAGAGTGATCTTATGGTCTTCCGCAGAGCCTGACCGTGGAGTCCAAGCTCCTTCAGCAGTCTGATGGTAGATGATGCAACAAATCCTCTGCATCCCACTTCACCTGGATAGACCTTGATGTTCCAGCCACGCTGCGTTGCCTCTGCTGCAAGCTCTGCGTAGCGCAGCTTCTTACACTCATAGGCCTCCTCAACAGAGTTCTCCCATGGAACTGTGAGCTCTATGATGTAAGCAGTCTTCTGTGAAGGGGACCAGAACACCAAGTCTGGCCTGAGGTTGGTTAGAGCAATTTCAGGTGGAAAGATTAGTTGTCGGCCGATGTCTGCCAACATCCTCCAGTCACGGGCCCTGCATAGGTTTCCTTCTTCTGATCTGGTGGAAGGATGTTTAGGCATTTTCTGTCCTTCTTGGACAAAGGTTGTTGCCCTTAAAGGGTGGTTACTTGCTCTCGGAGGCAAGGAGTTGGTCGCACACCGCCTGTTCTCAAGGGCTGTTGCCAGGCTTTTTAGTACCTGATTATGCCGCCACGTGTATCTTCCTTGCGTGAGGCTGGTCTTGCAGCCTACCATGATGTGTTTGAGGGTCACTGGAGTTGGGCAGAGGGCACAGGTTGGATCCTCGCCGTACCACTGATGGAGGTTCTTTGGTGATGGAAGCAAGTCATATGTCGCTCTGATGATGAAGCTGATCGTGTTTGATTCCATTTCCCCATAGTTCTTTCCAGCTGATCTTCCTCCGCTCCACACCTTCCCACTGCATCCATTGCCCGTTTGGCAAGAGAGACTGCCTTTGCACTTCTTGCGGCCTCCTCCTGTCGCCGCACCTCCTCAACCACCAATGTCCTCCGCTCTGATGTTGTGGCCTTTCGCCAAGTTCGTTTACTTGTCGTAAGGCCAAAGCCTCCTCTTCCCTGCTGCACTTGCCCCACGACGTCTTTGTGCCTCAGGGCTGATGAAGCTTGCTGTACGGCATCAGATGGTGTCCACTTCCGGCCAGTTACTAGGGGCGGCGCAACAGCACTGATGGTCTTGTCTCTAGAGTCCCTCAGTGTCATCTGGAGTCTTACTTTAGAACACTTGTATTCCTCTGTTAGACTAGTGAGTGGTAGTTCAAGGACCCCTTTGCCATAGAGGCCGATGTTAGTTAGACATCGTGGGACACCGAGCCATTTCTTCGCGTATGAAGTTATGGTTCGCTCCATCTTCTCCACAGTTGTTATTGGGGCTTCATAAATGGTCAGTGGCCCCATTGTCCGAGGCAGGAGTCCAAACTGTAGGCACCAGAGCTTCAGTTTCCCAGGTAGTAGGGTCTGATTGATGTTCTCCAGGCCGTTGACAATTTCTTGCCTTAGTTGTTGCACCTGTTCTTTGTCCTTGAGACTTGCGTTGTACCATCTGCCCAGGCTTTTTACTGGCTGCTCAGACACTGTTGGTATTGGGTCGTCACCGATGCAGAACCTTGTATCTCTAAGCACCCCCTTAACTATGGAGATGCTTCGAGATTTACTTGGTTTGATTTTCATTCGGGCCCACTTGACGTTCTCCTGCAGCTTTCCAAGTAGCCGCTTGGTGCATGCTGCAGTAGTGGTTAGTGTTGTCATGTCGTCCATGTATGCCCTGATTGGTGGCAGACGGAGCCCAGCCCTGGTTCGTTCACCGCCCACCACCCATTTTGAGGCCCTGATGATGACTTCCATGGCCATTGTAAAGGCCAAGGGTAAGACTGTGCAACCTGCCATGATGCCTACTTCCAAGCGCTGCCATGTTGTACTGAATTCAGCTGTTGTGAAGCACAGCTGCAGGTCTTGGAAATAGTTCTTGACCAGTGTGGTGATGAGCTCTGGTACATGGAAAAAGGCAAAAGATTCCCAAAGGAGTTCATGGGGAACTGAACCAAATGCATTGGCCAGATCAAGTAAGATCACATGTAGGTCTCTCTTGTCCTTCTCAGTTGCTTGGATCTGGTGCCAGATCATGCTTGTATGCTCCAAGCAGCCTGAAAATCCTGGAATTCCTGCTTTCTGTACAGATGTATCAATGTACTTGTTTGTTACCAGATAGGTGGATCTCCTTTGTGATACAATGCTGAAAAAGATTTTGCCCTCGACGTTGAGGAGACATATTGGCCGGAATTGGCTGATGTCTGATGCATTCTTTTCTTTAGGTATTAGTACGCCGCCGGCCCTTCGCCATGACTTAGGTATTGTTTGCTTCTTCCACACCACCCTCATGAGCTTCCATAGAAAGTGTAACACATCTGGTGCGTTCTTGTATGGTACTCCGTTTGGCCCCGGAGCTGATGCTGCTCTTGCTCGCCGGACAGTGTTCTCTACCTCTTTCCATTTCGGAGGGCTGGTGTCCAGGTTGAATTCAGGTGGTTGAATAGGCGGGATGTCGTGTGGGATGACTAACTGCTCATGCCTTTTCGTGTCTTGGTGGGCCTTTTCCAGGTGTTCCTCGAATTCTTGTTTTGATGTTTTCAAAGTTCCACTTTTTTCCTTTGCGAAGAGGTCTTTGATGAACTTGAAAGGGTCTTTGTAGAACCGTGTTCTTGTGTGTTCTTTCTTCTTGCGAAGTTTCCTCATGTTCTCTGCTTTTCGCAAGGTTGTCAATCGGCTCTTGATGTCCTCTTGGAGAAGCATGAGACCTTCTCTCTCTGCGTCAGTTGCTTTTTTCCATTGCTTTTTCAACTGTCTCCTCTCTCTGCTTAGCCTCTCGATCTCCTGTTGCCTCCTGGACTTGATTGATGTTGGTAATTTCTTTCCACCTCTCCCATTACTCACTCCAAACCGTTCTTCTCCATAGCTGTAGATTATGTTGCCCATCCTTTCAAGCTTTTGCACTGCTGTGCCCACTTGTTGCTCCAAGATATGTATAAGGTCACTGTTGACCGTCTCTCACTCTTTCTTTTCAACAGCTTTGGGTCATTTCACTCCAGGTTTGTGCCCTTTGATCTTTCCCTCCAATGGAGGTCTTTGTAGTTGTAGCGTGGGCTCCTCCACCGCCATTTCTGTGCTTGTATCACCCTCTTCAGTGACATGGGTGTTGATGCTCTGCGAACAGACTAAAGTGCAAGGCTGGGGGAGATACTCAGTAGGGCCGGTTCAGAGCCGCTATAGCTCTGGGAATGAAGCTGTTCCTGAGTCTGGTGGTGCGGGCATAGAACGCCTTGTAACGTCTGCTGGAAGGGAGTAGTTTGAACAGTCCAATACAAGGGTGAGAGGAGTCTTTATGTATGCTGACGGCCTTCCTGAGGCACCGTGTGTGGTAGATGCCCTTCAAGGCTGGTAGCGGTGTCCCAATAATCTGTTGTGCGCTGTGGACAGCGCGCTGAAGAGCTCTCCTCTCCGCCTCCATGCAGCTGAGATACCACGCAGAGATGCCATACGTTAGTATGCTCTCTGTGGTGCAGTGGTAGAAGGTCGTCTGCAGCTGTTGGGGCAGACCAGTCCGTTTCAATGTTCTTAGGAAGAATAGTCATTGCTGTGCCTTTTTGGCCAGCGCAGTGGTGTTGGTGGACCATGTGAGATCCTCTGAGATGTGAATGCCCAGAAACTTGAAGCTGGACACTCTCTCCACACTGTCTCCGTAGATGGAGATTGGGGCATATTCCCCATTCTGTGACCTCCTGAAGTTGATAATCAGCTCCTTGGTCTTGGAGGTGTTTAGCGACAAGTTGTTATGTGAGCACCAGTCCGCCAGGTTCTGCACCTCCGCTCTATAGTTTGTTTCATCACCGTTGGTGATCAGCCCGATCACCGTTGTGTCCTCTGCAAACTTGACAATGGTGTTGTTGTCAAATGCAGGGACACAGTCATGGGTGAAGAGGGAGTAGAGCATAGGGCTCAGTACACAGCCCTGTGGTGTGCCGGTGCTCAGGGTGATAGTGGAGGACAGGTGCGGCCCCAGTCTCACTGCCTACGGTCGCTCCGTCAGAAAATTCAGGCTCCAATCGCATATCAGTGAGCTGAGGCCTAGCTGGTGGAGTTGGTGGTGAGCTTGGTGGGGATGATCGTATTGAAGGCAGAGCTATATTCAATGAAGAGCATCCACACGTAGGTGCCCTGTCTTTCCAGGTGAGTCAGGACAGTGTGAAGAGCCACAGTGATGGCATCCGCTGTGGATCTATTTGCCCTGTATGCAAATTGATGAGAGTCCACTGATGCAGGGATGCTGGATTTGATGTGGGAGAGGACCAGCCTTTCAAAGCACTTCATTGGTATTGGAGTTAGGGCAACCGGGCGGTAGTCATTCAGGTTGGTGACTTTAGACTTTTTCGGCACCGGCACTATGGTAGCTGTCTTCAGGCACTTGGGGACCGTTGCCAGAGATAGAGACAGGTTAAAGATCCTCGTAAATACCTCCGCCAGCTGTACAGCACAGTCCTTTAGTACCCTACTCTGGACTCCATCCGGGCCTGCAGCCTTGTGTGGATTGATCCTACGCAGAGCGCACTGTACCTCCTGGGTGCTCAGTGTTAAGGCCTGTCCCTGCGCCCTAGCTGGGGTTGTTCCTCTCCTGGTGGTGTTGCCAGTTTCGAAGCGGGCAAAGAAGGTGTTTAATTAATTGGCCAGTGTGATATCAGTGTGGGGGCAGACGGGGCTGCTCTTATAGTCAGTGATGTCCCTGACACCCTGCCACATGCTTCTGGTGTCCGCGGTGTTGAAGTGGTCTTCCACCCTTTGCCTGTGGATGTCTTTGGACTTTTTTATGCCTTTGTTCCGGTTTGACCTGGCAGCACTGTAGGCAGAAGTGTCCCTGGATTTAAAGGCAATGTTGCGTGCCCTTAGCAGATTCTGAACCTCCTTGTTCATCCACGGTTTGCGGTTTGGGAACATCTTTATTTCCTTGCCCACTGTGACAAACTCAACACAGCAGTTGATGTAGGAGAGCATAGTGGATGTGTACTCCTCCAAGTCTACCTCTGTGCCACTGGTAGCCTGTTGTGCAAACTGGTCCCAGTCGGTGTGATCAAAGCAGTCCTGTAGGGTGGCATCTCGGGCCATATTTTGACTGTCTTTATTGCAGGTTTGGTCTTGCGGATGAGGGGTATGCAGGCAGTAGAAACAGTGAGAGGCAATCGGATTTTCCCCAGGGATGGGCAGGGGAGGGCTCTGTATGTGTCCTTGATGTTGGTGTACACTTTATCCAGCGGGTTTGAGCCCCCGGTAGGGCACTGCACATGCTGGTGGAATTTGCAGAGTGCAGCTCATAGGTCCACCTAGGTAAACTCCCCTGCAACAATGAAGGCACCGTCGGGGTGAGCATCCTGCTGCTTGCTGATGGCCGAGTGCAGCTGTGCTAGCGCTAGGTTAACATTAGCTTGTGGTGGGATATATATGGCCATGATGATAACCACAGTAAACTCCTGAGTCAGTTAAAACGGCCTACATTTAAGCAGTAGGTATTCCAGGTCTGGGGAACAGTAGCTCTCTACTGCAGTGTGGTTGGTGCACCAGTCCTTGTTGATATAGATGCAGAGCCCGCCGCCCTTGCTCTTACCGGAGTCCTTTGTTCTATCAGCACAATGCAGTGACCGGTTGGTTAGGTCCACAGCCCCATCGGGAACCAGCGCGCTGAGCCAGGTCTCTGTGAAGATCAGCACACGGCAGTCTTTCAGGGATCGCTGGGTGTTGATCCAGAGCCTCACCTCATCCAGCTTGTTGGTGAGTGACCGGACATTCGCGAGAAAGGCGCTTGGTAGCGATAGTCTTTCTGGGGCCCTCCGTAGCCTGTCCTTCACCCCCGCTCGCCTTCCACATTTCTGCTTCCTCTCTCGGCGCATTCTCCGTCTCCTACCCTCCGGGGTGGTGATCCAGGAGGCTGTTCTGCCAAGCTCCATTGGGATTTTGGTGAGGGTACTGTAGTAGTACTCACCAGCCAGTTTCTCGCAGCCACGTCCAATGTTGAGCAGTTCCATTCGGCTCCACATGCGATCTGTCAGGATCACAGTGCAGGTACTGGATATCCCTGTCCTGGAGGAGAGTCCCTTACTGTGTTTTCTGGTGGTACTGGGATTTCTAGGTATTCTGCGGGTTCTGAGGTTTTTAGATACCTTATTTCCACAGCAGCGTTCGGTACCGGGCTGCTCCGAATTGACTCGAACTGGGGAGCGCAAAGCCGCCGTGTCTGATTTCCCCGTCCTGGAGGTGAGTCCCTCACGGTGTTTTCGGGTGGCACTGGAAATTCTAAGGGGGGGGGGGGGGAGGGTACTGGGGTTTCTAGGGGTTCTAGAGATTCTCGGGGTTTTAAGGTTTTTAAATACCTTGTTTTCACAGCCGCATTCAGTCGCGGGCTGCTCCGAATTCACTCGGACTGAGGAGCGCAAAGCCGCTGCGTCTGAGCGTGCCGCCATCTTTCGCCATCTTCCGGAATCTTAGTCATGACTAATGATGTAACTGGAACTCCTTGGTGAAGTAATGTTTACACATTTACAATAACCAACTGCATAATCTTGTGATGTGAGAACTTGTATCAAGATCTTTTTAACAACTTGATATCCGGGTTGGACCCGACAATGTAGTTCCCTTATGTTACAGCTGTAATTTCTCTATAACTGAACTATTGTCAATATCACTTAAAATGAACTGGAAATGTCAGTAATTTGTATCATATCAAATGTATCATTAATATTTAACAAACATTTCTGATCCCCTCAATAGAGATGTACTGCTTTTTTGGATGCTATCCATGCATACTGCAGTGAACACCCTCATGGCTGAATGTGACAACCCGAGGCATAAGTCAATCCATTGAAAATGTGTAAGTCAATAATCGTTTTACTGTGCAAAGACCAGTCTCCTGAACCACAGTTTAAAACAGCAAGTTTACAGCCATTTAGAGTAGCAAGTTTTCTACTTGAATGGAACTATGTTGTCAGGAAAATACCTCTGACACGTGCCCTTCATCTCTTGGGGTATGCCCTTTGGTCATACCCTGAGACTCGGTGTCAGCAGGATACTGACCCATCTTAGTCTTTGCCTCCGAGAGGGAGACCTCCGTAGCACTGTATGCAACAGTTGCTATATTTGGGTTAGTCGTTTTCAACGCACCATCCAATCCCGGTGAGAAATTCATCCCCTACTCTGCGGGTCTTGCTCTCCAGCCCCGGTGGAGAATCATCTCCCGACTCCGTGGGCGAGCAGATATGTGTGAATTTAAGCAACTCTGTCCCAAGCGTTGCTGGTGCCGCTTTGTAAAGTCCGGCAGTTTTTGACTTTAAGCAGCCTTGCATCAGGCACTGCTGGTACGGCTCTTCCGTAGGCTGACACTTCATACATAAACCAGCCCAATCAGTCGCTGCTAGCACGGCTCTACTGTAGGCCGGTAACGTTACAAGTGAACAGCCCTGAAACAAGTGCTGCTGGCATGGCTCTCCAGTACTTATATACATGAAGCGGCCTTGTCAGGTTCTGCTGGCGCGGCCTGTCCCATAGGCCTGCACATATACCACATGAAGCAGCCCTGTCAGGCGCTGCTGGCGCAGCCTGCCCCATAGGTCTGCACAATTGCAGTGTAACCTCACTAAAACAACATTTTTAATGTATAGTTTATCTGTCAAAGGAAAAATAATTCATAGCAAACACGTGCTTAAACAATTTACTTTCGTTTTTAACCCTTATAGCCCGACTCGCCCGAGTCAAAAATAGGGCTAAATGAGTCCCAGCTATTCCTTACCTGGGTACCAACATCTGTGAGCCACTGGCCCCACTGTTAGTGACTCCAGTGTTGCTTCCTTGCCATAAGCTGGAGTTGCTGACCCATCTGTCAGTGATTTTTCCAAAATAAATTGTTGTTTTAACTGCCTTTTTGCAGGCTGGGAGCCGCTGACCCCCCATTAGCGACTCTGTTTTAATTCTTGCCGTTAAAACGGCATTCCTGCAGTCAGTGAGCCGCTGACTAACTATCAGCGACTCTGTTTAAATTTCTAGCAATAAAACAGCATTTCTGTAGGTTATGAGCCGCTGACTATACTGTCAGAGACTCTGTTTAAAATTGTTGCCGTCAATACGCCATTTCTGTAGTCTGAGCCGCTGACTAACTATCAGCGACTCTGTTTAAATTTCTAGCCATTAAAAATGGCATTTCTGCAGTCTGACTATACTGTCAGCGACTCAGCTTAAATGTTTTGCAGTCTGTGAACTGCTGATTATACCGTCAGCGGCTCCTAATCTTACAACCCGATCAATTTAGCCGGTTTCCACATTTGCGGTTGGAATGGTGTTTCCCCACAGTCCAACCGGCAAGTTGTCGGGCTGTAAGACTGGCAGGAAAAAACCTTTTGTAAAAAGAGGGTCCAGCCTGAAACCTGGTAAGTAAAAAACAAACTTACCTTAAAGTTCAACTTACCACCAGCAGGAGCTCTGTCCTGCCAGACTGGTGCTCGCGCCAATACTGCTGACCTAATGCTGCGCATGTGGCCTGGCGGGCCTTCTTCACGGAATCACTCACCTGACTCCGAAGTAAAATTGTTAGCCTATTTTAGCCACATTATTTTGTTCTAACACTTACCTTTTGGTTCCCTTTAAACTCTTAGCATCACACACTCTGCTCTGGTAGATATTTGCCAGTGGTACCTTTCAACTTAAATTTAGTATGGCCAAAATGCCTGCTTCTCTACTGTGCGACTCTGTGCCCAACTCTTCAGAAGGCAACAAAATACTAGTGTAACCACAAATACACACCCAGCTACACTCCGCTGTATAATAGACAGGCCCTAAAGTAATAGATTAATCAGAATAAAAATCCATCAACCTGAAATCTTAGGATGGAAGTGAAATTTATGTGGAATTCTTCTTGGTCCAAAAGTGATTTAATACTTTATTTTAAGATATCGTAGCTCCAGCTGGATGTGCTAATGCCTACACTGAGCAATAGTAAGATTAAATGAGAACATACCAGTTTGAAGTTTGATCTTTATTTTATGAGGAGTTACGATGAGGGATTACGTGAAGAACCCGTCAGCCGCGCATGCACATCAACCTTTAAAGCAGTGGTGTGGAGTCGCAGACAGGGAAACATTGACCTGAGAATAGTAAGATCGAAGAACTAGAACTATCAGCTGGTTTTATGAGGAGGGGTTGGGAGCAGAAGGCACGTAATCCCTCATCATAACGCCTCATAAAATAAAGATCAAACTTCAAACTGTTAAGTTCTCGTTTAATCTTACTATTTTACTTTGGAGTCATGTGAGTGACTATGTGAGGATTTTAAAGCTCTTTGACTCCATGCTGTGGAACGAATCCATGCGTCACACTGTATAAGAAATGTCGGACTGTGCACAGAACACTTCCCATTTCCTAATGTATGAGGCATATTGTTTTTGAGTACTGCTTCTCCAAGCCGCAGTTAGCACATCCACCATACGATCAGCTAGTCCCAGTCCAAGGAAAGATCTTCTTAAAACCTGCAAATCAATAAATTGAGCCGATCATGCAGAGGATATACTTCACCAGAAACCGGGTTTGTCAACAAAGTCCTGCCTTTAGGAACCTTCCACACATATTCTACAACCATGCTCAGAACAAGAGGATACCATG
This sequence comes from Raja brachyura, assembly GCA_963514005.1. The sequence continues at coordinate 43,086,274 of OY740785.1, read as the reverse complement.
GCTGAGTCGGCCAGTCAGGGACTACCAGAATGCCGGAGGCAGAGTCCTGCTGAATTTTTTTGCAGACAGCGACTGACAAGGCAAAATGGGGGAAATGCATAGAAAAACATTGCACCCCAATGTAGTGAGAATGCGTCTACCGCTGCTGCTGCCCCTGGGTCTGGTTCCCATGCACCATACTTTGGTAATTGATGATTTAATCTTGAAGCGAACAAGTCCATATCCGGTGTTCTATACCTAGAAATAATATCCTTAAACACTATGATTCAACACCCATTCTGTGTTGTCATTGAATTTACGTGACCTGGTGTCCGCCACTGTGTTGAATCTACCTGGGAGGTAAATAGCTGAAACTCAAATATGTCGAATAATACACCATTTCCAAATGAGACATGCCAATTTATCACAGGATACTGACTTGATACCACCCATGTGATTTATGTATGCCACTGCTGTGGTGTTATCTATCTGTAATTGAACATGCACGTGGTGCATGTGTGCACAATAAGCTTTCAGACCATAAAGGGCAGCGAGCAATTCCAACTAGTTAACACCATGCAACTGCAGAAAATATATTTCATGCATGTTCCATCTGCCACCGCAGCTAGAAACGGTGTCAGTGGCGCCGCACCCCAGAGAACTGGCATCAGTCTGTAAAACACCAGAAGGGCTTTCAATTGAAATAGTCAGAACAATTGACAATATTGGCTTTCCACCACTGTAGCTCATCAATGGCTTCGGCTGGTAATTGCACCGTTCTGTCAAAGTGGCCGAAATTATGTTTGAGTGCCTGCACCCTTTCTCTTTGTAACTGCTGATAGTGCAAAGGCCCATATTTGGCAGCTGGAAATGCAGCCAACAATTTCCCAATCAAGCCTGCTACTTGTCAAATTGAAGGCAGCTGCTGTGTGATAAGATGATCGCAGGCTTCTATTAACTTCAATATCTTGCCCTCAGGCAAAGTGACTAACAGGTGATTGGAGTTAATAGTATATCTCAAATAATCCATAACCCTGGATGGAGTCAACCTGGATTTTACTGGGTGAATTAGGAACCCCAACTGTTCAAACACAAGTTTGGTGGCGGAGACTGCCAAAATAGCCAATTCCATAGTTTTCCCTATAATGAGGATATAGTCCAAATAAGCCATTACTATGTATTTCTGCTCTCTCAATAGAGCCAGAACAGGTTTTAATATTTTTGTGAACAACCTGGGAGCTGAGGTTAACCCATTCGGCTACGCTTTAAATTGCCATAGCTGCCCCATCCATTTAAATTTCAAGTATTTTCTGTGATCCTTGTAAACAGGTACAGAATAATAAGCATCTTTAAGATCAATGCATGCCATGTAACATCTCCTGGAAATTAGCTGTTTTGGAGTCACAAAACTTTCCATTTTGAAATGTTTGTACTGCACCAAGGTGTTAAGTTGGGATAAGTCCAAAATGATGCGGTACCCCCCACCCCCACCCAATCCTTCTTTTCCCTGGTGAAAATATTGGATACAAGTTCATGAGGTTCATGAATGTTTTTTTTCAATAACTCTTTTAGCACTTAACGTTTCAATTTCAGCCTGAACTTCCAAACCATCCCGTTTTGAACGAGCAATGGTACGGTTTGGAGCATGCTGCATGGGTGGGAGAGAGCCCGCAAATTCAATTTTGAACCCGTCTATACTGTGCAGTATGAACAAGTTAGAAGTTAACCACCGCCACTCATGCACAAAGAAACGTAACCTACCACCAACATGCAATGAACCCACACCCGGTATGTTACATTGAGACCCAGACCCACTTACCTCCGTATTAGTCGGTGGATTCTGGACATTTATTTCCCCGCTGTTTGGGGACTTGAGATGCTGGTGTGCGCCAGCTGCACATCTTGGCTGTCGGCCGGTTCGGGCCATGTCCTACAAAAGACCTCCGGCCGGTTCTTTGGTTCTTCAAGCTGGAGGTGATCTCTGCAGCTGGTCTTGTGCTGGTCGAGGCATAGGGGTGCTGCCGTCCAAAACAACAACTGTCTGTTTGGTGATGGAGCCCGAAGTAGCCCCACAGCCTTTGACTCGTCGTCCAAGTCCTTCACCTGCTTGGGCAGGTCTTCTCCAAACAGTAAATTAGGCGGCTGCACATTACTGGCCTTACACAACCCCGCAAACTTGGGGTTGAGAACAGAACGAATGACATTCTTACAAAAGCAATTAATTTCGAATTGTGCATTGCAAAACAATGCCATTGTGTCCCGTTGAGCCTCCGATAATGCGCAGCCGTCCACCGACCTGGCAAATTCTGTCAACCTCGATGCCAGCAGGTTTAAAATTCTTTGCAGCTTGACCTCTTGGGTCTTAATGCCGCCGCCAATGTAGCTCCAGATGGAACTGTTCACCATGGGTACCTTGAGGGCAGCACAGTTGCTGGGAGCGTGGTACTTCATGGCTGTCTCCATCGTAACCTGTTCCTGAAGCTGGTGGGAAGCCAGGTAGTTAATGCTGGCTGCAAGCTCTTCTTCCAGCGGCTCCCCAACCAGTGACGGCACTGCAAATCTGGGGACCATGATTGGCACCTCCGCTTCCCGCGGGTCTCGCACCGAGGGGTCCTCCGCCCAGGACTTGTGGTCTATGCTCCCATCCTCAGATGGGGACACATAATGCAGCACTGCACCAGGCGCTGCTGCGGGCCCTCGAGTCCCGCTGTGATATGACTCCCGACCAAGGAGCACATCATGGTGGAACATCTTCTCCATAAGATGCTCCATGCGGGAAAGGCGTCGGCCGACGCTTCCCGTTCGATGAGGTGAACCCTATCGGCCGGACTCATCCGAGCCCACTGGCCTGTTGGACTTGTGCTTGGCCTTCCCGACCCACGGGGTAGCCAAAGTGCTATCCATGGGCACCGAGCCCGAGGTGGCTGGCTGTGGAGTCAGCGACCGCGATGGTGAAACGGACTGCCGCCCGCTGACCGCATGGTGCCACGGGCTTCGGAAGCGGTTCTCCCTGCAGCCCATCGAGACTTCACCCTCGCCTTATCCATGGTGTTCTTGCTGTAAGACAGAAGAAAAACCGATCGTATACTAAGTTCAAGACTTACCTGGAGGCCTTTTAAACTTGGAGCGACGTGCCACCAGCCAGTCAGAGCTCCATGCGTTTGATGTAATGACGCGCATGCGCGGCTGACGGGTTCTTCACATAGTCACTCACGTGACTCCGAAGTAAAACTTACTTTGTCTGGTATTCCAGCTGAAATAGCTTACTATCACACTTTGGATTTCTACTGACAAGCCAAAGTTCACATGAGAAGAGTCAGTGGTGGACCATTGCACTGAATCGAACAGGGGAGTTTGGAACTGTATAGAACAGCAGGATAGTTTGTAACAAGCAGATACATTTATCAATAAGCTGTGTGTAGGTAACCAGCTATCCATTCAGCTTCTTTCTAATGTTATCAGCTGACATAATATTACCCCTTTCCTAGATGTAGCATGAGTTTGTATGCCGTTAGGATCGATGGGGCTGATGGAATGTCATTTGAAAAACACAAAAGACGAGTTGCAATGCAAATATCCTTGCCAGCTTGAAAACAGAGAATCCAGTAGCTTCAATTCAGTAATTATTCTCTGAGTTCACGATATTTAACTCCACTTCCTACAGCCAAACAGGAAAATTAAGTTAGAGTTTTCCTCTTTAATCAGATCACTATACTGGGTGTGTTCTCTGATGATGCTCTGCCAGACGTGTATTGCAGCCAGCTTTAGCTTATGCTTGTTTTGGGGGCTAGTCCCCTTCAGTTTTCTCTTCAGCATATAAAAGTCATGCTCAATTGGGTTCAGGTCGGGTGATTGACTTGGCCATAATAATTGACCTTTTTTAGCTTTGGAAAAACTTATTTTGATGCTTTAGTAGTATGTTTCGGATCATTGTCTTGCTGTAGAATGAACCGCCGGCCAATGAGTTCCGAGGCATTTATTTGAACTTGAGCAGATGGAATGTGTCTATACACTTCAGAATTCATTATGCTACTACCATCAACAGTTGTATCATCAATGAAGATAAGTGAGCCAGTACCTTCAACAGCCATACATAGCCAGGCCATAACACCCCCACCACCGTGTTTCACAGATGAGGTGGTATGCTTTGGATCTTGGGCAGTTCCTTCTCTTCTCCATACTTTGCTCTTGCCATCACTCTGATATAAGTTAATCTTCGTCTCATCTGTCCACAAGACATTTTTCCAGAACTATGGTTGCTCTTTTAAGTACTTCTTGGCAAACTGTAATCTGACCATCTATTTTTGCAGCTAACCAGTGGTTTGCATATTGCAACGTAGCCTCTGTATTTCTGTTCATGAAGTCTTCTGCAGACAGTGGTTATTGACAAATCTACACCTGACTCCTGAAGTTTGTTTAAGAAGGAACTGCAGATGCTGGAAAATCGAAGGTAGACAAAAGTGCTGGAGAAACTCAGCTGGTGCGGCAGCATCTATGGAACAAAGGAAATAGGCAACGTTTCAGGCTGAAACCCATCTTCAGACCCGACTCCTGAAGAGTGTTTCTGATCTGTCGGACAGGTGTTTGGGGATTTTTCTTTATTATAGATAGAATTCTTCTGTCATCAGCTGTGGAAGTCTTCCTCGGCCTGCCAGTCCCTTTGCGATTACTAAGCTAACCAATACTCTCTTTCTTCTTAATGATGTTCCAAACAGTTGATTTTGGTAAGCCTAAAGTTTTGCTGATGTCTTTAACAGTTGTATTCTTGTTTATCAGTCTCATAATGGATTCTATGACTTTGATTGGCACAACTTTGGTCCTCATGTTGATAAATAGCAATAAAAGTTTCCAAAAGTGATGGAAAGACTGGAGGAAAGACTAGTGCTGGGAGCTCTCTTATACCTGCATTAAGGAGGCAATTAAACACGCCTGAGCAATTACAAACACCTGTGAAGCCATGTGTCCCAAACAATATGGTGCCCTGAAATGAGGGACACCATGTATAAACACAGCTGTAATTTCTACATGGTGAAACCAAAATGTATACAAATGGCCTTTAATAAAATCTGACAATGTGCAGTTCAACCACATGTGATTTTTCCTATTACAAATCTCAAATTGTGGAGTACAGAGGCAAATAAATAAATGATGGATCTTTGTCCCAAACATTATGGAGGGCACTATCGAGAACATATTTTAAAAAAGCTCCATAAATTAATTAAAACAATGTTAGCAGGAATAAATGACCAAAGTCCTCAATGCAATCAAGAGAGTTTGTAGTTTGTAGTTGGTAGTGTTCAACAGCCTGATAGTTGTTGGGAAGAAGTTTTCAGACTTCTATACATCTGCATACATTAAGGGAAGCCAACCTCTGTTTGTGTATCGTATCACTTCTACCAGAACAATAGATTTGGCAATGTGCCCTTTATAAAAGGGCATGTCCTCATTTGACCTACCAAAAACATCTGACATCTATAGAAGGAAGAGGGGGAAAAAAAAGAGAACAGAATAAAAGCTCAGTGACAACTAATCTCAAAAGGAAGCTTTGTCTTTTCGTAAAGTAATTAATTAAATCACCAGGACTTGCATATACTTGCTCAGGTTTAATCTGTAATATTCACTTACCATAACTTTGCGACAACTATCTTGGAGAAGGCATTCAAATTTATGATCACAATCTAGCAACATAGTTGAAATTAGCTTACAGCAATCCACTTACATTAACACCACCCTACACACAAGCGGAACAATTTTACATTTATACCAAGCCAATTAACCTACAAACCTGTATGTCTTTAGAGTGTGTGAGGAAACCGAAAATCTCGGAGAAAACCCACACAGGTCACAGAATGTACAAACTCTGTACAGACAAGCGACCATAGTCAGGATCGATCCCGGGTCTCTGGCGCTGTAAGGCAGTAGCTCTACCACTGTGCCGACATGCCGCCCTTAGTTCAATAAATCTCGGAGATAAACTTTAATAACAAATAAGGTTTACATAATATAAGAAATAGAGAATACTTGAGTTGCAATATAATTGTTTTTGCCAGCTAGATTTTTTGTTATCAAGAACAGACTGGTCCTGTGCAGTTTAATTTTATTCATGTTCTTTGTACATATGCATCAAGACTGGTTCAGAATTCTCATTACAGACTTGATTTCACATCATTATAGCTGATTTATGTTTCTATCCCAAAGCACATTTATTAATTACCGTTGAATGCTAGACATCCAGAAATAACCCACATTCATTCTATTCTCTATTCATTCTTGGGTTAGTGGATAAGAAGCCAAGCTCAGTGTCCTGAAAATGCAGACAAATTCACAATTAATGTTCAAACTGTTTGCATAATCTTTTGAGTATGATGAATGCATCATAGGAATAATTTAACCTCAAAATAACTAATGATGGTCTAAAACTGAAATGGAACTCAGCTAAACTGGAATCAATACAATAAGATGTTTTTCATTTCAGACACCTTCAGTAAATTAGAATTTTAGCTTATAGCTTCATGCATCTCTCTCCCTCAATAACAGATGTCTTCATCAGACTCATGCACATAAACTGCAGGACAGCTTTCCCAAGCCAAAATCTGGAAGATTATAATCCTTGATGTGCCCGACTAAATAATATCAATGCATAAGATGCTGGTCAGGTAGCATCTTCTAACATCCTCTTTAGGATGCTAATGCTAACTCGGCTATCGGACATTTGTACGGTAGCACCAGCAGTCAACAGAGCATATATTCGGACGGTGTTCACATCATAGCAGGGGACTTTAATCACGCGGAATTGAAGAAAATGCTCCCAAAATTCTACCAGCATGTTAAATGTGCTACAAGAGGAGCTAACACACTAGACAAGGTCTACTCCAACATCAAACTGGGCTACAGGGCTAGAACACTACCACACCTGGGTCAGTCCGACCATATGTCCCTGCTTTTAATTCCTGCATATGCCCCCCTCAGGAAAACCGCTCCTCCCATCACAAAGACCATCACAACTTGGCCTGATGGTGCATCTCAGCAGCTGCAGGACTGCCTCGACAGGACCAACTGGGATGTGTTTGAACACCGGGACCTGGAATTGTTCACAGTGTACTGTGTTACATTAAAAATTGCATGGACACGGTCACAGTGGACAAACAAATCCGGGTCTACCCCAACCAGAAGCCCTGGATGACCCGGGAGGTCCAGCGGCTGTTAAAAGAGAGGAACACTGCTTTTAGGTCTGGCGATAGGGCTTTATACAGAACGGCCCGAGCTAACCTGAAGAGAGGCATCAGAGAGGCCAAGTCAGACTACAGGAGGAAGATAGAGGACCACCTGGACAGTAACAACAGCAGGCAGGTGTGGCAGGGGATCTAGTATCTCACCAAATATAAGACAAACCTTGGAGCTGCTGAGGGTGACGCCTCGTTGGCAGAGGAGCCGAACCTCTTCTTTGCTCACTTTGAAGTGGAGCCACCCGAGACAGCCACAACACACCACATGGTCCACAGTAGCCTAACCCTCACGATAGAGCATGAGGTGAGGTGCACGCTGCGGGCCATCAATCCAAGGAAGGCTACTGGACCCGATGGCGTCTCTGGACGCATGCTGAAGGACAGCGCAGACCAGCTGGCTGGAGTCTTCACGAGGATATTTAACCAGTCTCTGGCCCAGTCCACTGTCCCACCCTGTCTGAAGTCCGCAACCATAGTCCCCTTGTCCAAAAAAACCCACATTTCCAGCCTCAACGACTACCGGCCAGTCGCACTCACACCAGTGGTGATGAAGTGCTTTGAAAAACTGGTCCGGGGTCATATCATATCACTCCTGCCCCGAAGCTTTGTCCCTCACCAGTTTGCGTACAGAGCGAATAGATCTACAGAGGACGCTGTAGCCACAGCTCTCAATGCTGTACTGTCCCACCTGGAGCAGCGGGGAAGCTATGTGCAAATGCTCTTTGTGGACTACAGCTCTGCTTTTAATACTATCCTTCCCCACAAACTGGTGGACAAACTGGGGGACTTGGGACTTCCACACTCCACCTGCATGTGGATAAATAGCTTCCTGTCAGGCCGCAGCCAGAGAGTCAGAATGGGCCATCACACATCCATGGCCCTCAGCCTCAGTACCAGCTCTCCACAGGGCTGCGTGCTGAGCCCCCTGCTCTACACCATCTACACACATGGCTGCACCTCCGCCCACCACAGCAGCACCATTGTCAAATTTGCGGATGACACTACGGTGGTGGGGCTCATCTCCGGGGGGGACGAGTATGCCTATCGGGATGAGGTAGAGCAGCTGACAGTGTGGTGTGGAGAAAATAACCTGCTCCTGAACACCTTAAAGACCAAGGAGATAATAATAGACTTCAGGAAGAACAAAACAGAAATGGTACCACTAATCATCAGAGGGGAGAGGGTGGCGGATTTTCGCTTCCTGGGAATCCATATTGAGGAGGACCTGACGTGGAGCGTGAACACCTCTGCGCTGCGAAAAAAAGGTCCAGCAGAGACTGCACTTCCTGAGGGTGCTCAGGAAGAATAACATCACACAGAGACTGCTGCTGTCCTTTTATCGGTGCTCCATTGAGAGCATCCTAACATACTGTGTATGCGTGTGGTACACCAACTGCACAGCGGCTCAGAGGAAAGCGCTCCAGAGGGCCATTGACAACACTCAGAGGATTGTCGGCTGCCCTCTCCTTACCTTGGAGGACTTACACAGTTCCCGCTGCATCAAGAAATCCCAGAATATTATAAAGAATATTTTCCCACCGCGGACACTCCCTGTTTGAACTGTTGCCGTCAGACAGACGGTACAGATCTACAAGGTCAAGGACAAACAGACTTTAAAACAGTTTTTACCCCACTGCTATAAAGGCACTAAATGTAGCCGCCAAGGAATGCGGGGACTAAGGGACTGTGGTTGGTACACTGTGAAATCGACAGAAGGATGTAGGGTTGGGTGTTTATGCGTGCTATTTTCATATTTCATATTTATTTTAGTTGTTTATCTTTTTTAATATTTTACCTTGTATGTATCGTTAGCTTTTATGGTTTGAATGGTGCACTGACTGGGTTGACATGTTTTAATTTTGTTGAACATGGTTCATGTTACAATGACAATAAAGAAACTATTACTATTACTTTACAGTTCACACTGCCACCCAGCTTTGTGTTATCCGCAAACTTGCTAGTGTTGCTTCTAATTCCCTCTTCCAAATCATTAATATATGGTAAACAGTTGCGGCCCCAACACCGAGCCTTGCGGCACTCCACTCGCGACTGCCTGCCATTCTGAAAAGGACCCGTTCACTCCTATTGTGAAAGATTGACATAATTTTCTTTTGACATATACATCTAAAGTGCAAGAGGGAAACAAATCACTTCACCTGCGAGTTTTCCCATTGTTCATCTTCCATAAAAGCAGTAATTTTAATCACATATACCGGCACGGTTTAAATATCCATTTGTCCATCTATCAAGCAGAACTCTGGATTAACCATGTAACATTCACCAATACATGCCACCTTTGAACCATTCTAATAATGATGCCTTATTGCAATTACCTATCTGTATGCTTTTTTTTCGGTGAAAATCTAACAAAGATTTCTTTAAATTGTTACCATACAGATACTGCTCGGTTTTAAATAGTATTATAAATAAAAAGGCACACCTTATAAATAACCTGGAGAAGCACGTCAGACCCTACTTTCAGACATTGATGGCTCAGCGTTGGCTCAACATGGCAGATGATTGGTGCTGCAATGTAAACAATATTAAAAAGGGGCACTGACATCAGAGAATGTTTTTTCAGTTGATATGGATGCAAGAATAGAGCCGTCAGTTGGCAATTCAATTAAAATGAAATGGAACAGGCTGTGAATACGAGTCCCTTTTATACATTACTGAGAAACCTATCATGCATTGATGGTCTATTTGTAATTAGATTTGGTTCCATTAGCAACATTTTTGAAGTCCATTCCTCCTCATTCACATTAAGGTATTAAGACAATTCTTTTACCAGATTGTTAAAATGCCACCCTCACTAAACAGTGTTTTTTTAACAAATGGCTGTATATACCGTTGCAGGAGGAAAATATGCTGATGAGTAGAGTAATTATTAATAAAGAACAGAATAAAGAAAATGGTGGTCGGATACTAAAATCCTTATGGAAGATCTGACAACCCCCAAAAGTGGCAGTGATGTAGAAATGAAACCTTAATTTCTAAGATTGCTGACTTTTAATCAAATTTATTAAATTCTTTCAACAGGTGTGTACAACACCATGTGGTTAATGATTAGGAGTCATAAGTTCCATTCCCAGAAATCGTCCGAGTTTAATTTTCAGATTGAAATGATAGTCAGTAATGATGCCCAGGGAGCCATTAGAGGCACTCGTAGTGTTCTGGGCTGGCTGCGGTAGGTGTTCCAGGGCAGCGGAGTTGAGTAATGGCCGGAGATGAAGGATAAAGGATTTACAGACCAAAATCATGGAGGCACCGGTGTGGACGAGTTGGTGAAATGGGGCGCTGGATTTCCTGAAGCAACCTAGTGCACCGTTAGATCGGGCGCCGCACCGTGGCCAAGTGCATGAAACACCCATTGTCTACAGCAGCACTGAACAGCAGAGAAGCAATAAAGGACATGGACATAATGCCTTGCCAGGATGACCCCTGCAACTCTGACCCAGTGCTGCCACAAGGACAATAGGCCATTATGGCAAAGTTCAGACTCTTTTGAGACTTTAAAAAAGTCTCAAGTATGAAAAAGAAATTCATACTTGAAGGGTACAAAATGGCATCTAAAACATGGTGACGCTTGTGTACTGACTCAGTGTGGTCTACTATCTTACATTCTTGTACATTGTATGATAGTGTCTAATGTACAGCAGGATTGTCACCGAACTGTATGCAAATAAAAACTGTAGTGAAGCATATGTGACAATAAAGTACCATTGAACGATTGAATACATTTGTAGATGCCATTTATGCTTAAGTTAGTTATTGTTAGTATATTAGGGTATTTTGTATAGACTTCTCGTTGTATCTTTTTTGTATGCTTGTGGGTGGGATTTGATAAGTAAAAGGCGTGTCTACATCTGAGGAGGCTAGCGTAGCCACATAGAGTGGGCAGTCAGTTTAGCACAGTTTTGACATTTTGAAAAGTTGGACATTGGAAAGTTAAGAAATTTCCATTACAACATTAAAGATAACTAGTTGGTTAGTAGGAATTGAAATCTGCCATGCATGCACATTGACTCCAGATCCACCATTTGATTTTTAAATAGCTTAGCAAGCCATTCATGTCAGGAGGCAAAAGGGATGACGTAAATATTGGCCTTACCAGATATATGCACACCCCGCCAACAAGTAAAAGTTTAGAAGTAGCAATAGAAAAGGAAATCAAAAGTAACGTGTAAGAAGGAACTGCAGATGCTGGTTTAAACTGAAGATAAAGCACAAAAAAGGGTCTCGACCTGAAACATCACTCCTCCTTTCTCTCCAGAGATGCTGCTTGTCCCACTGAGTTACTCCAGCTTTTTGTGCCTATCTTCAAATCAAAAGTAATGTTGTTTATGCGATTGATATTAGATTTTAGTCGATACTTGACAGGTCGTGCACAAGTGTCTTTTTAGGACACATCAACTAATGGTTGTAATAGAAAAAAAACAGCAAATAGTAATAGTTTCTTGGATTAATAGAAAGTGAAGCCCCATAGATTCTCACCAGTCATTCACCTTATACATACATTATCAATCTTCAAAGTCAATAAATGGTGCCAAAATTTGCTTAAGCCAAATTTAAGTGTTAAAGACAATAACAAGGTGGAACTAATATGTACACAAATAGGCTTGCAAGTTAAGGATGAGTGCAAATGAATTTCAATACAAGGAAATGTGTGCTCATAATTGTGAGGTGATGGAGTCCTTGAATAGGAAGGTACAAAGTGGAAAAGAGAAACCAAAAGCTGTGAATGTTATTATTTCACATAGTGATAAGGCCATATAAAAATTGGAAGGCATTGCTAAAATTAGATAAATACTGATTAGACATATTTGGAGTACTGTCAGCTGTTCTAAAAAGGAGATACAAGAGACTGCAGATGCGAGAATGTTGAGCAAAAAATAATACAGGAGGAACTCAGCAAGTCAGGCAGCATGTGGGAAATGGACAGACAACATTTCAGGTTGGGACCTTTCTTTATTCCGCCTGGCCTGCCTAGTTCCTCCACCATTTTGCTTTTTGTCTTAAAAAGGGCTTTTGGAAGAAAATATAGAAACATTTCAAAGAATAATCACGTGGACGAAACTCAGGAAAATGGTTCACTCCGAGAAATACATCTCTGGGAAATCTGACTGGTTTCTGTAGGGTGGATGTGGAGAAAGTGTTTCCATTTCTGTGCCAGGTCAAGAAGACATAGATAGCAAAATCAAAGAAATTAGTAAACCACACACACATATTGGATAGGAATGATGAACCTCAAGCATGCTGTGAAGCACAACAAATCAAGGCTTGAATTACACCACAGTACCCTGCAATTTACTGAGATTCCAGCAGATTGGTGGGATTAATACTAGGAGCAAGAAAAACAAAGAGAGGCCAAGCCAATATAGGGAAAAAAAATCAATGTTTCATGGAAAGTCATGGTGCAGTGTCAAGAAAGGCAATGTTCAGTGTTGCATTTAAAACAAATTATTTTTATGGTAGATGATCAAGTCTTAGGTTTATATCAATATAATTCTATCGTTATCTATAGAAAGTGCTTAGCAAAACATTCTCAATTTGCTATTGCTCAGAGTTCACATAATTGCCATTGTGGACAAGTTGGGCCAAATAGCTACACCAGTGTTGTATATTTGTTTATATCTGGTGCATAGGTCCAAAAAAGAGATGAAATGAGCTACAGCCTCTGGTGTTGAATGCACTTAGATTTTCGTTATGACTCAAGCGAAGAAAAATGTGCCCAAAATTCAAAGGGTTTTTTCTTCGAAATGCATCTTTTGCAATCAAACAACGTTGAGCACCAATGTAAAAACGAAACTTCACGGTTAGTATCATGTGGCTTTCGCTTTATTATATAAAAGAAATCACTCTGGCGGATCTTTATCAGACAATTGCCTTTTTTTAAAATCATTTTCAGGGATTATGGTATTGATAAACCCATAAAAAGGTCATTCCTTGGTTGTTATGGTGCAATTACTTTCACTATGATCACTGATACCCAGCATCAATTTCGTGAAGATTGATAACTTCCTACTATTAAACCACAAAGTACTTTTTGATAAAATGAACTGCTACAATTACTAACCTTTCAATTGAACCGTCTTCTATTAACCACGAGTGCAAGTTCACACAATGAAACAATTCATTAACTTAGTGAATTTGCAACCACAGGTTGTGAGTCAAATTCTATCATTACAAACTATGAAAAGTAATTTCTGACCAAGTATACAAAATAAACATATACAACATCCTACATAGAATGGTACAGCACAGGAACCGCCAAGGTCCGCCAAGTCCTTGCCGAACACAATGGCAAGTTAAACTAACCTCCTCTGCCTGCATAAGATCCATATCCTTCCATTCTCAGCATATCCATGTGCCTATCCAAAATGTCACCATCGTATTTGTCTCAACCACCATCCCTGGCAGTGTGTTCCAGGCACCTACGACTCTCTGTATAACCCCCCCCCCCTCCACCCCACTTTTAAACTTTGCCCTTCTCGCTTGAAAGCTATTCCCCCTAAACTTTGACATTTCCATGGTAGAAAAATTGCTTTTGACTGTTTACCTTATGTATCTCATAAATTGATATACCGGTACTTCTATCAGGCCTTAACACCAGAGAAAACAACAGAGAAAACAATCAAAGGTTGTCCAATACATAGCTAATACCCTCTAATCCAGGCAGCATTTGAGTAAACCTCTACTGCACCCTCTCTGGTAAAAAATTCGGGACTGTTATTAAAAATTAAGGCACGGAGTCAAAGGGATATGGGGAGAAGGCAGGCACGGGGTACTGATTGTAAATGATCAGCCATGATCACAGTGAATGGTGGTGCTGGCTTGAGGGGCCGAATGGCTTACTACACCTATTTTTAATTGGTATTCCTGGTCCAATCTAGCCTATGTGGAATGCCAAGCCCGTACCAAGCCAGATTCCTAAAACCTTCAGAAATATAATGATTTAATAAAAATTAGACCTATGCACATTTACCAAGCAATGTATCAATTTAAGTCAATCATAGGTCAAGCAAAGTCCTCCAATTGCTGGGAATAGACTCAAGTTAAAAATCTATTCAAAAATAACTGACATACTTGCCCAAGGTGTAATTAGATTAGATTAGATTATCCTTTATTGTCATTCAAACCTTTTGGTCTGAACGAAATTTCATTACCTTGCAGTCATAACATAATAAAAAACAAAACACACACTAAACACATATTTAACATCCACCACAGTGAGTTCACCAGGCACCTCCTCACTGTGGTGGAAGGCAAAAGTCTTAGAGTCTCTGTCTTCTTCCCTCCTTGTTCTCCCACTGCGCTGAAGAGATCCAGGCCTCCGATGTTGCCATCCACTAGGTCCGCGGCTGAGCCTCCGAAGCCGGGCTGCCGCCACCGCCGTCGCTGGAATGCCAGAACACTGCCACAGGGCCCGCCGCTGGAACGCTGGAGCACCGCAGCTCCAAAGCCAGGTCGCTGCTGGAACGTCGCTGGAGCACCGCAATCCACAATCCATTGAATTCCACAATCCATTGTCATTGCTGTCTTGTCTTTCACCAGAATGTTCAATCAGATGATGGGTGCAAAATGGTCCTGCCAATCTCACAATGCTCCATGCTTTCAGATTAAAATTACTGTTGTTATTCATTATTTACCATTAAGTAGAAATTAATCAATTGCGCTCAGTGTGGTGAACCTCAATGCTCAGTGGTTTGGAAATACTAATGGCCAAATACGATCCTTGGATGACATGGCAGCCAAATTGACAAACAAGTAACAGTACAGTACAGGAAAAGACTCTTTGTCCACCATATTGTGCCAACCATGACACCAATTTAAACTGCACATCTGCATATGATCTATAGCCATCAATGCCTGTCCATGTCTGTCTAAATGCCTCTTAAAAGTTGCTATTGCAAATGCTACCACCACTTCCCCTAGAGCGCATTCTGAGCACTCAGCACACTTTGTGTTAAAAAAAAACTTTCCACCAGTCATCTTTAACCGTACCACATTACACCTTAAAAGTTATGCCCTCTCGTATTTGAAATTTCCATGTTGAGAAAAAGACCCTGATCATTTACCCTGTTTATGCCTCTAAATTCTATATACTTCTATTAGGTCACTCCTCAGCCTCCGATACTCCAGAAAAAACAATCCAAGTTTGTCCAAACTTTCAAATGTAAGCGTATATAATCCAGCCAACATCCTAGTGAACTTATGCACTCTCTCCAAAGTCTCTACAGGGCCTGTCCCACCAGCATGTAACTCTATGCGATTAGCGTGACCTAATGTGGTCGCTTGAGCCGTCCGGCGTCGCGGGGCCGGTCCTACTTCGATCGCCGGAGCCGTGCGGAATTGTGCGGAGTTCGTCCCGAGACCGCGCGGGGCTCCAAAAAACCGACTATGTCCAAAAATTCCGCACGGCAACGGCTTGTCGGCTCGCAGTCGCCCCGACATTTACACACCGCCCGGACATCGTGCCTCCGTGAGCCTATTTGTAAGTGCCTCCATGACCCTCTATGTGTGTGGCTCCGTGGCCCTGTGTGTGTGTGTGTGTGCCTCGGTGCCCCTCTCTGTGTGCCCCTCTCTGTCCTGGCAAACTTACCTTGGACTTCGCTCCAAGTTCGCCTCACTTTGCGCCGCGTTGCGCTACTCACCCGACCTCCGCGCGGCCCCTGCTGCCGGTTTGGTTGCGCTTGGCGCATGCTGGTGGGAATGGTCCTGTACAGGGGGTCACCCGACCTCCGCACGGCCCCCGCTGCCGGTTTTATCGCGTTCATCGCATAGAGTTGCATGCTGGTGTGACAGGCCCTTACATTCTTCCTGTAATGCAGTGAGCAGAACTACACACAATACTCCGTGTTGCCCAACCAAAGTTTTGTACATGACTGCCTGACTTTTATACTCAGCATCATGACCAATGAAGGAAACAATACTTTATGCTTTCTTTGAGATTCTATCTACTTGCGATGCTTTCAGGATGCACTTGCACCCCAAGATCCCTCTGTACATCAATCTGAAATTATGTGGTCAGAAAATAGACTTGATTTAACCACTCAGGCTGCTCATGTCTGGGGTAAACACAACAATTGTGAGGACATAATTATGTTGACAGATTCTATCATCAAGCTTGCTTCATCATTCGTTGAGACCATGATGAATCTTCCATCTAAAATTCACTTTCTTATCCTTTCCCCCCCCCAATAAATATCAAACCTCAGCACATAAATAGACAAGGTTCAATGATAAGCAGCCGGTGTCCCCAATAACTCAGCAGCAAATTTTACAGCGTGGAAACAAGCCCTTCACCCAAATCATCCATGCCGATCAATATGCGTCATCTAAGCTCGTCCCATTTGCCCACGTTTGTCTCTCTAAACTGTTCCTATCCATGTACCTATCCAAGTGTCTTCTAAATGCTGTTATAGGACTTTCCTCAACTACCTTCTTTGGCGTCTCGTTCCATGTATCAACCACCCTCCGAGTGAAAATGCTTCCCCTCAGGTTTGTATCAAATCTTTCCTCTCTCAGGTTTCCTCTCTCACGTCCTCTTGTTTTTGATTTTCTTACCTTGGATAAAAGACTATTCACCCTATCTATAACCCTTATGATTTTATACACTTCCCTAAGATTATCCCCCAGCCTTGGAATATCCTTTCCAATTATCTCTGCTCATTATCCTTTTATAACCTATACCTTCTGCTCTAATGCACTAAGCTGCTGTTGGTAGTGAGCAGTGGTTCGAAAATAAACTGTCAGGATTTAGTTACTGAGACAGATTAAGGACATATGGATCCCCTATTGTGCCCAACATCAGAGACTGGTCTTATTGGGCAATCACCTCTGGGATATCTACTTCAAATGTGGAAAGGAATTATCTGACTCCTTTAATGGTTTTAAAGATTTTTGATGATTAAAAAATAATTCTGAATGTTTTTAAATATTTATAGACCAAGTGGGACCCGTTGTGTCCCTGTCACACGGGAAGCCTGGTCCCCCAACGCAACCCGTTCCTCCATGCAATATTCCACCACACACCCATTCCCCCAACACAATATTCGACCACTGATCCATAGCCCCCACAGGAGGTTTGGTCCCCCCAACGCAACCCGTTCCCCAATGCAATATTCCACCACTCACCCATTGCCCCCGACTGAGCAGGGGCGTATCCCCCAGCACTGCCTCCCCCTCCTCATGCTTCGAGGACTTTAATAAATAATGCAATGCCCCCTCCCCCTCCTGCTCACCTAAAAACTTGCTGGAATGACTGAGTGTTCCTCGACTGCAACTTTGTTGCAAGCTGGGCAAGCAAGGAATTGGATCCCAATAGCTGCTAAATTTTTCTTAAACTTGAACTTGTAAATTTTTGAATGTGTATAACTAGTGAAATATACCATCAATCTGAACAAAACTTAACATAAACGACCACCGGACAATGTTGCGTAATGTGGGGCACATTTTTTTTTGCGCTATCGTATTCCGTTTTGGAGTAGTTCCGGGATGACATAGAAAATAGGTGCAGGAGTAGGCCATTCGGCCCTTCGAGCCTGCACCGCCATTCAATGTGATCATGGCTGATCATCCAACTCAGTATCCCGTACCTGCCTTCTCTCCGTACCCCCTGATCCCTTTAGCCACAAGTGCCACATCTAACGCCCTCTTAAATATAGCCAATGAACTGGCCTCAACTACCTTCTGTGGCAGAGAATTCCAGAGACTCACCACTCTCTGTGTAAAGAATGTTTTCCTCATTTCGGTCCTAAAGGAATTCCCCCTTATCCTTAGACTGTGACCCCTTGTTCTGGACTCCCCCAACATCGGGAACAATCTTCCAGCATCTAGCTTGTCCAACCCCTTAAGAATTTTGTAGGTTTCTATAAGATCCCCCCTCAATCTTCTAAATTCCATTGAGTACAAACCGAGTCTATCCAATCTTTCCTCATATGAAAGTCCTGACATCCCAGGAATCAGTCTGGTGAATCTTCTCTGTACCCCCTCTATGGCAAGGATGTCTTTCCTCAGATTTGGAGACCAAAACTGTACGCAGTACTCCAGGTGTGGCCTCACCAAAACCCTGTACAACTGCAGTAGAACCTCCCTGCTCCTATACTCAAATCCTTTCGCTATGAATGCTAACATACCATTTGCTTTCTTCACTGCCTGCTGCACCTGCATGCCTACTTTCAATGACTGGTGTACCATGACACCCAGGTCTCGTTGCATCTCCCCCTTACCTAATCTGCCACCATTCAGATAATAGTCTACCCTCATGTTTTTGCCACCAAAGTGGATAACCTCACATTTATCCACATTGTACTGCATCTGCCATGCATCTGCCCATTCACTCAGCCTATCCAAATCACCCTGCAGCCTCCAAGCATCCTCCTCACACCTAACTATACCCCCCAGCTTGGTATCATCTGCAAATTTGGAGATGTTGCATTGAATTCCCTCGTCCAAATCATTAATATATATTGTAAATAGCTGGGGTCCCAGCACTGAGCCTTGCGGCACCCCACTAGTCACTGCCTGCCATTCTGAAAAGGACCCGTTTACTCCTACCCTTTGCCTCCTGTCTGCTAGCCAGTTCTCTATCCACATTAATACTGAACCCCCAATACCATGTGCTTTAAGTTTGTATGCTAGTTTGTATGACATCGCTATGCAACTCACTGTTACGGAGGGTTAGTGAGATTGATCCTTTGCACTGGTTCAAATGGAATTCATAGAAACATAGAAAGTAGGTGCAGAAGTAGGACATTTGCCCTTCGAGCCAGCACCACCAATTTATATGATCATGGCTAATCATCCAGAATCAGTACTTCATTCCTGCTTTCTCCCCATATCCCTTGATCTGTTAGCACCATGGACCACGTCTTTGGATGGGGGCATCCAAGATCTGACCCAATATTTGTCTATTAGCTTGGTGCCAAATTTTGCTTATTTTGAAGGAGCACTTGGTGATGTTTTAATTTTTTAGAGATGCCACATGAATACAAGATGGCAGCTGTGTCGATTACCTTGAGGGGCTCCAAAGTTATTTCCAGATAAATCCATTTCATGCAAAAATAATTAAGAACCAATTGATGGATTTTGTTCAGCAGCGGCATTAAGGAATTGATTACACAATGCTTGCTTTAATCAATTCTCTCCTTGAAGGATGTGTAGGAAGGAACTGCAGATGCTGGTTTAAACCAAAGATAGACACAAAAACCTGGAGTAACTCAGCAGGACAGGCAGCATCTCTGGAGAGATGACTGAAGAAGGGTCTCGATCCAAAACGTCACCCATTGCTTCTCTTCAGAGTTGCAGGCTGTCCTGCTGGTGGCCAAAGTTCATATTAGCTGCAGTTTTTGCAAATTAAAAGTGCCTGTTGATTGAAATATTGATATTTCACTGGTAGATCTCTTGAGGTGTTGTCATCAGTTTTAATGAGGCTTCCAAGCAATCATGCTCATTTTACAACTGTAGCAGGGACATAGACACAGGACAGAACAAGCTAAAACCAACTTCACTGCTTCTGAAACTTAGTCTTCTATTACTGAAAGGAGTGTATATTGTTGACAGAACTTATCAATGTAAGGTGCGAAAGAAGGAACCACAGTTGCTGGTTTACGCCGATGATAGGCATAAAATACTGGAGTAACTCAGCAGGTCAGGCAGTATCTCTGGCAAAACGGAATAGATGATGTTTCAGGTTGAGACCCTTCAACAGACTTGATACTGTAAAGCCCCATCTGACCATTCTGAAATCCTGATGGTTTAATTTCTGGCTCACCAGATAACGCTTACCATATTACCTGTCCATTCACCGAGGACCAAGTTCCCTGTCCACTCACCTGGTTGTTGGATATTCTGTTTAAACTTACCAGTTTGACTGAAATGTGAAACTTTTTTTAAATGAATGAAAATATAATCCAATCGTCTGGAAAATCTGCCAGTTCAGCATCACCAAAGTCTCAAGTGGCCTCATCCGGCACCTTATCAAAGGCCTTCTAAAAATCAAAGTAAACTATATCCACTGACTCTCCTTTGCCTGTCCTGCTTGTTACCGTCTCAAAAAAAACCTCCAACTGATTTGTCAGGCAAAATCTCCCTTAACAAAACCATGCTGACTTCAACCTATTTTATCATGTGCTTCCAAGTACTTCGAAATCCCCTCCTTAATAATGGACTCTAAAATTATACCAACCACGACCACAGTTAAAATGCTGATGTATCTTACCTGGTGTATCTTTTCCAAACAAAGATTTTTTTTCCTTCATAAAATAGCAAAATAACAATTCAATAAATGGAAATTATAGCAGGTCAATCAGTTCCAGGTTTTCATTGCCAGGTTTACACATAGGAATCATAGGAATTCTTTGGCATACATCAATTTATTTCCTCTCCTTAATTTACTCTATTGTTTTCAATGGAAGACTGGAGCAACTCAACCTGTGGACATCTCTGAACACTTGGAACATCTGCACACTCTAGTACAATATCAGTTTTCATTGTTGAATGTATAACATCACTGAGCATTCTCTCGAGTAGAACTGAACTTGATCATACCCCCTAGCATGATAAATTTCAATTCTTACAAAAAAGTCACAACTACAAAACAAAACACTTAATCTTACACAGCAGAATATTTTCAGGCGGTATAAAAATAGCACCAGCATGAAGCTTTGCACACTGGATCTATTACATTATTTTAAAATGAACCATAAATGACTAAAATGGTTTATTGCAAAATCAGATGGAAAATTTATTATCTGAAATAGCTGGTAGACATTTCATATTTGGAGTCTTAATCAATGGATACATAATTTATTTTTTGCACTGAAAATGGTTCATTTAAATAATTTCTCCAAGGTAACGAGGAAGTGAAAACTCAAGATCATGAACAAACTGGAGGACTACTACAGATTGAAACAAAAGAAAAAGTAGGAAAGATTGAGTGCAAGTTTCAGAATGTGGCTCAAGAAAAGGACAAGTGACATATGCACATCAATGTATACAAAAATAACACAAAGCTGGAGAGTATGTAAAATGTAGCACATGACTGGAGCCAGAATAAGGTGTGTGCATGCCTTGGTTATAAGATAGAAAAACATACAGGGTATTTGGAGTAAAATGTAACATGTTTAACATTTCTTTATGACTTTGATCACACTCTTCCAGTGCAAAGCTGTAGCTAACATGCAAGTTCAAAATAAGTAGATTATTGGATTGTAGTTATGGGCATTTTTTTTTGCAATTTGTTGGAAAATTATCAACCACTTTACACACTACTAACAAAAAAAATCAGCTCAAATGCTCCATTAGTTCCAGAACAGAATTATCGATCAAGCATAATAATCTTGCATAAATTGATAATGAAACCTAGTTTCTTGAAGTCTACTGTACCTGGGCAATGTTTGTAAGCTGTAGTGTGGAAGATAAAAGATACAGAACACTGGCTGAAATTTTCTTAAAGGTTTAGTTCTTTAAGGGACAAAATTTCTTTGCTCCATTGCAAATCATAAAAATCAGAGCAGTTTTTCAAGAAGCCGTCGCATATGTTCCCAATGCCCCCCTCATAGCTTGTAATTGCGCTTGTGTTCGTTTATTCATCAGGCTACTTCCTTCTGAGGATTTACCTCAGTTGCAGTACATAATTGCAGTTGTGTGACCATAGTTAGAGATACATAAAAATACAAAGCATTTTAACCAACTGCTTGATTTCACTATGGTGAAAAGTTCACAAACTTCTGGCAGTCATAAAATATTATTTTTTACGAACACCGCAAAGCAATTCTTGGCACTACTTTAATAATTCAGAATTATATTTGAATTTGGAAATTATTAGTTGATTGGTGGAATTATTATTCCGGTCTAGTTGCTAAATGCCGTGTTTTATTCAGCTCAATTTAAACTAAAAAATATTTTTAATTAAACTTTGATGCTCTGCATTGGAACCATGAGTTTTATTCTTACTTTTTATTAGTAAAAAAGGAAACAAATATGCAAACTTCATGAATATATAACTCTACCATGGATAATAATTGAAGCTCTTTCAAAAGATTTGCATTCACAAGGAATGATAATATGTATTGAACAGTGACACTTGAAATTGTTCCTAGCTTGAGATTGGTTGGGGAGGTAATGTTCACAATTGACCCATACCCTGCTTCATGTGAGAATTAGATTAATTAGAGGCTGTAAAAAAAAAACATTTGTATTAACATAGCAACCCACGTAATTCTCCTAGAATTTTGCAAACACTGGATTTAATTAATTTGGACATACTAACACATCAGTGCTTGTTCTATTATTGGAGCCAGCCTAGAAATTTGACCATGCAGTGGGCTGTTTTAGGCACTATGCCTCAAGTACAGAACTAGAAAGTGCAATCTTAATATAAACCAGAAATGTGTCATTCACATATTGATAGAAGTCCTCCACGTAATACCCCCACCTGAAGGAGGCAAGTCTCTTAAATCCCCAGCAAAGGGCCTGTTTCATGTTTGAGACCTTCTCAGCAGAGTAGGGTTGATGAGGTAGTTGGCTACATTCAATTAAACTAGGTCTATTTCTTGATTCAAGTGCTCCTTACTTACCCGAGCGGTGCTATGAAATAAGTAGTTGTCCAAGCATCCACTGTGCTTCATCAGCGAGTTGACTTTTGATCTTCACAGCTTGCCAGCTCAATGGAAATGAACCCAAGGCCCAATTTCAGCAGTGCATCAAGTCTCCTTATCTGTGTGCAGAAATGTCTAAAGAAAGCTACTTAATGTTGCTCAAATTACAGAGTCGGAGTCCTCCTGTCAGTAGATTTGTGGTAAGTGTTGTGGGCATTCAGCAACCGGTAGAATCAGTGAGACTAAATCATTTTTACCAATCGGGCTGCTAGTAATGGCAGAAAGCTTTGATGTTTTATCTATACAAAATAAAATGTACCAAGTATTGAAAATTATTCAAGCAATCAATAATCAAGTTATCGGATGCACCAAAAATACAAATATCTACAGTATATACATCTATTTTGGTAAATTATTAAATTTGTTATCTCAGTCCTTTCAAATGGAGTATAGAGTTGAATTTTGTAGGTTGCAATTATACCTAACACTACAAGCTACTATGCAAAAGGCATAGCAAATACTCATTTTTATTCAGAATTCTTTAAACCTACTCAAGAAACATGGGAGACTTTTGTTGTTCAGAGATTTTTTTTGGCGGGTGGGCCTTTATTAATCTGATATGCAAGACTTCAGAATTTTGCAAAAGCCGGGGTATTGTGAATTAGTGAAGTAACATGATTCGTATTCTCTTTTATATCACTTAACAAACTTGTCTCCTCATAACACTTTTAGACAAAAATATTTGAAGTACTATTTGGACCCTTCTTTTAAAAAAGATGTCGTCCAATACTTGAAGCTGAAATTGGATCTTAGCTGTAAAAATAGTTTACCCATAATTAAATCTAAGGCACAACATCAGATTTCTAAACTGACATTGAAGTGAAAAACTTCTAGACTTTATTTTTCTTTGTAAATGCTATTGCAGTCCTCCAAGGACTCGCCTTTTAGATTCAATAACATCATGTCTCAAAACACAACCCTCATCCCTAAATGCATACACAACCCACATTTCAAACAAAGGCATTTTCTAAAGAAGTCCCTCTCACTTTGCCTCCCATATTTCTTCCCCTCCCATATACCAATCTTATTTTTCTGGTAACATTATATTAATGTTGGTATACAGCTCTAGAAATGCCAACAGTCCACAACATAGTAACCTGCATTGGCATTCTTCATGTCAGAGCTTAGGCTGCGAGTTAGCAATCCAAATGTGGGAAGGCAGCATTGTTGATCAGAATCCCATTCACACTCAATACCCACACACTCTATTTCTTCCTGCACAGGCTGCAGGAATATGATTTCTCTCCTTTGCCTCAGATCAAGAAGGCCAATTATAGCATCCCCAGTGCAACCCTGAACGTCAGGGAAATAAGACCAAAGGTTTCAGGTCTTTCAGCATGGTACCATGCTATCCTGGAGAATTTTTCCACAAATGAAGTGCTTTTAGTTTAAAAAGGTGGCAAGAATGTGTTTGTAAAAATAAACAACCAGGTGGAAGGATATACAAGGAGAAAAATCATCATTTCTAAAGATTCTGGGAAAGGACCTAATTCAGCAATTAAAAAGCATGCTAAAGTGTACATAAGTTAACACAAGATTGGTTATTGTTTTGAATTTTAACAGATGGCTGCAGAAATAGCCTAAAAACAGACTCCACTGTAATTCTGTTGAGGTATTTCAACTGTCTATGACAGTTGGTATCCCCCAATCAGTTGACCAATGAACATTACAATTTAACCTAAAAGAAGTTTAACCTACAAAAAAAACATTCAAAATAAGCCACTCTTTCAAATAAATATATATGTATATACAGTTGTTGTTTTACAGAATCTGTTGGGTATTTTTTTCATATAAAATCAGCAAACACTAATTTCTCACATTAATGAAAACTTAGTGAGATATAGAAATAGAGAGAACCACAGACTTTTGTTTGTTCACAGCATATCGGAATAACTGAACTTGAGAAAACATCCTCATATTTTGATGCAGATATGTTTCTACAGTCCTTAAAACGGTCCAATGGCTTAAAGTTTTATTCAACTGTTGAACAAGGCAGCTGACTATAACTGAATGACTATACTTTCACTGGAGTGAATACGTTTAAACAAAAATACATGAGCTCTCTTTTGATCCAAACAAGTAAAACAGACTGCTCAAAGGAGTTCTTATCCGATTGTTTTAATCCAGCTTATGTACATCCTTCAAAAAGGATACCATCTCTAACAAAAATACTTGCTTTGAAATTGTGGTTGCCACTTCCAGAATTATAATGACCTATCTCCCATAAGAGTGAGTAAATATCTGGCTGAGCAGCTAATCGCAAGATTCTGCTCAGGTTGAATTTACCAAAGCAACCAACATTTCACATATGTCACATTAATAAATCCTTTCTGGATCCTCTGCCAATGCTAATTTAGAGAATGTAAACAATTACAGTACTGTTAACTCCACCTGGCCCAGCTGCATGTCTCACAAGCTCATCCATGCTCCATGCTAAGAAAAAAATAAAGTGCAATTTGTCCATCTTGGTGTCTTCAATCAAGGTCCATTATGTTATGTGGACGTACTTTCAAAGCTGATTATCAAAAGAAAATACCACTCTGCTAAAATTCAGAGGTATTATTTTGTGGAAGCTAATTATACCATAAAATAAAAGCTTTAGAACAGCTTATTTAGAGCAATGCACAAATCTGTAATCATCTCATGGACGAATCTGTAATTCTGCTGCAGATAAATGTTAGAGCTTAACTTTGGAGTAGGATAAAATAAAAACATACAAGGATGGTTCTGTGATCCAGTATTCCCAGGAAACACATCACAGAAAATAAAAGATTATTGGGTTGAGTGCATTGTGAATACTGTTCCCTGTATTCTGGATGAGCCCATTTGTTCTTAAATGACTTTTAGTTATTTCAGATTTATATCTCTAATATAACTGCTATGTCCAAGTTAATTTTTGATATATAATTATTTAAAATTTAAAACGCAGGGCTGTTTGACACATACCATCCATGTCAGAAAAAAACAAAGTTACTGCAGCGGCATCAGCATTGAAGATTCCTATCAAGTTGCTGCTTTGTAAAAACTTCTGGAATTTCTTTTTAAAAATAGTGTTTCGCCTTTGACAAACTGTGCAATATGAGTTTGGAATATGTATGCTCAATGCACTCTATTTGATTTCACATTACAGATGGCTCAGAGATTAATACGGCTGGATGTTTCCCGAACTTTCCAAAATATCCAGCCATAGGATCTTTTTTTTTTAATTAGCATAGAGCTGTGGACAGCTACCGTTACTGCAGATCTGTCCAAATTAAAGAACATTATAGTTAACATACGGTGACCAAAGGAAAATACTGCTGGCCTCCAAGGCACATTAGCATCCAGCATTATGAGCAATAAAGTCCATAACATGCACGAATGATCAGTGGGGCCTAACAATCAGTTTGTTTTGGTTTAGATATTCCCTTCCCTTCTTGTAACATCTGAACTGAATTGCAGTTTCTTACAAATAATTTATTGCCACAATTTTATCTAAAACATCTCATATCTAACTGGTGATTGATCTAAAATATGCATGGAATGAAATTAAATACTAACCTATTAAAAAAAAATCAACTAAAGACAATGTTTGTCTGATGTACAAGGCTGCAATGGAGATGCACAGAAATCCACTTCCAGAACACAACAGAGAGGCCCGAACACTGAATGAAGTTATCCATAACAGGTCATCTCCCAAAAAAATCAGTCTTTGTGTGACTAAGCAATAGTCCCGGGCATGTAGCATAGGTACAAGGGCCCACATATTCCACTGCCTCAGGACGTGCCCTGTCGCTTTTGCTGTTGGGCTCTTATGTATTCTAGCCGCTTCTTACATTCTTGATAGTACGTAGATAAACTTTTGTTTTCTTCCAAAAGCTTCTTATGTTCTTGAACCAGTCGGGAGGTATTCTGTTGATCTTTTTCGTCCTGGTCCAGTTCTGCTATTAATTCTTGCCTATAATTTAGAATCAATTTTTAAAAAAGTTACTAAACCTTGCATGTGTCAACAACACAATACAAAACACGATTCTGAATAAATAAGAGAGGATGCAGATGAAATTTACTCAAAATAACAGCAGGGAGAAAGTTCTAGAGTTTAAGATCTTAGCATCAGAGTGAGCAATCAGAATTGCAGGTAGGCGCAGCAAAATATAGTAGTACCCACACAGGAGTGAGGCAAGGTCAATCTGATTTATTTGAATAGTATGAAAATCAAAGCTTTTCACTGTACCTCGGTATACATGACAGCAATAAACTTAAAACACGGAGGTATTCAAAAGCTATGACAAGATTTACAAAATTGAGAAAAAATGAGAATTGGAATTTAATACAGAGAAATGTGAGATGTTGCATTTTGGGAAGTCGAATGGATAGTGAATGGTAGGGCTCTGGGGAGTGTTGCGGAGCAGAGGAACCTAGGAATGCAGGTGCATGGTTCCTTGAAGATGGAGTCGCAGGTATATCGGGTGGTCAAAAAGGCTTTTGACACACTTCGGGCCTCATCAGTCAGACTATTGAGTATGGAAGTTGGGAGGTCATGTTGTAGTTATTTCAGACACTGGTGATGCCGCATTTAGAATATTGTGTTCAGTTCTGGGCTTGATGTTATACGAAAGACATTGTCAAGCTGGAAAGGGTACAGAGAAGCTATACGAGGATGTTGCCAGGACTAGAGGGTCTGAGCTAAAGGGAGAGGTTGAGTAGGCTGGCACTCTATTCCTTGGAACACATGAGGACGAGGGCAGTCTTTTTATATTTTCTGCCAGTTTGCCTTCATATTTATGTTCTCTTTCTTATTTTCTTGGTCCATATTTGGATAATTCTGAATGTATCCCCCTTTTCAGACCCAACAGATGTTTTCTTCTTCAATTTAATACAATTTGTCTGGGGCTGTGGGAAGAAGGAAGGAAGGAAAATTGGGTTAGGAGGATTGGGTTAGAGTAGCCTTGAGGGGCGAACGGCCAAATTCTGCTCCTATCACGAGGATGCTGCCAGAGCGAGAGGGTGTCAGCTATCGGGAGAGGTTGAGTAGGCTGGATCTCTATTCCTTGGAGAGCAGGAGGATGAGGGATGATCTTATAGAGGTGTACAAAATCATGACAGAAACAGATCCGGTAAATTAACAGAGTCTCTTATCCAGATTAGGAGAATTGAGGATCGGAGGACATAGGTTCAAGGTGAAGGGGAAAAGATTTAGACAATAGACAATAGGCGCAGGAGTAGGCCATTCGACACTTCGAACAGTAGATGAGGTTGGAGGAGTTGCAAGTGAACCTCACCAGAAAAGGCTGTCAGGGTCCTTGGAAGGAGCCGAGAGGAGAAGTATAGGGACAGGTGTTGCATCTCTTGCGGTTGTAAGGGAAAGTACCTGGGGAAGGGGTGGTTTGGGTGGGAAGGGACGAGTTGACCAGGGAGTATCAGAGGAAACGGTCTCTGCGGACAGCGGTGGAGTTGGGAAGATGTGGTTAGTGGTGGGATCCCATGGGAGGTGTCGAAAATGTTGGAGGATTATGTGCTGTATGCTACAGCTGATGGGGTGTAAAGTGAGGACTAGCGGACCCTGTCCCTGTTAAGACTGGGGGGGGAGACAGAGCAAGAGCAGAGCTGCGGAATATAGAGAAGACCTTAGTGAGGGCCTCATTTATGATGGAATGATGATAGTGAGGCTTTGAGGGGTCAAGGAGCTTGCTCCCATTTGGAATATTTAATCTCTCACTTGCTCTTGTTACTTGAACATTGTGGTTTGTTTGCCATCTCCTTCTCATTGGCCTCAATGCTACCATTCCAAATGAAAAGAAAAACTGACACACACATGTATTAGTAATGTTCCCACTCTCTTAGAGATGCTTTGTTATAATGCAGATTTTCAGATCTTGCAACAATAAAAAGTTGCATGTTTGTTAGATGCTATTTTAATTTAAACTCCTCATACAAGAAAGGAAATGTAAATAACTGTCACTTACTTTCTCTGTAGTAATAATGCTATTTCAGTTTGAACTTTCAGGTATTCCTGAGCCATTTTGCAATGCTGCTCAAATACAGACATGGATTCTTTGGAGTTTGGGCATGGAGCTAGTGGCTGTGGAGAAATGCAAGTATGTCACAAATGAAATGGTCACAAAGCATACTTTTACAAGCTAATCTAAAAATCACTGTTGGAAAACTAAACACGCAGCTGTATCAGGAAACAATGGACTTTCACGTGTGTAGGGGAGTTATATTCAAAGATCTTGGTGGGAGAATGGATAAGTACAGGGTCAAACTTAATTACGTTTTTACTTTCGTAATACCAC
This sequence comes from Raja brachyura, assembly GCA_963514005.1. The sequence goes on along the minus strand of OY740785.1, from coordinate 43,057,132 downwards.
ATGCAATTCTTATCGACATTAGTACACTGGCAAAGTAGTGAAAAAGACACTAGGTCATATTGTGAAAGGAGGATAATCTCAAGTATTTTGGAAGCTTGTTCCCACTGAATCCATAAATATATAATCCTGCTCCAATATCACGCATTTCCATTGAAACAAACACAATTGACTTGATTCCTTTCATCACTGATAATGCCTGACTATATGAGCACTTCCAGTGTTTTCTGTTCTTATTGCCAATATGGTAACTGAAACAAATGTTCAAGGAATTTCCCTTTATCTTCAGTCACCTATAACTTAAAGTGATCATGGACCACTTACAGAGTGTAATGCTGTATATTCATAGTGAATTAGTGTTCAGAATTAAAAATAATCAACCAAAACTACCTACTGACAATTCTTACCTGCAACTGGTGATCCAGTGTAAGATATGCCATTGGGATCGAGTTATCAGAACCATTGGTATCTGGAAAATGATTGTCAAAAAATTAACTCAAACTATTAGGTTGCATATATTTTGTTGTGTTTATTTATGGGAACTGACTTCAAACCTTGTCGAAGTCCAGTTGTCTGAGGCAGCTGGTTACTTAGTCTGGTGAAGAACATCATTTATAAAACGTTCAACAGGCCAGCTGTTTGTTCAAATGGATTTCTGCTATCAATAGCTCCTGAAAGGGAGAGTGTATTTTTCCTGATATTCTTTCTCCATTATTTTAGTTTGCCTTAGAACTTCATAGTGGAGAAGAGAGGCACATATCACAGTGGTACCACAGGAGGTCACGATTCACAACCTTTGCAACGAGATGGGGAATCAAGATTTACTGTCACGGAGCAAGATTTAAGGTGGCAATTCAGGAGTAATGATGATTTGCAGGGCAGGGAATGGAAATTTAAGTGAAGGTGATCAAAATATCAGGCCATCTTCTTATACTCTGTACACCCACACTAACTCGCCTTAGATCATAATTGTTCACGTTGGTTCCTTTAAGCAGTTCATTATATTATGGACTTTAGAAAGAAAATAATTGAGAACATTTACAGTGTGTAAAAATATCTGTTGGACACCTTTGATTATTTCTTAAATTATTTTGTTATTTCCACATTTGGTTTGTGCCAGTTCTTTTTTGAACTGCCTCAATTCAATGCCACTTTTTTGGTCTTATCAACTATATTGTATAAAAGTATGGAAGTCAAAGTTTTGCTACAATATAATTAAGGAATTATTTGAATTGATTCCCACACAATTATCTTGGCAGTGCAATTCAATATTCTCTTCATTTTCTTAAACATATTCCAAAAGTCAAACATGGTCAAGCAAGAACAAATGATGTGATCAGTATCTGAACTACAGAAACAAAGATCTACATTCACACAAGAACAAGGCGGCAGATTATGAGTGGCGTCAGATTAGGAAAAGGAGAGGTGCAACGAGAACCTGGGCGTCCTTGTACATCGGTCATTGAAAGTAAGCATGCAGGTACAGCAGGCAGTGAAGAAAACAAATGGCATGTTGGCCTTCATAGTGAGAAGATTTCAGTAGAGGAGCAATGAGATCCTACTGCAGTTGCACAGGACCCTGGTGAGATCACACCTGGAGTATTGTGTGCAGTTTTGATCTAATTTGAGGAAGGACACCCATGTTATTGAGAGAGTGTAGCGCAGGTTCACCAGGTTAATTCCTGGGATTGCAGGACTGACATATGATGAAAGAATGGATCGACTGGGCTTATATTCACTGGAATTTAGAATGCGACGGGATCTTATGGAAACATATAAAATTCTTAAGGGATTGGACAAGCTAGATGCAGGAAACATGTTCCTGATGTTTGGGGAGTCCAGAACTAGAGGGTCACAGTTTAAGAATAAGGGGAAGGCCATTTGAGACTGAGATGAGGAAAACCCTTTTCACCCAGAGTTGTGAATCTGTGGAATTCACTGCCATAGAAGGCAGTGGAGGCCAATTCACTGGATGTTTTGAAGACAGAGCTAGATATAGCTCTCAGGGCTAACGGAATCAATGGATATGTGGAGAAAACAGGAACGGGGTACTGATTTTGGATGATCATCCATGATCATATTGAGTGGAAGTGCTGGCTCGAAGGCCGAATGGCCTGCTCCTGCACCTATTTTCTATGTTTCTACGTTTCAGCTTCTGGATTGTATACAAATTATTATTTATATTTTTCATTCACTTTTCAGAACCTGGGTCTCGCGTGAAAGATCAGTTCATAATAGTCCCGAAAGTCTTTGGACAGAGTTTTGCTAGGCCATTAAAAAATCAAACATCTTTGTGAATATGGAGTCCAATACAGGTAGGGCAAGGATGGCTGATTCCCACCCCAGTTGAAGGACAACAGTGGCGAACTGTTCGAACAAGTCATTCTGTTTTGGTTATCATGGTTTTATTGAATGGCCTATGCCTGCTCCTAATTCACATGTATGCGTCATCACTCATGGATAATATAGTTTTGTAAATGCCAAATTATTAAGAACATTTAAATTTCACAGTTTCCATGGTGAGATGTGAACTTTGATTATTGGTCTTGTAATTTAATTGCTGCTCCATTACATCAACAGGATCCTAATTAAACAAAAATTGGCACAATTATTTAGCAGCATATCTATTATACTTCCCAAAGATTTCCTCAAATGTTTTCTAAATTGAAACCAATTATGAAATTGAAATGGATAGATGAGAAAGACACAAATTGTTTAAGTAACTGGGCGGCACGGTGGGGTAGCGGTAGAGTTGCTGCCGGAGACCCGGGTTCGATCCCGACTACAGGTGCTGTCTGTACGGAGTATGTATATTCTCCCCATGACCTGCGTGGGTTTTCTCCGAGATTCATCGGTTTCCACCCACACTCCAAAGACGTACAGGTTTGTAGGTTAATTGGTGTATTAAATGTAACGGTTGTCCTTAGTGGGTGTAGGATAGTGGTAGTCTGCAGGGATCTCTGGTTGGTGCAGACTCGGTGGGCCGAACAGCCTGTTTCCGCGCTGCATCTCTAAACTAAACTCTGGGTGAAGCAGCATCTCAGAAAAACATGGATAGGTGATGTTTTGGGTCGGGACTCTTCTTCAGACTGATTGTTTATAGGGGAGGAGAAAGCTGGAAGAGAGAAGGGGCAGGATACAAGCCTGGTGAGCAATAGGTAGATACAAGTGAGGAGTGGGTTTGGCAGATACATGATAAGATTGCTGATGTTTTAAAAACCCAGCAGCCCCACTCACAACTAGTTAACGTGTTTATTGATAAATATTTCCAGTGCTCACACAGCAGGGATCACTGCATCAGTTCTAGTTGCAATTATTAGTTTAATCAAGTAATCAGCTAAATCCTTCTGAAGTATCTCACCCTCCCACACATGACAGCCTTGCAGCTCAATTGGAAGTATCAATATCAAAATGTACTACAGATTTGAACTTTTGATTCAACTTCACAATTGTCAGAAATATATAATATATATACACTAAAGAACCTACAAAAACAATTAACTACGCACCACGGTCTAATAGCCTTAGACTTTTCAATAATCGTTCTAATACTATCAATGAATGCACCAATAACTAGCCTTTTACAGCAAAATAATGAGCTATCTCAAGTTACTTCACAGCAGTGCTATCAAACAAAAATTGTGGCATTAGAATGCAGATGTATTCTTGACTAAATGGACCAGGGAAATATACAGCATACAAACAGGCCCTTGGGCCCACCACATCAGCACCGACCATAATGCCAATCTAATCTAATCCCACCTGCCTGCACATGGTCGATATTCCTCTATTTGCCAAAGATCCCATAGCGGAGCAAGATAGACCACTCCTGCTAAATGCAATGGGCTGACATGTAGTACACAACAGAGCGGAACGTGGGCCTTTTTTCCATCCATTTTAGTAACCCAGCCCGACCAGCAGTGTAATCAATGTTGCGGGGGAACAGTTTGTGTTACATAGAAACATAGAAATTAGGTGCCGGAGTAGGCCCTTCGGCCCTTCGAGCCTGCACCGCCATTCAATATGTTCATGGCTGATCCAACTCAGTATCCCGTACCTGCCTTCTCTCCATACCCTGTGGTCCCCTTAGCCACAAGGGCCATATCTAACTTCCTCTTAAATATAGCCAATGAACTGGCCTCAACTACCCTCTGTGGCAGAGAGTTCCAGAGACTCACCACTGTCTGTGTGAAAAAAGTCTTTCTCATTTCGGTCTCAAAGGATTTCCCCCTTATCCTTAAGCTGTGACCCTTGTCCTGGACTTCCCCAACATCGGGAACAATCTTCCTGCATCTAGCCTGTCCAACCCCTTAAGAATTTTGTAAGTTTCTATAAGATTCCCTCTCAATCTCCTAAATTCTAGAGAGTATAAACCGAGTCTATCCAGTCTTTCTTCATGAGACAGTCCTGACATCCCAGGAATCAGTCTGGTGAACCTTCTCTGCACTCCCTCTATGGCAATAATGTCCTTCCTCAGATTTGGAGGCCAAAACTGTACGCAATACTCCAGGTGTGGTCTCACCAAGACCCTGTACAACTGAAGTAGAACCTCCCTGCTCCTATAATGTTAATAAATTAGAATTCTGAAAATGAGAAGATTTTTACCAAAGAACTTTTATTTTTACGAGGATATTTCCGTAACCGGCTTCCGTCTCCGCACTAGTATCTTTGCTCCGCTAGGGGATCTTTGGTGCGGAGACAGAAGCCGGTTACGGAAATGGGGCCGAAAATTACCCATGAATCTGCCCATGACCGTACTACGTCTTTTTTGTCGAGTGAACTATCTTGCTTGCTATAGGATCTTTGCTATTCGCTGCCTGTCGATATAACTACCTAAATGCCTCGTAAGCATGGAGGTTGTATCTTCTTTATCTTGCATAGCAGTGCTTCAAGGCACCTACCACTGTAGAAAAACTTGCCACATAAATCTTCTTTGATCTTTTCCCCTCTTACTTTAAACTATGTCCTCTGGTATTTTGCCCTGGGGAAAAAGAATCATACTAACAACTGTTTTCATGCCTCTCATTGTCTCGCACTTCTAGCAGGTTGCTCTCAGTCTTCAACACCCCAGAGAAAACAATCCAAGATTGTCCAACCTCTCAAAGCTAATTAGCCACACAACATCCAGGTAAACCTCTTCTCTACTCTTTCCAAAACATCCATATCCTTCCTGCATTGTGGTGACCAGAGTCGCACACAATATTCCAAATGCTTTAACCAAAGTTTTATACAAGGCTTCCTGACTTTTACAATCATCACCCTGAACAATGGAAGCAAGCATGTCATATTTCTCTTTGCCACCCAATCTACTTGTGTTGCCATTTTCGGGGAGTTATGGATTTGTACCCCAAGATCCAACTGTATATCAGTACCTCTGAGGGTCCTGTATTCTTTCATTTGACTTCTCCAAAGCGCAATATGTCACACTTTCCGGATTAAACTCCATCTGTCATTTCCCCACCCATATTTCCATCTGGCCTATATCCAAAGGATTCTTTGACAATCTTCCTTATATCCACAACTCTGCCAATGTGATCAGTCTGAAGAAGGGCCATGACCCAAAACATTGACTGTTCATTTCCTTCACAGATACCACCTGACCTGCTGAATTATTCAGGCACTTCATGTTTTGAACAACTTTGGCTGTTCTCCAGCCCTCTTGGACCCCTATCTGTGGCTAAATCAGGTACAAAGATCTCCTTTCTTGCCTCTCAATAGAGAGAGTACAGAGGAGATTTACTAGAATGTTGCCTGGGTTCCAGCAACTAAGTTACAGAGAAAGGTTGAACAAGTTAGGTCTTTATTCTTTGGAGTGCAGAAGGTTAAGGGGGGACTTGATTGAGGTCTTTAAAATGATGAAAGGGATAGACAGAGTTAACATGGATAAGTTTTTCCCATTGAGGGTAGGGAAGATTCAAACAAGAGGGCATGACATGAGAATTAAGGGACAGAAGTTTAGGGGTAACATGAGGGGGAACTTCTTTACTCAGAGAGTGGTGGCTGTGTGGAATGATCTTCCGGCAGAAGTGGTGGAGGCAGGATTGATTTTAACATTTAAAAGTAAAGTGGATAGGTATATGGACGGGAAGGGAATGGAGGGGTATGGTCTGAGTGCAGGTAGATGGGACTAGGGGAAAATAAATGGTCGGCACGGACTGGAAGGGCCGAGTAGGCCTGTTTCCGTGCTGTAATTGTTATATGGTTATATGTTATATATGGTATTAAACTAGGATAGATTTCACTAGCGGCTTATTCGCCATCATGGTTTTCAACCACCTTCTACTTGATATCAACGTACCCTGTAATATCAGTACACCACTCCCTTGTCTTGCTGTCCTACATATTTTTCTTGATGAATACCGATTCGAATTACATGATCAGTATCCCATTCACTTCTGGCATCAGTCACAAATTATCCTTGAGTGGTCCTACCCACTCCCCATTTATAGCCTTGTTTTTAAATGTATAAAATGCTTTGGAATTTTCTTTAATCTTATTTGTCAGGAATATTTCTCAAGCCCTTTTACCCCACCTGATTCATTGTTTAAGTTCTCTCCAGTTTCATTCATATTCCTCATGGACACCAATTTCACTTCTTGAGCCTTACATGCTTCTTTTGTGTCTTTTATTTTACACCAACTCTGTGCCCTTTATTACAAGCTTCCTTTTTGTTTTTGACTAAGTTTACATCATCTCTCATCATCCAGGGTTACTGGACTTTACCATCCTTTTCTTTATTCTACTTAGGAGAATGTTGGTTCTTGGTTCTCCAAAATATTCCAACTGGAATTTAAACTGGAGGTGGTGAAGGGAGGGGTTAAGCCCGAGAGGGTTATTGGGAAGAAAGTGCCACTTTACATTTAGTTGCATCTGGCTGGGCAACCGTGGTTTGGTGGAGATTATTCCATGCTTTAATAGTGCGTGGGAAGAACAAATTGCTGTACACATTTGTCTTTGTGGCTGGGACCACAAATTGGATCAAATGCCCTCGTCTGCTGCCCCTTTAATGACTCACAACATTGGATATGGACTTATCCAATAACAGTTGCTCCCAATCTGTGCTCTTCACCCCTGCCTAATACTGTTGCCTTTCATCAATTTAACACCATTTCCCTCCACCCCCAGTAGTTGAATTTGAAGTTTAGAGATGCAGTGCGGAAACAGGCTCTTCGGCCTACCGAGTTCGCACTGACCAGCGATCCCTGCACAGTAATACTATCCTACACACGCTAGGGACAATTTATACATACAGCAAGCCAAGTAACCTACATACCTGTACGTCTTTGGAGTGTGGGAGGAAATCGAAGATCTCGGAGAAAACTCACAAGGTTACAGGAAGAACATACAAATTCCGAACGGACAGCACCCGTAGTTGGGAGCAAATCCAGATCGCACGGCGCTGCAAGCACTTTAAGGCAGCAATTCTACCGTTGAAGGAGTTTACAAAGGATTTTTGCCAAGCAAATCCTGCTTAGGTGCATGGATATGTTATGCAGAAGATAATGAAAATTTAACTAACCTACATTTATTAGAGAACGTATAATAGAGCAGGGCTCGAAATTAGCGGTTGCACGGGTGCCATTGACCACCCAAAGTGCCGCTGGGCAACCTAAATGCCGAGTCATTTTGCCCGGCTTGGCATGCAAATACTGGTTTATACCGATAGACACAAAAAACTGGAGTAACTCAGCGGGTCAGGCAGCATCTCTGGCGAATAGGAATGTGACGTTTCGTGTCAGCGACGGCTGTTGTGCGGGGCAAAGATACTAGGTGCGTGGTGACGAAGGGTCGGAGCAAATGATGGGCCCCAAACAGCGGCTCCACCGCCTCCTCCTCCTCCCGCACCCCGCCCGGCGGAAGGAGGCCTCCCTCTCCCTCCTGGCCTCGGCGTGTGAGAGGGGTTGTTTTGAAAGCGCCGTTGGCGGATTTGCAAGCAGCGGCCGCTATCGCCCTTATAACGGCCACTGCTTGCAAATCCGCCGTCTGAAGCAGCAGCACCAAAGATCCTTGGTGGTACCTATAGGATCTTTGAGCTGCACTGCTGGGCCCCGCACCTTGCTGTTGGCTGGCAGAGGAGGTCCCAACCACCACCCCCTTTGGCATTGGACAGGGACGACCAAGGCAGCGGGCGATGTTGTCTGAGGAGCGCTGATGTTCCTTCCTTCCTCCTCTGCCCCCTTCCTCTCTCTCTCTCTCTCGCTCCCCCCCCCCACCCCTCTTATCCTGGGACCCTTCCTCTCCATCCCGCACTGATTCCCATTCCCTCCTCTATTCAGTCCTCACTGACATCCCCTGTATTCCCCTCCCCATCTACCCCCTCCCACCCCGCCCACAATCTCTTCATCACCCTACCCACCTCGCATTGATTCTCCTGCCACCCCCCCATCCATCCTACACTGGTCCCCAAATTCACCCTGTACTGACCCCCCTTCCCATCTATCCTGCACTTCTCCCTCCATTCATACTGCACTGATCCACTCATTCATCCCGTACTGACCCACCCTCCATTTACCCTGCACCAATCCCCCCATTCACCCTGTAGTGATCTTGCCATTCATCTTTTACTGATCCCCCATTCATCCTATACTAATCCCCCCCATTCATCCTGTACTGATCCCCTCATTCATCCTGTAGTGATCCCCCATTCATCCTGTACAGACCCTCGGATCCACACTGTCCTGACCCCCCCCCCACATTCATCCTGAACCGATTCCCCCCATTCATCCTGTACTGATCTCCCCATTCTTCTTGAATGGGGAGAAGTCTGAAGAAGGGTCTTGACCTGAAATGTTGCCTATTTCCTTCGCTCCATAGATGCTGCCTCATCCGCTGAGTTTCTACAGTATTTTTGTCTACCCCCACTCATCCTGTACTAACCTCCATTCATCCTGTACTGATCCATCCCGTACTGAACCCCCATTCAACACCACTGACATCCCCTGTGCTCTCCCCTCACAATTTTACCAACCAACACGTACTAATTCACCTGCCTCAATCCATCCATTCCGCACCGGTTGCCTTCTGAACCCCCCCCCCCCGCCATCTATCCACTCCACATTGATTCACACCCCCCCCCCCCCCCCCCCCTCCCTGACCCTATTGTGCTTCATGGTCTTCAGAGCGAACAATGACTATGTTTGATAACGGAATGCAATCAAATGTGTTTTAATTCCCAATGTTATTATTTGTTTTGACACCTTTAAACATATTACCAAAGGAACATTTGCTGCAGTTATGTCCTTCTCTTGTCAGATGACAAGGCCATCTCTTGTCAGCTAGTGTAATGTTTAACCTGTCAGATGGGTATAGTCGGATTTAACAGCTATTATCATAAAATGCCTATAGAAATTTCCTTGCAACCTGTATATTTTGTTATGGATAAATTACGTGGGAAGCCAGAGTGTTTCTGTGCCAATAGCAATAACGACCCATGCTATGGCCATGTCATGGTAATTTTCGGTCCTTCACAGAAAACATGCGTGCATCAATCTGTAGTGTACATGGTTAAGCATATATGTTACCATGGTCCAGGATTTATTGACACAGGTCGATCATATGCTGAATAATCCAACCACATTTTTGTTTGGAAGTGGAAAGAACTAATAGAAATTGCATTCATTGCAATGTGAAAAAAGTTGAGATATTGTATTATAATTTTGCTGCATGTCATTGTGGTACATATCATGTCTTGATTGGTGAATTTGTTTAGTTTGTGAGTTATTTGAAGCAGAAATAATATGTGAATGTAGACAAAAGTGCTGGAGAAACTCAGCGGATGCGGCAGCATCTATGGAGCGAAGGAAATAGGCAACGTTTCGGGCCGAACCCCTTCTTCAGACTGATGGGTTTCGGCCTGAAACGTTGCCTATTTCCTTCACTCCATAGATGCTGCTGCACCTGCTGAGTTTCTCCAGCACTTTTGTCTACCTTCTATTTTCCAGCATCTGCAGTTCCTTCTTGAACATAATGTGTGAATGCTTCATTGAGCATAATTCCGACTGGTAACTACGCACTTTGTCCGAGCACATTATCGCACGCCTCATGCAAACCGTCTTAAACGACCACCTAAACTGTCATTTGGCAACCTAAAAGCTGTCAAGGTTGCCCGGCTGGCAACAGGGAAAAAAAGTTAAGTGATAGCCCTGTTGATTGAATTACACTAGTAAAGTCAATAAAATCAAGCCACATTTCTTAATGACTAGCTATTTTCACAATCAACACAAGAACAAAGGTACAGGTGGAAATGAGAGGGAATCATTTTCCATCGAGTATGTTGGGTACATGGAATAAGCTGCCAGATGAAGTAATTGAAGCAAGTATAATTATAACATTCAACACATTTTTGAACAATGCATGGATCGGAAAGGTTAAGTGGGATATGGGCCAGATGGGGGCACACAGACTAGCTTGGATGGTGCATCTTGGTTGGCATGGACGACGGGCTGAAGGGCCTGTTTTGTACTGTATGACTATTGAATTCTTTAACCACCTCCCTCAAAATGAGAAGCCAGAGGAAAGAAAATAGGTGGAAGGGATGCTGAGGAAGGGGATAGGGAGAAATGCATGCACATTCAGGTGGGGCATTGGGAAGAGAGGAAGGAAAAAAAGGGAGGGGGAACAGTGGGGTTGTTTGTCAGCAGAGGGATCTATGAGCTCAGGTACATAGTTCCTTTCAAGTGGCACACCACGTAGATAGGGCGATTCTACGTTAAGAAGTATTTCGGTACATTGGGTTCTTCAGTCAGGATATTGAGCTTAGAAGATGGGATGTTATGTTACAGTGATTCACGGCGTTGTTGATGCCACATTTAGAGTATTGTTTTCAGTTATTATCCCCCCTCTATAGAAAGGATGTCGTTATGAGGGTGAAGATTTACGGGGATGTTGCCAGGACTTGAGGGCCTGAGCAGTAGGGAGAGTCATGGAGTTATACATCATGGAAATAGGCCCTTGTGCCCCGCTTCCCCATGCCAACCAAGCTGCCCCATCTAAACTTATTCCTCCCCACCCCCCCAAAGTTTGGCTCATATCCCTCTAAATCTTTCCTATCATGTACCTGTCCAAATGTCTTTTAAATGTTGTTATAGTTTATCTCTCAACTATCTCCTCCAACAGCTTTTCCATATACCTACCACCTCTTTGGAAAAGTTGCTCCTCCAGATTCCTGTCAAATCATTACCCTTTCACCTTAAACTGTGGATGGCTTGATTATAATTATGTATTTTCTTTTAATGACTGGATAGCATGCAACAAAAAGCTTTTCGCAGTACCTTGGCAAATGTGACAATAATAAATTAAACTACACTGAAAATATGTCCTCTGGTTCTTAATTCCCCTCCTCTGGGTGAAGGTGTGTACCTACCCTATCTATTTCCCTCGTGATCTTATACACCTCTATAAAATCACCTCCCATCCTCCTAAGCTCCAAGGAACACAGTTGCAGCCTGCCCAACCTCTCCCTTTAGCTCAGCCCCTCAAGTCCTGGCATCAGGAGAGGTTGGGCAGGTTAGGGCTTTCATTCTTTTAAAGGTTGAGAGGTAAACTTATAGACGTATACAAGATCATGAGGGCAAATGGACAGAGTATTTTACGCAGAATGGGGGTGTCAAGAACCAGGAAATATAGGTTTAAGATAAGAGAAAGATTTAATAGAAATTTGAGTGGTAACTTTTCCTCATGTGTTGTGTGTATATGGAATGAGCTGTCAGAGGATATGGTTGAGGCAGGTACTATAAAAACATTTGGACAGGTACATAGATAGGAAAGATTTAGAGGAATATGGGCCAAAAGTTGGCAGTTGAGACTAGTGTAGATGGGGCATCTTGGTTGGCATGGGCAAATTGGGCCGAAGGGCCTGTTTCCTTGCTGTATGAATTTGTAGATAAGAATTTGCCTTTTGATTGCTCTTACCAAAGTGCATGATCTCACACTTTCCCACGTTAAACTCAAATTGCCAGTTGTTTGCCCGACAACTGAATCAATCACTCAGGAGAATTCATTCCCTTCAATTGAACTGTTTAAAACAAAAACCATAACAAACCTGTTAATTCATCTGGTGTCCATGGATAGCTGCGAGTCGTTTTCTCAGAAGGAGTTCCTGTGGCAGTGATCATCCTCACACTTGGACTAGACGAACGGCTGCTATTTCTGCTGCCCTGAATATGCGAACAAAATAAGTCAGCTTAAAATGCTTTATGATCATTTTGTTTGAATTAATATTTTCTATCATTTTTACAGTATAAAATGGAGAAGCAATGACTGGCATCAGATAATCAAATTGGTACATTAACATACTGGCATTCTTTAAATGATTGTTCAATAGAATTGAATTTGAATTGTTTTACAAACATGTTTTAGCTATTCCGAAAGATGCAGATAAAAATAAATTCTGAATTAACTACTTTATTTAAAAACCACAATTAGCTTTGAATTCAAATATTTAAATTCACTCGGCCACAGATTGCACAGGGACAAATAACAAATTGAGCAAAATCATAACTGTTTATATTTCACAACTTTCCAGCAATTCATTCTAAGCAATTTTCTATATATTTGCGTTGAGAAAATTAATTTAAAATTATTTGAATTTATACAAGCCAAAAAGGCCGCAACTCAATATTCCTATTAAATGCTTTTACCTCCTTTGGACAGACGATGGAGTGGAGGAAGGAAAAATGCAACAATTAACCACAATATCTCAATAATAAATAAATTCAGCAAGGTCTTTTGTTCCGAATAGCTATTGAGTGACCTCTGCTGGATGCAGGTATGTCAGCAGCAGAGGACGACACCATTTGATCTGGTTATTTGTGTCCAATATTAAATGTCTATTAACTCCTTGGAACACATGGATAATGCTCCTACTTAGTTGCATAGCTTCATAGGAAAATGTGCAGAATCATGGAACACATTATTAAAATTGTGTTGAAATCTTGGCAGGCTTCCCAAATAAATTAAATCTAAATTCTTCAGTAATGCAGTTAGTAATTTTGATAATGACTATTTACATATCGACTAATGACTAAGGCCAAATGGCCTACTCCTGCACCTATTGTCTATTGTTACAAGTCCATCTTTTGCACGTGAAATTACTACTTTTAAGAAAAATGGGGTTGAATTTTTTTTCTCACTTTCCATGAACTTGAAACCTGTTTTTCATATTTATCAAAAATTTAAATTATTCAAGCAGTTTTGCAAGTATACTGTGTTAGAAAAAAACAAGCACAATATATAACAGAAGTATACATTGTGCCAACAAATATGTGGAGACAACTTTAAAAAGCACTGTTATCATGCACCACAGATGTTGCAAGGATATCAAGTGATTCAATCGCGTCTCTCCGCGACATTAGTTTATGACGTTTCCAAAAAGTCTAAAAGTGCATTTGCTATCGGAGAAGAAGAATCAAAGCACATTAAAAGTACAAAACAGTGTAGATAAGGTAAAACTGTAAAATAACAAATGAAACAAGCAGCATTTAAGTAAGTGAAAGCTAAATGTCAAAATAAATGCGTGGACAAAACTAGACGAGCAATGATAAATGCAATATGGAAAAATAAAATTAAAATTCAAAATTGTTAAGTCTTCAAGGCTTAATTTAGAATAATGAAAGGTATTATTTTTAGTTTTAGTTATTAGAGTTTTAGAAAACTCCAATGGGGGCAATGAGTATCTGGATTGATGAAAAACTGCCATTGGTCCATTGTCATACATCCTCTGCTTAAAAAACATTCACTATTTCTCTCCTGATGCCAAGGTCTCCATCTCATGGTCCTACTGAATGAAAGTATGAAATATGAAGTATGGGAGTATAAAGTATTGGAGTATGAAATCGGTAGGTCTTAATAATTTGATGCCAATCAAACATCTATTGAAATTGCAGATAATAGCCAAGTTAACATTTTTCTACTGTGCTCCTTTTTAATACACAAAATAACATTTTTAAATCCATTATCTGACATTTCCAAAAGTTCTTAATAGTTTAATGTAATTTAATAATTTTACTAGAAGGTAGACATAAAATGCTGGAGTAACTCAGCGGGATAGGCAGCATCTCTGGAGAGAAGGAATGGGTGACATTTCGCATCGAGACCCTTCTGCAGGCTTAACAATTTTACTGTCTTGTCGGCCTTAGAGATGCTGTTAAATGGGCTTTTATAAAAAATGAACAAGCCTTACCTGATTAGATTCTGTTCCAACAATTGTCAAGTCTTGAATTGACCTGCGTCTTTGCTGTTCACTGCCTGCCGAGCAAAAAAAGGCGATTATAGTCCCGACAGCAAAATAATACAAGCACAGCAGTTGCAGGTGGATTTCAGAATGTCTCCATAAAAAGAGAAAGAGAAAGAGTGAGAGGAGAGTTAGATGAGAGAGAGAGAGAGCGAGAGAGCGAGAGAGAGAGAGAGAGAAAGAGAAAGAGAAAGAGATAAAGAGAGAGGGAGAGGGAGAGAAGCAGCAGCTGCAATGATCTAACTAGGAACACGCAGTCTCGTCGACATAACAAAAACTTAATCCAGTGACCACTCCTACCACATGAATAGCAACTTCAGTCTTTTGGTCATTTTTTGGTCACATGTTCCAAGAGACCATATGTAGGAGACGAGAGCTGATGACGACAACTATTTAAGGACTCTTACGTGACGGTGTGCAAGAACAGGACTGCTGACCCTTGCTGTGTTAAGGTTTGCTTCTTAACGCTGAGATATTCTCCCATAGCCTTCTGATCTTGTTGTATTTTCCCACAGTGGAAAGGCGAGACCAATATAATTCTTCTGCAGATTGACTAGCAAATATTATCCAACAAAAATCCCCCAGTCTTTAAGCAGAATACCTCTATTCATGTTACATCCCCTAAAAAAAATGTCTTATCTTAATGTCAATTTATTGAACCAAATACCACATTTTTCTTATAAATCAAGTAGCTGCAAACATCAAATGCAATTTCATGTTAATCTTGTGTAATTATTGTTTTTAAAGAATTGATCATCTTATAAACAACCAATAGTTCTCACTGAAACTAAATCGTACATGCCAGGGCATTTAATACAATTCATGGACTAAAACAAAAGCCACAAAGTTATTTCACTATGCTTGGTCAGGTCAAAATAGCTTCTGAACGATAAGCAGGTGAAATCAGGTGGCCAAATAACCCGCTGATACTAGACTCTCATGATATATGAATATCAAAAAATCATCTCAGGACTTCAAGGTTTAAATTGATAAACAAATTTATCAGAGTGCCAGATGGATGTCAACTTGGTTCACTGGAAGACTTTTTTTGGGAAGTTGTGAGTGAAGACCAACAAAACCTTAAAGCTCTTGAATCCATCATGGATTTCAGTAAATGTATAAATGACTGGACGAGGTTTAGAGGAGGGAGGTGCATTTTACACGCTCTTGGTATTTTTACATAGGATTAAGGGAAAAAATATCCTTTTTCTATGGCTTGAAATTCTGTATTTTTGCTTAAAAAAAATCATACTGATTTAAAAAGGCACCTTGCAATACAAAATAATGATATTTCTTATGAACACCAGTAACAACGAACTCATAACTAAGGCAATAACACCTACCAGTAATGTAAGCTGCTCATGTATAATAAACTCAGCCAATCAAAGCCAGCTTGAATTTGCATTATTATAGTGTAGTCACCTTGTTATTAATATTTATTGATTATGTTATTCTTGTATATTGAATTTTGTGTGTTATTTCATTAATGGGCCTTTTTAGCTGTAGAATTTCATTCTTCTGATGACGGTACATATGTCAATCAAACGCTTTTGCCACTTGAAATATATTTAATTCTCTGCTATACTTTCAATATAGTACTTGTGATTATCCATTCTGTGAGTTGTCATACAGCACGGAAACAGGTCCTTGGGCCTAACACGTTCATACCACCCATCTAAGCTGGTCCCATTCGTCTGCGTTTCACCCATATCCAATATAAACCTTTCCTACCCATGTACCTGTCCAAATGTCTTTTAAATGTTTTTATTGCAACTGCCTCAACCACTTTTTCTGGCAGTAAAACGTGTGATGATGAGGCAATGGTATTTTGGTTCTCATTACAAATATATCCATTGGCAGTTAAAATGCTAAGCAGATTTAGACACAGCTAACGTGGCGATGAGAAGAACTGAAAAATAATACATAGCAACTAGATGTAAAAAGGAGAGTTGAACTTGGTTCACTCTCTCATCTTTATGGGCCAAATGTTCAATAAATAAAGAGAATTGTACCTTTCATGTTTAATGTGACTGCATATTAATAGTATTGCATTTCAGATAATGTTGTTATATTATTTAATTCCTTACACTTTTAAAAAGTGGCACTATTTCTACGTCTAAGCTGCACCACCACCACCATATCAAATAGACTCTATAAATGTAAGTCCCAAGGGCAGTAGGCTGATTGGGTAGTGGATGGAAGTACTTCTGCAACATTGAAAAAGTATCTAGATCAGCACTAGGCATGGAAGGCGGCATGTGGTGGTAAATGGGATGAGCACAGATGGGCAGTTGATGGACAGCATGGACATAACCGGCCAAGTGGCCCATTTCCCTGCTTTACGATTTAAAATTTCAACTGCATATCTTTCATGCTATAGAGCACTTTATATAAATGTCTGCAATATACCTGTAACACTTCACACCCAATGATTTTCATTTTCAAGTATTATCATTATTCTTGCGTAGATTAAATATGTAAGCTGAATCCTATAAGTAGCAATGAGATAAATGACTAATGACTGGCATTTGCTCACTTGCTTAACATATTAATATTGATTTGTAATTTAACATTTCTATCAATACTGCTTAAAACGTTCGTGCTTTTGACTGAACAACGTGTGCATATGATTATCTACCCCACTGTTCAAACAATTTATAAATATGGATATTAGTAGTGGGCTACAGATTCCAAAAGAACAGTTATTCCATTCAGTGGATTTGTATGATGGTTGTCTTTCACACACTGATTTCAACAGAATGAATAATTTATCCTCAGTTCCTTAAGAGATGGTTACTCAGTTATTAAATGTCTTCTGCATATCCACTGCTGTACCTTTTATTTTAGCCACCTTCCCAAAATATCACAGAGGCTTGACAGTACATTCCTTTTCCTATGCTGGGTTTCTATTTGAGTAGCAGAAAAGTTTAAACATTTTCACACTTCTTCATTATGTTCTCCAGTAATTAATCTTCCCAACAAAAAAAATACAAAGGAAACAAACGTATAATTCATCAGTTTCCCTTTGGAAATATGTAACACGATCAATTTTTCTAATCCAAAGGATCTGTCCTGATTCAAGAGTACCATGGAAGGTTCTAATTAGCCCATCCACAATTTTCTCAATTAATTATTTTAACATTATGAGATGGAGCAGGAATTGGTAATGCTTTAATATTTATTTTACACCTCTTAGTTTGATATCTTCATAATTTATAAATTTGCTCTCATTACACCTAAATGACTGTAAACATTGACGCAAAGGGCTGCACGATCTATTCATATCATATGCTAATATATTCAAGAGAATATATCTTCTACTATAGATTGACACTTGTGTAACACCAGTGAATTGCTGCAAGATCAACTTAAAGTCCAAGAGGTACATGGTAAAAAAAGGCTCACAAAGGCTCATTGCAATCAATTAAATGTAACCAGTGTAGGCGAGTGCTAAGTGGAGATTTACATTAGAATAAACAATAAATCATGTTGATATGTAGCCGCTTGGGTCTCTCCGCTTCCACCAGGGAGAATGGCCGCTTTAATCTATAGTACAATTATAACTCGCAGATGTCAGGGCTATTCCAATTATATATTCAGCAAATGTTTTAAAAGCAAAAACATAAATCTGAATATGGATACAAAAAGCTTGAGTAACAGCGGGATAAGCAGCATCTCTGGAGAGAAGGAATGGGCGACATGTTGGGTCGAGACCCTTCTTCAGACTAGTCAGGGGAAAGGGAAACGAGAAATATAGACGATGATATGGAGAGATAAAGAACAATGAATGAAAGATATACAAAAAAGTAATGATGATAAAGGTAACAGGCCAATGTTAGCTGTTTGTTGGGAATGAGAAGCAGGTGGGGGGGGAGAGAGAGAGAGAGAGAGGGAGAGAGGGGGGGAGAGGGGGGGAGAGGGGGGGAGAGGGGGGGAGAGGGGGGGAGAGGGGGGGAGAGGGGGGGAGAGGGGGGGAGAGGGGGGGAGAGGGGGGGAGAGGGGGGGAGAGGGGGGGAGAGGGGGGGAGAGGGGGGGAGAGGGGGGGAGAGGGGGGGAGAGGGGGGGAGAGGGGGGGAGAGGGGGGGAGAGGGGGGGAGAGGGGGGGAGAGGGGGGGAGAGGGGGGGAGAGGGGGGGAGAGGGGGGGAGGGGGAGAGGGGGAGAGGGGGAGAGGGGGAGAGGGGGAGAGAGAGAGAGAGGGGGGGGGGGTGCAAGGGCTGAGCCGCGGGGTGCCAGAGTCCCCAACAGTCATTTAGCTCATTGTACCAAATGTATTTTATTTTTCTTCATACTTCCCAGCGACACCCTTTCCATTATGCCAAAGCATTTCAGATTGCATCCCATTGCGAGGGAGTTAGAAAAGCACATCATTTGAAAGGATAATCCACAGCATGTTTGAATAAATTACTCTCAACACTAAAAGTGCATTATGTTCTTTGTAGGTAGATATAAAAGGAAAAATAAAAACTGTAGCTATAGTACACATGTTAATCATTTTCTCAAAAGTGATCGCATCAATAACATCCAATTACAATTGTATTCTGTAGATATAATCAATTAAAAATATCCATAGTCTACTCAGAACTATTAACTCATCAATCTAAACATAGAAATCAAGTATGCAGAATCTGAGTAATATACCTAGACAGTGATCACTGTTCACACACAAAATAATTCTGTGTCCTCAAAGTCAGTAGTGCACAATTATCTCAGTAATTAGTTAGCTTCACAAACAGGATGATCATCTTTTTTTTTGAAAGGCAGCATCTTGTTATACAAAAATTTAAACATTGGCACTGAAAGCACTTATACGTTTGTCATATGTATCTTGCAACATTTGTTAAAAAGCAAAAATAAAACTTGTCTTTGGATAACTATAGAAATGCTATTGTGGCATTCAAGCCAGCTCAACCATTTAACACTTCTGTGAATACATATCTGGTTTCTATGCAAAAAGCCTCAACAATATAGCCTCAACAATATCTCACAATGTAACACAAAAAGCACAAAAGTCATGCAATTAGAATCACACACACACACATAAAACAATTTGATTATTCAAACAAGCAGAAGCAGAGGTGGTATCTCACTGGGCCTCTGGATCCTGGACATGTCCAGTGAAGCCATAGTGTTGACGAGGAAACAAGCTCTGACCGAAAGCAAAAGCTCAATTATCAAATGTCAAAGGTCATAATTAAGGTGAAGGAAAATACTTCTTGCTCCAGAATATCACAGAATAGAATAATTCATGGGATCTATACTTTATCAGTTAGAACTGACATATTACTTTGTTTGAATCAGATATTTCTTCTTTTTTAATGAGATCTGAGTGGCAATGCCAAGGCCAGTATTTAATGCTCATTCCTAATTGATTCTGAGTTAGTGGCGAGTCACCTTGAATTACTTAAAGCATTCCAGGATTTACATCCAGCAACACTGAAGGAATGGTGATACATTTCCAATTGAGTATGATGTGATATTTGTTAGGACTTCGCCATGTGCAGGTGATCCCATAAGCCAGCTACAGTCGTCCTCATTAGTAGTAGAGACAATAGGTTTGGGAGGTGGGTAGTTTTGAGTGGCACGGTGACGTAGCGGTAGAGCTACTGTCTTAGAGTGCCAGACACACAGGTTCAACCCTGACTATGGGTGCTTGTCTGTATTGTCTTCCTTAGTGAGGATATTATCTCTATTGTCACATTCGTAATAAGATGGATGAATTGAATATGCAATTAGTAGTTAAGGAATATGATATAGTTGGAATTAAGGAGTCATGGCTCCAGGGTGACCAAGGCTGGCAGCTAAACATAGAAGCATAAAAATTAGGTGCAGGAGTAGGCCATTCGGCCCTTCGTGCCTGCACCGCCATTCAATATGATCATGGCTGATCATCCAACTCAGTATCCCGTACCTGCCTTCTCTCCATACCCTCTGATCCCCTTAGCCACAAGGGCCACATCTAACTCCCTCTTAAATATAGCCAATGAACTGGCCTCAACTACCCTCTGTGGCAGAGAGTTCCAGAGACCCACCACTCTCTGTGTGAAAAAAGTCCTTCTCATCTCGGTCCTAAAGGATTTCCCCCTTATCCTTAAGCTGTGACCCCTTGTCCTGGACCTCCCCAACATCGGGAACAATCTTCCTGCATCTAGCCTGTCCAACCCCTTAAGAATTTTGTAAGTTTCTATAAGATCCCCTCTCAATTTCCTAAATTCTAGAGATAATAAACCGAGTCTATTCAGTCTTTCTTCATAAGACAGTCCTGACATCCCAGGAATCAGTCTGGTGAACCTTCCCTGCACTCCCTCTATGGCAATAATGTCCTTCCTCAGATTTGGAGACCAGAACTGTACGCAATACTCCAGGTGTGGTCTCACCAAGACCCTATACAACTGAAGTAGAACCTCCCTGCTCCTATACTCAAATCCTTTTGCTATTAAACATGCAGGGGTATTCAATATTCAGGAAGGATAGACAGAAAGGACGAGGGGGTGGGGTGATATTGCTGGTTAAAGAGATTAATGTAATAGTAAGGAGAGACATTAGCTTGAATGCTGTAGAATCTGTATGGGTTAAACTGCAAAATAGCCAAGGGCAGAAAACACTTGCTGGAGTTGTATACAGACCACCAAACAGCAGTAGGGAGGTTGGGGATAGCATCAAGCAGGAAACTAGGGATGCGTGTAGCAAAGGTACAGCAGTTATCATGGGTGACTTTAATTGACATATAGATTGGGCCAACCAAATTGGTAGCAGCGCTGAGGAGGAGGATTTCCTTGATTGTGGATGATCAGCCATGATCACATTGAATGGCAGTGCTGGCTCGAGGGGTCGAATGGCCTACACCTGCACCTATTTAAAGAAAATTTAAAAAAGTGTGCAGTCTTGGTCTCCTAATTTGAGGAAGAACATTCTTGCTATTGAGGGAGTGCAGCGTAGGATCATCAGGTTAATTCAAGGGATAGCGGGACTGACATATGATGAAAGAATGGGTCGACTGGGCTTGTATTAATTTGAATTTAGAAGGATGAGAGGAAATCTTATAGAAACATAACATTCTTAAAGGATAGGACAGGCTAGATGCAGGAAAAATGTTCCCGATGTTGGGGGAGTCCAGAACCAGGGGTCACAGTTTAAGAATAAGGGCCGGCCATTTAGGACAGAGATGCGGAAAAACATTTTCACCCAGAGAGCTGTGAATCTGTAGGATTTTCTGCCACAGAAGACAGTGGAGGCCAATTCACTGGATGTTTCCAAGAGAGTTAGATTTAGTTTGTAAGGTTAAAGGAATCAAGGGATATGGGGAAAAAGCAGGTACTGATTTTAGATGATCAGCCATGATCATATTGAATGGCGGTGCTGGTTCGAAGGGCCAAATGGCCTACTCCTGCACTTGTTTTTCTATGTACGGAGTTTGTACGTGACGTGCGTGGGTTTTCTCCGGGATCTTCGGTATCCTCCCATTCTCCAAAGACATGCATGTTTGTAGGTTAATTGGCTTGGTGTACATGTAAAACTGTCCCTAGTGCGTGTAGGATAGTGGTAGTGTGCGGGGATTGCTGGTTGGTGCTGACTTGCTGGGACGATGTGCCTGTTTCGGCGCTGTATCTCCAAACTAAACTAAAGGTGCTGTCACATGCAAGTTAAAGCAGCGAATTCTGAAAAAAAGCGCATATCACAACTAAGAGTCGGTGGTAGACGGAACAAATGTCTTAAGTGGTAGATGTGGTAACAATTAGTGTGTCGGACCTGTACACATCCAGTTGAGTAAAGTGTTTTCATTATGTTTGACTTGCGCCTTGTAGAATTTTATCTTGCAATGGGTTACATACAGTGCCCTTCATAATGTTTGGGACAAAGACCCATCATTTATTTATTTGCCACTGTACTCCATAATTTGAGATTTGCAATAGAAACAAAATCACATGTGGTTAAAATGCACATTGTCAGATTTTAATAAAGGCCATTTTTATACATTTTGGTTTCACCATGTAGAAATTACAGCTGTGTTTAAACATACTCCCCCCCCCCCCCCCCCCCCCATTCCATGGTACCATAATGATTGGGACACATGGCTTCATAGGCGTTTGTAATTGCTCAGGTGTGTTCAAATGCCTCCTTAATGCAGGTATAAGAGAGTTCTGAGCACCTAGTCTTTCCTCCAGTCTTTCCATCACCTTTGGAAACTTTTATTGCTGTTTATCACCATGAGGACCAAAGTTGTGCCAATGAAAGTCAAAGAAGCCATTTATGAGACTGAGAAACAAGAATAAACTGCCCAGGCACGGCACCCGCACTACCGCGTTTCACAGATGAGGTGGCTTGCTTTGGATCTTGGGCAGTTCCTTCTCTCCTCCATACTTTGCTCTGGCCATCTCTCTGATACACGTTAATCTTCATCTCATCTGTCCACAAGACTTTTTTCCAGAACTGTGGTTGCTCTTTTAAGTACTTCTTGGCAAACTGTAACCCGGCCATCCCAATTTTGCTGCTAACCAGTGGTTTGCATCTTGCAGTATAGCTTCTTTATTTCTGCTCATGAAGTCTTCTCCAGACAGTGGTCATTGACAAATCCACACCTGACTCCTGAAGTGTGTTTCTGATCTGTCAGACAGGTGTTTGGGGATTTTTCTTTTTTATACAGAGAATTGTTCTGTGATCAGCTGTGGAGGTCTTCCTTGGCCTGCCAGTCCCTTTGCAATTAGTAAGCTCATCAGTGCTCTCTTTCTTCTTAATGATGTTCTAAACAGTTGATTTTAAGGTTAGGTTGATGTCTCTAACAGTTTTATTCTTGTTTCTCTATCTCATAATAGCTTCTTCGACTTTCATTGGCACAACTTTGGTCCTCGGGTTGATAAACAGCAATAAAAGTTTCCAAAGGTGATGGAAAGACTGGAGGAAAGACTAGGTGCTCAGAGCTCTCTTATACCTGCATTAAGGAGGCATTTAAACACACCTCCCATAGGCCCCACTCGGTCATGACTGACCATGGGTGATGCATCCTAATTGCTGGCTGCTTGCTCCAAACTTTGGCTGGAGCAGCGTCGCTTGTGGCTGAAGAGACCAAGGAGGGAGTGACAGTCTCTGTGGCATTAAACACACCTGAGCAATTACAAACACCTATGAAGCCATGTGTCCCAAACATTATGGTGCCCTGAAATGGGGGGCTATGTATAAACACAGCTGTAATTTCTACATGGTGAAACAAAAAATGTATAAAAATACCCTTTAATAAAATCTGACACAGTGCAATTTAACCACATGCAATTTTTTCTATTACAAATCTCAAATTGAGGAGTACAGAGGCAAATAAATAAATGATGGGTCTTTGTCCCAAACATTATGGAGGGCACTGTAGCTATGAAAACTATGAAGAACATTAACAGTTATAAGAAACTTTGAAGAGTAAGATTCCATCTAAATTAATATGCAATTTATGTTATGCACATCACCTAGCCCGAGGTTAAAGTTAGGATTTGTAGATTTTGTTTTGTAATGCCTTGGGTTACAAAGCTATGAATACTAGCTATGAAAGCACATTAATCATTTTAGGGAAAATCTTCTGGAAGAATATGATTCCATCTAAATTAGTTTGTAACAAATTTTATGCACATCATCCCCCTTTAAGTTATAGTTGCCCAAGGCTTTATATAGGAACTTAGAACCGAGTTAAAATACTGATCTGGATAAGTGGCATGATGGGCACACTAATATTAAAGGACCTGCTCAATTTCCAGTTTGCCATTTCCCTAATTGAATTCGAGTGGCACTAAAGGAGGTCAAATCAGGTTTGTTACAAACTTCTCAAGTATTCCCTCACTATAATGTTCAATATTGAAACTTTAAGGTCTTGTTGTTTTCACATTTATTGTTAATGAAGTTGGATGGAACAGGCTGGAATCAACATATTTTGCCAAAGAATAAAAATGCAAGTTTCCTTTGTTGCAATTTTCATGCCTCTCTCAAGCACAAGGACAGAACCATCATTATTCAGCAGTGGAAAGCAAGATTTCAGTACTTTTATTTAGATTTGTGGCAAAGGAAGCAAACTTCAATTTGTGTACTGAACTAGCAAATGGCCTATAAATTATAATTTCTATTTCATTCTCGCTGCACATATTCAAAATTGAATAGTTTATATATATCTAAGCTCTTTGCATCATCCATAATGTGGGCACTTTCCAAGGTCAGAGTCACCATTTGTCCACATTTACTTGGTATGGATGCAGTGGTAGAATTTCTGGATCCTGGGCATGACCAACATGTGGCAAGGGAATAAGCCGATAAGCTCCAACAGAAATAAAATCTGGTTGTGGGTGATGGAGGGGGGGGGGGGGGGGGGGGGAATTCAGCAAGTCTTTCAATGTCTGACGATGAAAACAGGCCAAAATGTAAAACAATTGATAGGGACAAAACCCTTGTTCAGACTTATTGTTCAAATCTTTGGATCTTCAATCTTATGCTGGTATTAATCCAAGTGGCTACCCTCCATGAGTAATCTCAAAGTGGGTGTATGCAAACCCCGGACTTATGGAGCAAGAAGTAGTAATTGAACACCAATTTTATCAGCAGTTAGCTAGCCAGACCAGTAGTTAGAACTGGTACCTGATATGACGATCTGCGGAACATCCAGTATGTTACCAAATGAAGCAGTTTTACGATGGCCTCGTTTTGGCTTTGGACGGGCTGCAAAATACACACACACAGGTACGCATGCAACAAATAGCTAAAACAGTTATGAAGCATGTTCCAACTTGGAACAATGCCATTCTCCTCACAGAAACAAAAGCTTTTACATGGGTCCACTTCATGCACAACATTAGGCACCATGCAAAAGCAAAAATGTTACACTTTACCCAGACTTGTGGCACAAGAAAAGCACATTTAAAGCACAGAACAGCCAGTTTTGTAGTTTATAAAATGTTTTACTGAATAAGCATTTGAAAAGCAGAAGGCACATCATCAGATATTCACACACCTCTAAAATGCTGAATTCAAATAGCAAAGTTTAAACAGTAATTGTACCGTGCAAAATTTAACTATTGATATGGCTAGGAATGGAATCAAATATAATGGAACAAGATTGCACAGAAAATGTTTCCTATGGTGTGAAGGGTTGCATCTCCCCGACACTTCTCCCAAAAGTTTTGTCTAGTTTTGGAGACGCCATTTGGCTGCTGTCATGTATTATTTATAAATTGCGTGCGACTTAAGTAAACATATTTGAGGCACATCAATAACTAATGTAAAAAAGGTACAACTGGTTGCCAACCAAAATTTAGCACACACAGGATTAATTAGTTTTAGCCTGATGACATGAAAATACTTAGGTTTAAAAAACAATAACTAAATGCTTTTTCTAATCGACCAGAATTTATATAATTGATCTCTAAGTTTATATTATTTTCTCCAACTCCAACACTTTATTGTAGACCTTTACCTGTAGTAGCATTCATGATTCTGGCCTCCAATTCAGAATAATTGCTGAGGTCAGCACTCAATCTCTTTCCCTCTTGAGTAGATTGTGTTCGCCCTCCAGAAAGGCTCTCCACACTGTTCCCTCGAGACAGCGGCAGATTTAATCTTGCAGAGTCACCCTGTTAGAACAACAACATTATAACGGGGTGCAAAAGTGCACTGTGTTTCTGCCCTTTACAGACTTCAAGAGTGGCATATCTTTGCATTAACAGTGAGGAAACCATTTGCAAAAACATTACAAGTGACATCCAATGCAAAACTACTATCACAGGTGTCCACATAAGAGAAGCTTCAGAAACGGAGCCAAGTTTCTCTCATTCTGTGTACAAACACTCCCTGACTTACACAGTAGGCAACTTAAGTAAACTCGCACTTACATAGCAAATTCTGTACTCAGTCCCAGGTGCAATCAAGGCAGTTTATAATTTCTATAATACTGTACAATCACTCAAGTTTACACTGGAAACAAGCCGGCAATGAATGTGATGCTTACCAGAAGGCTGTGTGCCGCAGAAAGTGCTCCCATGGCAAGATGGAACTCAAGCAGGTAATGACGGCAGTGCGTACCCTGAATTTCACATGCCACAGAAAGTGCCCCGAACCCAGCTGAGACAGTTAATACTCAGTTATTTCGGGCAATAGATAGGGATGGTGGTTCTGACTTATGTAAAATGTGACTAACACAAGGGTTCATGGAACATAACCCTTACGCGAGTCAGGGATTGCCTGTACTCCTCCACTTTTTGTCAAATTTTCACGTTTTCTAATAGGTTACTGCTTCCCCACATGACTTTCCCTAGTTTGGAGGAGGATATCTATTAAATTTAAAGGAATGCAAATGTTTGATATAAAGCGACAAATCTTACTGTTTTAAGATTCTGTACAACGTAATAAAAATAGCACAAATTCTTTAGCATTCTTTTTAATCAGAGAAAGAAATTTAGACTTTTCTCTTGGCAAACGTTGCCTCAGTCAGTGTTCACCCAATAAGGCCTTTAACATGAAAGTTTTGACCAATTGGATATAAAGGACGTTTTCACCTGTGGGGAAGAACCTGCCTGACTAAACATAACATGGTAACGGAGAAACTTGACAGGGATTTCTGAATAATTAAAAATACAATCTGTGGGCTAGAGAGAATGCGGCACTCACAAATCAGACGCATTCAATTTGATGTATTCATGGGGAGACTTATCAAACATACGATGGAGAAGGAGCTGGACGGTTTACAATGATTTTTAAATGAGAAAAAAATGGGAGAAGACACAAATTGAGACTACGCACCAGCATGGTCGAGATTTCCGTGCTATATACCCCATTTAATCTTAAAATTGTGTTAAACTAAACTGTTAAAAACTGTACAACCGTGTGACTCAAAGCTAACAAATGGCTCTACAACATATTAAGATTTAAAAAAAATAAATTAAAGAAAATTATATTCCAACAAATGGGGAGCATTCAATTTAGATTAAATCATGCAAAGGATAAGTTACTCACCGATTGCTTGGATGTGAGTTTAAGTGACTGGGCCAGCTTTGTTTCTAAACGTTTGATTGTGTCATTGGTAGCATTTGCATGCAAGTCACTAGGTTCAACATTGGCATCACTCTTGTTACTGGTATTTGTTGAGGTAATTTCCAAGAAAGACCCTAGTAAATAGATAACATAGTTTACCTGTAGAATACATTTGATTTCATTGTATTGCTCATACATAATGAGTGGTCTTTTGACAGAATGGGGGCGGAGGCAAATAGCGAAGCCCATCTGTGACTTTAACATGGATGTGAGATATTGCATTGACCATGAAAATAGTTATTTTGGAAGGAAAGTGGAAAAATATCAACGTTGTAACTTTGTTTTAAACAGGTTCTAATTGATTCTCAACTCCATGAAAATAAACTATTTATGTCGAACCTTCAATGTTACAAATAACCTGAGGTAGTTCACAGCGGCAATTAAAAAAAAAGAACATTGAATCCACCTTTGGTTTATTTGGGCAGATTTTGGATATCTTCATGGAGAAGTGATAGAGAAGCAGAGAGACACTGGAAGGGTCTTTAATAACAAGGTGGGAATTACAAAATGAAGTCAACAACCTCTGGTTCAATAAGTCATGTGCAATTATTCCATTTAGGTGCAAATCCCTTTGATTCATTCTACAGAGCTACATGGCCCTATACTTTCCTGTATGAAATTTTATTTTTTCCATTCACTCATCCCATCTGTACCTTGTTGCCGAGTCCACATATCCTCATTGCAGCCATGTCTTTTCACCTGTGCACTGTCAGCAAACTTCGATATTTTACACCCTGCCCATCCTCCAGCTCATTGATAGAAATAGTGAATAACAAGAACCGATCCTTAGGACACTCAAGCATTTAGGTCTTCCTGGTCTGAAAAAGACTTACTAATTGTGCTCTCCCTATTTTGTGACAACCAGTATTATCAATAGCCCCCATTACTGTTAGTTCTTATCGTGCACTAGCCCTTTCTGTTGCAAACAACTTCTTCAATGTAACATTATCCTTCATCTTCAGCTTAAAATTGCTGATTTCCTTTAAGAAAAAATAACCACTATGATTCATACCTGTGCTTGTTGCAGAGTTGCTCTGGCTCACATCGGAGTAGTGGCATGGGTACTGAAGAGGTTCTTCAGCTCCAGGGAAATACTAAACACAAGCAAAACAAACAGCTTTGGTTGAAAAGTTCATAACTCCATCCTAATCTACACACTGCAATTAGACAAAATTACTCCTAATAAATCTTTGCATCGCAGGGTTGATGTGCCCCTTGATATCTTAATCCTGTCTGCAAATTCAGCATTGAGGATGTAACCAAAGCTGAGGAATTTTAATAATGAACCATCCAACTGTTCTTCTCGGAAATCCTTTTCAAAGAGCACAATGGATCACTAAAGACACAATTTTGTTTTGTGGATGACATTTTTAGAATTAGTCATAATTGTGAATTCATACTTCACTTTCAGGTGAGAAAGTATGCTAATCCTGCTTCTGTGATGCATGTAACAATTGTTGTAACATGACTAGATTAAAATAAAAACAAAACATCAGCTGTGTTTACTGGAAACTCTGTTGTTGGAAACTCTGATCTCGATGTTCAATGTCGCAACCTACCTTCATTAAATGAGTCATTATCCTCACTATCTCTTCCATTGCGGGACGCTGTGCAGGATCTTTGGACCAACAACGGGTCATTAAACTCTCAATTGGTTTGGGTAGATTTTTGATTAAAGGTGGTCGAGTACCTAAAATAAATACAGAAAAGATAGATAGGAAATAAATCTGATGTCCTAACGGTCTTCAAATTCACCATTTCATCAATTTAAACATCACAATAATTAAACATCATAAAAATACTATTTTATAACAACAAGATGGATGTATTCTTCACTGTAACATTTCAAATGAGGTCAACATTAATCAGGATGGCTGAAGGATACACAACATACTTTCTATAAATTTTGTGTTTTTGATCCCCTCCCTAAAAATTCCCTGTGAAACTATACAATTGAAAAAGGAGTCGCCATAAACTTGGAAAAAAACGTAGATTAATATAAGAACATAACCATTGATGCAACTTTCCCACAAGCCACAACAATTGGCTCAGCACTGCCAGCTCTGCTCCAACCGACCCAATTGTTGTGGCTTGTGGGAAAGGGGGATGGTGGGGAGTACGGTGTGGTGGAATGTGTTGGGCATGGGGGTAATGAGAAGTTATGTGTAAATACCCTGTGTGCCCAATAGAAGTCTGCAGTCCCTCAGAATCCAACAAATCCATCCCCATTTATCCCCTTACCTGGGGATGCCTGGCATTCTCCAAAATGCCTGGGGAAATCCCCTGGTCGATCCTGACCCTGCAACCCCAACAGCAGCCAGCAAATCCATCTGCATATAGACCTCCGAACAGCTGGCACTGACGTGAACCAACACGTCGAGCTAAAAATATCACTTCCACCTCAGCAACATGCAGCTGCACGGTCAAGCTTCGACCATACAGGCCAACTCTAAATAACTTAATTTGCCACAAACACCATTTTGTTTTGTCTTTGGAGGGAAGAATCATGTTGTCAAGCCAGTCTCTATGTTACATTATAAATGACCACTAGAAGGTGCAAGAGGGGTTTGTCAGAGCACGTCTCCAATTCTCGCTTTCCCTTTTCATCTGAACTGAATTGGTATCTTCTTGGAGTAAGAGAGAAAACAAAACATTGAAGGTTCTACATTATAGTACTTACTTTCTATAGTTCTGATTTGTGGTTTACTTTAACCTTCCTTATGAAAATTCATCATTATTAATTTTGAGAAGTTCAACAATCATTAATTTTCATTGAAGAAAAATGTTCATCTTAAAAATGTTCACATCTTTATCAATCAAAACTGGAACAGCAAAAATGTCTGCTTGGATATTCAATGTCAGAGGACAATATTGCATGTCTTAGTCACTCGCATAGAAAAGATGGTTATGAATTTTAAATAAATGCTGAAAAGCCAACAGCTGCTGTATGTGGCAGACATAACAAACGAGAAAACAAATCCTGAAATACTTCCAAAATTAAAGTACTACTGCACATATAAAAAGGTATATGCTGTGACATATTAGATTTTTGGGTTTCATGTAACTGGAGGCCGCCTTTTTTTTCCATCTTTCAAAGTTTAGAGTCTATTGGCCATCACAACTACTTCCCACTTTATATGAAAAGTATGATGTAAAGTATGACTGAGCTTCTATGCCTATCTTAGATAGAGAATTCCAAACATTTACTGCCCTCTGAGTGAAAAATCAATGCTCCTTATCTCTGCTCTGATTGGCCACAATTTACTTTGCCACGTTGGTACTGCCACAGAAATCATTATTCTTAGAATTTTGTTTATTTTTATGAGATCAGCTCTCATTCGTAAAATCTTGAGCAGAGGTCAAAACTACATAATCTCTCCTGACTGGGCAATCCCTCCTTTCCCGACTCAGTCTGAAGAAGGGTCTCGACCCGAATCATTACCTAGTCCGTTTCTCCAGATGTTGCCTTACCTGCCGAGTTACTCCAGGTTTTTGTGTCTATCTTTGGTTTAAACCAGCATCTGCAGTTCCTTCCTACACAACTTTTACTTACTTGTGCTCCTCGCACAAGCACACGGCTATGAATCATCAGCAACTATTGATGTATTATACTTAGTCCCCTCATCTCAATCAATTGTGGTGAAGCCTCAGAGCGATACTGTGACATCTCAACAAACTCAGTTTATCGATCAGTACTAAATTCCTATCATCTGATTTTTGTTTGTTCTATAATACACCATATATACACAGATACTCCATTGTCACCTCTGCAACATACAAATTAAAAAAAAGCAAACTATTTTGTCAAACGTGATTTCCATTGCACAAATCCATGTTGACGCTTCCCAATCAGATAATTAATTTGCAAAGTAGCCTGTTACCACATCCTTAATGATAGATGCAAGTATTACATTAGTAGTGATAACCAGGCAAAATGCATTATTATTATTGCAGTATTATCCTGTTACATAAACCTGCATTTAAAAAGAAAATGCTTGATCATCATCATTAAACGCTTTCTGCATGCCTCTAAACAGCAATGTTTCCTTCACCTTGTTGGTACTTAGCTCCTGCCAAATTCATTCCACTTCTTTATTTTCAGACAAGATCGTTTCCCTGCAGCCTTTATCCTACCTTTAATATCTGAGCTACCCCTCCTCCTAATCCATTCTGACTATCTTATTTAAAAAGTATCCTGAAATATTTAATTTCTAACCTTGGTCATCGGCAAACGTATTCTCATCGCCTTTTATTTCTATATGTGTCATTAATTCATCAGTCTGGTTATAAATGCTTTGTGCATTCACATATGGCCTGCTAGTCTGTCGTTTTTCCCCCATTCTGACTGATTGTAAGTATTTTCTCAAGTGTATCCGTCTCCTCCAGTTCTGATGGACTCTTCTGGTTATCATTGTTCATTTAATTATCCTTTAGCACTGACTTACTCTTTCTCTTCAATATTTTAAATTTCAAAGCACCAGAACCCACCCACCCAGTATTTACTTTGAAGCCTATAGCCGGATGATCTGATTAATATGACATTGGTCAATGCTTTCAGTGTAGCGTATCAATTAAGAACAGCACCGGCTATTCCCATGAAGGTGTGTTTGACTCATAAATCAAAACTGACTTCTCTTGAACCAATCCTTCAGACATTCATTCAACTCTGAGATATTATTAATCCTATTTCAATTTACACATAGCTTAGGTACTGATAGAGGTGATTATCTTTGAGATTCTGCTATTAAATTTGGACACGATCTACTCATACTCCTCCTGCAGAATCTTCTCCCCAGTCCTATCTATGGCAATGATACATAAAGACCACAATAACTGGCCTTTCCCATGACAGGGTCCTTTTCCAGCCTAAAAATGGCATTGGGCTGACAGCATATCCTTCAAGGCTCACATGCACAGCTGCACAGAACATTAAATATCCCTCAAACGATACCGTCACCCATCCCTACAACATTCTTTTTCACTCTTCCCCTGTCAAATTTGCTCATCTTCCCTGTACGTTCCATTCTTGTCGATGCAGCATGAAATAAATTTGTATTGGTTGACCATCAGCAATGGTACTTTCTGGATAGTTACATACTGCTTGACTGATCAATTCTGCAGTACAGAATCATAAAAACATAGAAAATAGGTGCAGGAGTAGGCCATTTGGCCCCTCGAGCCAGCACCGCCATTCAATATGATCACGGCTGATCATCCAAAATCAGTACCCCGGTCCTGCTTTCTCTCCAGTTTGCCCTTAGAGCTAAATCTCTCTCTTGAATTGGCCTCCACTGCCTTCTGTGGTGAAGAATTCCACAAATTTTCAAATCTCTGGATGAAAAGGTTTTCCTCATCTCAGTTGTAAATGGCCTACCCCTTATTCTTAAACTGTGACCCCTGGTTCAGGACTCTCCCAACATCGGGAGCATTATTTCTGCATCTAGCCTGCCCAAGGGGGAGAGAGAGCCCGGGGGGAGGGGGAGAGGGAGCCCATGGGGAGGGGAGGGGACACACACACCCAGGTCTCGTTGCACCTCCCCTTTTCCTAAACCGACACTATTCAGATAATAATCTGCCTTCCTGTTCTTGCCACCACATTCATCCACATTATACTGCATCTGCCATGTGTCTGCCCACTCACCCAATCTATCCAAGTCACCCTGCAGTCTCATAGCATCCTCCTCCAGTTCACACTGCCACTCAGCTTTGTGGCATCCGCAAACTTGGAGATGTTACATTTAATCAAATAGCATTTGAATCAAATAGCAAGTGATAAGATAACATTCACATTCTCTCATACACCTATATTTGAACTTTGGACTCTAAGATCAATTCTAAGCCAACTTCAAGCTGCAGGCTCTTGCTACATTGTGATTACCAGGGACCTCAGTGGTTTTCATTATCTCTAACATGTTACGGCCCCATCACTTTATATGCCCTACCATGCCCGCATTCTTATTAACTAATTAAATACAACTATCAATTAATTATCTATTCCTGTTGACTCCAATTTTGTTTAATCATCAATCTAGTTTCAAGACACCCCCGTTCAATATATGTAGCCAGATTAGTTTGGCGGGGACCCCTATAAAATGCAGACAAGAAATTTAAATCTCACCAGAGATTAGGATGGATTCACCATCAGTTTAACTCATCATCAAACTAAAAATAAACAAAGATTATTTTAACTTATAGTGTTTTAATTCACAGTAAGCTGAAACTTTGGACTTGCTTCATGAGAGTTGTCAAATTCTCCAGTGCATACTGTACGCCATAATAAAACTGTGTTCCAGTATATTGCATTGGGTTATATTCACATTGTCACCAATTCTGGATCAGCTCATAGCAATCCCAGGCAATCTAGCTCAGTTCTAGCTGAATGCTTCATTAGCTTGCAAACTTCTCGCTTGCCACTGTAAATAAAACTACTGATTTAAGAAAATCTAACATTAAAGCTATATTAAACAAATAATACTTAAAGCTAAATCAGCACTTACTCACTGTTGTCTAAAATCTTTACACACTTCACTCACGGGCACTGCATATGGTACTAAAGAAAGTTGAGTCATTATCCCCAAAATTACTGCGAGGAGAATATTTTCCAAGAACTTACCATTATGGACAGCCCACATGATACGAAATGCAGGACCTCCAATCTCATCAAAAGGTTTTCGGCGAGTTATTACTTCCCATAGAATAATGCCCCAGCTGAACACATCGCACTTTTCACTATAATTGCTTCCTGTGACACAAATGTGACAATCAAGTAAAGTAAAATACTTAAGACGTTTTAAATATTTATCAATCCAAGGAAAATCTTTGAATTAGTAATACATTTACTGTATACTGCACCTCCTAACACTACACGCATGGCTCAATGTTTTAAGTTTAACTGGAGTTTCAAAAAAGTTCCACTTTTTAAAAAAAAGTCTTTAAACAGGCCAAGGCATGTTGTCATCAATTTAAAAAAAAAGAAAAAATATAATCTTTGTACCAATCAAAACCGAGTGGCACCAACAATGGCTGCCTCATCAACAGTCTGTCTGTCCGTTCCTTCTTTTGTTGTTTATATGTATAATTTTTTTTAGTGTTCATTAGGTTGTTTTATGTGGGGCTTGTGGGGCTTGTGGGGCTTGTGGGGGGGGGGGGTTGGGGAAGAGTTGGGGGAAACTTTTTCAATCTCTAACCTCGGCTGCGATGCAATTTTTCCATATGGCATCTCTGTCCGACTTCGGGAAATCCAAGCCACGGGGGCTTCGATCGCCCTGACACGTGGACTTCAATCGCCCCGATGCGGGGACTTCGACCGTCCCAACATGGGGGCTTCGACCGCCGGCTGCAGAAGCTTCGATCGCCGCGATTGTGGATGGTTCGACTGCCCCAACCGCGGGAGAATAAAAGAGGATGAAGATTGGACTTTATTGCCTTCCAACACAGTGCAGAACGTGGGGAATCCGCTGTGGTGGATGTTTATGTTAACTTAGGTAGTTGTGTGTGCTGTTGTTTTTTTTTAGTATGGCAATTCGAATTTCACTGTTTGGTACATGTGACAATAAACGGACCCTGAAACCTTGTAACTCTTTCAAGCAGTCCAATAAAGGACCGAAACCTGATTTACCTTGTTAAATATGGACTTGTGCATAGACAGCAGAATTTGAATCTATTTAAGCATTTTGCTCCGACTGAAGTGGTGGTGTAGATCCAGAATCACTTGAATTAAATCTGAAGACTGGCATGGTGAGATCGACTTTTCAAAAATCTCAAATTAAGTTTAAAAACTGATTTGATCTATTAAATTGTAAGAAACACCATGATCAGGTGGCATGTAGCATACTTTTCAACCCTATCCAACAAAGTTTGCTTTACCACAATTGCAGAATTCACTTCTGACTGACCAGATCTATTTAGGGAGAATCCATAATAACAGCCTCCTGCTAAACTAGTACTGCTTGGTTTTGATTTTCTTTCTTCCTCTCCTTATGGCAATACTCCATGTTGGATTGTTTACACATGAAGTAGCCAAAGATCTATCTGTACATGCAACATGCAGCAAATTTGAGGAAGGACATTCTTGCTATGGAGGGAGTGCAGCATAGGTTCACAAAGTTAATACCCGGGATGGCAGGACTGTCATATGTTGATAGAATGGAGTGGCTGGGCTTGTGTACTCTGGAATTTAGAAGGATGAGAGGATATCTTATTGAAACATATAAGATCATTAAAGGTTCTTAATGA
Organism: Raja brachyura; assembly: GCA_963514005.1. The sequence goes on along the minus strand of OY740785.1, from coordinate 43,021,619 downwards.
GACATGAAACATGTTCCTGATGTTGCGGGAGTCCACAACCAGGGGCCACAGTTTAAGAATTAGGGGTAAGCCATTTAGAATGGAGATGAGGAAATACTTTTTCACACAGAGAGTTGTGAGTCTGTGGCATTCTCTGCCTCAGGTGGAGGCCGGTTACTGGATGCTTTCAAGAGAGAGTCAGATAAGGCTCTTAAAGATAGCGGAGTCAAGGGATATGGGGAGAAGGCAGGAATGGGGTACTGATTGTGGATGATCAGCCATGATCATATTGAATGGCGGTGCTGGCTCGAAGGGCCAAATGGCCTACTCCTGCACCTATTGTCTATTTCATGTCAGGAATTTCAGGATCCAGGCTTTTGTGGATGAACAGATTGTTCATATTTTGAGGAGGTGAGGAATTTTTGTATGCCATATTACACGTATTATGCTTTTACTCATTTGACCATATAGAGAAATTAAAATGTCTCAGCAAATCTCAAACTCAATTGTTTACCTTCAAAAACTTCTGGAGCCATCCAAGCAGCACTCCCCTTGTTGTTGGTCATGTGAGTTTGAATATCACAGGCCGTGCCAAAGTCACAGATCTTCAGAACTGTCCCACCAGCAACCAGCAGCAAGCTTCATCATGAAAAACAAAACTAAAACATCAGCAATCTATTTTGAGGGATTCTTAACTGTCTTTTCAGTATTCAGCACATGAAAATCACACCATGTATATGATAGTCTACATCGTTAAATAAAAAACAAGTTCACTCCATATGATATAACATAGAAATCCAATCACAAGTTCACTGGTTTAGTTTAGAGATAGTGTGGAAACAGGCCCTTCGGCCCACTGAGTCCATGCTGACTAAAGATTACACATGCACTAGTCCTATCTTACACACACTAGGGACAATTTACATAAGCCAAACAAACCTACACGACTTTGGAATATGGGAGGAAAACAGAACACCTAGAAAAAAACCCACAGTTACAGGGAGAACGTACAAGCTCCACATAGACAGTACCCACTGTCAGGATCGAATCCCAGCATTTGGCACTATACGGCTGGAACTCTACCTCTGCACCACTGTGCCACCTTAACCACTTTACAGGTGCAGAATCCGCATAAACAAAAGTGAGATGGATGATCAGCTGCTTTATGACAGTGTAATCACTGGGAAAGTAGGATTTAAACTATCTTCAATCTTGGGTAACACCAGGTAGATATTACACCCGGGTCACAATTGTTGCATGGCAGCATATCCACCAGCTGCACCACTGTGCCATATAGTCTTACTCCAGTTATTTAAGAATGTGGTGAGACCCTGTGGAATATTGTGTATAGGTCTCGTCTTCCTATCGAAGCAAGGATACACGCAACATAGAGGGAGCATAAAGTAGACTCCCAGTACACTTATTCTTGCAATGGTCGGGCTAATCATGAGAGATTAAGTAGATTGGGTATACAATCTCCTGAGTTTACGAGAATAGCAAATGATCTGGTTAAAAAACGCAATGTTATTTAAAAGAGCCAAGGAAGGTAGATTTGTGAATGATGTTCCCCTCAATGGGGTGTCTGCAACCTGTCACAAAATAAACCGTGCCATTCAGGACAGAGGGGAGAGGGCATTTCTTCACTCAAAAGGTAGTGACTATGGAATTCTGCCCAAAATGGCTGTGAAGACTTAGTTACTGAATTTACTCTAGACAGAGAATGATAATTTTGTTTAGATACTAAGAAAGTCGAGGGATATAGAATTGGGCAGGAAAGTGAGTTCACTGTTTGGACTGAATTTTTCCCTAACTTGGATCATTCTTTACTTTCCACAAGGCGGCAAATAGAACTGCTCATTTTCAAGGTTGAGAATCAATATTAATAACAAGGGGACATGGTGGTGCAGCAGTTGTGTTGCTGCGTTACAACGCCAAAGATCCAGACTACGGGTGCTGCCTATGCGGAGTTTGTTTGTTCTCCCCATGACTGCATGGGTTTTCTCCAGCTGCTCTGCTTTCCTCCCAAACACGTACATTAATTGGCTTCTGTAAAATTGTAAATTGTCCCTAGTGCGATGGAGAGTGTGAGTAGGTTGCGGCAGACTCGGTTGGCTGAAAGACCTGTTTCCGCGCTGTATCTCTAAACTAAACTCAATTAATTATTTTCACAAACGTGAATGATAAGCTATACAGTGAATAAGGAGCTCTATAATATATATTAAGTTCAATCTTAAATTCAGTCAAAATTCACCTTATACAAACCATAATGTTCATCATTGATAGATCTATATTAGCCGCTATTCTTTTATCTGCAAAAAAAAAACTTACTTTGGTGGTTTGAGGTCCCTGTGGATTAAAGCCTTGGGTTTCATGCCGTGTAGGTAAGCCACTCCTTGTGCACACTGCAAACACCAATTCATTGCATGGGCAGCAGTGTAATACGGTAAGGGCTCAGCTCCATGTAGCACTGTATAAAAGGATCAACATTATCAACAAATATTCTTTTAAACCATTAACTTCAATTCAATATTTGAAATGTATCAAAATAGCATAAAGCAAATCAAGAATACATTATCACAAATTGAAATTGGTTCCTTTAGCTACACACAGTTGCATCTAGATTTCAAAGGTAGTCTTTTATGTTCAGAACACTCAAACCACTACTCCGCCTGGAAGGAGGAGACACAAGGAACTGACGTTGGAATCTTTAGGAACTCAGTCGTTTTGACGTTTTGGGTCGAGACCCTTCAGAAGGGCCTCGACTCGAAACATCATTCATTCCTTCGCTCCAGAGTTGCTGCCTGGCCCGCTGAGTTACTCCAGCATTTTGTGTCTATCTTCAAAATTTTCCAGGGATTTTAATTTGGTCAAATATTACAAAAATTCAAGACATAATCAGGATGCTTTTGGAAAGGTTAGAAAGCTGAAAAAAGCATGCGAAAGGGAGCATGCTTGTTCCAGAAGAGTAGAATGAAAATTAGCCTTCACATATTTTCACATGGTTCCACATTTTCAGTTTCCCTGCAGCAAACATGTTTGCTAATCTGACAAAACATAGAATACTTATCAATACATAATTACCACAAAATATCTGCTTCTGTTTTCAATTACCAAAATTATTATTGTTACTCATTCAGATTCCTTATTCCATTTTAAAACATTGTTTTGAGTGGGAATAATCACTCATATTTTTGTAGCAGAAAATCAATGTTAAAAGTGGTTTATCTCCTCCTTCTTCCAACATGTTTTAATGGAAATCTGCCAGGTTATACATTGTCAGCACAAGGAGGAGGCCAATAATTGAAAGAAGTTTTAAGATGATCCTAAAAGCAATACTAGAATATAAACATATTTTACAGCATTGATGTTCTGGAGCAGGTTGAACAGGATACAAACAAAGAGGCCAAAGTGTTTGGCAAATATAAACTCAATTTAATGCCTTTATTTCCACCTGCCCTCCCATGACAATTCCTCTGCGGCAAATGCATTTTACTGTAACAAATCAATCTATAAGCTTGGGTAGTTTACACCCCAGCGGTATGAACATTGCTTTCTCCCGCCTTCCCCTCCCCAACTCTCCCACAAGCCTACTGTCTCTGCCTCTTCCTTTCTTTCTCGTGCCCTTGACCCGAAACGTCTCCTGTGCCTTCTCTCCATTGATGCTGCCTCACCCACTGAGTTTTTCCAGCATTTTGTCTATCTTCGATTTTTCCAGAAATTGCCATTTTAACAGTATTCTATGGAATGTTAAAGAATGTTATTCTGAAGATAAGACTTATTTGAAAAGTGACAACATCTCACTTCATGGAAACATTTCCTTTACATTTGGTCCACCTAGTGGTGATTTATATTATTGTCCTAATAAAAATAAGACAGTATTGCTGCTATTAGCTATACAGCATGGAAACAGGCACCTTGTTCCCACCTTGTCCATGCAGGCCACGTTGGCATTTGGCCCATTTCCCTTTTTCTGCATATATCTGTTCAAATGTCATTTAAACATTATAATTGAATTTGCTTCTTCCACTTTTTCCAATATTCCATCACCTTTAATGCAACAGTCCATCAACGCCATTTCAGTATTTTGGAATTTTTCAACACGATGTTCAAACAGAAAAAGAGAGTGAGGTCAGGTGGAATAGGAACTGGTGTGAGAGGGGAGGTGAATACCGAATTAAAAGTGTTATATATGAATGCACGGTATACGAAATAAAGTGGATGAGCTTGAGGCTCAGTTAGAGATTGGAAAGTATGATGTTGTGGGAATTACAGAGGCATGGCTGCAAGAGGATCAGAGCTGGAAACTGAATATTCAGGGGTATATGTCCCATCAAAAAGACAGACAGGTGGGCAGAGGGGGTGGGGTAGCTATTGGAATGGCTTAACTCACGTACAGTGATTAAGATCCAAAGACTTTCATTAGCAATACAGCATAGGTAACTTCATCTTAACACACACCTCAAGATGGGAGAAGAAAGGGAAAAGGGCTTTCTATTAAACCAGCAGGTGGAGCCACAGTATGACTCAAAAGTCAAACATAGCCCGGGTACTTCACGGTGGGCGTGCATACACGACCAGCACGTGTGCGATATAAACCATTTCCATTTTTCACTACCGGGGACAGAGTCAGTGGTATGACTGGTGGCAGAGATTGAAACAACATTCCCGGTGATGAAACAGGGGACTTTGGCACAGGCGGAGGAGGCGTCGCCATTGGCAGAGTAGTCGTTTCATAAGTAGGTGTTGTGCTGGTACAGGTGGACCAATGCCGCTGGATGTGGACGGAAGTACACTTGTACGGTCCGGATAATACGGAGGTGGAGCCGGCTCATTCACAGGCAGGATATGTTGTCTGTTACGTCTGTAGGTGCTGTCATCAGCACTGACCAAATATGAGCGTGGCTCAGAGGCAGTTCCAGAAATTACACCTATACAGTTTATACATGACCTTTGTCAGTTTGCAAACGTGACACCTGCCCCTTGGTTAATGTTGGCAGCGGCCTGCTTGTTTTGGCATACCACTGTTTTTGAATGGCACGCTTTTGTTGCAGCCTGGATTGGACTTCCGATGGTGGGACCACCTGTGGGATCAATGCCTGGTCTGCCACAGGCACCATGGTTCGGGTCTGCCTTGACAATAAATGTTGAGCAGGTGAACCCAAGATGGGGTCGTGTGAGATGTTGCGTAGGTTGAGCAGGTCCAGGTACACGTCGGAATTAGCTCTGTGGGATTGTTCCATTAGCTGTTTGGCACTCTTGATAGCCCGTTCAGCCAGTCCATTTGACTGTGGATATTCAGGGCTGATGGTGATGTGGCGAAAACCCCAGCATGCAGCAAACTCTTTGAAGTGTTGGCTGGTAAATTGATTGCCGTTATCAGATAGCAATATACAAGGAGCTCCATGGTCTGCAAAATGGCGAACGAGTTTTGGAACTACCCCGTGAGATGTGGGGCTGCTAAGGAAATCGATGTCAAACCAGCCTGAATACGAGTCAACAAGTACCAAGTACTGCTTGCCATGCCATTCAAATATGTCAGTTGACACTGTATATGCCAGTTGCCGGGTGTGAGAGAAGTGGTTGCATTTGTGGATGAGGTGCCAAGCTGTTGCACACTGCACAGGGTGCCACATTCTCGAGAATATATTCAGCCATACCAGGCCAGTTTTTTGCTCATAGGACAGTGCTTCAGCACCTGGGTGCCCTGCATGGACAGCGTTAAATTACGCGCTTATTTTTGACATGGTGTCAAAAATCTCAGACACTCCTTGCCCAATTCTATTGCTTTCATTTCAGTTTGTTTTTTTTGTCTAGCATCCGTTTTACTATGGCTTCTGCTCTCAGAAAACAAGAGATCCTTGTGTTTGATGAAGAAGTAGCAGAACGGTGGCGCATATTTGAAGCTAAACTCCTAGACAATTGTTTTAACTGTGGGGGTTCGCATGTTGCAGCTTGTGACCGTTGCCCTGCTTATGGGAAATTTTACCATTTCTGTAAGGAAAGGAACCACTTCTTCAAATACTGCCACTCATGTAGCAACAGAGTTCAAACAAGACAATCTGTCAATTCACTCGACCATGAGAACATGCTCTCGGAGCACTCCCACACAGCTCCCACGGACTTCCAGTCTGCTAATTAGCATCTTGATTTGGATGTACACTCCTTGTCTGACTTGTCACATAAGCATCATGATCCCAAGGTAATTTTGATCGTTAATGGCTGATACAGGTGCGAGGTGTAATGTAATGTGTTTATCTCAATTGGAAAAGATATGGAAAATAGAGACCATCACTCCTATGGCTGCCTCCCTTCTTCCGTTTGCAGGAGGGCCAGTGCGCTCTATCGATCAAGTCGAGTTACACTGCTGTCTTGACTCATGTGTCCACAACCTGAGCTTCTATGTTGTTTGTGAAAATGTGCAATCCCTGCTGGGTGTTACGTTCTGTCACGACCTGGGACTGGTCTCTTTCAGTGCTTCCGTTTCTCATCTGACTACATCTTGTGACTTTACTCAAAAAATCCTGACACAATACAAAACTTTGTTTAATCTGCAATTTGAGAGGGAGAAGGTAAAATCGGACGTGTCAGTATTGCAGTTGAACAAAGGGGACTATGGGGACATGAGGGAGGAGCTACCCATTTGTTGACTGGAAAGGGACCATAGCAGGGATGGCTGTGGAACGCAATGGCAGGTATTTCTGGGAATAATCCAGAAGATACAGGATCATTTCATTCCATTAAGGAAGAAAGATTCTAAGGGAAGAGGTGACTGTGGCTGACAAGGGAAGTCAAGAACAGTATAAAAATAAAAGGCGTATAACACATCAAAGATTTGCGACAAGCCAGAGGATTGGGAAACATTTTAAAGATCAACAGAAGGCAACTAAAAAGACAATACGGGGAGAAAAGATGAAGTGTGAAGGTAAGCTAGTCAAGAATATAAAGGAGGATAGTAAAAGCTTATTTAGGTATGTGAAGAGGAAAATTCAGTTAAGACAAATGTGGGTCCCTTGAAGACAGAAACGGGTGAATTCATTATGGGGAACAAAGAAATGGCGAATGAGTTGAACAGGTACTTTAGTTCTGTCTTCACTAAGGAAGACACAAACAATCTTCTAGATGTACTAGGGACAGAGGATCTTGGGTGACGGAGGAACTGAAGGAAATTCACATTAGTCAGGAAATTGTCTTGGGTAGACTGATGGGACTGAAGGCTGATAAATCCCCAGGGCCTGATGGTCTGCATCCCAGGGTACTCAAGGAGGTGGCTCTAGAAATCATGGACGCATTGGTGATCATTTTCCAATGTTCTATAGATTCTGGATCAGTTCCTGTGGATTGGAGGGTAGCTAATGTTGTCCCACTTTTTAAGAAAGGAGGGAGAGAGAAAGCTGGGAATTATAGACCAGTTGGGCTGACATCAGTGGTGGGGAAGATCCTGGAGTCGATTAGTAAAGATGTAATAGAGGCACATTTGGATAGCAATAACAGGATTGGTGAGAACACACCTGGAGTATTGTGTACAGTTTGTTTCCTAAATTGAGGGAGGACATTATTGCTATTGAGGGAGTGCAGCGTAGATTCACAAGGTTAATTCCCAGATGGGGGGGCTGTCATATAATGAAAGAATGGAGCGACTGGGCTTATATTCACTGGATTTTGGAAGGATGACAGGGGACCTTATAGAAACATATAAAAGTATTAAGGGATTGGACATGCTAGATGCATTAAACATGTTCCCAATGTTGGGGGAAGTCCACAACCAGGAGTCACAGTTTAAGAATAAGGGGTAGGCCATTTAGAACTGAGATGAGGAAAGACTTTTTCACCCAGAGAGTTGTGAATTTGTGGAATTCTCTGCCTCAGAAGGCAGTGAAGGCTGATTCACTAGATGCATTCAAAAGAGTTAGTTCGAGCTCTTAGGGCTAGCGGGATCAAGGGATATGGGGAGAAGGTAGGAACGGGGCACTGATTGTGGATGATCAGCCATGATCACATTGAATGGCGGTGCTGGCTCAAAGGGCCAAATGGCCTAATCCTGCACCTATTGTCTATGTATCTACAACACCGCCACTGATTTTAATCTTGAAACCAAAAGTTGAAACAAGACCTTCCAAGGTTTGTCTTTCGGTGGCTAAAATGTTAACCTTAGTGGAATGTGTATTTCCTTTGTTAGGAGTTTAAAACAAACAAAACAATACATAGAAAAATAGTTGCAGGTGTAGGCCATTTGGCCCTTAGAACCAGCAACACCATTCAATATGATCATGGCTATTCATCAAAAATCAGTACCCCGTTCCTGCCTCCCCCCCATAGCCCTTGATTATTGCTCTTGAAAACATCCAGTTTATTGGCCTCCACTGCCTTCTGTGGCAGAGAAAATGCAGATGTTACAAATCTGAAATAAAAGCTGAATGTTCAGCAGGTCAGGCAGCATATATAGAGTCAGAACCAAATGCAATGCTCCCCTTCTTCATCCTAATATGTTTGTGCTAGCTCTTAGACAATATTTCCAATGAAACCTGCACCCTCAGCTCTTTCCCATGGACCTGTACATACATGACCTTCAATTATTGATTAGAACCTTCAGATATTTAGTTGTGCCATGAATCCAGTTCCACCAATCTTCCTGTCACCTTGGCTAGTTTCTTGCTTAATCTGACTGTCATATTCCAAGTAGTGGCATTAACAGCTTTGGCAGAAAGCACACTGTGACCTACTGAGTCTGCATTCACAATCAAGTGCCAGTCTCCCATCTATACTAATCCATTTGTTTCTCCCAATGACCCTCAACCTCAGATTTTCATTCATCCACACATTTGGGGTAATTACAATTAACCGACTAATCAGTATGCCTTAGGGAAGCGAGAGGGAGCGTGGCATCCGGGGGAATCGTACACTTAGGCCCGCAACCCCGGGTGGCGCCAGCAATGGCTGCCTTGACAACAGTCTGTGTGTCCCTTCCTTCTTTATTGTTTTTTTAGTATACGTTAAATGTGTGTTTTTACTGATCTTTAATTTGTTATATGTGCGGGGTGGGGGGGGGGGGGGGGTTGGGGGAAACTTTAAAAAAATCTCTTACCCCGACAGAGATGCGATTTTTTTCTGTATCGAATCTCCGTCCGCACTGCGGTCTAACATCGATGAGCTGGAGGCCTTTGCTGGAGACCGACTTCGGGAGCTCCAGCCGCGGACTTGCCATAGTGGAGCTCGCGATCCTATTGGGGATCGACCTTGGAGCGCCAACCTGCGGACTTGTGGAGCTTGCGGTCCCTGGTTAGAGACTGACTTTGGGAGCTTCGATCGCCCCCACGCGGGAGCTTCGATCGCCCCCACGCGGGAGCTTCAACTGCCCCGACTGCAAATGGTTCGATTGCCCCGACTGCGAATGGTTCGACTGCCTCGACCGTGGGAGAAAAATTAAGGATGAAGATCAGACTTTATTGCCTTCCATCACAGTGAGGAATGTGGGGAATCCGATGTGGTGGATGTTCATGTTAACTTTTATGTACCCGTGTGTCTTATTGCTTTTTTAGTATGGCAATACGAATATCACTGTACCTTTATTGGTACAGGTGACAATGAAAGACCTTTGAAATCGTTGATATTACCTATTTGCTCTTAATGCATATACAAAACATCTTTCAATTTCCCTTTATTTGCCATTATTTTTTCACAGCCTCTTTGCTTTCTCGATTTCCTTTTAATGTCATCCCTGTATATTCTATACTCATTTTACTCTCTTGATACTCAAGGTTTTAAACTTTTGAGAACACGATGCCAAGATAACTGAATAGCTTGCTGATTCATTTCAAAAGTCAGCTCATCGCCCAAGACATTCACAAATAAATATAAACACATAATAAACAAAGGGGAGTAGAACGAGGAATAGGTTACTCATCCCCTCAAGCTAGTTTCTCCATTCATTAAGCTGATGGTTAAAATAGTACCTCAGCACAGTTTTCCTGCTTGTTATATCTTACCAACATGAAAGAAACAAATGCATGCCAACTCTGTCCCAATTAGCCTGCTAATACGCCATATCAATATATCACATGAATTGTATTGTTAGCGTTTGCCCTAAAACATTATGAAAAGCAGCATAACAAAGAGATAAATACAAAGAAGTATAAAGTGCAAAAGTGAGAAGGGGCAGAATGATGCCTCCATGAGTTCCATTCTGGACACTTTAGAATGTCAGAACTTTGGAAGTTGGAGAGGATGTACAGTGAATTTTCAAGAATGAATCTGCTACAAGGAAATTAGAGAACTAATTACTAGGTAATTTATCTTACAGCTCTCCTGGAATTCATTCTGAGCAATTTGAAGAATTGGTGGCAAATCATTTTCATTTTTGTTCATTCTGTTTATCTGTTAAAGCAGATTATATAATTTTTTTTAAAGCGAATTAGATAATTCTCTTAAAAGAAACAATTATTTTATTGGGAGTGGCACTACAGCATGGATAGCACAGGTTTGGAGGGATCGGGACTAAATGCTGGTTGGTGGAGCTAGTGTAGCTGGGACATGCTGGCTGGTGCGGGCAAGTTGGGCCTGTTTCAACACAGTATCACCCAATGACTCTATATAACAGTTTTGCCCTGTTAAAAAAAAGTGGACGAACAACACCTCGTAATTTACAACCCAACAATATCAACGTTGAATTTTCCAAATTTCGGTAACAACAAAAACCCTCCCCCTTCCTCCCTACTCCCAACCTCGCTCTCTCCTGTGCCTCACCTGGACTCACCCATTTCTCTCATCCCTTTCCTTTCTCTAGTTTCTCAATTCACAACTCTGCAAAAAAAACTTTGCACTGTTCATCGTTTCATCTCTGCCCATTGTCAAACCATCTGCCTATCAACTTCCCCCCCCTCACCTGTATCAACCTATTACCTGCCAGGCTTTGTCCTGCCCCTCCTCTCTTCCAGTTTTATTCACCCCCCCCACCCCTACAAACAGTCTGAAGAAGATTCCTAACACAAAACGCAAGCTCTGTAGGTTCACTAGATTGATGCCTGACCCGCTCAGCCACCTGAGCACTTTTTTTCCATAAACTAGCATCTGCAGTTCCTTGCATCCAATATTGTTTTGTTGCCTCTCTGTTTACATTTCGTTGTTAAGGTGTGGGAAACGCCAGAAATCATGATTCTTGACTGCAGGAGAGACATTTGACAGGTATTCCTTGTTCTTAACGGTAGAATTAAAAAAAATCAAATTGTTGGTCATAACCAGAATGAAAGTGATAGTTGCTTTAATAAATACAGTACAGATAAAAGACAAAACTTAAAATTGGCTGAAGCACATTCATTCTATAACTTGGATAGCCTGACACAAAACATCACTTTAATGAGCACAGCAATATGTCTTGAATATCTAACACTTGCTCATCCTTTTCATCCAAAAAGCAACCTGTAGAACGCAAATAAAGGATCAATCACAGCGATATTGATATAATTTGACTGAATATAATTAATAAGATTGAAGAACCTTAAAGCTACTAGAAATGAAAAGGAATCTTTGTTTCAAATGAAGCAGAAATGCAAACCCAACTTCAATCATGTAGCTGTGAGGGAGTTTATTAACATTTATCTGGTTAAAAATGGTTCAATCAGAACTTTATCCGTTAGAATAGTCATTAATTACAATCAATATTACAAAGGTGATTTGTCCCCAATGCTGCAGTGTTGGAGGACCAGTGAGGAGAGAGTCAAGTGGGAGAACTTAATTGATAGGAGTTTGAACAAATCTGGTTAGAACACTGAAGGCGAATGATGGGAAAGTTCACCTTTGAGCGTCATATTAACATTTATACAGAACTTCAAAAGTTAAACCTTCACTACATAAATCAAAGATGTGGTAGATTCTATGAATAGGTGCATCATGAAAGACCTAAGGTATCAAGTAACCTATTTTCCATTGATACCATTTTTATATGCCATCTCTACCTTGCATTGTCACACCAATATGCAACAGCGATTATTTAACACATCAGTTGCTAGAATCTGCAAGTGCCAAGCAACCTTTGGCACTTCATTCAACTGGTCTGCTTTAACAGTATCACCCAGTTAATAACAGATCAGTATTATGATACAAACCTGATCTAGTCTTTATCTAACACGTAGCATTTTATTTGTATTCAATACTTTATAATTTTGTCAACACTTTTCATTTTTAAAAGCCATCATAAACCATGGATGCTTATTTTTGTGATGCATGCGCAAATTTTGCACTCCTATTGGGACACTCACAAACCATAATTTTAACTTACCATTATAAAGAGAACCTCCCTCTGCATATTCCATAACAAGGCATACCTGGAATTAAAGCATTACAGTGAGGTTACACAACATATTTACATCCTCCCACCATGATAATTTATTGGTAAAACCAGATTGAGATTTTTTTCTGACTTTGGACCTACATTAAAGTGATGCCGCTATCCAGTTAATGCACCAACAACACCAAAGGACAAATTTTAGGCACATGCACACCACACTTTAGTCTATGTTTAAGAAAAAACTGCAGATGCTGTAAAAATCGAAGGTAGACAAAGTTGCTGGAAAAACTCAGCAGGTGAGGCAGCATCTATGGAGCGAAGGAATAGGCGACGTTTCGGGTCGAGACCCTTCTTCAGACCCGAAACATCGCCTATTCCTTAGCTCCATCGATGCTGCCTCACCCACTGAGTTTCTCCAGCATCTCTCCCAAATGCCTCCTTTTTATCTGCTTGCTGGAGTCTGGCCAATGTTTCTAGAGATCTGGGATGCACTCTCCGTATGCATACTTAGAACCTTCTCAGGTTTGTCAATCCCTCTTTTGCCTCCATTCTGTCAAATTGCTGTCCAACATCCAATCATAGATATGCTTAAATGTCATTCAAGAAAGTCATCTCTGTTAGCACTCCTGATAGACTCTATTTTCAGTTATTGATGTCAAATTTTGTTTGTGGCCAAGATAAATTTACAATATAACCCAGGTCCTCTGCTTCTCTGACTATACAATTTATCATGCAAGAATAGTGATCTTAAACAGCAATCTTAAGTGCAATACTCTGCTATATTTCCCTTTCTAAGCCTTATTGTTTCCTCTCTTTGAAACCATGTTTAGAATCTTCTATCCTCTGGAAGGAAGCTTGAAACTCTTCAATGGTATATTTATGTCAATGGGTAGTAAACGGGAGCAAAACGTGAGCAAAATAATTTATCTTTGCTTCCCAGAATAATCTTGCCAGACATGAAGTTAATGTAATGTTCTAAAAATTGGAGTAAGTTGTTATGAGTTAACCCAGTTACGAGTTAAGTCCTCTTTATATGAACCAATACAATTTCTCAGAAATATTCAGCACTCTTACTTGATCAAACACTAGTAATGTGCAATTAGGTTGCATAGCCGAAAATACTTCTACTAAAATCAATCTACATACTGGATTTAAACAGGCTCCATAGAGTTTCACAATATTCGGGTGCGTCACACGTGACAGTTGACGAAGCTGCAACAAAAAAAGAGAAAATCAGTTATCAAAATAATATTAACAAGTCCTGGATCAAACTACACAGTAAAACCGCCTTTGTTTGGATGCAGTTTGAGGAAACACTACCTCAAGCTGGAAAAAAAAGTAAATACATGCTCCTACAAAACAGGATCAGGTGCACGGCACAAAGCATCTAAATGACAGATTTTGAGAAAGCACACTATTAAAAAAAACCCCATTCTGGAATAACAGAATTTTGTACACTGCAGAGCCATTTATAATTTACTTGTTTTCATGTTGTTATGAGAAATCCTAACATAGTTTACTCTTATTTGTAGTTTGATGTGACCCCAAATCACTGGGACTTCAGGACAAATTAAACCTACAGAGCCCTCCATAATGTTTGGTACAAAGACCCATCATTTATTTATTTGCCTCTGTACTCCACAATTTGAGATTTGTAATAGAAAAAAATTAGATGCGGTTAAAGTGCACATTGTCAGATTTTAATAAAGACCATTTTTATACATTTTGGTTTCACCATGTAGAAATTACAGCATTGTTTATACATAGTCCCCCCATTTCAGGGCATCATAATGTTTGGGGCACAGCAATGTTATGTAAATGAAAGTAGTTATGTTTCGTATTTTGTTGCATATCCTTTGCATGCAATGACTGCTTGAAGTCTGCGATTCATGGACATCACCAGTTGCTGGGTGTGTTCTCTGATGATGCTCTGCAAGACCTGTATTGCAGCAATCTTTAGCTTATGCTTGTTTTGGGGGCTAGTCCCCTTCAGTATATAAAAGGCATGCTCGATTGGGTTCAGATCGGGTGATTGACTCGGCCACTCAAGAATTGACCATTTTTTAGCTTTGAAAAACTCCTTTGTTGCTTTAGCAGTATGTTTGAGATCATTGTCTTGCTGCAGAAAGAAACCGCCGGCCAATGTTTTAAAGCATTTGTTTGAACGTTCAGACAGGATGTGTCTATACACTTCAGAATTCATTATGCTACTACCATCAACAGTTGTATCATCAATGAAGATAAGTGAGCCAGTACCTTCAGCAGCCATACATGCCCAAGCCATAACACCCCCACCACCATGTTTCACAGATGAGGTGGTTTGGATCTTGGGCATTTCCTTCTCTCCTCCATACTTTGTTCTTGCCATCACTATGATATAATATGAGTTAATCTTCGTCTCATCTGTCCACAAGACTTTTTTCCAGAACTATGGTTGCTCTTTTAAGTACTTCTTGGCAAACTGTAACCTGGCCATCCTATATTTGCAGTTAACCAGTGGATTGCATCTTGCAGTGCAGCCTCTGTATTTCTGTTCATAAAGTCTTCTGCAGACAGTGGTCATTGACAAATCCACACCCGACTCCTGAAGAGTGTTTCTGATCTGTCGGACAGGTGTTTGGGGATTTTTCTTTATTTATAGGGTGAATTATTCTGTCATCCACTGTGGAGGTCTTCCTTGGACTGCCAATTCCTTTGCGATTAGTAAGCTCACCGGTGCTTTCTTTCTTTTTAATGATGTTCCAACAGTTGATTTTGGTAACCCTAATGTTTTGCTGATGTCTCCAACAGTTTTATTCTTTTTGCTCAGTCTCATAATGGCTTCTTTGACTTTCATTGGAACAACCTTGGTCCTCATTTTGATAAACAGCAGTAAAAGTTTTCAAAGATGATGGAAAGACTGGAGGAAAGTCTAGGTGCTGAGAGCTCTTTTATACCCGCATTGAGAAGGCAAATAAACACACCTGAGCAATTGCAAACACCTGTGAAGCCATGTGTCCCAAACATTATGGTGCCCTGAAATGGGGGGACTAAACACAGCTGTATTTTCTACATGGTGAAACCAAAATGTATAAGTACGTACGTTTATTGGCCAAGTATTCACATACATTTGCCTTGGTGCTCTGCCCACAAGTAACAACATGACATACAGTGACAGTTTCGAATGACTCAGAAAACACTAAACATTAATAATAATAAAACATTAATGATAAAACACCACTGACAAGCACGTGAACCAACAAAATATCAGATTGGGAGGCTACAGATTTTTGGCTGTTGAGTAGAGCAACTACTCGTGGATAAAAACTGTTTTTATGTCTGGCTGTGGCAGCTTTGACAATCTGGAGTCGCCTTCCAGAGGGAAGTGATTCAAAGAGTATGTGGCCAGGGTGAGAGGGGTCAGAAATGATCTTGCTCGCTCGCTTCCTGGCCCTTGCAGTAGTTCATCAATGGAGGGAAGGTTTCAGCCAATAGCCTTCTCTGCTGATTGGATGATTCGCTGCAGCCTCCAGGTGTCGTGCTTGGTGGCTGAGCCAAACCAGACCATGATGGAGAAGGTGAGAACAGACTCTACGATGGCCGTGTAGAATTGGACCATCATTGCCTGTGGCAGATTGTGCTTCCTCAGCTGCCGTAGGAAATACATCCTCTGTTGTGCCTTTTTGACTGTGGAGTCGATGGTCGCCCCCCCCCCCCACTTAAGGTCCTTGGAGATGATGGTTCCCAGGAACTTAAAGTACTCCACAGATGTGACTGTGGTGTTGTTGATGGTGAGTGGGGTGAGGGGAGGGGGAGCTCTCCTAAAGTCTACAATCAATTCCACTGTCTTAAGAGCATTGAGCTCCAGGTTGTTGCTACGCACTGGGACGCCAGCTGTGACACTTCCTGTCTGTAGGCAGATTTCTCCCCATCCTGGATCAGTCCAATCAGGTTTGTGTCGTCCGCTAACTTGAGAAGCTTGACAGAAGTGTCTGTGGAGGTGCAGTCGTTGGTGTAGAGAAAGTAGAGGAGAGGAGAGAGTACGCAGCCTTGCGGTGCTCCTATGCTGCGCATTTGCGGGTCCGAGATATGCTTTCCCAGCCTCACATGCTGCTTCCTGTCTGTTAGGAAGTTGGTGATCCACTGACAGAGGGGTTCAGGCATAGTCAACTCGGAAAGTTTGGAGTGTAGTAGCTCTGGCACAATGGTGTTGAATGCAGAGCTAAAATCAACAAACAGGATCCTCGCATAGGTCCCCTGGCGGCCTAGGTGCTGTAGGATGAAGTGCAGGCCCAGGTTGACTGCATCATCCACAGATCTATTGGCCCGATATGCAAACTGCAGAGGGTCCAGCAGGGAGCTGTAATATTGTTCAGCTTGGCCAGCACAAGCCTTTCGAGTGTCTTCATGACTACAGAGGTCGGAGCGACAGGCCTGTAGTCATTAAGACAAGAAAGTCTTGCCTTTTGGGGTACACGGACAGTAGTGGAGACTTTGAAGCAGGCAGGGACAGTACATGTTTGCAGGGACTGGTTAGAAATGTCTGTATAGACCGGTGCCAGCTGTTTGGCACCGGTCTGCTTAAGAGTAGAGGGGGAAACACTGTCAGATCCTGGAGATTTCAGCCTCTCCACCTCCTCTATTTTTATTGTTGATATTGGATAAGTTATGTTGTGCTGCACAGATGGTGTGGGTGACTGGGTGTGAAGTGGTGATTGGAGGGCGGTGGGTGTAGAAAGGCCCAGTCTTTGCAGACTGAGGTCATGCTGTGAGTGGGTGTGAAGTGTTGGTTGGCGTGGGAAATTGTCCAGTCTTCTCATACTGGAGTTTTGCCTTAAGTAGGTGTGAAGTGGTGAATGGGAAGGAGAGGGTGCAGGGTCCATTCTTTGTAGACTGCGGTCTGGCTGTGTAGGTTGGGGGGGGGGGGGGGGGAGGTACCAGGGTTGCGTTTCTGATTTTCAAACTTGCAGCAAAACTCATCCAGGTCGTTGGTCAGCTGACGATTGTCCAAAGAGCGGGGGGGCTTTCCTCTTGGAGCTGGTAATTTCTTGCAAGCCCTTCCAAACTGAAGAAGAGTCACTAGCTGAGAACTTGCTCCTCAACTTCTCAGAGTACCTTTCCTTGGCAGCTCTGATTCCTCTTCTCAGCTTGTACTTGGCTTGCCTGCAGAGGTCTGCATCCCGCTCCTGTAGGCCTCCTCTTTAGACCGTCGGAGCTGTCTGAGTTCTGCAGTGAACCAGGGCTTGTTGTTGTTGAACCATGTCCGGGTCTTAGTTGGAATGCAACTGTCCTCGCAAAAGCTGACATGTGATGATACAGTGTCCGTATACTTATCGAGGCTTGTGGTTGCTTCCCCGAACACATTCCAATCTGTGCAGTCAAAGCAGGATTGTAGGTTCTCAGTGCCCTCGCTTGACCACCTTTTCGTTGTTCTGACCACAGGCTTAGCAGCTTTTAGTTTCTGCCTGTAGGCCGGAATAGGGTGAACTAGACAATGATCAGAGAGACCCAGACCCGCCTGGGGAACAGAGCAATATGCGTTCTTGATTGCCGTATAGAATCAGAATGAATGCCTTTCATTCATTCTGATTCTATACGGCAACAGTGATCGAGTGTTCTCTCCCCTCTGGTGGGGCAGGTAACATGAAGTCTGTATTTTGGATGGTCACGGCTGAGGTTAGCTTTGTTAAAGTCCCCCAAAACAATGACCATGGAGTCCGGGAAGTCACTCTCTACCCTCATTACGTGGTCAGCGAGTTGCATTTGCGCCTCACGTACGCAGGCTTGGGGGGGAGGGAGGAATGTAAACTCCAGCGAGAATAAAGGAGTTGTTCCGTCAGAGAGTAGAAGGGTTCGCAGTTTATAAAGAGGGATTCTAGGTTGGGAGAGCAGAAATTTGACAGTACCGTGATGTCGCTGCACCAATCCTGGTTGGTATAGAAGCATATTCCACCGTCTCTTGACTTCCCCGCTGCCTCCGCTTCGCGATCCGCTCTGTGAAGTTGGAAGCCAGCCAGTTGCAGCGCGCTGTGCGGGGTCGACTCACAAAGCCAGGTCTCGGTGAAACACAGGGCAGCAGCTCGAGAGAAGTCTTTGTCTGTCCGATGCAGGAGTTGCAGTTCGTCCACTTTGTTCTTGAGGGAACGTACGTTTGCCAGGAATATGCTCGGGAGTGGTGTGCGTGATCCTCGTCGGGTGAGCGCTTCCCACGGGTCCTCCTCCATCCCAAGACCTTGAATGGAGCCACAGTCCCGCAGACGAGTACGTCCAAATAATCCAGCGAGTGAAAGAAATCCGGAACGATGTTTCGAGGTACTGTATGTCCGATGTTTATGAGTACCTCTCTCGTGAAAGTAATCTTTGTAGGTTTTTCACAGACGACACGAACGAACAAACGCATACAAAACAGCAAGGAGCAGTACACTGTGGCCGCCATCATTGGCGCCAGCAGCAGCAGCTACACTGCAAGCAGCAATACTCCAGCAACTACAAATAAAAATTCCCTTTAACAACTGACAATGTGCAGTTTAACCACATTAATTTTTTTTCTATTATAAATCTCAAATTGTGGAGTACAGATCAGAATAAATGATGGGTCTCTGTCCCAAACATTATGGAGGGCACTGTAATTAGCAACCAACAGTTTAGTCTTCCTAATTACACGGGTAAAAAGCAATGTCCGTACATGAATTGGAACTTCCAGCATCGCACAACCTTGCAAATCCTTCTCAATAAACATTTCCAGAGATTCTTCCAACGAAAGCAAAAGTTAGAATAACAAGTTTCAAAGAAGACAGTCCTGGCACAAATCCAAAGATGATATTTTCTGCTTATTTGCAACTGTTAGCAAGCAAGCTTCTCTCTTTGTATGGCTCACAGCTAATAGAAGTTGCTTTAATCGACAAGGTATGTTGACATGGTTCCACAATAGACATAATTAGTAAAAAAAAAAGTATATTTTGAGATGATACAGGTGAGTATAAAGCAGGCATCGGCAGCCTATGGCCCATGGGCCGGATTCGGCCCATAACCTGAAAATATCCGGCCCGAAGGCGTAACCCAAAACACACACAACACTTATCCGAGAGTAGTTCTCACACACACACAGCCAAGTCATAATGTATACACACATTTTCAAAGAACAAATATTACCAGAAACATTAGCGGAATCAACGATTACACTTATACCTAAAAAAGATAAAGATTTAGAAGACCCTGGATCATACAGAGCCATTGCACTGTTAAATACAAATCAAAAAATATTAGCGAAAACCTTAGCTAGAAGATTAAGTAAATATGTTAGTAAATTAATAAATGCGGATCAAACGTGGTTTATACCCAAGAGATACTCATGCACTAATCTGAGACGTCTGTTTAATATAATGCATTCATATAAACTGAAGAACAAGACTTATCAATTATTTCATTGGACACAGAAAAAGCTTTTGATCAAGTGAAATGGGACTACCTGGTTAAAGTATTGCAAAAATTTCAAATGGGAGAGAATTTTATCTCATGGGTAAAACTATTATATGACAGGCCCACTGCTAGAATATTAACTAATAACATGTTGTCTCCGAAATTTCAATTATCAATAGACAGGGATGCTCACTATCACCTCTGTTATTTGTTCTTGTAATAGAACCTCTAGCTGAAAGCATTAGAACACATCCGAACATCCATGGTTATAATACAAAATGTTCAAATAACAAAATATCATTATACGCAGATGATGTACTACTGCACATCACAAAATCACAAATCAGCATACCAAATATATTAAATCTAATAGAGGAATTTGCATCCTTTTCAGGATATAGAATAAATTGGAATAAAAGTGAAATTATGACGATAAAACCTCAAGACTCAACACATCTGCTAAAATTCCTTTTTTTTAAATTGCTACAGAAAAATTTAAATATTTGGGAATCAAAATTACCAGAAAATATAAATCTTTATTTAGTGCAAATTATATGCCCCTACTTAACAAATTAAACGCCCTGATTAAGCTTTGGAAAACTCTTCCGATGTCTTTAATAGGACGAATAAATGCTATAAAAATGATCTTTTTACCAAAAATTTTATATGTATTCCAATCAATACCAATATACTTACCTAAAAACTTTTTTAAAAAACTGGATTCTGATATTACAAATTTTATATGGGACTATAAATCTCATAGAATTCAAAGAAGACATTTGTGCAAACCTAAAGAATTTGGTGGATTAACACTCCCTAATCTTTTGTATTATTATCGGGCAGCAAGCATCAAAAATGTGATTCACCTGTTGGACAACTCTGCCCAGCGGTTGGATTAGATAGTAATAGAGAGAGAGGAATGCGCCCCTTTCAATATAGGTGCGATCCTTCTCTCACCAACAAAACTGAATAATACAATATATAGTAAAAATCCAATTATTCATAGTACTATTAGAATTTGGAAACAAATAAAATTAACCCTTAAATTACGAAATTATCACTTCTCACCCCCATAGTCAATAATCCGCCGTTTAAACCTTCTAGTATTGATAAATCATTTGCATATTGGGAAAGAATAGGAATTAAAATGTTCGGAGACATGTATGAAAATGGAAATGTCTTATCATTCCAACAACTACAACTTAAATACAATCCGCGAAGTAATCAATATTTTAAATATTTTCAAATTCGTGATTATTTGAAAAAATATACACAAGGATATCAAAATTTGTCTCCAGACTTATTAGACGAAGCAATGAATATAAAGGCGGATTCAACTAATTTAATATCATACTTGTACAATATTATCCTAAATATAGAAATACCATCATCTGATAGAATTAGAAGAGATTGGGAACAAGAACTAGCTGTAAAAATCTCGAGAGTTGGGATAAACACTTGCTACATGTGCACAAATGCTCAATCAATGTAAGACATATTTTAATCCAATCTAGAACCTTACATAGACTATATTATTCAAAAACTAAAATAAGTAAATGTTTTCCAAATGTCTCCCCAATTTGTGATAAATGTCTATCCCAAGAAGCAACCATAGCGCATTCCTTTGTTTTTTTTGCATAAAAATGAAATTCTGGAATGAAATCTTTGAAATTTTTACAAAATTATTCAAAATAAAACTGAAACCGAATGCAGAATTGATTATTTTTGGAACAATGGAAGCCAGCTTTGAGCTGACTTCGTTCCAAAAGAGCTTCCTTAATTATGGCTTAATAATGGCAAAAAAACGTATACTTAAATTCTGGAAAAACGCTCCCACATCAACGATAAATATGTGGATTTCAAATATGTCCGAAATGTTACACCTTGAAGATATGAGATTCCTCCTAGCAGGCAAATCAGACCATTTCCAAAAGATTTGGTCTCTATTTATCGAGTTATTACAAGCATAGGATGCAACACAACTCTGAAAATAAATGGTATCAGGACCTGGTGAGAGGTGTGCAAAGATACAAAGTAGGCACATCTCTTTTATCTTATCTTATTTTACTTTCTTATATTTTCTAATCTTCTATATTTTTTCTTCTTTCCCTTTGTTTTTTTTTAATTCTTTCTTGTGTCTTTTACTTCTACGGGTTCTTCCTGATCACTCTCTCACGCAATTACTATCTTATTCAACTTTCTCTATTCTTCTTCTTCTTAAAGTTTAAAATAAGAAGTGGTACAGGAAATGTATTATGTTTTTTTGGCTTATATCATTGTAATGTACATTACTTCTAATAAAGAAAATTAAAAATAAATTAAAAAAAAAAGCAAAGTCCATATCACAACACCTGTCCACTCACTCTCTCTCTCCGTCCCGTCCGTCCCACCTTCCCGACCACCCGGAGTGATGCTCTCCCCATCTAGGTGCCGCGGCATGTGTGAAACTGAGGCGGGCTGAGAGCGGCTTCAGCGAAGCGGTGCTGGTGCGGTTTCCTTGGGAGCCCAGCGGCGGGCCGCCTGGAGGAAAGCGAAGCATCAGCGGGGTCGGTGAGGCATTCCGCTCCGGCCACAGTGTTGCACTTTAGTTGTAGTTTATCGCGGGGGTAATTGGCATTATGTTACATTTTTGTTGCGATTTTTAAAAAAAACAATAATTAATTATTTATTAACTATGGCAATGGACGTGGCCTGCCATTTATTACACAGACATGGGTCCTTGCTCCTTTGCAGAACAAGGTTGCCGACCCCTGGTATAAGAGTACATAAAACATACGGAACATAATGTTGAGATATACTTATTTTTTGTAGCTTAGCTGTTATTATAGGAAGTGGCACTTTAGCTAAAACTAATAGACAGATAGGTCAAATCTATTACCAACAAGTTGTATTATTAATTATGGGGGGAAAAACCCAGTGTGCCCAATGTACATATGTGATTGATGATCAATGAAGATTCAGCCTAAAAACATGCTAAATACACCTTGACCATCAACTATCCATTTACACTCATCTACATGAATCTCATATTTAATCTCAACACATTCTCACCACCAGCCACCAGTTTCTACCAAGGATTTGTTAGCATATATTTGGAGAGAACTAGAATATAAAAACAGGGATGTAATGCTGAAGCTTCATAAGGCACTAGTCAGACTGCATTTGGCTTGAGCAGTTGCGGGCCCCAGATCTGAAGAAGGATGTGCTGGCATTGGAGAGGGTCCACAGGAGGTTTACGAGAATGATCCCTGGAATGATTGGGTTAACACATGATGAGCATTTGATGGCACTGGGGAAATACTCAATGGAGTTTAGAAGGATGAGGGGGACCTCATTGAAACTTACCTAATAGAAAAGCCCTGGGTAGAATGGATGTGGATAGGATATTTCCACTTGTGGGAGAGTTGAGAATCAAAGAGCATAGGTTCAGGGAAAAAAGGATGTACATTTAGAAAGTATATACAGAGGAATTTCTTTAGTCAGAGGGTGGAGAATACATGGTATTCATTGCCAGACGGCTGTGGAGGCCAAGTCATTGGGTGTTTTTATATGCGGAGATTGACAGATACTTGATTGGTAACGGTGGCAAGGGTTATAGGGAGAAGGCAGTAGAATGGGGTTGAGATGGAAAGATGGATCAGCGATGATTGAATGGCCGAGTAGACTTGATGGGCCAAATGACCTTCTTCTGCCCCCATGATTTATGAACTGAGAAGGAGGTGGAGGTCGGTTCTCTTCATACTTTCAAATGAGAGCTAGTTAGGGTTCTTAACGATAGCGGAGTCAGGGGACATGTGGAGAAGGTAGGAACGGGGTACTGATTGGGGATGATCAGCCATGATCACATTGAATGGCGGTGCTGGCTCGAAGGGCCGAATGGCCTACTCCTGCACCTATTGCCTATTGTATATTGAACTAGGAACAAGTTAACGTAGTCAATTATCGTACTAACCTTCATGTCTTTTGGATGTGGGAGGAAAACCAATAGTCAGTCAGTCACAGTCAAACTTCATGCAGACAGTACCAGAATGAATTGGACTGAACCAGAGGTCTGGATTGAAAGAGTGTCTCCGGTACTTTGAGGGCTGAGGTTCTACTGGTACTTCTGCTACTGTTCCACCTTAGATTTGCGGCTTTGTAACCAGTTCTCAATAAGACATCCATATGTGTCTACATCTTTGCTATTTGCATACAACTCTCCTTTAACCATTTACTGGCATAAAAAAGCAATTATCACTGTTATGTGCTTTCAGTGCAACTAATGTACAGCACAGAAACTGGCCCTTCGGTCCACCATGCCCCTGATGATCTTCCAGTATCAATCTATATTAATCCCATTTACCACACTTAGTATGTAGCCATCTATGCCTTGGCAAAGTACATAGTAGTCAGATCAATAAATTATTGTTCTAAAAATCTGTGATTAGCTCCAAGATAAGTAATTACCTCCACAATGAATGCTTTTCTCTCAGATTCACTTTCAATTTGCTTTATAGCTACATCTTTTCCACGCCATTTTGCTTTGCAAACAACTCCAAAGGCTCCTCTCCCAACAACCTGCAGGATACAGCAAAGAGAAAAAAAAGTTAGCACAAGTTTCCTTAATCGATCTTTGTTTTTTTTTGTTTGGCATTTAAATTATCAAAGGTTTCAAAAGTATTTTATTGTCATGTGTACCAATTAAAGTACAGTGATATGCAAATTATCATACAGCCATACAAAAATGCAACAAGACATACAACTACCTAAAAGTTACCATAAACATCCATAGAATACAACACAGGATGAGGCCCTTTAGGCCACAATGTCTGTGCCGAACATGATGCCAAGCTGAACGAATCTCATCTGCCTGCACACATAACCCATACCACTCCATTCCCATACATATCCACAGCCTATCAAAAAACCTCTTAAATGCACTACCGTGTCTGCCTCAACCATCACCCTTGGCAACGAGTTCCAGACAGCCCCCATTCTCTGTGTAAAAAAAAAAACTTGCCCCGAACATCTACTTCAAAATTCACTCCTCTCAACTTCAAACTATGCCCCGTATAGTCCATAGGGCAAGATAGAATGTCTGTACTTTCAATGCCTCTCATAACTGTAAACACTTCAGTTAGTTCTCTCCTTTGCCTTTGTCAAAACTCTCCTTTTAGCTTGATAGCTTGCTGAAAATTTCCCAATGTTAAAAGCTCTCATGGATCCAGTAAAGATCATTCTTAGATAGCGTCTTGGAGATAACCTGGCAACTCCCAGCTAACAGGAGCCACAAAACATCCCCAACAACTGGATTGTCCTGAAGACCACCACAATTAACATTGGTATAGAAACCGTGGCCTCTGTACCAAAAAGAACCACAACTGGTGATGAGGATTACTCAGAAACCCGCAGCTAATTATTATTTTTTTTTAAAACAGGGTAACCTCAGAAATAACTTGACAGATGAAATTCACCCTTGTTTTCAGTGCACCAGAGCATGATCTGGCCACCTGAGGAAAACTGTTGGTGCAGGTTTGCAAGATTATAGAGATCATTGAATGTAGAGTCTATTAGAGTGAAAGATGAGGACAACAGCAACCCATTTGTGGTTCTGAGATAACAGATGTGCGGGAAATAAAATAGCTAAAGGTAACAACACTGTCAACTATATTTGTACTTATGCACGAGGAGCAATTGAAACAAATAACCTTGTTATTTATAATACTCAGATTTTAACAGAGAATGGAGCAGCTGGACACTCTGTAGTTTAGAAGAGTTGTACACTCTGGAGTTTAGAAGGATGAGAGGGGACCTCATTGAAACATATAAGATTGTTAAGGGCTTGGACACGCTAGAGGCAGGAAACATGTCCTCGATGTTGGGGGAGTCCAGAACCAGGGGCCACAGTTTAAGAATAATGAGTAAGCCATTTAGAACAGAGACGAGGAAACACTTTTTCTCACAGAGAGTGGTGAGTCTGTGGAATTCTCTGCCTCAGCGGGCAGTGGAGGCAGGTTCTCTGGATGCTTTCAAGAGAGCTAGATAGGGCTCTTAAAAATAGTGGATGCAGGGGATATGGGGAGAAGGCAGGAACGGGGTACTGATTGGGGATGATCAGCCATGATCACATTGAATGGCGGTGCTGGTTCGAAGGGCCAAATGGCCTACTCCTGCACCTATTGTCTATTGTCTAACTATCTTAGTAAATGTCAACGTACTGGAAAGATACACATAATTCAGTTATATTTGCTATGTTCAAAAGAAAAAGGCTACATTTGTCATATGGCATCATGATTTATGCCTGTGATGCTGGGAAGATACAGAACAATTATAGACCAGACATTAGAGCTATAGCGTGGAAACGGGTCCCTCAACCCACCGAGTCCACGCCGAGCAGCGATCACCCCGCACTTCTGAATGAGTAAACAAACCATTCATGTTTATCAGCACTTTCTATTCCAGGATATGGAAAGATATAGCTTTTAATCAACTATCGTCAAATTTAATACACCACCTTTAATTATTAATATTGTCAAACAAAGAAATGTACATCACATTAAAAAAAAAGAATTTAGTTATCTTAAAAATATTTTGTACACCCATATTCTTCACAAAAATAGCTGAATATTGGGGTTATGAAAATTATTTTAACAGAGGTGTACGTGTCCCAAAATCTCTTTAAAAGGCTTTGTGCCTCCTCATTGCATAATTCACGTCTTAATTTAAATGACAAGAGTTCATTTCATGATTTTTGTCAAATAATTTAATGAATGAAACATCATAAAAATAATTCACATATTTTACAATGTCCTTTTACCTGCCTGAAGGTATAGACTTTAAGGTCCTCGATTAGAACATTCAAATTTATGATAATTTCTGACAAGATATTTTGCAGCTAAATGCCATCTGCTATTTCTGTATGAAAATTTGAGCAATAAAAAGATGAAAAGGGCTGAATCTATAAGCCAAGTACCTTTATTGTTTGTTGATAGAGGCAAACGTTTAACCTCACATCCTATCTCCAAGTGATTGGTATCTGTGACCATTTGAACTCCATCACTCGCTATTACAATATCCAATTTAACATCCTGCAAGAACACCCCATATTCCTAAATTAGAGAGAGCAAAGATACACTTAATTTAAATAGCTCATCTGAAAGCAGTCTCTCCCCCCCACAAAAAAAGTAGTTTATTTAGTCTATTGTCGCAAGCAGTGAAAACTTTTTTTGTTCCTTGCTGTCCAGTCAGCTGAAAGACAATACATAATTACACTCAAACCGTCCACCACATACAAGATAAAGGGAATAATGTTTAGTGCAAGATAGTAAAGTCAAATTACAGATAGTCTGAGGGTCTCCAATGAGATATATGATAGGTTAGGACCGTTCTCAAATTGGTGATAGGGTGGTTCAGTTGCCTGATAACACAGCTGTGAAGAAACACTCCCTGAAACTAGTGGATTGCAATTTCAAGAAACTTCTGTACTTCTTGGCTGATTGGGGAGGGCAGAAGATGGAGTGCCCGGGATGAGACTTGTCCTTGATTATGATGGTGGGCTTGCCGAGTCAGCGTGCAGTGTAGATGGAGGTATTTATGTACACCTAGGTAGCAGGTGTAGATAGTAAAGGTTGGGTTGTGTGATGACCTGGGCTGCGTCCACAATTCTCTGCAAATTTCTTGCAGTCTTGGATGGAACTGTTCCAAAACCATGCTGTGATGTGTCCTGATAAAATGCTTCATGCAGCACATCTGTAGAAGTTGGTGACAGTTGTTGGGCACATGTCGAACTTCCGAAGCCTTCTATGGATGTAGAGGCGCTGGTGTGCTTTCTTGACCATTGCTTCAATATGGCTGGTCCAGGACAAGCTGCTAGTGATAGGGGCTTGAAGCTTTCAACCATCTCTACTTTGATGCCGCCAATATATAGTGCCCTCCATAATGTTTGGGACAAAGGCACATCATTTATTTATTTGCCTATGTATGTCACAATTTGAGATTTTTAATAGAAACAAATCACATGTGGTTAAAGTTCACATTGTCAGATTTTATTAAAGAGTATTTTTATACATTTTGGTTTCACAATGTAGAAAATACAGCTGTGTTTCGTCCCCCTATTTCATGGCACCATAATGTTTGGATCACAGGGCTTCACAGGTGTTTGTAATTAC
The DNA here is from genome assembly GCA_963514005.1 of Raja brachyura. The sequence continues at coordinate 42,993,815 of OY740785.1, read as the reverse complement.
TCTGGTGTGTTTATTTGCCTCCTATAAGATAGCTCTCAGCACCTACTCTTTCCTCCAGTCTTTCCATAACCATTGGAAACTTTTTTTGCTGTTTATCAACACGAGTACCAAAGTTGTGTGAATCAAAGTCAAAGAAGCCATTGTGGCGCCATCTAGTGGATGAGCCACTTATACAACGAACACTCGTCAGCGGAGGTGGAACAGTCACATGACTGAGTTTGGCGGGAGTTGGCGAGTGAAGATCATCATCAGATCACGGGTGTGTCCTACAACAGCAGCAGAGACCTTGCTAGAGCTTAGCGCGCGTGTGTGTGTGTAACAGTTGTATTTGCCAATAAAGATTACATTCACAACACGTTAATTACTACACCATTATGAGACTGAGAAACAAGAATAAAACTGTTAGGGACATCAGCCAAACCATACGCTTACCAAAATCAACTGTTTGGAACATCATTAAGAAGAAAGAGAGCACTGATGAGCTTTCTAATCACAAGGGGACTGGCAGGCCAAGGAAAGCCTCCACGGCTGATGACAGAAGAATTCTCTCTATAATAAAGAAAAATCTCCAAACACCCATCTGACAGATCAGAAACACTCTTCAGGAGTCAGGTGTGGATTTGTCAATAACCACTGTCTGCAGAATACTTCATGAACAGAAATACAGAGGCTACACTACAACATGCAAATCATTGGTTAGCCGCAAAAATAGATGGGCAGGTTACAGTTTGCCGAGAAGTACTTAAAAGAGCAACCACAGTTCTGGAAAAAGGTCTGTGGACAAGTTAGACGAAGATTAACTTAGAGTGATGGCCAGAGCAAAGTATGGAGGAGATGCAACTGCCCAAGACCCAAAGCATACCACCTCATCTGTGAAACACAGTGATGGGGGTGATATGGACCGGGTATGTATGTAGGTATGTTGCAAAACTTACCTTTAGCGGTGCTGCAGTTCTGCCGCTCCCCGTGTGCGCGACTTTGGCGCCTTTCAGAGGGGGGCGGGCTTAAAGTGCCTTTTTTCGACAGACTGGGATAATCGATTAATGTCGTGCGATTTTGTTGCGGAAGAAAAATCGCTCCGACATTTCATCAATGAAGGTATTTTTAAATTACTCTAAATTATTTGTTAACTAGAGTAATTTTTATATTAAAAGTTGGTTTTTCGGGAGGCTTTAATAATATTTTTATGTTGCGAAATGGGTTCCCAAAAAATGTATGAACAAACAGTATTTTTCCTGCCCACTTCACCGCTAACCGCAATGTTCCAATCCACCGCATTCCACTAAAACCCACTCGCTAGTTGATTTAAATGGCCATTAATTTACAGGAATCAAACACTAAATTCCTTCCATTTAGCCCAGAAATTCATGAAAATGAGATTTAAAAATTATGTTATATTGTGGATTATTGTGTGAATGTTATTTGGACACTTAGGCAATTTAAAAAAAAGTTTATCTTTTCTTAAGAAACGGATAGATGTTTAGATCTACTCATTGAATTTTGTAATTAGCTACAATTAGATAACGAACTAATTATATGCTTTAATTTCAGGTAATCCAAGTAAGATTGTTTAATATTTGTTTCAGAATGCTTCAATCTATAATAACTGAAAATTTCATTGAGTTCTCTTAATTTTTAAGAAAGTTATGGGCTTTTAACTTTTCCAGATCACAGCTTTTGAGTTAAGTCAATTGAAAGGCAATGGTGAGCAAGATGCTAATTTCCGAGTGTGCAAATGGCCATAACTTTCTCAATACTGAAGATTTGAAAGTAAATTAGGTGTCAAATTAAACTTCTTTTTATGCTTTATCTGATGGGATAAATTGCAGACTTGATTTTTTAAATCTCAAAATTTTGTAACATTTTGCTAATGTATGGTTGCTGAAGGTACTGGCTCACTCACCTTCATTGATGATACAACTGTTGGTCGTAGTAGCATAATGAATTCTGAAGTGTATAGACACATCCTATCTGCTCAAGTTCAAACAAATGCCTCAAAATTCATTGGCCAGCAGTTCATTCTACAGCAAGACAATGATTCCAAACATCAAAGGAGTTTTTCAAAGCTATAAAATGGTCAATTATTGAGCGGCCAAGTTAATCACCCAATCTAAACCCAACTGAGCATGACTTTTATAGGCTGAATAGAAAACTGAAGGGGACTAGCCCCAAAACAAGCATAAGCTAAAGACGGCCGCGATACAGGCCTGGCAGAACACCACCAGAGAAGACACCCAGCAACTGGTCATGTCCATGAATCGCAGAGTTCAAGCAGTCAAGCACCCAACAAAATATTAAACACGACTACTTTCATTTGCATTACATTGCTGTGTCCCAAACATTTTGGTGCCCTGAAATAGGGGGGGACTATATATAAACACTGCTGTAATTTCTACATGGTGAAACCAAAATGTATAAAAATGGCCTTTATTAAAATCTGACAATGTGCACTTTAACCACATGTGATTTTTTTTTCTATTATAAATCTCAAATTGTGGAGTACAGAGGGAAATAAATAAATGATGTGTTTTGTCCCAAACATTATGGCAGGCACTGTGCATGTTCAAACTCTGCAAAGGGGCTTGTTCATAATCTTCTGATCCAAACTTTTAAATCGTTTGCACAGATTTTTTTTAGTAATCTATCAGCTTTAAATGTTTTGCAATTAAACTCATGGAAGTATAATAACAGCAAGAAAGAAAGCAGAAACTAAACACAGGGCAATTGATCCCAATAGTTTGAATTCTATTCTACCAAAGAAATCAGTTCTGGAGGCAGTAAAAGTGTCAATTTCTGACCTACACCAACTACACAAGATTAAATATAACGAAAGCAGCAATAACAGTCATCTAATCGTCTGCATACTACAAGAGCAGAACTGAAAACTTGGCTTTGACTCCCTTTACAGTAAATATGATCACAGCCATAAATGTATAATAAGGGAGAAGAGTATGATGGCCAGTTGTAGCACAAGATTAAATACAAATTAGCGACAACATCTTAAGCCACTTCCACAAATAAAATAATATGCCTCAAATTAAGTGTTTCATATGCATTTGTTCATTAAATAACTTTGACCAAGCATTCTGTTTGCATTGCATGATGAGAAGTTGTATCAAAGAGAACTACATCACCTTTCATTTTATTTTCATTGGGAAGAATAGAATGCAGATAATGAGGAGACGGCCTCAGGCAGCGGCCGGTGTGGGGGGGGGGGGGGGGGGGGGGAGTGCTGCCGTGGCCTACCACTGGGGGAGTGTGCGAGGGGAGCGTGGTGGGCGGGAGAGGATGTGTGGACGGGGGTTCCCTCAATTCCCCCACACTCACTCCCTCAAGGTCTCGAGGTTGCAGGAATCGGCCTCGCAGCCCACCAGACTCCGGGCCGCTCCGCACTCCGGGCTCCCCGACTAGGCGCCGCCTTCGGGGCGTCTTCGGGACTCACTGACTCTGGACGGCTTCTGAATTCACTGACTCTGGACTGCTTCTTGACTCACCGACTTCTGGGTGTGGGGGGAAGAGGGTGTGTGTGGGATAGGAGGGGTGTGTGTGGGGGAGGAGGGGTGTGTGGGGGGGAGGAGGGGTGTGTGGGGGGGAGGAGGGGTGTGTGGGGGGGAGGAGGGGTGTGTGGGGGGGAGGAGGGGTGTGTGGGGGGGAGGAGGGGTGTGTGGGGGGGAGGAGGGGTGTGTGGGGGGGAGGAGGGGTGTGTGTGGGGGAGGAGGGGGGTGGGTGGGGGAGGAGGGGTGGGTGGGGGAGGAGGGGAGGGTGTGGGGGAGGGGAGGGTGTGGGGGAGGGGTGTGTATGTGGGAGGGGGCAGGGATGTATGTGGTAGGGGGCAGGGGTGTATGCAGTAGGGGGCAGGGGTGTATGTTGTAGGGGGAGGGGGGGGGGAATGCGGAGGGGGAGTGTGGAGGGGGAGCGGTGTGTGGCCTCCCGGGTCCCTCCGCACTCACCGGCTCCAGACTCACTCAGCGTCTCCCGTTCCCGGATCTCGTTGCACTCAGCGGCTCCCAGCCCTGGCTGCACTCATCGGCACTCAGCCGCAAAAATAGATGGCCAGTTTGCAGTGTCCCCCGCCCGCAAACAACAGCCCCCGCCCTCAAACAACAGACCCTGCCCGCACTCTGCTCACTCCGCTCCTTCAGCTTTATTCTCACCGCTGGTGATTGACAGCGGGTGCCGGAAAGGGTGTCGCCATCCCGGCAAATGACAGACAAATATCTTTTGTAATATTTCATCGATCAGAATAAAACTTGATGCACTTGCAGCACAGAAGAATGGCGAGTAAGGTGACAAAAAGTCGTAGCGCATTTGGGTACCGTTTTTGCGCAAATTTAAAAACAACGCAAACCGGAAGAGGACAAGATGAGAGTTTTATAACTTATAGATGAAATAGTAAACCAATTGTTCCAATGATTTGGCTATTTTTGAGGCTGGTTTAAAATATCTTGACATGTATTAAGAACGTATGGGATAGAAGCAGGAGTTACCCATTCAGTGCCACATGACTGCTTCATCATTCAATAAGAGAACGGCTGAACTCCTATGACAAAAACGCTACAAATAATCTGAACATCAGAAAGTGAATTAACATTTCAGGCCCAGGAGTGCCTACCGTTCTTCAGGGGAAAGAATTCAAAAGAATGTCACTACATTTTGCACAAAGACATTTATTCGCATTGTATTACTGAATGACTGACTCATTATTCTAAGACTGTGTTCACTAGTTTTAGACACCCCAGCCGGAGGGAACAATATTTCTCTATGTAGTTTGTCATTCCTGACAAAAGGGGCATCGACCGAAAATGTCACCTATTCCATTTCTCCAGAGATGCCGCCTGATCCGCCGAATTATTCCAACTTTGTTTTACAAAATCACCTCTTTATTTTCTTAACTCCACAGAACAAAGTGCTAGCCGTTCTCATAGGATAATTCATGCATCCTCCTCTACCCATCATTTCAGACATGGCGAACTGCTGCTGCACTTCCTTTTTCCTCCTTTATAGTAGTAATCTTCACAGAATATATGCATACTGTTCACTAGTGAAAAAAGAGCTGACTAGAGCTTGAAGACAATAACAAGAACTCTATTTTGCTTCAGGGTTCCGATTATGAGCAGAAAGATTTTGTTCAACAATTTTCCAGTGACTTTGCTAAAAATATGTGCAAGTCAATAGTACGGTGTTTAGTTTCAAAATCATCTCACATTTCAATCCCTTGCTAATATCTCATGGATCAAACATTAACATAAACGTGTGTTCTCATGGAAAGCCTTAAAACCATAAAGGCTGCAAGTGTAAATACCTCTAGGTAGGGAAAATCCCAGTACAAATTTCATCATAAGACTTTCATAAATGTTAATATCTAAATTACACTCACATGCTCTTCAATAGGAAAAAAAAATCGAATAGAGGAAGTTCACACATCCAGCGTGTGTATGAATAGAATGCCTGGAACAGTTGCAGTGATGCAGAAAATACTGTTAGACAGCTTACCTGCGCAAGGGGAATGGAGTACAAGAGTGATCTTTGACACTTTCCTGCTTGATCCCTTGATACCCCTGTGGTCCAAAAGAAAACTCTCTCAGCATTGCATGTGCTTAATGGCTCAATATGCATATCAATAGCTGGGGCAGAGAATTCTGAAGGTTTAAACCCCCAGGAAATGAAATTCCACATTCTCCGACCAAGAAATACCTAGCATCCATCTTGTCACCCTTCGACAGGATCAAAATATCTCAGATTTCAGAAAGGTTTGAGTTGGTTAAGAAAGCCCATCATCTCACAAATCAATTTAGTAAACTTGAGCTATATTCCTTTAGAGGGAAATATATTTTCCTTAAAAAGGATGAAAACAGCATCAAATGTTCTTGAATGTGGTTTCTGTAATGCAGTATCAAGACTTATTTTCTCTTGGACTCCATCTCCCTTACACGGTCAGTAATCGAAAAGAAAAACATTGCAGATGATCAAAGTTCTGATAAAAACTTACAAATTTGTAGCATTTGGATAAGAAGAATGCCTACGGAGAGGCGACATCATGGATTGGAGCGGCCTTTCCCAGAGTCGGGCCCGGAGCATCGGCAGCAGGCACAGTGTGGACTTTCCATCGCGGAATGGGCGTACCCTTGCTGGGGGTTGCCAGAGAGGAGTGGTCCGATCGCTGGCCTGGTGACTTTGGCACAGTGGGGACTGTGGTCCGCGGAGATTCTAGCCGCGGGCGTGGAGTGAACTTATCATCCGGAGCCTGGGATCCCTTGCCGGGGTTCGCCGAGAAGAGCTCCGACCGCTGGCCCGCGGCCAATAACATCCTGAAGCCGCGATCTGCGGAGCTTCTAGCTGCAGGCGGGGCCTTACCATCCGGACCCTGGGATCCCTCACCGGGGATCGCCCATGAAGAGCTCCGACCACCAGCTTGCGGCCTATAACATCCTGAAGCCGCGGACTCCGGTTGGATTCGGGGCCTCCAAGCCGCGGAGCGTGTTCCACCGCCTGTACATCGGGCCGTCTGCAGCGGCAGCTACGGAGGGTCTATGGCCCCGACCAAGCATGAACGAAGGAGGAGGACTGGCTGAATTTTGTTGAAGTGAGGAATGCTGTGGTGGGTGTTTGTGTTAAATTTGTATTGTGTATTGTGTGTTCTTTTTAAGTGTATTGCTGCTGGCAAATTCATTTCACTGCATGTGATGTGCATGTGCGATTAAAATTGATTTTGACTTTGACTAAACTCCCATTTATTGACACTACTTTCAACATGTCCCACTTAGGCGACTCTTTAGGCGACTGCCAGGGACTAGTTTTAATGGAATTCACCAACGACACCTGGCGACAACAGCTACGTCAACCTACGACAGCAAAATTGTCGACTGTTGCCGAAAATTTTTCAACATGTTGAACATTTTGCGCCAGTAGCCAAAAAATCACCTCAGTGGGACAGGCCATAATTCTAGTCACACTTATCCCCAATTCCTGGATTTAGTACTCTGCACACTCCCCTGGAACTGGGTTCTTGACATCCTACCCATAGACTGCAATCAGCAAGGATAGGTGACAAAACCCTCCACAATACTTCTCATGACGCTCTCCGTAATACTGCATCCATAGGCCCTTCCAAAACTGTCTTTATACTTACAACTGTGTGGCCAAATTCCATTCTAACTCAATTTACAAATGTGCAGATAACAGCGCCATAGTGGGCTCGATCTCAAACAATGAAGCAATGGAGTACAGCAGGTAGACAGACAGCTTAGTAGCATGGCGTCAAGACAATAATGTCTCACTCAGTGTCAGCACTACGAAGGAGCCAGTTATTTAGTTCCAGAAGCAATGTAGAGTACACATCCCGGTCTGTATCAATGGCGCTGAAGCATGATAGATGAGAGTTTCAAGTTCCTAGAAGTCAATATCGCCAACAATTTGTTTAAGAGGGAACAGCAGATGCTGGAAAATCGAAGGTAGACGAAAATGCTGGAGAAAGTCAGCAGGTGAGGCAGCATCTATGGAGCGAAGGAAATAGGCAACGTTTCGGGTCGAAACCCTTCTTCAGACTGAATCGCCAACAATTTGGTGTGATGTAAGTATATTGATGGTAGCTAACGTAACCGCGCGCACAGGCACACACAAAAACAGGCAATAATAATAAAAATAATGGATTCCCATAACTGGCCACATCTTCCCATCTTCACCCCTTTCTGCTTCCCTCTGCAACTCCCAGGTCAACTCTTCCCTTCCCACCCAAACCATCCCATCCACAGGTACCTTCCCCTGCAACCACAGAAGGTGCAACACCTGTCCCTTTACCTCCCCTTCGACTCCATCCAAGAACCCCAACAGTCTTTTCAGGTGAGGCTGAAGTTCACTTGCACCTCCTCCAACCTCATCTGTTGTATCCGTTGTTCCAGGTGTCAACTCCTGTATATCGGCGAGACCAAGCACATGCTTGCCGATCGTTTTGCTAAACTCCTCCGCTCAGTCCGCCTTAACCTACCTGATCTCCCAGTTGCTCAGCACTTCAACTCCCCCTCCCATTCCCAATCTGACCTTTCTGCCCTGGGCCTCCTCCACTGTCAGAGTGAGGCCCAGCACAAATTGGAGGAACAGCACCTCATATTTCGCTTGGGTAGCTCACACCCCAGTGGTATGAACATTGACCTCTTACTTTAAATCGCCCTTGCTTTCCCTCTCTGTCCATCCCCTCCCCCTTCCCAGTTCTCCGACCAGTCTTATTGCCTTTGACTACATTCTATCTCTGGCCCGCCCACTCCCCTGACATCAGTCTGAAGATTGGTCTCGACCTGAAACAACACCCATTCCTTCTCTCCAGAAATGCTGCCTATCCCGTTGAGTTACTCCAGCATTTTGTGCCTACTCTTGATTTAAACAAGCATCTGCAGTTCTTTCCTACACAATAATAGTCTCTGTAGTTCAGAGCTTATTTGAAGTTGTAGTGTTTAATAGCTGAATAGCTGTGGGAAAGAAGCTGTTCCTGTACCTGTACCAGGCTCCTGTACCTTCTTCCCATTGGCAGGGGTGAAATGAGTGTGTGGTCATAGTGGTGTGGATCTCTGATTACGTTGGATGCCTTTGAGGCAGCGACTCCGGTAAATCTATTCGATCGTGGGGAGGTCAGAGCTGGTGATGGATTGGGTAGTGTTCACTTGGCGTTCAAGTTACCAAGCCAGGCCGTGATGCAACCAGTCAATATGCTCTCGACTGTACACCTGTAGAAGTTCAAAATAATCCTCTGACATATGCAATTATAAAGAAAGCACATCAGCGCCTCTACTTCTTGAGAAGATTACGGAGAGTCAGTTTGTCAAAGATGACGCTCTCAAACGTCTACAGGTGCACAGTAGAGAGCATGCTGACTGGTTGCATCGTGGCTTGTTTCGGCAACTTGAGCGTCCAGGAGCAGATAAGAATGCAGAAAGTTGTGACCACTGCCCAGTCCATCATCGGCTCTGATCTCCCTACCATCAAAGGGATCTATCGCAGTCGTTGCCTCAAAAAAGCTGCCAGCATCATCAAGGACCCACACCATCCTGGCCACACCCTCATCTTTCCCCAGCAATCAGGTAGAAGGTACAGGAGCCTGAAATCTGGTACATCTAGGTTCATGAACAGCTTGTTCCACACAGCCATCAGGCTATTAACCTTGCCATCAAACAAACTCTAAACTATAACAACCTATTGCACTTTATCTGTTTATTGATGTATATATATATATATATATATATATATATATATATATATATATATATATATGGTTTATGCTATATAGACACACTGAACTGTTCTGTATATATGCTTACTATATTCTGTGTGCTGCAGCAAGCAAGAATTTCATTGTCCTATCTGGGACACATGACAATAAACTCTGTTGACTTGGAAAATTTCTTTGGAATTGCATCAGTGTGCTGGGTCTAGGAAGGATATTTGGACATATGCACGCTCAGGAATTTGATGTTTTTGACTCGCTCCACCATCTGGACGCTCATGTTGATATAAACAGGATTGCGGGCCTTCGTCCTTCTGCTTCCAAAATCCACAATCAGTTCATTGGTCTTGCTGATATTGAGAGCTAGGTTGTTGTGCTGGCACCATTTGGTCAATCGATTCATCTCACTTCTATACTCTGACATCACCATTTATAATGCGTCCAACAACAGTGGTGTCATCGGCAAACTTGGAGAATGAGTTTGCACTCTGTCCAGCTACACAGTCGTGTGTATAGAGTGAGTAGTGCAGGGGGCAGAGCACACAGCCTTGAGGAAGAAGTGTTTCTGCCAATTTGAACAGACGGTGGTCTGTGATAAGGAAGTCGAGGGTCCAGTTGCAGAGGGATGCGCAGAAACCCAGTTCTGTGAGCTTGGTAACAATCTTGGAGGGGATGATGGTATTGAATACTGAGCTGTAGTCTATAAACAGGTCTGACGGATGTGTTTTAATTGACAAGTGGTCCAGTACAGAGTGGAGAACCAGTGAGATTGCATCTACCGTGGACCTATTGTGGCTGTAGGCAAACCTTAGTGGGTCGAAGTTCTTGTTGAAGTCGGAGTTGATATGCTCCAGAACCAATCTCTCAAAGCACTTCATCACCACGGATGTTAGTGCCCCCGGTCAATAGTCGTTGACGCACGTCACCTTACTCTTCTTGGGCACCAGTATCATTGATGCCCTCTTAAAGCAGGTGAAAACCTCAGACCTCAATAATGAGAGGTTGAAAATGTAAGCAAAAACTCCAGCCAGTTGGTCTGCACAGGTTTACAGAACTCGACCAGGTCCAGACGCTTTCTGAGGGGTCACACCCCTGAAGGATCTTCTGATATCAACCTCTGTAACTGTGACTGCAATACCATCAGGGCGTATGGGGGGCTCGGGAAGGCACATCCGTGTTCTCCCTATCAAAGTGTGCGTAGAAGGCATAGAGCTTGTCAGGGAGTGATGCTTCGCTGTCACTTGAGCTGCCTCCTGATTTCACCTTGTCGGAAGTAATGGCATTCAAGCCCTGCCACAGTTGCCAAACATCCGGCTCGTCCTCCAGCTTAGAGCGAAAGTCCCTTTTGGCCTTTTAGATGGTCTTATCAAGGTCATATCTGGACTTCTATTATACCTCTGAGTCACCAGACTTGAATGCCCGAGATCTGGTCCTCAGAAAAATATGGATCTCCTGGTTCATCCAAGGCTTCTGGTTAGGACACACCCAGATGTTTTTGTAATAACAGTCCTCCACACATTTCCCCATGAAGTCAGTAAAGACTGTGGCGTATTCATTAGGGTCAGTTGCCGAGTTCTTGAACATTGCCCAGTCTACTGACACCAGGCAATCCCATAGTTGCTTCTCTGATCAGGTCGGTGCAGTCCTCACTGCTGGGGCACGCTCTTATATCAGTAGTCAAGGGTGTTTAATCCTCTGTTACTGTAGGAGACTGTGGTAGTTCGGGAGTGATTTTTTCAGGTTGGCTTTGTTGACGTCCCCGACTATGATGGTAAAGGCTTCGGGATTTGCTGAATGGTGCTTGTTGATCACGGCGTGCAGCTCTTCCAGTGCTAGGCGGACATCTGCCTGGGGTGGGATGTAGACCGTGGTCAGGATGAGGTAGGTGAATAGCCTCAGGAGGTAGAAGGGACAACACTTCACCGTCAGATGTTCCAGGTGTGCTTCATCCACAATTCTCTCCAATTTCTTGTGGTCAGAGGTGTTCCCAAACCAAGCTGATATGCAAGCCAACAGTATTTTTACTCTTTCTTGATACACATGACAAAAATAAACCAATACCAAGTTTTAGCTGTTCCTCTCAATGTACTCTGAGACCAGCGTTGAAATGCACATCCTTCACATTGGTACATATGAACTTCAAATCTTTTCCTGATGACACCAGGAATGACCACTTTGCCAAGAACTTCACCTTGCAACTGCTAACCAGGAAGCTATCTTGAATGGTAGCTTCTGAATGCTAAGCCTTTGCGATTTCAAAGACCCATGTGTGGTCAACATGTGCAAAGTGCAGGTCATTGGTCTTCTTCTACAATACTATAAAAACGTTGCCAAATGTAATTTTGCATGTGGCTGATAATTGTGTGGCTATAATTAATATCACATAAACTTCAATGTTATCACATTCTAACTCAAAAATAAACCAGCAACAGCACAGGAGGCTTGTATGCAGAACTTTACAAGTGGTGATGATGCTGAAGGGTCCCGAACCAAACCCTATCCATTTTCTCTATAGCTTCTGCCTGACCCGCTGAGTCACATCAGCATTTTGCATCTATCCATTTCAAAAGTTAGCCATTTTATAAAGGGAGCTTAATATTTAATATATACTAGACCAAGTGCAGACCTGTTGGGTCTTTCTCCAACGCGCGGTTGCGGGGTGGGGGGCGGTACAGGGGGGGGGGGGGGGGGGAGAGAGGGGGGAGGGGGGAGAGGGGGGAGGGGGGAGAGGGGGGAGGGGGGAGAGGGGGGAGGGGGGAGGGGGGAGAGGAGGGAGGGGGGAGAGGAGGGAGGGGGGAGAGGAGGGAGGGGGGAGAGGAGGGAGGGGGGAGAGGAGGGAGGGGGGAGAGGAGGGAGGGGGGAGAGGAGGGAGGGGGAAGAGGAGGGAGGGGGGAGAGGAGGGAGGGGGGAGAGGAGGGAGGGGGGAGAGGAGGGAGGGGGGAGAGGAGGGAGGGGGGAGAGGAGGGAGGGGGGAGAGGAGGGAGGGGGGAGAGGAGGGAGGGGGGAGAGGAGGGAGGGGGGAGAGGAGGGAGGGGGGAGAGGAGGGAGGGGGGAGAGGAGGGAGGGGGGAGAGGAGGGAGGGGGGAGAGGAGGGAGGGGGGAGAGGAGGGAGGGGGGAGAGGAGGGAGGGGGGAGAGGAGGGAGGGGGGAGAGGAGGGAGGGGGGAGAGGAGGGAGGGGGGAGAGGAGGGAGGGGGGAGAGGAGGGAGGGGGGAGAGGAGGGAGGGGGGAGAGGAGGGAGGGGGGAGAGGAGGGAGGGGGGAGAGGAGGGAGGGGGGAGAGGAGGGAGGGGGGAGAGGAGGGAGGGGGGAGAGGAGGGAGGGGGGAGAGGAGGGAGGGGGGAGAGGAGGGAGGGGGGAGAGGAGGGAGGGGGGAGAGGAGGGAGGGGGGAGAGGAGGGAGGGCGGAGAGGAGGGAGGGCGGAGAGGAGGGAGGGCGGAGAGAAGGGAGGGCGGAGAGGGGTAGGGCCGCTCCCTCTATTCCCCATTCCCCAACTCCTCTACTCCTCTCCCTCCATTCCCCTCCTCCCCCACTCTCCCTCCTCACCTCCCCAGGATCTCCCAGCCCCCCGGGAGCCCGCCGCGCAGGTCCAGAGCAGCAGCCGTCGGCCTCAGAGTCAGCCTCATTTCCTTGGCCTCGCATCCTCGGCGCATTCTCTCTGTACCCCCGGCATGCGGCGTCACACACACTAATCACCGCCACAAACACACTAACTACCCCCCGGCACACATGTTAACTACCGCCCTTGATTATATTAATATTATTAATTTGCTCCTTTTACCCCATAACCGCCTTATCCATTGAAAGGGAGGGGAGGGTGGGGAGGGGGTGGGGTGGAGGGAAGGGGGTAGGGGAGGGAGAGAGGGGAGGGGGGGAGAGAGGGAGTGGGGGGGGAGAAGGGAGGGGGGGGAAGAAGGGAGGGGGGGGAAGAAGGGAGGGGGGGAGAAGGGAGGGGGGGAGAAGGGAGGGGGGGAGAAGGGAGGGAGGGGAGAAGGGAGGGGGGGGAGAAGGGAGGGGGGGGAGAAGGGAGGGGGGGGAGAAGGGAGGGGGGGGAGAAGGGAGGGGGGGGGAGAAGGGAGGGGGGGGAGAAGGGAGGGGGGGGGAGAAGGGAGGGGGGTGGAGAAGGGAGGGGGGTGGAGAAGGGAGGGGGGTGGAGAAGGGAGGGGGGTGGAGAAGGGAGGGGGGTGGAGAAGGGAGGGGGGTGGAGAAGGGAGGGGGGGGAGGAGGGAGGGGGGGGGAGAAGGGAGGGGGGGGGAGAAGGGAGGGGGGGGGAGAAGGGAGGGGGGGGGAGAAGGGAGGGGGTGGAGAAGGGAGGGGGTGGAGAAGGGAGGGGGGGGAAGAAGGGAGGGGGGGAAGAAGGGAGGGGGGGGAAGAAGGGAGGGGGGGGAAGAAGGGAGGGGGGGGAAGAAGGGAGGGGGGGAAGAAGGGAGGGGGGGGAAGAAGGGAGGGGGGGGAAGAAGGGAGGGGGGGGAAGAAGGGAGGGGGGGGAAGAAGGGAGGGGGGGGAAGAAGGGAGGGGGGGGAGAAGGGAGGGGGGGGAGAAGGGAGGGGGGGGGAGAAGGGAGGGGGGGGAGAAGGGAGGGGGTGGAGAAGGGAGGGGGTGGAGAAGGGAGGGGGTGGAGAAGGGAGGGGGGGGAGAAGGGAGGGGGGGAAGAAGGGAGGGGGGGAAGAAGGGAGGGGGGGAAGAAGGGAGGGGGGGGGAAGAAGGGAGGGGGGGGGAAGAAGGGAGGGGGGGGGAAGAAGGGAGGGGGGGGAAGAAGGGAGGGGGGGGAAGAAGGGAGGGGGGGGGAAGAAGGGAGGGGGGGGAAGAAGGGAGGGGGGGGGAAGAAGGGAGGGGGGTGGAGAAGGGAGGGGGGTGGAGAAGGGAGGGGGGTGGAGAAGGGAGGGGGTGGAGAAGGGAGGGGGTGGAGAAGGGAGGGGGTGGAGAAGGGGGGGGGGGAGAAGGGAGGGGGGGAGAAGGGAGGGGGGGGGAGAAGGGAGGGGGGGGGAGAAGGGAGGGGGGGGGAGAAGGGAGGGGGGGGAGAAGGGAGGGGGGGGGGAGAAGGGGCATCCTCAGCGCATTCTCTCTGTATGGGGGGGTGTGTGTGGAGTGGGCGGGCGTGGTCCCATGTGAGCCTGCGGGCCGACTGCGACCGCCGCAATGTTCTAGAAGCTGAGCCGAAGCACGATCGGACTTGATGTCACTAAGCACGCTCGTGCCACGCCTCCCGCAGCTGGAGAACCACAAAAGAAGTCCCCTCACGCTTTTAAGAACGGGGGCGGAGTGGGGTGAGTTCTGATACAACTGAAAACATTGTTTTCAAAGAAGATGGTAACATTCAAACGCTCTCTAGAGATGCTGACTGTCCCGCTGAGTTACTCCAGCATTGTGTATATACCAAAGGTACTAGAGGAGCTTGTCTAGTTTATTTGGTGTATACCTTCACGGTGACATTCAAAGTCCTACATGGGTAGAAAAAGGACATTTTCTCAGCAACATTAAGCATTCTCTATCCACGAGGGAGAATGGGGCATGGATGGACCTTCCATGGATAACAAAAATGATCAATTTAATCCCATTAAAGGCCTCTACTTCGTGTCTAGTACACCTTCCAAGTATAAATATGCACTGTAAATATGCTCTAAAATCATTACATAAAACTCTGGTCTTGTGCTCTTCCGGTTTGGGTGGCTTTTCTATTTGCACAAAAACGGTACACGATAGCGCTACAATTTTCTGCCACCTCACTCACCATTCTCCTGTGCTGCAAGTGCAACAGGTTTTGTTCCGATCGTGGTATATTTTAAAAGTTATTAAGGTTTAAAAATCTTTAAAACCGTGCATGCGGTGACTGGTCTCCTCTCCTGTCAGTCAACGCCATGGCCGGGACGGCGCCGCCCCTTCCTGCACCGCGGCATCTCCCGATTCACTCACTTCTCCTCTCATCACAGTAACTTGTCTACCAGCTCCCCACCACCGGCGGTGGCCGCGGGTGAGGGGGTTAGATCTCCTCGACCAGCTCGTTGAAACTTGTAGTGGCCACCCTGACGAACACCGACTCCAACCCTCTCCGCAGCGGCAGCGAGCAGGCAAGTGGGGATGGGCCGAGCGGCAGCAGCGGGCGGAGAAGGACTGAGGGCAGTAGCGGACAGTCGGGGACAATTGGTAGCAGCGGGCGGTGTGGGGGAAGGGGTGGAGAGTCGGTTTGCAAGGTGGCCGAACAGTTTACACGCACACACACAATCACGATGCAAACTGGTCCAATCGTCAAGTCAACAGGATCTAAACCACAGCTAACAATGAATGACCTGTGGAGGAAGGAACTGCAGATGCTGCTTTTTATGGAGGGAGGGAGAGGCTGAGGGTAGGGGAAAGGAGAGGGAGAGGTGAGGGAGGGGAGGAGGAGAGGGCAAAGATCCTGGGGAGGTGAGGAGGGAGAGTGGGGGAGGATGGGGAATAGGGGGAGAGGAGGGCAGTGGGGGAGGTCAGGAGGGATAGTGGGGGGGATAGGGGGAGGTGAAGTGTGGGGGATAGAGGGATAGGAGGGGGGTAGGGATGGGAGGGGAGAGGAGGGAGGGAGTGGGGGAATGGAGAGGTAGGGAGGGATTGAGGAGGGGAGGAGGAGAGGGGAAAGAAGAGAGGGGGTGAAGAGGAAGGGGAGGGAGTGCTGGGGGATGAGGGGAAATGAGCCGCGCCTGCACAGTTGGGGGCTATGCGCGAGTGGTGGAATATTGCGTTGGGGGGAACGGGTTGCATTGGGGGAACGGGTGAGAGGTGGAATATTGCGTTGGGGGAGCAGACTTCACTTAGTCTCGTATGTTCTAAAATCATTTAACAAAACACACTATATATTAAAATATCTAGAAGCACATGATACAAGTTAACAACTTAGTTCAACTGAATGTCTTGATGCTGACAAACAGCTACAGGTTTGGAAATCGCAAGGGACAGCTCCGTAAACAGGACGCCTCTTGACACAAGGAGTCTGGTAACAGAAGAAGGGTCTGGACCCGAAACGTCCCCCATTTCTTCTCTGTAGAGCTGCTGCCTCACCCGCTGATTTACTCCAGCATTCTGTGTCTACCTAGGAGTCTGGATAATGAATAATTAGACCATTATTATATAGATAATGTGTATAAATGTATGTAACGAAACTCAAATGCATGTGTAAGTAGATTAATTTGTTCAAAAACTTTCAACATGGGGACTGGGGATGGGTGACCACACGAGAATGTCAGTCCAGAGAGACCAATTTAGCTAATGTCATGGATGGAGTGTAACTATTACAAATTACAATTATCACATAAACAGAAAAAGATTATAAATGTATTTACATCTTTGGACGTGGTAAACTTTATTTTGATGAGTGGATTAAGGGTTTATAACAAAGTTAGTTGACGTAACTCAGCGGGACAGGCAGCATCTCTTTAGAGAAGGAATGGGTGACGTTTCGGGTCTTGACCCTTCTTCAGTTTAAACCAACATCTGCCGTTCCTTCTTACACAAAGTTGACGTTATGAAGATAAAGATAGTTGAGATGGGAAATGCGCGGCCATACCATTCTCTCCCAATAGCTACCGTCTATTTCTCAGTTGCCGCAGACTGGACAGTCCTGATTTCACTGCTGCCTAACAAGTTGTAACCAGAGATGGCTCACCAGTACAATAGATGTAGAAACAAGGAATGGCAGTTGCAATATACAAATCCAAGTCCTCTGTTGACGAACGACTATTCTGCACCTGAAAGAGGGAGGTCAGAGGAGATGGTGAAAACACAACACAGGGTGAAAGCTAGGGTCGGAGGGGAAATCGTATGTACATCTGTCTGTAGTCACCCAAGATTGTATTTGTGACCTATTCTTATTGCTGAGGGATATCATTAAACAGATAAATAAAGATTCGAAACTCCTGGAACCACTTTGCTCAGACTGATGTTCAACATTCAGTCCTGCAGTGACCACACTTCTCTCACAAGATTAGCACAATTGCTACCATTGTATTTAAACGATACCAGAAACTCCATTCTGCAGGGTGACTTGGACGGGTTGGGTGAGTGGGCAGATGCATGGCAGATGCAGTTTAATGTGAACTAGACTAGGTGGGACCCGTTGGGTCCCAGTCGCACGGGAGGCCTGGTTCCCCCAACGCAACACATTCCCCAACGCAATATTCCACCACTCACCTGTTTCCCCAACGCAATCCGTTCCCCCAAAGTAATATTCCACCATTCAGGGGAGGGGGTGTGTGGGGTTGTGGGGGAGGGGGTAGTGGAGGAGGGGGGGTGTGGGGAAGAGGGAGGGGGGTGTGGGGGAGGTGGAAGGGGGGGGGTGTGGGAGGCAGGAAACATGTTCCCGATGTTGGGGGAGTCCAGAACTAGGGTTCACAGTTTAAGGATAATGGGTAAGCCGTTTAGAACCGAGATGAGGAAACACTTTTTCACACAGAGAGTTGTGAGTCTATGGAATTCTCTGCCTCAGTGGGCGGTGGAGGCTGGTTCTCTGGAAACTTTCAGGAGAGAGCTAGATAGGGTTCTTGAAAATAGCAGAGTCAGGGAATATGGGGAGAAGGCAGGAACAAGGTGCTGATTGCGGATGATCAGCCATGATCATATTGAATGGCGGTGCTGGCTTGAAGGGCCGAAAGGCCTACTACTGACCTATTGTCTAGCCTTTCATCTGATCACAAACTGTTAACAAACTGTTAAATTTCCATCTGATCTTAAACGGTTTCCAACCCCATCTCGATTCCCTGTGTGTCACAGCTTTTGTTCTATTGCACTCAAGAAAACAACCAGGTGGCCTGATAGGAGTGGGAAAATTCCAATTTTTGACATTTGCTAGGATCTGATGGTTTGCATCAAAGGTTTTAAAAGAAGTGGCTGCAGAGACAGTAAAGCCATTGGCTGAAGCTTTGCAAAACTCACCAAGTTCCGTGAGCATAGCACAGATGGGAAAACTGTAAACATGGTTCCCTTCTTCAAGAAGAGAGGGAGGCAAAAAGAAAAACAAAAAAAGGGAACTATTAGGCAGTTAGCTTAATATTTGTTGTTAAAAAACTCTGGAGTGCATAATCCAGGAAGAAATTGTTATTTAGAAAAGCTTACCACAATCAAATTAAGTGAAAGGAAAATAAAATTTGACAAATTTGCTTAAAGTCTTCGAGGATTACGAGAAAATAAGAATTTGACGAGTTGGCTCATAAAAAAGCTGTTGGATTAGCTAAAAGTTCATGATGTTGGGTAGTGCGTGGATTGAAGACTAGTTATCGCATAGAAGTTTGATAATCGGAAAAAAATATGTTATCAATGAAGTGGCCCAAGAATTAATTATTTACTATCTATTATTATCTATATTAATACTTAAAGGTCAAGTGCTCCCAATTTATTTATTCTATGTTTCCATCTTAATCATTCCATCATTAATATATACTGTGAGGTTCTGAGAATTAATCTTTGGTTTCGCAGTCAATCAAAATTAAAACATGTTTATTTGTACTTTTGTGTGATCTTCAACCAGTTCATTATCAATGCTAATCTGTCATTCCCCATCTCCATTGGCTCTTTTATGCAAGTACTTTAATCAAATACCATAAAAAATACACACACAAGTTTATCTTAAACCACTTCTGCCTACTCCCAAGTCTTCAAAGCAAGTACAAGTGCAAGATTGTTTTCCCCATTCAAAAACACCACACAAATACAACAACAGGAAACTATTTTGGCAAAATTCTCATTCCAATTAAAATTAGACTTGGAATTCTGCACAAAAGACATTAATATTTTCTCTCTGTTATAATGCATGCATGGTCACATACAAGTTTGGACAATACCAAACTTACTGAAACTTGATTCAAAATAAATAGAAAGGATTGCTTTGTGGAGCTCATTTGAAATCAGCATGAAGGACTGATCATAATGCATTGGGATTGCAAAATATTCAAATTCAAACTTATGATAAGTCAAAAGATCAGCTTTCTTTTCCCATCATTGTTGAACAGCATCATTGATTACAACGGTAATGAGGAAAGGGATTTTGTTCATTAGGTTTTACTTAAAGCAACTTTAAATTACCTCAGTAATTTTTTCTCATTTATTTCCTTTGTCAGTAATATTAACAGGTATAAAAAGCCCAACACGAAACTTAACCCATATCAGTTTGTTTTTACAGTACAGAACAATTTTCAGTTTAGCTTTCAAATGACTTAGCATAACCTATTCACTTGTATATGAATCACTCCAAAAACAACATACCCTACAGAGTAAAATGAAGTACTCAAAAATAAATCCAGACTGAAAAAAGTCAACTATTAGCACAAGGCAGACAACATTCAACCAATTCTGAAGGAATATGGCTAACAAATTACGAGACTATGCAGCACTAAAAACAGGACTTGTCCATGAATCATGATAGCCGTTTGAATTATTTGTTTTGAAATTGATCTATTTGAACATTTGAATTAAATATTTGTCCACTGATTTACAAATATTAATAACAAAGACATCTACTTTAAATAGGTTAATGCCTCCATTACATTGCCAGATGAATATTTAACCTCGCTTCACTTTGTTCAAGTAGCTCAGCCTAGTAGCATACCCCATTTCATCCAAGTGGAGAAGCCACATCAATAAAGAAAGTTTGGCAACAATGAGAGTGAAGAAAATACAACCCAACAAACAAAATTCTCAGGACAGAAACAGGATTGGGCTTTTGGCACAGCTGGTATGGCGCTGTCTCACATCTCCAGAGACCTGGGTTTTGTCCCAACCTCGGGTGCTGTCTGTGTGTAGTTTGCATGTGGTCTCCGTGACTCCGTGGGTTTCATCGAGGTGCTGCGATTTCCTTCCACATTCCAAAGACTTGCGAGTTTGTAAGTCAATTGGCCTCTGCAAATTGCCCATTGTGTGCTAGGAGTGGATAAAAACACTGGAATAACATAGAACCAGTGTGAACGGGTTATTGATGGTCAGCGTGAACTCAGTGGGGCGATGGGCCTGTTCTCATGCTGTATCTCTAAACTCAAAAGTTTATTCCTCGACAGCACCCTACTTCTTCTCACTCTTATCACCACAATCCCCCTCGTTATTTTAAAATTATGCTTGTATCAGACGCAAGTGCTGACATAGCTTGCTTGACAGGGACAATGAGTTGTAGGAAAGGATGAATGAAATAAACCAAATATAGAGCCTCCTCAAATATCTCTTAGAAATATTGCTTACACGCGATAGAGATTAGCTACACCAAGTTGACTGATTTGCTGGCTGAAATTGTATTGATATTATTGTAGAAATCAAAGAAAAAAAATAATTTAACGATTTGAATCTTAAGAAACCATACACTGGGGATCTGAAAGAATATTGCTATTTACACCGCTTCAGGTTCTAAAAACAACGGTGATGGTGTGTCACATATCAAATTAACGTATGCTCAGAAAATGCTCGGCAATGACCAATGTGATTGTGACTATTTACTTTTGACATTCAACAGTTTGATCAGGACTACAAGGAATACAAGGCTAGCTAAAAATCTAAAAGAGCAAGTAGAGGCCAAATATTTTGTGGTAAGTGACTAATCTCATTGCACAAAGCCTTTCCATTGTGCACAGATTAGGAATGTAATGGAATACTCACTACTTGCTTGGAAAAGTGCAGCTCCAAATACAACTCAAAGCTTCACATCACAAAGAATAAGACAGCCCATTCAACCGATGCCCAACACACCATCTTAATTTCTTACTCCCACTGCCCCAAGATATTGTGGGTGCTCCTTAGAGCGACTAAAAACATGCTGCTACAACTTGCTATGCCTTCTTCAATAGCATCTCCAAATGACTTATGAAATCAAAGGACATGGACGCACCAGGAACCACAGACTTCAGATGAAGGCACCTGGAGATATAGCATCATCTCTTCCGCGCTATCACATTCTGTACCCATCATCATTGACGATAGATTCAAATTCAAAATACATACACTGAATGTGCAAGGATAGAGAGAAGAAATGGGACAGGTGTGCAATGGACATGGTGGGCTGAAAGATCCATTTCAGCATTGTACAACTCTATAGCCATGAGACTGTGGTATTTCTAGAAGGCAATCCTAAATCATCAAGGATAATTAGGGAGGGAATTAAGTCCTGGCCTTGCCAATGACACCTACATCATGTAAATGTAAATAAAAATAAAGCCCAGCAACATTTAATAGTAAGATTAAATGAGAACTTACCGGTTTGAAGTTTGATCTTTATTTTGTGAGGAGTTGCGATGAGGGATTTCGTGAAGACCCCACCAGCACGCATGCGCGACATTCTTCAAAGCAGCGGTGTGGAATCACAGAAACAAAGCAGAAATGACTAATTATAGTAAGATTGAAGAGACTCTATATACCTGTTGACCTTATAGTAGAGGGTTGGGAGCGGAGGGCACGAAATCCCTCATCGCAACTCCTCACAAAATAAAGATCAAACTTCAAACTGGTAAGTTCTCGTTTAATCTTACGATTTCATTTCGGAGTCACGTCAGTGACTTCGTGAAGATTTCAAAGCTCTGTGATTACACGCCCTGTATCAAGTCCATGCTCACACACGGCCACAATATTGATGGAAGGAGTATATAAACCTATTTCAGATATGCTGAAAAATAATAATGCTTATTAATCACAAAACAAAAGCCCCTCGTTCGGGGATTAACGCGTGTTGCTGACCAGCACTCAGCAGAGTCTCTGCAAACATAGCAAGAGCGGTAACAGGTTTATTGTAAAACCTCTGTGAAGTAGCTTCGCTAGCCCAGCCTGCTATGGTGAGGATATGGTCCACGGGCACCTCGATGACCCTCGCCGCTGATGTGGATGCCCTGGTAGAATGGGATTTAAAGATATTAATATCATAACCTGCTGCATCCAGTACCACCCTGAGCCACCTGGAGATCGTCTGCACCGTCACCCTGTGATGGGGTTTCTTATGGCTGATCAGCAGGTTCCTCTCCATTCTCCTTAGGGTATGCGTCACTTTAATGTAGTGACGGATATGGGTGGCTAAGCAGAGCCTCATATCAGCGGGGTATGCCGGAAAAATCAGCTGCAGCCCTGTAAATCCAAGTCTATGCCGCTTGAGTAACTCATCAATATAAAAGGTTACTCTCTCCGGAGTAGAGACCATTTTATCCATATTGATCTTATGTAAGGTCTGCACCCGTTGAGCTGATGTTAGCGCCATCAACATCACCAATTTCAGGGTGAGTTTGTCCAGCGGTAGTCCAATCATAGTTGACCAATTCCTGAGTTTGTTGTACAGATTTGTCCAGATAAGGATCTAAAACGCAATTAAAGTCTCCCCCAATTATCACATTTTGATAATTAAACTCTGAAATTATATTCAGGATTTTATAAAAAAATTGGGGATTATCAAAATTAGGCGCATTAATATTTACCATGGTGATTGGGGTAGAGTGGATCTCTCAGATAACTGAGATATCTCTCCACTTTATCTGTTATGATAGTCTTTGATTTAAATGGTAAACCTTTACGAATAATAATTGCCGCACCTCTAGATTTAGAGATATGAAGAATGATATGTTTGACCTATCCAATTTGCCTTCAATCTAGTCTGAGCTTGTAGTTTCAGGTGTGTTTCTTGTAAGAAAATTATGTCTGAATTAAGTGATTTAAATTGTTCGAAAATCTTACCCCTTTTAATTGGTTCGTTAGCACCCCTTATGTTCTAACTGCAAAATGTGATTCCTCCAAATTTCTTTTGTTTATCATCTTGCATTTTAAATTACTTTGATACCTTTAACTCATATGGTGCAACAAAATACCTCAGGACTCTGGATGTTGGGGGAGCATTCGCAGCTATTAAGTTCTATTGGTACATCCCTTTTAAAATTGTCCTTAAGCAAAAAGACAAAAAAGTGTGAAATAATGTGAAGGAAAAAAAAGTGGTATTAGTGTCTAAAAATGACGACACTGTAACAAAATAGCCACCTAATGGTGGTAGTTACAAATTTATTGACTTCCGTTGTTGTTAATATACATTTAGTTCCGCCCCCTTGACAAACCTTGCAAAAGGGAGGAGGGGCTAATTCAAAACCAAATTATATATAACAAATTACTATATTATATATATATATCTAATCAAGTCTTATCTGATTAAGTCTTCAGATTATCTACCATTTCCCCTAAAAAGGGGATTAATAAAGTATTTATCTATCTATCTATTTACTTTATGCTAACAGTTTTTACGTTTGCTTCACATTCAGTAATAATAAGCTGCTGGTTGGAAGGGGTTAACCAGAATCAGACACCTAGCCGTTTGCCAAGTGCTTGAATCTTCACACCTCCTCCCAAGCATAACTGGAACCTAAAGTATTATACAAGTTAGTTTTTTTAGTATGTTAATAATCTATTTCCTTATATTTAGCCCCCCCTTCCCCTCCCCGGGGGAGTTAATCATTATAATTCATTATTACATTATACCACTATAACAGTTCGCATTAAATGCATTTGCTATTGCTATGGTTATTCAGTAGTTTCTGTGTTAGAGTAGGATTAAAATTATAAAAGACTTTGATTCATAAAGTTTATTTTCAAGTCCATTTGTATTAAATTCTCCATTCAGCCGCACCCTTGTTTTTCCGTATTTCATTCAAGGTGGAGCAAAGAATGTCCTTGAATTCGCATTCCAAAGAAGATAAGATGTCTAGACACCACCTCCTTGCCTCGATTGTGCTCTTCGCACCCGATGTGCCACATCTATTTTTGGTTCGACAGGCAGGTTGAATACTTGATTAAGTACGTTGGCAGCGAACTCGCGAGGATCGTTCCCCTCCTTTCCCTCTGTCACTCCAACTATTCTTAAATTCTGCCGTTTTGAACGTGCTTACAAATCAAGGCATTTATCAGTCATTTTAGCCAATTGCCCCAAGACACGCTCCTGATCTTTCTTCATTCTCTACATATCTTCAGACATTTCTACCAACGTTGTTTCCATATCTTTCATAGCAGTCTGATATGCTGTAGTAGTTTGGAG
Source organism: Raja brachyura (assembly GCA_963514005.1). The sequence goes on along the minus strand of OY740785.1, from coordinate 42,969,605 downwards.
AACAGAGTCAAACTTCTCCTTGCAATCTTTTCCCACCCGATCAATTTTCACATTTAACTTCTCTTCAACATCATCAATTTGTTTAGTTAAATTACCAATTGATTCAATAATTTTCTGATTCCCACGATTAGTGTTCTCCATCACACTTTAATTCCCAGCAGCAATCGCAACACTTAACTCTCTTACCGACTGCTTTATTTCTTCCAGCTCTTTGTCCTTTGTAGCCATTTCAGCCTTTGTGGCCCTTATAGACATTTCAGAGGCTAATTCAGAGGTTAATTCTTCAGACGCTTGCTGATTTTTCAAAAGATGTTTTGTAATGGATCTATAAGGGCTTTGGAAAGGAAACACTTTTTCCATTTAAAAGTGCCTTAAACCACCGTTATTTTCGCGGCGATTTCTGATGACGTCACCAGCGCGATGTCAGGCAGCTCTGGTAAGTATTTTTAAATCGGTCCCATCTTCCAAACCGGCTTTTTAAGCAAATTATCGCATATTTCGGGAGCGGAGCTAAATGCTGCGCCTGTTCAGTGCTCCATGGCGCCACCGGAGGAAGTTTAAAGAACTGTGTGACCTGCCGTCTAACAGTTACCTCGAGAGAACAAGATTTTTTTCCCAAATGCAGCAGGGTTATGAGCCTGTAGAACGGTTTATCAGCGATTTGAGACATTCAGTCTTCAGCTCTCGATGCAGATTTGGTGAGTTGACAAATGAGCTAGTTTGTGATAAAATTGTGGGAGGAATGAGCGACCGCAAGCTACAAGCCGAACTGCTGCGGAACGATGAACTGACTTTGGAGCATGCAATTCATGCTTGTCGGATGGATGAGTGTAGCACCGCTTGCTGACTTTAATAGCGTGAACACCAATCAACAACTTAATGTGAATTTGGCATGGTATTCTCCATAAAGATTTCTCAATGTATCCCACAAAGATCCGAATGTTCCTGCCATGAGGTGCACTAACTGTAGCTATTTCTACCCAAGGGGGCGCCAATTTTGCGTAGCCCATGGGAAAGTATGTCAAAAGTGCAAGAAACTCAACCTCTTTGCTAATTGTTGCAATCTAGTGGGAGTACAGCTTCAAGGACGAAGCTGCACCTGATTCAACAAGACCTATCCGATTCAGATTCCCATGAATAGGACGAATCTTCCCACGGGAACGACTCTGATAACTCAGACGCTGCGTCTACCATACTTTCCCTAAACCTGAGCACCTCAAACGTAGTAACTGATCCTGCTGTGACCATGATAATCAATAACAAACCTTTGATCGCCAAAGTTGATGTCAGCGCCAGGGTGAACGTCATGTCACTCAAAGCGTTCAACAAGATAACCACTTAGCGCATGAGAACCACTGAAGATGTAGTGGTAGCAGATCGGTAACGCAACCATCTTCACAGTTTTAGATGCTAAGAACTCCTTTTGGCAAATCCCGTTAGATCATGCGTCGTCTGCACTAACAACCTTCGCTACCCCGTTCGGCCGCTACCGATTTCTAAGAATGCCTTTTGGTATCAACTCTGCCAGTGAATTTCATTGTGGCATCATTGTTGACGACATCCTCGTATACGGCCGAGACAAAACTGAACACGATGCCAACCTACGAAGGGCGTTGAACCGTACTAGAGACGTTAACATAAAACTCAACCCTCTGAAATGTAAGTTCAGGGTCCCAGAAGTCACCTACGTTGGCCATGTATTCACCAGCAACGGGTTAAAACCTGACCCACTTAAGACTGCAGCAATTAACGAGCTGCCAGTACCAACCGACGTCCCCAGCCTTCAACGATTTCTGGGTATGGTCAACTACCTGGGCAAATTAATCCCCAATCTCAGTGAATTGTCAGCCCCACTACGATAACTGACCCACAAAGACAACACCTGATCCAGGTACCCATCACACCAACGACCCTTCAAGACTTTAAAGTTACAGCTCGCCAGTGCACCACCCCTGGCATATTTCAACATCAACATGCCTGTCACACTCACCTGCAATGCATCCCAGTATGGACTAGGCTCTGCATGTCTACAAACTTCTTTCAAGGGGGACATAATGCCCGTGTCTTGCGCATCGCGCACCCTAACTGATACTGAACAAAGGTACGCACAGATAGAGAAAGAGCTGCTTGCCGTGGTTATCGCCTGTTCAGAATTCAGAGACATTTTCTTTTTGCAAAACTTTCACAGTGGAGACTGATCACCAACCACTTGTCACCATCCTGAGCAAACCGATTCATGCTGCCCCAGCCAGGCTTCAACGCATGATGATGTAGCTGCAATGGTTCGACTTTTGCGTTGTCTACAAAAAAGGTAATGACATGCACATCGCAGACACTCTATCTCGAGCTCCATGCACCACCTGCGAACAACACCCATTTGAACAGGGCAAATTCTCCGTACCCACCGACCGCCTGCGCTGCCTCGCCGAACACACCGCCGCAGATAAAACTTCCCAACTGCTGACTTCCATCATCAAAGGCGGATGGCCAAACAAACACTCCTGCGGAATTACGACCTTACTTCCTGGTGCGTGACGAACTAGTACTACAGGATGGAGTGATTGTTAAAGGTCACAAGACGGTCATCCGCTCATCCCTGCGAAACGAGTACTATGAGGAAATCCACGGTGGTCATCCAGGCGTGGAGGCTACCCTACAGCGTGCGAAAGATATGATTTATTGGCCCGAAATGACCAAATACATTCGGGAGAATACAGAATCATGCACGATCTGTAACAGACAAGCACCACACCAGCAAAAACAACCCCTACTGTCTCAACCGGCTCCCCCTCAACCCTGGTCATCGGTGGCTGCCGATATCTTTGACTGGCACGGGAAGCATTATCTCGTGTTAGTGGACTCTATAAGCAGTATTCTAACTGGTTTGAAATTGACTTTCTGTCAACCATCTCCTCAGAGATAGTCCTCCAAAAGCTTAGGATCCATTTTGCTGCATATGCAATTCCAGCTTGTCTCCAGACTGACATTGGGACCCAGTTCACCTGTCAAAAGTTCAAAGACTTTGCTAAGCGGTGGAATTTTCGACATGTCACCAGCAGCCCAGATTATCTACAGTCCAATAGACGTACAGAGCATGCGGTCCGGAGCACCAAACAACTCATGGAGCCTTCCTATCTGATGTTTACCTGGACCTGCGAAATATTGCTAGTGATAACATTCTAGGATCTCCAGCCCAACGCCTGATGTCCCGCAGAACGAGACCTCCTCTACCCGTCGCTCAAGATCAACTAAAACCTAAAGTTGTCACCCCCACTGCGGACAAGAACACGCACAGTTCAAATACAACATTGAGTTAAAGTTATTTGACAGTCAGTTGATCTTTGTTTGTGTAATGTTCATGGAATTTTCTTGAGTGAGTTGAGTAGCCTGATGGCCTGAGGGAAAAAGCTGTTTTTGAATCTGGTGGTTTTGCACCGCATGCTGCGGTAGCGCTTGCCGGATGGAAGGGGGGTGAACAATTTGTGTGCTGGATGGGTGGTGTCTTTGATTATATTGGTTGCTCTCTTGTGACAGCGAGATGGGTATAAGTCCTGGATTGCTGGTTGGGGTGATCTGGTGATCTTCTCCACTGTCCTCACCACTATTGCTTTTCCAGTCGTTCCAGCATCTGCCGCCGCCAGCCCAAATCACTCCCAACGTTGGTCTGCCCCCGCCTCCCCTTTTGTATCCGGTTCCCCGGCTTCCCCATGACGGTCTTCCTTGGGTTCCCCTACAGTGCCCCCCCCACCCCCCCAATAGCCCGTTGGGCTCACCGCACTGCGCCCTCAACTTTTCGGAGGAAAAGGTTGATGAGGCAGCTCCATACCGTACGAGGACCGGGCGGGTTAGCAAGTCACCCGTTAGATATGGTAATTATTAGATGTGGCGCTTTGCATTTAACATTTTATTTACTCGTTGCAGTAGGAATGCTTTATTTGTTTCTCATTTATACATGAACAGATGTGGATTGGCTATTGCATGTTAACCAACTAGAATGCTTAGTAATTATAACTTAGTAACTTAGTAATGCCTAATTATAACATTCATAGTGTAAAGACTCGTCCACTGACTGCCAGTAACAGCAGCAGTGTGAAAGTGATATGACCTGCTTGCAAGATCAAGACCTGAATAATAAAAATGCTTGTACTTCAACCTGTGTGAGTTTGAGCTCTTTACAATAACCTTAAATAGCACAAATATGCAGAATGATTATACAGGAGTTATTATTTTTCAGAATAACTCATTGCATAAATATAGCTGCCTTTTGCATAAAATGATAAACTTGCGATACAATTTTGATTGGCTCATGGACCCCCTAGACAATAATTGATTTAAACCTAATTTTGTTTGAGTGGTCCAATTAGGAATGGAACAAACTGAGAGAAGGTAGAAGTTCAATGCAAACATTTTTAAATATCATGGGGCTCCAGAAGCACCCTAACCTGCATTAAGGAGGCAATTAAACACACCTGAGCAATTACCTGTGAAGCCATGTGTCCCAAACATTATGGTGCCCTGAAATGGGGGGGACTATGTATAAACACAGCTGTATTTTCTACATGGTGAAACCAAAATGTATAAAAATACCCTTTAATAAAATCTGACAATGTGCACTTTAACCACATGTGATTTATTCAGTTATAAATCTCAAATTGTGGAGTACAGAGGCAAATCCCAAACATTATGGGGTGGAAGATTGCAACCTTCACGTGGTCTTCCCTGTTTCGACTAATCCAATCAACTCGACATGTCCGACAACTTTAGGCTGTGCACGCCACACGAAAGAAGAAGTCCCAAATATTATGGAGGGCACTGTAAAGCCAGCAAAGTCCGATCAAGGATAGTCCAAGAGCCACCAATGAGGTAGATAGTAGTTCAGCACTGCTCTCTGGTTCTGGTAAGATGACTCAATTGCCTGATAACAGCCGGGAAGAAACTGTACCTGAATCTGGAGGTGCACATTATCACACTTTTATACCTTTTGCCTGATGGGAGAGGGGAGAAAAATGAGCGGCCAGTGGGTGACTCATCCTTGATTATGCTGCTGTCCTTGCCGAGGCAGTGCGAGGTATAAATAGAGTCAATAGAAGGGAAACACAAAATGCTGGAGTAACTCAGCGGGTCAGGCAGCATCTCTGGAGAGAAGGAATGGATGACATATCAGGTCAAGACCTACAAAAGAAGGGAGTTTGGTTTGTGTGATGGGCTGGGATGTGTCCACAATTTATTGCAGTCTTGGATGGAGCAGTTCCCAAACCAAGCTGTGATGTAACCTGATAAAAGTTTCGTTTTTTTCTAAAAAATGTTTTTGTTGGTGTTTATATTTTCTGGTAATATTTGGCTTTGGTTAAATGTAATCAAAGATACATTTCTTCAATTGAAAAACTTAATTTGCCATGTAAACAGATTACTATTCTTTATGCATCTTAACCTGTCCATTGATTTTAATAAATCACAATTTTGGAATGACCTCAAAGACAATCTGAACACATTGGAAAAAAAGATTATGAATTGGCACTGGTAGAAATTAATGGCTTTTGGCTAAAAGTACAAAGTGGAGTCACAAATACGAAACTTTTTGAAATCAATTAGCAATATTATGAATAAAAAGTACCCCATCCCCGACTTCTTCTCACATTCAAATTGTGTAATTTTAAAAGAACAATGTCAATATGGTAACAGAATCTACCACATGGTTTAAATGGTATTGAACAGCGAAAGTCAACAGACATGGAAGAAAAGGAACAGCAGATGCTGGTATCTTCAGCAAAGCAGAAAATACTGAAAGAACATTCACAGATGCTGCCTGATCTGCTGAATTCCAGGAGCACTTTGCATTTTAGTCACAAAAAAGACAAGTGTTAAGTCTTACTAAGATCTATTCTACTTCACATTAGTTGCGTTTTACTTTAGGAAATTATACTCAAATTCAGCCTCCGTTCTGGAACTTTATTATCATCTAAAATGAGACAATATAAAAGTGGAAATTCTACTGGCTGTCTTAAACTCATTTATTCATCCAGGTAGTTTTGCTCCTCTTTGGTTCTACTTTGCAAATTTTAACCTCTAGATGGATAAAAGTACATGGGAATCAACATTACGTCTTCTGCTGTAGTCTACCATGTTTTTCTGACATTGGATTCTTTGTGCATTTTGTATATATTTAATCAACATAAACTCTATAGAAACATAGAAAATAGGTGCAGAAGTAGGCCATTCGGCCCTTCGAGCCTGCACCGCCATTCAATATGATCATGGTTGATCATCCAACTCAGTATCCCGTACCTGCCTTCTCTCCATACCCCCTGATCCCTTTAGCCACAAGGGTCACATTATAAACATACTAATTTGTTATATATATTTACTGTCGAATTAAGGAATTATAAATAATTACTTTCTTGAACCAATTCATACTTTATTTTGCTCTGAGATACAGTACGACTCATCTGAAATTAATGATGAGATTGCATTCTTGTATACTGCAGTTCCTCATACTTAAAGTAGTATCAATATTGGTTAATATATATTTTGTATACTGAGAATACAGTTTGTGTAACATTGCACAATCTCTACCCATCAATTCTATGCCATCAGGTAGAAGAATAAAGTATCATATAACAACAATAACACAATGATGAGGCCATAATGCCCCTCAAACCGACTCCATTACTCAAAAGACATACTCAAATTCAGTTCCTTGTCCAATCCCTGTAATTTTCCATTCCCTTGTAATTAAAAAAATTCCATCAACCTTGAATATGCATAATGATTCAGCATTCATGATTCTCTAGGTAGAGCACAGGAAATATTCAGAACCCTCAGTGAATTGCCTCCCGCTCTCAGTATTGATTAGGTAACTTTTTAATCCTGTGACTATATCCCTCAATTCTAACTTTTTCCTCCAAAGGAAACAGCCTCGCTGCGCCTATAACCCCAGTAATTTATGTTTCAATTAAATCCTCACTCATTCTTCCAAACTACAGAAACGATAGTCACAATCCTTTTCATCTTTCCTCATAGGACTATGTATGGGATATCCCTCCCTCTGTCTCTACATCACACTCTTCTTCTTTCTTTGTCTCCATTTCTCATCTACTCTGTTACTATCTCGACCTGCTATGAACACCCCACCTCCCCTGCATCAGGAGAGATTTTGAAGATTATGGACCAAACACAGGCAAATGGGATTATTTTACAGCAGGCATCTTGGTCACATGGACATGTTGGGCCAAAGGGCCCATTTCCATGCTGCAGATCTTTATGACTATGAATCACTTGGCAGGCTTTGCACAACCTCCAAATCTTGTTTCCAGCTTTCTCCCTCTACTCCATCATCCGAGGAAACGTTCCAATCCAAAATATAATCTGCCCGTTCCACCACAAATACTGCATGACCTGAGGAATTCTTTCAGCGCTTTGTTTTCTTGCTTAAGTTTCCAGCATCTGCAGCTGTTGTGTTTCAAGAAAAGTTCCCCATTTATATCATTATTATAACAGAATGTTAGGATGATACTAGAAAGGGAACGTTATATAAAAAGTTTACTTTGGCCAAAAAATTACGAGACATTAATGAGGTGCGACTCTTCTAAAAATCTCTTGGTGATTAAGGATTATATGTTAACTCAGCCAAATACACTTAGCTATTGGCATATATTAAATATGGGAAAATTGGCTTTTCAAATAAGTACAGTTTTATGGGACATCAAGCCATTAAAATGCATTCAAAAAATGAATACCTGTGTATAAAAAGACCAAACGTTTATTCTTACCAGATGTTTGATTGAGAGTCAAGGTTTCAGAATCAACTAGGATAATGGATTAGGGATAGGAAGTGAAACAGTCCAGGACTCCTTTTCCCGATTGCAGTGCAGAGACCTCTACTGGAAGTCCTTATCAGATAAGCATTGGATTAGGCTTTGTAATATATTGCAGCAATACTAATTTTTAGATTAAGGCACCTCATCTCAGATTTGAAACCGTTGGAATCTTCAGATATTTATTTGGCTCTCATATTTTTACTGGGTCAATTATATGTTAAGTTTTATCGAGGTGTTATAATATAAAAATATAGAAATGTAGCACAGGAACAGGCTCTTTGGCACAACATGATGCTAAACTCCTCAGTCTACACGTGATCCATTCCCTGTATATCCAAATGTCTATCTACAAGCCTCTCAAATTTCACAATCATATTTTCCTCCACCACCACCTTTGGTAGTGCATTCCAGGCGCCTACCATATCTCGTGTGAAAAAAAAACATGTCCTGCACGTCTTGTTCAAGGTTTGCCCTCTAGTCTTTGACAAACCCACCGTGGGAAAATTGTTTTGACTGTCTATGGACTTGGACCCCAAGATCCTTTTGTACATCAATGTTGGCGTTTCAGGGAAAACAATCAAAGTTTATCCAATCTCTCCCAATAACTAATCTCTAATCCAGGGTTTTCTGATAAACATATTCTGTATTCTCTCCAAAGTTGCCACATCCTTCCTTCACTATTATTTTCACTAGGTCACAATAGACAGTTCTCTGCAAAAAAACTGAAGCATAGTTCAAAATTTGGTATTGATCTTTACACCCAAATGCTGATAAAGTACCACGATTCAGTTAGATGCCTCCTTTATTTTATTTAACCCAATTAATAATTGTAGTTTAAGGCACATGCTGATACATTCTAAATATACAATAAAGATACAATTTGCAGAGGATACATGCACTCTTGATGCTCTCATTACCCTAGAAGGAATTAAACTAGGGTTCATGTACAAGTACCAAACTTAATCATACCAATAATAAATTTCTAACTACACATTCAATATACTATACTACATTCCAAATACAGGTATAATAACATCACATGAAAAGGACAACTTTAAAGCATTACAAACAAAATAACTTGCAGCTGCTAAAAACCTAAAATAAAAGCAGAGAGGAGGAGATACTCAACAGGTCAGATGTTATCCAAGGATCGAGATTCTAAGTAAATGCCTTAGCTTGATGACATTGCTCAACTTGTTCTGACCCTAAACACTGACACTGGTTGCCACAATAGATGCTGCTTGACCTCAGTAAGTCAAGGCTTCTTGGGCTATATTTCATACAATTTAGATATTTAAATATCACTTCTTCAATTATCTAAACAAGGTAAAAATGTTAATAAGATGATTTGATTTAACAGTTTATGCTGAACATTTTTGGATACCTCTAAGTTTATTAGGAACTTTAAAACTAAAGTTTACCACTTCTTGACAAGTCTTTTGTCTTGCATACAGCTTGATGACAACGCACATAAAATACATCATTACTATATAAATTTTTGGCTTGGACAAACAAAAGTTACAAAATAGTTTTGAAATCATATTGGAAACATTTGAACATAGTGATAATTATTCCCTTGTGATAAAAAAGTGTGGAAGATAATACAGCAAAATAAAGTGTACCCCACCAGGCCAGTTCCAATTTTAAAGATACTTATATACATGATTAATGACGTGGGGATGAAAACAACCATTAAAACAACAACACTGCTTAAAACAACGACCATACAATGAAACTCTTCCAACTCTTGCAGTGCACTGTAATGGAATAAGATGACCAGATCAAGCAACACAACATTACACAGGACAGGATGTGCCTTTCCAACCTGTTTACAAACGGATTAAAATGTTCACCGCTGGACTTTACCCGTTTCCTTATTCTCCTCAAAAGGACAGGCCAGCGGCTGGGACGGACGTGCAGCAGGGGTTGCCCTGGCCTGGCCTGTCCTGTCCTGGCCTGTCCTGCCCACCTCCGTTGGTTGCGTGCCTGTGGCCCTCACTCTGTCCCCGGACTCTCTTACCTCCTCCACATCGATCTCATTGTAGTCAATCTCCTCGAAATGCAACGCCTGCGGGGCATCGATGATCTCGGCCGACATCCCTGCTTGGGGAGACGGGGATCGGGTCGGGGCGCAGGCCGCCCGCCCGCCGGCCCTGCCCCTGGTGCTCCCGCACTCAGCTGCGCGGGCTCGGCGCCGCTGCGAGTGGCGGAGGTTGTCGACACCGGATGGCGGTTGCTGCAGCGCTCCGGTCGCTCCCACCGGCTTCACCCGGCATTTCCGGGGTTAATCCGGCCCGCAAACATCCGGGCACCGCCGCCGGCTGCCGGAACTGACGTACATCGCTCGGGCACAGGTCGAACCAGTCAGAGCGAGGGAGATCGCCGGGATGTGGATGCGCCTGCGCCGGGTTGCCGACCGATGGAGGGAGGTGCGCACGCGCCTGAGTTGGTCGCCGGCAGGTGGATGGAGGCGCGCACGCGCCGGATGCCGGCAGGGGTTATTGGTGCGCGTGCGCCGGTTGCCGGCGGACCGAGTTGGTGCGTGTGGAGTCTGAGTGAGTGAGGCGCGCTTGCGCCTGCGCCGGCAGGCGGAATGAGGTGCGCCTTGTGGTTTGAATTTTGCGCGGCACCGAACGGGTGGCCGGCGGAATCCAGGAGCTGTTAAAGAAGGAACTGCAGATGCTGGAGAATCGAGGGTTACCCAAAAAGGCTGGAGAAACTCAGCAGGTGCAGCAGCATCTAAGGAGCGAAGGAGATGGGCGACGTTTCGGGTCCCTTCTTCAGAAGAAGGGTCTCGACCGGAAACGATACCCTTCTCCTTCGCTCCTTAGATGTTGCTGCTGCACCCGCTGAGTTTCTCCAGCCTTTTGTGTACCCCGGAATCCGGGAGCTGCTCGTTGGCAATTTGATTGGAAGACAAGAAGGTGGAAGCATTCTGCAGGGTTACACAAAAAGCTGGAGAAACTCAGCGGGTGCAGAAGCATCTAAGGAGCGAAGGAGATAGGCGACGTTTCGGGTCGAGACCATTCTGCAGGTCGGGCAGCGTCTGTGGAATCGAACGGACTGATTGGGACCGTTTAGATTTATTATTATCCCGGTACTGTGAAAAGTTTTGTTTTGTGTACTACCCAATCAGTCAAAGTCAAACAACGTAGCACATCGTTTTCCAAAGACAAAGTCCAACGTGGAAGGACCATTGTGAAACTGTTCCCGAGTCTGGTGGTGTGCGTTTTCATGCTTCTATATTTTGTGCCGGATGGGAGCAGGGATAAGAAAGAATTACTATTTCTGGCAGCCTTGGGAAGACCCGTTCCAAAACCAAGTTCTCATACAACCCAACAGTATGCTTTCTATGGCACAGATTTGTAAGAAACATTGGATACCTGACAAATTTCTTCAGTGTCCTCAACAAGTGTGGGTGTTGGTGTACCTCCCTGGCTGTTGCATCAACGCGGTTGGTCCACGACAGACCGGTGGTAATAATGCAAAGGAACTTGAAGTTCTCAACTATTTCCACTTTGGCACCATTGACGCTAAATGAATGAATAAGATTAGCCAAGTATATTAACATACAAGGAATTTGCCTTTGTGCTCCGCCTGCAAGTGACAACATGACATAGTGACAGTTAAGAATGACACATAAAACATTAATAATAAAGCATTATTGATTAAATGTGAATTAAATAAAATACCAGCCTGAAGAAGGGTTTCGGCCTGAAACGTTGCCTATTTCCTTCGCTACATAGATGCTGCCTCAGGGCGTGAGTCTCTCCAGCATTTTTGTCTACCTTCGATTTTCCAGCACCTACAGTTCCTTCATAAACAATGAATAAGTTTATTTGCCAAGTATTCACATACAAGGAATTTGCCTTGGTGCCTGCATGTGATACATAAAACATTAAACATAAGAATGATACATAAAACATTAAACATTAATAATAAAACATTGATTAACTGAATTAAATACAATATCAGAGCAAAAGGAGGCTACAGATTTTTGATTATTGAGTAGAGCTTCTACTCATGGAAAAAAAGCTGTTTTTATATCTGGCTGTGGCAGCTTTGACAGTCCAGAGTCGCCTTCCAGAGGGATGTGATTCAAAGAGTTTGTGGCCAGGGTGAGAGAAGTCAGAGATAATCTTATCCGCTCGCTTTCTGGCCCTTGCAGTGCACAGTTCGTCAATGGGGGGGGAAGTTTGCAGCTAATAAACTTCTCAGCGATCAGACGATTCGCTGCAGCCTCTGGGTGTCGTGCTTGGTGGCCGAGTCAAACCAGACCATGATGGAGAAGGTGAGGACATTCTACGATGGCCCTATAGAATTGGACCATCATTGCCAGTGGTAGATTGTGCTTCCTCAGTTGCCGCAGGAAGTACATCCAAACAATGCATTCACAACACCTTGGAGTTTCTCTGCAGAGTCCTCATACATTTTATCAATTGCGAGGACGTCTGGACCTCACCTTATCTGATGTATTGATCTGGGACCTAGACTTCCTGTCACCACTCGCAGCTTGTGGCTTCTTACAGAAAAAGGCTAACAGGCCTTGTAGATGCATAAATCATTTACTTTATTTTAACTCTGTTTTGGCCAAGATTTACATTTCCCCCCTTTTATCATGATAATCCATCATCAATGATAATCAAAGTACAATAGTGACCATTTCATTCCAACAAATATCTTAACAAAAAGATGCTTATGTATTTTCCCAGAATCTCATCAAGCTTCCTGCGTTTTCGTGGGCATAGCTTCATGATTTCCGTCTGATGAGTTTTCATGTGCGCAAATCCCCTCCATTCATATTGATAATTCATCTGTGCATGATCCATAGTAGAGTATGAAGTTTCTAAAAGAACCTGAAATAGAGTAAGTTAACAGTCCATACTTCCACTGATACTCCTACAGTGGTGGAGATGTATCCATGCATTCTTCCCTCCTACTTTTAACAGAAGGCCTCTCTGTATACTGCTCCTACTCTACAATATAATTCTTACAACACTAGAATCAAAACTAGAATGTGGTTGGTCATCTCCGCAGTCACACGATGAAAGTTGATCATTTCCATTTTACTTTTGATTAGGGTATTCACAAGGGTTTCTCATGAGGATTTCCCTACAGGCATGATTTTCATTTGAAGTAACTATGGGGGATAATTTAATCCAGCCAAATTCAGTCTCCACCTTTAATTTAACCAATTTAGTTTTCAGGGCCTGATCTTCCCTTTCTACAGATCCAGCAGCTGTGGTCGATATTCACAATACAATTGCTGCTGGATTCCCAGCTGTTTGCATAATTTCCATTAATTTGTTCTAATATGATGTGGATCATTATTTAGACTAAGTCCAATAGGGATGCCAAATCCTATAGATAATTTTCTTTGACTCCTTGATAATAGTAGCTGCTTTATTATCAAGGGTTGGATAAGTTTTGATCCATTGGCCAAATGCATGAACTATGACAAGTACATGTTTATAACTGGTACCTTTCTAATTCGCTATAGTCCATCTGCAATGTCTCAAACATTGGCAAAGGTGTTTTTCCCTCTTCACATCCTATTCCTTTCCCTGGATTGTATTTCTGGCAGACCAGGCAATTACTTCTTACCTTCTGAGCTAAAGTTTGTAGTCTAGGATGTCACCAAGTAGCCAATAGAGTGTCCCCTACTGCCCTTGCTCCTCAATGGGTTGCATAGTGCATGCACTCTATAACACATACTGCTAATGAATCTGATGCAAGTCTGCCCTGCTGGAGTGGTCCATAGTCCAGTCATCAATCCAGTATACACCCAAGTTGTCTCCATCGTTCTTTATCCCTTTCAGTAGCCTCCTCGGGGTGGAAGATTGCAACCTTCACGTGGTCCGCCCTGTTTCGACTAATGCAATCAACGCGACGTGCACAAATGGAAGATCAATTAGAACAAGTTGTCCAACAACTTTAGGCTGTGCACGCCACACGATAGAAGAAGTAGCCTCCTCCTGCAATTTCATGGATGGTTGGCATCAGTCTCTCAGAAGGAGACTTGTTAGTTAAACTTTTAGTCTGCCTCATCATTTTGGGCACCAACATCTTACGTTCCCGTGAGACTTCCTTTGCTACTAAATCGGCATTACGATTCCCGATATCTACTGGAGTCTGTCCTTATATTTCATAACAGAAATTTGTCTGGGTAGCATTAAGGCCTTCAATGAATCTGTCACCAATTGTTTATTGAAAATTTGGGTTCCTGCGGAAGTTAGAAATCACCTATTTTTCCATAATTGTCCAAAATCATGCACCACTCCAAATGCATACCGAGAATCAGTGTAAATATTTACTAAACATTTTCCCCAATAATACAAGCCAGAATTAAAGCAAACAATTCAGCTTGCTGTGCTGAATAAGGTGACTCAAAGGCAGCTGCTTCTACAATTTCTGCTTTCTGATCAACAATTGCATACCCAGACAATCTCTCACCCCACGGTCCAATAAATGCAATCCTGTCCACATATAATGTTATGTCAGAATCCTCTATAGGTGTGTCCCTCAAGTCCTCTCTTACAGACGTTTCATCCTCAATGACAAATAAACAGTCATGCCCTGCTTCTGATTGCTCTTCTGGGGGTGAGACAAGAAAATATACTAGGTTAATCTATATACAGTGTGCAAATCAAAACTTTCAACTATCTCTGAAATAGATCCCATGCCATCCTGATAGGCCATTGTTAAGTGTTAGATTTTAAAGTCATTTCAATAATTTCCTGATAGAGGGTAGCTAAAGCAAATCACAGTATATTTTAATCCCTCCTCGTGGTGTGTTCAACCAATGGAACCCCTCCCCAGATACAGAAGACTTTCCCTTCTGTGTACTCTTCACTAAGCGGTACTCTTCCTATCAAGTTATTCTTTTTCTGTCAGGTACTCTTTCCTCACACTAAATGCTTAGACTTAGGGGTATAATTCCCATCAAGATACCCTTCACTATCAAGTAATCTTCTCCTACCTCAATTTACTTTTCCTCCAACAGGTACTAATCAGTTATCTAAAGGATATGAACCCCTGGTTGAACAGCCACCATTCGGACTCCAATTATAATAGCAGTCTCAATCAAACGATGCTTTTACACAGTTGATTTAAGCCACAGTGTATCTATCATTCAAAACTCTATATTATAAGCAATATCCAATCAATACAATGAAACAATCCAAAAATCTTAACTATCACCAATTTTAACAAAGTTTATATACACAATTTAACTTGGAAAAAGAGATATGTACACTCTGCATTAACCAAAATTTAGATCAAAGGCAATGCACAGTAAATACAAAGCGACAACAGCAATCTTAAATACACTTTAAACTACAGCTTCAAAGTTTTATTATACACAAATTAATCTGGAAAAAAGTATGTATACTTTAAATTGACAAGCACCTCAATATGAGATCCTGAATATTGGTAATTTGAATTGAAGAATTTTCAGCTTGTTATTCTCTAACCAATCATTTTTTTAGTACGCAAATTCGAATTCAAAATTTATAAGTAAACATCTTTAGGATTATGAAATTCTCAGATTGGTAAGAGTATCTTCGGCCAATTTGTACCCTAACCACCGAGTTCCCGGTATCTTTACGAGACTCCTCCCCCCGCTTTTACAGGGATCCAGATACTCTCACAAAGGCGGGGACTCAAACCCACCTAAGTTCATCCTTGCAAGTGGTTTCTTCCTTCCTACCTGCTAGGCACTGGGTGTCAGCGCGTAATCTCTTCAGGCTGGCAGTCGATGTCGATTTTTAGAGCGCCTTTCCAACCTGCGCTCCAACGATGCAGTACGGCCCAGCTTTTTTCTTCAATATGCAGTCATTCAGATATCCAACTCTGGGCAGAGCCTCGAAACACTAGTTATTCTCGATGTCAGGCCAACTCAATGGTTCCTAACAGTTGGTCTTAGCTGCAGCCGTTGACTAAAGGGCCTGTCCCACTTTCCCGAGTTATTCACGAATTCTACCGAGTTTTCCTCTTGATTCAAACTCGCAGAATGTTCGTAACAAGTCCGTAGGAGGCTGTAGGAGTCTGGAGACTAATCGTAGCGGCTCGTTATGCCTGCCATGAGTACTCGGGGCATCAGGTAAGTTGCAATCTTTCTCCTCACGACTATTTTTTCTACTCGTGGACATTTTTTAGCAGGTTGGAAAAAACGTCCTGACTTACCTGATGCCCCGAGTACCTACAGCTGGCATAACGAGCCACTACGATATATCTACGGACTCCTACGGCCTCGTTACAAACATTCGAGTTTGAATCAAGGGGAAAACTCGGGAGAATAACTCAGGAAAGTGGGACAGACCCTTAGGTTAGGTTTTATGGGCCTTGAACCCAAAGGAGAAGGGCTCGAACCCAACCCTGAGAAGGGGGGCCTCCAACCCCAAAAGGCAAGGATGCCCTCAGTGCTTGCTAGACTACTTGTTCTACGATCTCGTCAGGACCCCTACCCAAGTTCACGAATGATCAATCTGCTCCGACTAGCGAAGTGGGGAAAACCAATGCGAAAACCGCACCATGGCGCCAATTTATCCCCTCGCGATCTGGAACAGCTCAACACCCTCGATCGCAAACTTGTTTCAGGGGGTCCGTTGAGATCCCGGACGTAATCCCTAATGTAATTATGCTCCTAGAGCAGTCCCCCAACCCAATTACAAAGAGTCCCAATACAATGTTTCTCCAGAAATTTCTGGAAGGAAATCAATTAATCAAATAATGCAACATTTTCCCGAGTAATGCAAACAATTCAAACAAGGCTTCACACCAGCCAATCATCTAACAGCAGTAAGAACACTTTGCAACATTATTAACAGTATTTACACTTTCTTTGCAGCTATCCAATCAAAACAATGCATTCACAACACCTTGGAGTTTCTCTGCAGACTCATACATTTTATCAATTGGGAGGACATCTGGACCTCACCTTATCTGATGAATTGATCTGGCACCTAGACGTCCTCGCACCAGCTCGCAGCTTGTGGCTTCTTACATAAAAAGGCTAACAGGCCTTGTAGATGATGCATAAATCCTTTACTTTGTTTTAACTAAGATTTGGCCAAGATTTCCACTGTGACGTGAACATCACAAGGGCCATGATCGATGCAGATGACTGCTGGACAGACATCGCCTCATCCGCTCCATGATGTCCATCAAACTCAAGAGGAAGAGGAGGATTCAAACGAAGCAGATCCAACCAAGGCTGAACCTTGAAAGCCTGGACGAAATTGCCACCCAGCAGCGAATTCAGGCTTCTCTTGGGAAAAGCCTCCAACAGGAATGTCGTGATGGTATTGAAGGGCACTGGAGCTGGCTCAAATCCACCATCCTTGATACCTGTAAAAACATCCTTGACTTGAAGTACAGAAAACACCAGGACTGGTTTGACGAGAATGACACAGAGATAGAACAGCTCATCTCCAAGAAATGGAAAGCCTTTCGTGCCTGGCAAAATGATGTAACCTGAGGAGCTAAAAGAGCGCCTCACTTCAGAGCCAAGGTGGACATCCAGAGCCGGATGAGGGAGCTTAAGAACACTTGGTGAACAGATAAGGCTCTGGAAATCCAGAGACTGGCGGACTCGGGTGACACCAGAGGCTTCTTCAGCGCTACTAAGGCCGTCTATGGTCCAAGTTAACGTGGTTTAACCTCCCTGCGCTCAAAAGATGGACAAGAACTGCTGAAGGACAATGAGTCCATTAACTCCCGATGGAAAATGCACTTCCAGGAACTCAACCGTGACAGCACAACTGAAGCAGACATTACCCACCGCACCCCAAAGTCCCATCAGAGAAGACATGGAAGAACCTCCCACTAGGACAGAGATTCAAGATGCCCTCAAGAGCCTTAAGAACAACAAGGCCACCGGTCCAGATGGGATCCCAGCTGAGATCTTAAAGGAAGGTGGACCGGAGCTCCTGCACCACATCCACGCCCTGCTCCTCAAGGTCCGGGAAAAAGAAGAACTCAGGGATGCTCTAATAGTGACCATTTACAAGAAGGGGGACAAGTCTGAATGTGAAAACTACAGGAGCATCTCGTTCTCGTCAACAACAGGAAAAGTCCTAGCTCGTGTCCTCGCAAACCGACTTCTATCACTGTCTGCGAAGGTACTCCCAGAATCACAGTGTGGCTTCTGCCCATCCAGTGGTACAGCAGACATGATATTCACAGTATACCAACTCCAGGAAAAATGCAGTGAATAAAGGCAGCCTGCGTACATGGCCTTCATAGACCTGACAAAGGCTTTTGACTGTAGACCTGCAGGTTCTTTGGAGTATACTATCAAGGTACGGTTGTCACAACAAGTACATCAGAATATTGAGGCTTCTACATGATGGCATGTCGGTCACAGTGCTCAGCAACTGCGGCTCTGAGTCCGAGCCCTTCACTGTGGAAACGGGGGTCAAACAGGGATGCATCATCGCACCCACCCTGTTTGTAGTCTTCATTGCTGCCGTACTTCACCTCATTGGTGAAGAGCTGCCACATGGAATACCAATCCTCTACCAAACTGATGGTGGGCTCTTTAACCTTAATAGGTTGAAGGCCAAGAGCAAAGCCAGTAATACCGTCATCATGGAGCTTCAGTACGTGGACGACTGCGCCATTGCAGCACACTCTGAAAAGGACCTCCAGGGCACCCTGAATGCCTTTACCAAGGCATACAGAGCCATGGGCCTAGCCTTAAATATCAAGAAGACCCAGGGCTTACATCAACCTCCACCCAACCAGCCGCCTACCCAGCCCACTATAAAAGAGGACAACACCACACTTGAAAGCGTTGACCACTTCCCCTACCTTGGCAGCATTATTTCCTCAAAAGCTGACAGCGACTCTGAGGTCACCCAACGCCCGAGTTGTGCCAGCAGGGCCTAGGCTCAGGAAAAGAGTCTTTGAAGACTGAGACCTAAAGGCTCAAACAAAACTGCTGGTCTACAGAGCCATTGTCTTCTCCAGCCTGTTGTATGGAGCCGAGTCATGGACCACCTACAGTAGGCACCTGAGAGCCCTGGAACAATACCATCAAAGATCCTTACGAAAGATTCTGAGGATCAGCTGGGAGGACAAACGCACCAACATCAGAGTTTTGGTGCAAGCCAACATGACCAGCATCACCACCACAATAATGCAGCATCAACTTCGATAGACTGGCCATGTCATTCGCATATCCAACACGCGTCTCCCTAAACAAATCCTGTACTCTCAATTGAAGGAAGGTCGGTGAGCCCCCGGCAGGCAAATAAAATGCTTCAAAGACAACATCAAGAACAGTCTGAAGAAATTCCACATCACATCAAACAAGTGGGAGCGCATTGCACTGGACAGGTGCTCCTGGAGGAAATCTGTGCAGGAAGGAGCTGCACTTCATGAAATTGAACTGTGCAGTGTTGCAGTGACAAAGTGACAGCACCGTAAGGAGAGGGAGAAGGGGGCTCGACGACTACCAACCACCGCCAGTCTCCACTGCCCATGTTGCACCAAGGTGTATGGATCGCGGATCGGCCTCTACAGACATCTGCAGACTCACAAGTAGATGACCCTATGGAGAGGACAGTCATACTCGTTTTGAGTGACCGCCGATGAAATAGGAGTCTAACATAGGATTTCTTGGTGTTCTAGAGATGCTGGGGTGACCTCACTGGACTGGGCATCATCTGTAGAAGCAAATAGACAGATGACTTTTGGAGTTGGGACCTTCTTCAGATTTTTAGTTTCCCGATTTTTCACCCTGCTTCCCTCAGATAGTCCTGTTTGGCCCATATTCCTCAAATGTTTCTAACTGTGCACTTGTCTAAATACCTTTTAAATGGTGGTTGTACCTGCCTCTTCCTCAGACATCTTGTTCCACATCCCACCCCTCAGACTCTTATGTTGTAAGGCAGGGGTCGGCAACCTACAGCCCCCGGGCCGAATCCAGCCCGTAACCCGAAATCATCCGGCCCGCAGACGTATTTTTTTTCCCTCAATCATCCGGCCCGCCATCTCCGGTACTTGGAATGTTTAAGAAAGAACTGCAGATGGTGTAAAAATCTAAGGTAAAGAAAAAATGCTGGAATGAGTTTTTCTACCTCTAGTACCTGGAAGGTGATTTGGCGCAAAGCCGCCGGCACGGCCGCGCACCTTCTGTGCCTGGGCTTCACTGTGGGATCAGGGTTGGCAGTAGGCCTGGGATGAGCGAGTACGATATTTGAGCTCAGTGCTCCGGGTGGCATCCTCCAAGGGGTGGCAGCTATGTGAACACGTGATTTGATGCCTGCCATCCATGGCGGGATCCATGTGTACAAGTGATAGATGTGGCCCGCCATTTGCTCAGTCCATATGTCCTGGCCCCTTGGCAGAAAAGGTTGCCGACCCCCGTTCTAATTAATAGAATCCCAATGAATAGAATCCCAATTTCTCCCTATAGCTGAGGTCCTCGAGTCTTGGCAACATTTTCAGAAACACCCTATCTAATAGTCTCATAATTGTATACACCTCTACATGAGCACTTCTCAGCCTTCTGTGCTCCAAGGAATTAAGTCCTAGCCTGCCCCGCCTCTCCCTCAAGTCGTGGCAACATTCTCGTAATCTTTCCAGATTAATGGCATAATTCCTATAATGGGTGACCAAAATTGAAAGGTAACCGGACGTGGTGCCGACAGACAAGAGGCCGAAGCAAAGAACCGAATAGAAACAAGGCCGAAAAGCGAATGGACCGAAAGAGTCCGAAGACGAAATGCCCACTAACCGGAAAGATGGGATGCCTAAATGCAAACTAACCAAAAGGGCGGGATGCCTAAACGCCTACAAACCGAAAGGCTGCGTTGCCTACAAGCAAACTTACCAAATGGCCGTTCTGTCGATACGCCACCTACCCGAAAGGCGGTGGCACCTATAGGCCAAAGAACCAACAGCTGCAAAACAGAAAAGTCCAATAACGGACTTGGCGTTGCCAGGGGGCGGGACTTGTCAGCGATTGGCCCAGACCCCCGCGTCCATCACATCACCGTGAAGGCATGAGCATTGCCCCAAACCTCCGCTCCACCCAACCCGCAGCCCGCGGAGGGTGGCCGTGGGAGAGTGGGGGCTGCCCCGAGGAATGCACACCTTTGGCCGCTTTCACCTTGGTGCTTGGGTTCAGATTGCCCAGTCACCTATGGCTTGTGTGGGAAAAATGAATCGCACGCCCCTCTCCCCCGACTCCATCCGCAGTAGCATCCCACAGTCAATGGCCGCGATGCACAGCCATCGGACCCCAACCTCCACACCAGGGTGACCACCCCCCCCCCCCCCCCTCCGACCCCAGGTCTTTGACACGCACACCAGGGTGATTCACCCCGGCTGCGGGGACAGACGGTTTATATATTACTGTCTCGGTGTTTGCGGAACGCACCCAAGCTCAAAACAGGCAGCATCTCTGGAGGGAAGGAATGGGTGACGTTTTGTGCATCTGAAGGGTCACATTAACCATGTTCCCGAATGTTAGAATGATTTATACATGTAAAACATGATATACACCTGTTAAATTAACCATGTATAAATGTATATCATGTATTACATGTATAAATCGTTCTTACATTCGGGAACATGGTTAATGTGGGATTTCAATTTGAGCGCACTTGTTTGAATAGATGCAAGCGGCATGTCCAGCTTCTCTCCTGGGCGTGCAATACACAAAGCCGATGAAATGACACAACTGTCACACCAGAGATAGACATCTTTGGTGTGACAGTTGTGTCATTTCATCGGCCAAACCACCTGTGATACCACTTTCAGGAAAGTATCCCTTTCACCGCACGCACCGAGCCAGGAGGCGGAGTAAACGTGCCGGCGACCTGGAAAGATTGAAGACTCTTGCCCACGTCCGTTCAACATCAGCTTACCTCGCCCAGCACTGTGAAGACGGATCTGGTCGGCTCTACCGCTCCATTCATCGGTGGTCCCTCGAGCCCAGGTGTGCCTCTCCGGTCAATCTTTTCGGTTCCTGTCTGTCGGCCCGCTGGCTCCCAGCCAGGGTATGTGTGAAACGCAGCGGTGTGGTCTCCCTGAACCTCCGCCCGCTGGCGTGGGAGCCACTACCGGACTACAACTCACCTGCAGTACCTGCTAACGTGGCCCTGATCAACACAAGATCCTTGCTGAACAAAACCTTCATTCTCAATGACTTGTTTACCGCACATGGATTGGACTTCTTACTGGTCACAGAAACCTGGCTTAATCCTTGTGAGCTTGCTCCACACGTGGAACTCTGTCCTGATAACTGTAACTTTTTAAGCTCGCCTAGGCTCTCCGGTCACGGTGGGGGCCTAGCCACTGTGTTTAAGAAACATTTCAACTGCCACCTCCTGAATGCTGATCATTTCTCCAGCCTCGAACATCAACTAATTATAGTTGGTCTAATCTGTCCACTTTTAATTGTTCTTGTGTATCGCCCACCAAAAATGCATAAGGACTTAATCACTCAATTTGCTGATCTTATCGCTAGCTTGTTGCCCAAATTTGATTGGTCCTGATTCTTGGTGATTTTAACATTCATGTCTGCTGTCCCACTAAGCCTCTTGTGAGTGAATTTATGAACCTGGCCATAATTCCAAGGTCCTATTTAGTACCATTACCTCTGTTATATGTCCTGCCCCCAGTACCAGCTTAGCTGGCTCCCCGTTAAGTGCGAAGAATTTACTACATTTTTCACAAGCAAAGTTAAAAACATCAGAACAAATATTTCCCCTCCCATCTGTGACCTTGCTCATCTCATTGGTCTGTTCTTCTAAATTAGACTATTTCCAACCCATTACTCTACCCTCCCTTGTAAAGCTGGTCTCCACTATGAAACCTGCTACCTGCCCCCTTAACGTTGTCCCCACTGCCCTCCTGAAGGATATCACAGTAATAGCCGGTCCCAGCATCCTCACTATCATCAACAGTTCTCCGGCCACTGGCACTGTTCCAACCTGCTTCAAGCACGCAGTGGTCCAGCCCCTCCTGAAAAAACCTAACCTAGACCCCACCTTGCCTAGCAACGACAGACCTATTTCCAAACTGCCTTTCCTTTCAAAAGTCCTTGAAGAGGTAATTTGAAATCAACTAATGCCTTACCTACACCAAAACACCATCCTGGAAATTTTCCAATCAGGTTTCAGGGCCCACCACAGCACAGAGTCTGCCTTGTGGAAGGTACATAACGGCCTGCTTCTCGCCATTTACTCCGGCGACTGTGCAATCCTGCTCCTTCTCAACCTCAGCGCAGCATTTAATACAGTGGACCACACCATCCTTATTGACCGTCTCCGGTACGGGGTTAGTATTGATGGCCACGGCCCCGAGCTGGTTCATCTCCTACCTCAAAGATAGGAGTTTCTCCACAAACATAGGCAACTCTTTTTCTCCTCCCCAGCTAGCCTTTGTTGCGGGGTTCCACAAGGCTCCATCCTAGGCCCCATTCTCTTCTCCCTGTATATGCTCCCCTTAGGCCAAGTCATTCAAAGGCACGGCATTTCCTTCCATTGCTATGCAGCCGATACACAGCTCTATCACCCCCTGAAGCCCAAAAACCAATCAAATCTACCCAGCCTTATGCACTGCCTCGAGGATATAAGTGTTGGATGGCCCAGGACTTCCTCCAACTAAAACGAGAGCAGCTTTGAGGTCATCCTACTCAGCCCCTCAGACTCCATCAGAACGATAGCAGGCAGCCTTGGAAGCCTTACACCATTACTCAAACCTCACGTCAAAAACCATGGCGTGATATTTGACTCCGCGTTGAAGTTTGACAAACAAATCAATGCCGTGGTAAAAGCTAGCTTCTTCCAGCTTCGCACGATAGCGAAAATAAAACCATTCCTCCAATTTGATGACCTTGAAAAGATAATTCACTCATTTATCTCCTCCCGCCTTGATTACTGCAACTCCCTTTACACTGGCATCAGCCAATCATCCCCGTCCCGCCTGCAATTGATCCAAAACGCCGCAGTGAGACTTCCGACGGGCACCCGAAAAAAGGACCACATCACCCGGATTCTGGCCTCTCTCCACTGGCTCCCAGTGCGGTTCAGATCAATTTCAAGCTCCTCCTTTATGTATACAAAGCCCTTAAAGGGCTTGCCCCCACCTGCATCAAAAATCTACTAACCCACCATACTACCTCCAGGTCCCTCAGGTTGGCCGACTTGGGATTACTGACCATCCAGCTGTCCAGGTATAAGCTCAGCGGCGACCACACTTTTGCGGTTGCAGCACCTAGAGTATGGAACAGCATCCCTCTTCCCATCATAACTGCCCCCTCCATCAACACTTTTTTTCTACTCACAAGCGTTTCTTGAGGTCCTCTGAGGGAGCGCTGTATGTATGTATTGTTAGATCTATGAACGACTGTATGTACCACCTTAGTACCTGCACTGATGTAAAGCACTTTGGTCAACGAGAGTCGATTTTAAATGTGCTATAGAAATAAAATGTACTGGACTTGATCTTAAACAGTGGCCCCTGGTTCTGGACTCCCCCAACATCAGGAACATTTTCTACACTTTTGTAGATCATCGGGAGAAGGGATGCGATTGGAGTGTCACTGGGCAAGTCGAGGAAGGGGGGGGGGGTGGGGGATTCATTTTGGAGATAGTGACCATAACTACATTTAAGTGGCTAAGGAAAAGGAAACGCGATGGAGGTAAAATGGGGAAGGCCAATGTAATGAGAGTGTTGGCAAAGGAATCTTGGAAGCATCTATCTGCACCGTAGGAAACATTCAAAGGAGAAATAACAGGATCAGAGAATAATGCAGTACAAGGAAAGGCCCTTTGGTCCACCATGTCTGTGCTAACTATGATACCAGACAAAAGTAATCCCATCTGTCCTCACATGATCCATATGCCTGAAACCCCGCATACTCATGTGCCTACGTAAGGCCTTATTAATATCACTACGATATCTGCTTCTACCAATCTCACCAGTGCACACAAACAACCCTCTGTAAAAAGAAACAAAACTTGCCTCATAGATATCCTTTGAAAACTTGCCTCATAGATATCCTTAAGCCTTCCTCTGCTCACTCTAAAGCTATGGCCCTTGGTATGTGGTGTTTTCATAGTCGGGAGAAAGACTCTGACCATCTACCATATCTGTCATTTGACCATCCAGATCGGTGATGTCAGTTGTGCAATAGTCGTTGGTGAGGATGTGCAATCCACCCTCTCTGTCCCAGGCCTCAAAGTCCAATGACACAAAACATTATGACTCATACCTCTGTCTGCAGCAGATGGCCAGGTCTTTCATGCATTGCTGAACTGCCCACGTTGCACTGCTGAACTGCCTTAATGGTCACCGTACCACCCTGTTATTTTCCTCTTCCCAGTCTTCCAGAACTGGTTTAGGTGCCCTGTCAAAGTCACAGGGTGTTACTGCTTTTGGGTGCAAATGGGTTCTTGAGCCACCCTATATATAAATCTACCCAATCCATGCCTCTCACTTTCTAAACTTCTATCAAATGAAATCAGAAAACGAATAAACCTACAATATCATGAAGGCAGGGTCTCAAACAGTATTGAAGAACAAAGGGACCTTCGATTACAAGTCTATAGATCCTTAAATGTAGCAAGCCAGGTAAATCATGTGGTTTGGAAGGCATATCGGATTCTGACCTTCATTAGTCATGGCATTGATACAGAAATAGAAAGTGTTATGTTCCAAGTGTATAAAACCTATTCAAACTTCCAACTAAAGTACTGGATGCAGTCCTGGTCACCAAGTACAGGATGGGTTTAATGTTATTGGAGAGGGTACAGAGGAGATATACGAGGTCGTTGCTTGAGATAGAGCAGCAGTTCAATTCTGAAGAGAGTTTAGAGAAACTGGTGTCCGTCTTCCTTGGAGTAAGGAGGTTAACAACTTGCCTGCCATTACTTCCATGGACCAAATCACAAAATATGAATGAGACACACTCAGAGTTGAGTGAAACCTATTTCATTTCGGAGTCACATGAGTGACTTCGTGAAGAGCCCGCCGGCGCGCATGCTCGACATATCATCGTACCGCGTTGTTGCGACGGCTGGCGGTGGAGCGCGCTCCTCGCCAGCCCTTCATAAGAGGCCACGGAGGTAAGTATCCTACCTTTAGTTGGTAGTCCTTGTTGTTGGTTATGTCTTGCAGCAAGGACATGGATGGGAGTTCCAAGGGCCGGAGGACGTCAGGACGAGTTCGCCGGTCAACAGTTCCGGGGCCTTTACCATCGGCAGTACCTGCAACGCAGGCCGGGACTCAGGCGGAGATGTGGGTAAGCCCTGTGATTACAGGTCCAGATCCGCCAGCACACCACAGCTCGGAGGAGTTAGACGAGGAGGAGTGTGGTGTGCCGCCAGAGCAGGGGGACCCTGCCATGGCAGTCAGGTCGTCAGCGGGCTCGCTGGCGACCTCGAGCTGGGTGCGTGCGGCTGCACGGCCCGTTCCACTCAGCCCTCCGAGTAGGGGAAGGGCAGCAGCCCAGAAGCCTAACCCTGCCAGGGCTAAGGCATTGCCTGACACGGAGGAGCGGTCAGGTTCCAGGGCGAGACCCGGGGCGGCTGTGAGGTCCAGCCGGCACACCCTGACTCTCGACGCCGGGACGGGTCGGTTGAGTCGGGTCTCGTCACGGTCGCCGAGCCCCCCATGGATGGGTGGGCGAGACCATGCGTCGGCAAAGTCCACGATGTGGGCAGCCGGCAAGCCTGTGCGGGCTTCAGGCAGCCATGCTTCGGCTGGTGCCGACACCACGCCGCAAGTGCCCTTAGTGGCAGCGGCTTCAGCTCCCGCTAAACGGAGGCGGTTGAACACGCCCGCGTGGGAATCGCGCAGTTTCGCCTCGGCGGCTGTTAGCGACAACTACCGGCACCGGCTGGGCCTCGATGAGGTGCGGGCCGATGATAGGAGCCCGGTTTTCTTTTCAGAGCCGGAGGACTCCGACCACCTGAGTGTTCAGGGTGAAGGGCGTATTGACCGTATGGAGTGGCTGCTGGAGCTCCTGCTTCAACGTCAACTACAGCAGGGCAGCAACGGGCACAGGGCGTCGTCACCAGCCTCTACCATCAGCCTGGAGCAGCAGGAGGAGGAGGTTTTGGTGGATTCCATACCACCTCCGTAGGAGGTGCCAGCGGAGGATCTTCTGGATGTGGCGACCAAATTTGCGGCCCCACATTCATCTGGACTTCCTTTAAACGCAAAGCTGGCAGCCACTGTGGACTTTCTTAACAACCAGCAACTACAGGAAGAAGTCCTCATTCAGGCAATGAGCCGTCACAAGGCTCCATCCAATTGCAACTCCCTCAACGTGCATGTGGTCAATACGCCGATATGGGGCAACATCAGTGCGGCTATCCGTCAACAAGAGGTAAAATTGCAGCGGATCCTGAAGCTCCTCACGGCCGGTATTACTGCCTTTGCGCGGTCGGTGGACGGGGACGAACTGAATTTGGACCAGGAAGATGCTCTGGCCCTCCTGTGCGCGACCCAGCACGAAATCAACGGGTTTCGCAAAAACAGCATCCGCCCAGCACTCAACCCGAAGTTTGCAGGATTGTGCAAACCACCGCCGCCGCCCCGTCAACTCTTTGGGGAGGACCTCTCGAAGAGAGTCAAAGAGCTTGACGAACAAGCCAAACGGTGGGGATCATGCACTCTCAGAGTGCCCCCACACCGTCAGGCTCAAAAGCTCCATACATTAGCTCACGAGGGTCTGCTAGTACCTCGACGAGGACCCACCCTCAAGCTCCACAACGACAGCAACATCAGACCCAGCACCAGGGGTCTTTTTTAGGACAGGGTCGGCAGAGACCCTGGTGGAAAACGAAGACGCCGCGCCCTCAAGCCAACCCAGCACCTCCACGTCCACCCACACGTGTCAAGGACCGCCGGTAACCACGGGGGTGAGGGGGTCTGGTTCTCTCTTTTCTCTTTGTTTAACTTCACATGTTGGTGGTCGCCTTCGGCTGTTTTTGGGTGCATGGGGTAATTTTACTGGTGACGAGTATGTATTTATTAATGGCGACATTCCTCCATCCCAGCACATGCCCGGTCAAACGTTTAAATTATCTGCTGCAGAACAGGCAGCAGGCTACAAGGAAATCCTCCCCATAAAATAAAGATCAACCTTCGAACTGGTAAGTTCTCGTTCAATCTTACTAGTCCCTTCTCTGCTGACAATAGCCTCCTTCTACACTGCAATATGTTGCAAGTTTAAATATCACACACACACGCAGAACTGATTCAAGTGTAGCCGAAGGCTCACACTTTACCTTCCAAGGCACATCACCTCAACAAGGCTGCTCCTCTAGAGCGAACCCTACTTTTATTTGCAGATCAATTAACTGATTTACTAATTAACTAACTTACCGATTAACAAATTTAGATTTGGCAGCCAATTCCCACACTCACTCCTTCAACTGCCTTGAAGGTAAGTTGTTGCAGGCTGGCCCTGACTGGTTTTTAAATGTTCTGTGCTGAAAAACAGTGAAAAAACTCACCAAAGGTTTACATTTCTGCAGCCAATCCTTGCACTCGCTCCTTCAACAGCAGCTCCTCTGCCAACCTTGAAGGTATTGCTACATGTAGGCACATAATGTTTCATTACCTGAAGAGTTGCAAATGGAACTGAATATTTTTCAGTCAGAAATGAACATCTGTTTTTTTGATCTGATGGAGGGAAGGTCATTGACAAACTATCTTAAATAATTGGACCCACGATACTCTGAAGATTTTTTACAACTATATCCTGAGGCTGAAATTATTGGACTTGAGCAGTTGCAACCATATTACCTTTAAGATATGTGTGATGCAGGACAAAGGAGAATTTTCCCCTATTCTAAGTTTAACTACAGTTCATTAATGTTGCTTTGTTGTTAAGGACATTGGTGTCACTCTCAGTTCCGATGCAGAAATCAGCTTTTTTGTCTATGTTAACTCAAGCTCTGAATCGCCCTGACAATCCAAATCAAGCATCAGTAAGAATTTATTGGTGAGATAATGCCACATGATAGCACCATCAATTGCACTTTGATATTCATATGCTGACTACTGAAGGAGTGCTACATTGAGCACTACAATGTAAACTAAATATATATATTTCATAATTCAAAGTACTGTATATGTGAAATGAGAAGGCTACTGAAAATTAATGATACACAATAATGTATCTTCAGTCCCAAACATCAAGGCTACCAAAAAAAATGTGTTCTGTTATTGACAGTGGATTATACAGAGCAGGATATTATTAAAAATGCTTTTCCCCCCTTTTTTTTGGGTCATTAAAATATGAAAGGCCATGGAAAAGATAAATTAAATTGTTGATGTGTTCCATATTAACACGCAAAGCAGTGTTGGATTTGCAGAAGACCTCAGGTGAAGCCCAGTTCAGCAGTTCAACATTTCCTTTGCTTTGTAGGAAGGACAGGTTTAGAGGGATATGGACCAAACGCAGCCAGTTATGAATAGTGTAGATGAGGGATCTTGGTTGGCATAGGCAACTTAGTCTGTTTTCAAGCTATATGACTTAAAAAAAGTGTGCAACACGGGTTCACTTTGGGACCAAGGGGTTTCCAATTAAAAGATTTGAGAAATTAGCACTTTCATTTATGTAGTTGAGAAGGTCAGTGGTGTCCTGATACAAGTCTTCAATGTGATGAATTATTTACAGTAGTAATAAATTATTTCCAAAATGCAGCAATACAGTAAACCAAAGAACAGGAATATAAATAATCACAAAAATAAAATAAATGAGAGAGTTAGTTTAAACAAAAGTGTTAGACATTGTGGAATTCTGTTATAAACCACTCTGGCTACAAAGTCTATAAATTCTTTCAAAAGTTAGCCAAGTAGTTGTTCGAGAGTGAGAATGAGAAATAGGAAGGATAGATTAATTCAGATGAACAGATTATACAAAGAAACATTTACCCTGGCTTGATAAAACGACTGATCACCTTCTGTGCTGCCGCTGTGATCTTACCAAAAGATATTTGCCTTTGAATTGCGCGTCCCAGCTGAATATTGTGCTGAGAAGCATGCAGTATTGTCAGATAACAACAGAGTTTGGAATGGTCCAACCTTAATATACGGGATTGCGGCTATCTTTTCAGATATGCTTGACATAAAAAAAAAGAACTATTTCACCAGTTTGCTTAGCACTCGGGATAATAAATGGGTAGGTACACTTGTAAGTTATCCATTGACCATCAGCATATTGTCCATGCACTCCAAGCAGATACATTTCAGCAAAAATTGAAAGGGAATAAATTAATTTTGCATTGCTTTGCAGTACCCACCAACCAGGACAGTGTTAATTTGGCTGTATCTATACAAAAAAGGGTGGCAGGAAATTGACCAACTCTACTCATTTGGAACATCATTTTGTCATTTAAATGAGAAGGTCTAAAAGAGTCAGTCACTCGCACAACATGGTACAACGTATTTATTAAAGGTTACTCACAGTACACTTCAGCACATTGTTAAGGCAAGCGTAGCAGCTATTTGACTAACAGTATGAACTGAATTCTAATAATATAAACCGCACGGTAGGCAGAGCTTCTACTAGTAAAGCATTACAATTGGTTAGTGTAAGTAACCAATCTACAGAAGGCAAAGGTACTCTACCTGTCATGATTTGCGATTTTTTGGCTTCCAATGAAATATTCAGATGGGCATTTGTCTTGGCAGTACCATAACACTGGGTGATAGCAAATTAGCAACCTATTTTCAAATCAAATCAAATACGTTTATTTGTCATTGCACATCAACTGTACAACTAAATTTCATGTGCATCCCCTTCAATGGTAAACAATAAAAGACACAGGATAAAAAGATTAAAAAGAACAAAACACAATAACACAAACAACCATTTACTCTCACATTTACATTTACTACAAGATCAATGCATAAAATAAGTAATACATAATAAAAAAATGCACATTATATTGCACATTCTAGCAGACAAATTTTTATATGCACCCCGAATTGTGTAGTGTTGCCCGTAGTGTTATCTGTTTGAGTTAAGTTCTCTAATGGCACGTGGGTAGAAACTGTTAGTTAGTCTGCAAGTGCGGGCCTTCAAAGACCCGTATCGCCTCCCAGAGGGCAGCAGATTGAAAAGGTGGTTGGCAGGGTGGGATGAGTCCTGTGTGATGTTTGTCGCCCGGCGTAAACATCGGGCCTTGTAAATGTCTTCCAGGGAGGGTAGTTGAGTGTTTGTGATGCTCTGCGCTGTTTTAATAACCCTCTGTATTGCCTTCCTTCCAGCCACAGTGCAGCTAGCAAACCACACCAGGATGCCATAGGAGAGGATGCTTTTCACGGCGCACCGGTAGAAGGACAGCAGCAGCTACTGTGAGACGTTTGCTCTCCGCAGTCCTCAGGAAATATAGCCGCTGCTGTGACTTCTTTACGAGAGTGATGGTGTTCACTGTCCATGTAAGGTCCTGGGAGATGTATGTGCCCAGAAACTTAAAGTCAGTGACTCTCTCCACCATGTCTCCTTTGATGTAAAGAGGAGCAGGTTCTTCTCTCCTCCTCCTGAAGTCAATAACCAGTTCTTTTGTTTTGGTTGAGTTGAGTGCCAGGTTATTGTTAGTGCACCAGACAGTCAGTTTTTGGACTTCATCTCTGTAGGCAGACTCGTCGTTGTTATTTATCAGCCCCACCACAGTCGTGTCATCTGCAAACTTAATGATCCAGTTTGTGCTGTGTGTCGGTGTGCAGTCATGAGTGTATATTGTGTAGAGAATAGGACTCAGCACACAGCCTTGTGGCACCCCTGTGCTGAGCATCAGGACTGGGGGGTGATTGGACCCCATCCTGACAGTCTGTGGGCGATCTGTTAAGAAGTCCTTGATCCATCTGCATGTGTTAGCATTTACACCCAGGTCAAACAGTTTGTCCACCATTCTGCTGGGGATGATGGTATTGAATGCAGAACTAAAATCTACAAACAACATCCTCACATATGAGCCGGGGCGCTCCAGGTGAGTCAGTGCAAAATGTAGAGCCATGTTGATGGCGTCTTCTGTTGACCTGTTGAATGTGGGCCAGGACCAGTCTCTCAAAGCACTTCATCACAGTTGAAGTGAGAGCAACAGGTCTGTAGTCGTTCAAGCTGGTGATAGATGTTTTTTTGGGATTCACCTGATTATATCTTCATTAAATTATTAGATTTAACAATGTGTGTAATGTTGATCATGCTACTATGTTCATATGTTTTTTGTGCATAGATCAATATCTGCATGGGTGGTTATTAATTTATTGATTTTTTGTGTGTCATCTATGTGACTTCCCAATATAGGCCTTTATCAGAAGGTTCTGTATTAGTCCACTATCTGATTATTTTGTAAAATGTGATGGGATGCTGAGAATTCTCTCCTGTTTTAAAATACTATTACGAGACAAAGACTTGCTCTAGATCGATGATGTATTGTTCAGAAACCAGAGCAAAAGTCAATTTTCTTTCCCTGATTCCTCAAATGTTGTGAAAGATAAAATATGAATTTACATCTGTAATTTAGGCAAACCATTTAAAGTATTCGAAGTACAAGAGTTAAATGAATAAGCAAGTTCGGTATTGCAACTGCTCATGCATGAGTTTTCCCAGGTCATGGGTAATTCGGGATAAATATTCTTGCCAGCTGAGCTGTGTGTATACATTATGATCGATAATTGTTTTGACCTGCGTTTCATACGTATTTTCCAGTTCTGCTTCTTTGAGGTAAGAAAATACTGCTTTCAAAACTATTAACTAGTTGTATTTATGGTTCATTTGTGCAAAACTATGATGATTTTGGTGGTTTTATTGGCTTTTCCTTAGTTGCTTGCTGGCCCGCTTCGGTCAGTGAGCGACATTGTGACGATGAATAACAATCATTTTCTATTGTTTTTGTTTTGGAGGGGATGGGGAGGGGGAGAGGTGGAGAATTAAATGAAGTGTACGATTTCTATAAATATCAATAGATAATTTGAAAAGTATTTGTGGGGTTTACACCTCTTACTGTACTAGTCCACAGCCACGGGTTGTATGCACGTTTGTTGACTCCTGAATGATTTCTGCATATACATGTGTAAGTAAAGTTGTGCAGTACAAAAGTTAGTCACGAGTCTTCTGACTAATCATGTCTCTTCTGATTCCCATTACATTGGATAATTTTAATCAGCATTTGACATTCTAATGTTCTGTTATAATCTTTTGATTAATTAGTTCAATATACTTGCACCATTTTTGAATGAACCCTATTTGAATTAACGTATAATTGAGTTTGTTATTTATTTTTATATGTTACAGGGCAAAGCCATGCACATTTGTGCAGTTTTGGGCTGTGGGCGCAGCATGTATCACCTGAATAAGTGGATGCAGAATGTGTGTGACAGCCACAACTGTAAATTTTCAACGGGAAACTGTTTCTGCCCACCTCCCTTCAAACTCTACCCATTTCTGATAGAGGAGAGGGATGGAGCAGCCCGGTTGTGTTGGACCAAACTGGTCAACCGAAAGGACGAGAAAGGCAAGAATTGGCAGCCTGGTCCCAAAGGCAGACCCCGTGTGCTCTAAGCACTTTGTGGCCAGCGGGCCAACAACGCTCAATGTCGACCCAGTCCTGAATCTTGGTTATTTGTTATCGAGCTCCCCAAGGTCCCCACGTGTTCTCCCTCGCAGAGATGGAAAACCTTCAAGTAAAAGGAGAAAGTCGGTGACAGCAACGCAAACCAATGTTGACCAACATGTTGACGATGGACCAGACAACAAGTGTTTACGAGTTTTTGCTGTAGATCATGCTTATGTGTACAAATGCAGCTGTCAAGAAAACTGTAATTGCACAGGAATCATCTAAAAACAGAAGGACATAAACTGCCCAACAAAGTTGAAATGTTGGAAGGCAAGGTAGAAGAATTGAAACTAAAACTAAAGAATGCTGCAGCTAAAAAGCGCTTTTGTAGCAATATCAAGACTGACAAAAATGTGAGAAGATTGACAGGGCTTTCTTCGAAGGAAGACTTAGACAACCTATGCGAGTATGTGCAGCATAAAGCAATGAAAATGCAATATTGGGAAGGGAAGAAAAAGTTGTCGGTATAAAGTACTGAAATCTAACATCATGGTTTAAATACAAAATCAATATACATTGTAAGACTTTTTTGTGACAGAAGTAATTTTGTAGCAGAGTGCATAGTACCAGTTAGATCGTCATAATTCAGAAGGATAATCTGGTTAGACGCTTAACTTTGTGAACCATTATCCATGTCACCAGACACATTTCAATTAACGGACTAAATGACCACTACTAGAAACATATCTGTACAAGTATTCGATAAATGAAAACATTACAAATATTGCTGGATTTAATTCACTAATTGTCCTATTTTATTTGAGAATTTAGTGATCAATAGACACATGTAGATGTGCTACGACAAATAATACTGTATGACACAACAACCAGTGAATGAAAACGTAAGTTTAGCAATTTACCCGGCAAGACAGCTGCAGTAAGCAGAGTGAATAATCCCAGATGACTTCTTGATGCACACCCATGGCTTATGGGGGGTTTGCTGTACTCTTTTAGAATGTGTACAGTCTGCTTTCAAAATACACATTGCCGAATCATCAGATATGGGATGAAAGAAGACTTCATTCAGCCATCTAGCATCAAAATAGCTATAGGCCTTGCCTTTTTGTAGTCGCCAAGCAGCCGAGACTTCAGTGAAGGAGCTGGCTGGTTAGTGTCACCATAACTGGCAAGATGATTTGACAGCTCAACAATGGATGTGGGAGGCCAGCAGTTTAATCCTTTCGAGTCTCCAAGCCACCCATCTTTCAGTTCACTCATGGGATCGGGAATAATTTTTTTCTGCACATTTCCAGAGTATTGATCAGTATGACGACATTTTTCTTCACCGGCAGTCGGTAGCACGGGCTTCTTCATGTGCGATGCAGTGTAAGCAAGAGCAGCGAGTTCATCTTTTCATCCCGTGTTTTTCAACCCCCTGTCCGCTAAAAAATGCTTCAAAGCTTCGACTTTCCATCGCAGAAAATCGTCCAGTGTCATATCATCGTTATTTGGGTCAGCCATAACCAATATAAGATACAAAGATGACGAAAAATTGGCCCAAAAATGTTATTTTTACACAAAGTTCCTACGTACACGCAGTTTATACAGCACTGCGTCCGCAACCACTAGCTACGCTCTTTGTTTATCCCGAATGACATAGAAACATAGAAATTAGGTGCAGGAGTAGGCCATTCGGCCCTTCGAGCCTGCACCGCCATTCAATATGATCATGGCTGATCATCCAACTCAGTATCCTGTACCTGCCTTCTCTCCATACCCCATGATCCCTTTAGCCACAAGGGCCACATCTAACTCCCTCTTAAATATAGCCAATGAACTGGCCTCAACTACCCTCTGTGGCAGAGAGTTCCAGAGACCCACCACTCTCTGTGTGAAAAAATTTCTTCTCATCTCGGTCCTAAAGGATTTCCCCCTTATCCTTAAGCTGTGACCCCTTGTCCTGGACCTCCCCAACATCGGAAACAATCTTCCTGCATCTAGCCTGTCCAACCCCTTAAGAATCTTGTAAGTTTCTATAAGATCACCTCTCAATCTCCTAAATTCTAGAGAGTATAAACCGAGTCTATGCAGTCTTTGTTCATAAGACAGTCCCGACATCCCAGGGATGACCTTTGACAAATCCCATGATTCATTGCGCGTGCGAGATACGGAACTTGCTTATTATGTGAGTGGTTCCATTGCATTATTTCCTACTTGTAACAGAATCCCCACTTGCACGTACAAATGGGGTTTCTGTGGCAAACTGGGGGGGGGGGGGGGGAGGAGGGAGCATAAAATAGGGAAGATCGAAGGCTTTCCATAGAGAAATATTCTGGAACTTGCAACAATGCAAGGGTGGAACTGAAAATAAGGCTTTACATTGTTCTGATGGCCTTGGAAGGGTCTTTACAAAAGGCGAATAGCTTCCTTTTGACTGTTGAGAATGTTACATAACAATATCAGTTTTGAGCAAATTGAATGTTCGTGCTATGTGGGCTAACTGCAATAATAGTTTGCATGTTATATAAGCAGCTGGCAGGTGGTATTTCTACACTTATAAAACAGTGATGGAAATGCTGTGCATAGTTGGCATAAAACAGGAGGTCAGAAGCCCAGAGCCAGGTAGTTTGCCAAGAGGTACCACTGTGCACTGACGTAGACCAAATGAGTCACAAAACCAATTTTATCTCTACCAGAAATTTTCATTGGGCCCAGGAGCTGAACAGAGAATTGTTGAATTAATCCCAAGTCAGTAAAATATGATCCCTGGATCAGAATTTTTTTTTCTGTTGACGTTTGAAGCTGCTCAGCAAGCACATGGTTTCTTCCTCATGAGTAAAACTGACTTTAACAGGTTTGTAATTGATAGTGTGAATCATGTGCCACAATGAGAATCAGTCAGACTGCCAGTTCTTATTTACCTAAAACTTTAATATTATTGGCCCAATGTTTTCTGCATCAAACCAATTCTTGCTTCCCTCTAACAAAAAATGGACAATATTAGAATTAGCATTTAATCTGTGGAGAGAGAATTGTAGTTTTACATTGATTGCTTACAGTATATCTCTCTGTAGAACTTAGCAATGTAACCTGCATACCTTTCTGTTTGTCCATCAATAATATACAGTATATGTTGGAAGGCAATCTGGTTTCTCAGTCACATCCAATAAGAGCTCACTGCAGCTATGTGACTGACATTTTGTGTCAATATTCCCAAACATTCCTGGAAAAAGACTAGAAACAACTCAGTTTTTGCCTTGACTAAGAATTTGTAGATGAATTCTAGATACTCATATCAAAATTAAGTGGGAGTCATCAATCAATAAGAAGGACATGCATTACCTCTTTTG
This sequence comes from Raja brachyura, assembly GCA_963514005.1. The sequence goes on along the minus strand of OY740785.1, from coordinate 42,932,903 downwards.
GTGGTATAAACACTTTAAAGCTGGATCTGTTTGGGTCTTGCTAAACTCTGCATAAAAGAATGCAGTTGAAATGATTGGCATACCATTATGGTACATGTCTTTTATTTAGTGTTTTATTAGCTTGTAATCCTATTTCAGCATTTATGATTCTTCTGATAAAGTTTAACAAAGACAGAAAGGCACCAGTATGATTGTTGTAATACTGGTTCATAAAAATATTTATGTGGTACAATCTATTTAAAGTTCAATTTAGCCAGCTTGCTTTTTAAAAACAGGTCTGGTGTCCAGGCATAGAATGGCGATGGTTGAAGCACGTGTAACCCTCACATTACAGCCATTCAGATTATGGCAATTCAGCTTTATGGAAATTTAGCAAATCAGTACGCAAAAATGCAAGAAATGAAATAAAACTTGTACTTACAGAACTTTTGGGGAAAAACATTTTTTTTAAAAAGCAAAATAAATGCATATTGTCATTTATTTTATTCAACTCGTATTTCTTGGTGCATGGACAGCTAATATGGCTGTTTGTTTTAAGAGTCATATATTCCTTTCACTGTCTAGCAGTTTTTTTTAACCTTTCCCCTCCCCAAAAGCTTTTTCCATATTATTTACTTTCAATATGTCTGAAACAAGGCCACCAAGTTTAAGTGTATGTTGTAAACTCCAATTTCAATGGGAAATAGGGTCACATGAATTCACAATACGGATGGTTTTCCAGCAACGCAATCCCTTCTAATGCGGGAGCACCTGCATACAGAGACATGACTCAGTCAAAAATTGTTACAGCACAGGAGCAAGGCCATAATATCTATGGCCCGCAATGATGCCAAGTTAAACTAATCTCTCATCAGAGACATGTTGATGCCAACGACGCCGCAGTTGTGTCCCACACCCAGCAGGAACTAGTCACTGATGGACCGCTTCTATCGGGCATGCAAGGACTTCGGGCTGACCATCAGCCTGAAGAAGGCGAACGTCTCGGGGGAGGATTTAGAGGCGCCGCCTGTCATCACCATCACCATCGACGACTACGAACTTGATGCCGTCCATCAGTTCACGTACCTCGGCTCCACCATCACTGACAACCTCTCCTTGGACACAGAGATTGATAAGAGGATTGGGAAGGCAGCTACAACTCTCGCTCGCCTCACAGCTTGAGTGTGGACCAACCCAAAGCTGACAGTGAAGACAAAGATAGCAGTCTACAATGCCTGTGTCAACAGCATGCTGATATACGGTAGTGAGACATAGACTACATATGCCAGGCAGGAGAGAAGACTCAACACCTTCAACCTGAGAAGCATCCGCCATAACCTTGGCATATCCTGGCAAGACAGAGTGTCCAACGCCGAGATCCTGTCTCGCGCTGGCCTTCCCAGAATTTACACTCTGCTCAGGCAGTGCAGACTGTGGTGGCTGTGCCATGTCCACCGCTTGGAGGATGGCCATATTCCAAAAGGCATCCTCAATAGAGAGCTGACATCTGGGAGGAGAACCATCGGCCGCCCCCAGCTACGTTACAAGATGTCTGCAAGAGAGATATGAAGACACTCAACATCGATGTGGAGTCCTGGGAGAGCCTTGCAGCTGACCGCACGAGGTGGAGAGGTACCCTGAACCAATATCTCAAATCGGGGGAAGAGAAACTGTTGAACGCAGCGGCAGACAAGCGGGCACGCTGAAAGGAGTGCAGCAACTTCAACAAACCAGAGACCACACCCAAATATGACCTTTGCGACAGAGACTGTCACTCCTGCATTGGTCTCTTCAGCCACAAACGACGCTGCTCCATCCGAGGTTTGGAGCAAGCAGCCAACAACGAGGATGCATCACCCATGGTCAGTCATGACCGAGGGGGGCCTACGATACGATACACCACCCTTGGCAGTGTGTTCCAGGCACCCATCTGTCTCGGAGTAATAAAATGTGCCTGCACATCTCCTTTAAACTTTCCCCACATCGACTTCAAAGCTATGCCCTCTAGTCTTTGATAATTCCATCCTTTGACAATCCTTTCCTGATTGTCTACCCTATATATGCCTCTCATTATTTTATGTTCTCCATCAGGTTGCTCCTCAACCTTCGGCACTCCAGGGAAAACAATCCAGGTTTGTCCAACCTCTGCTTATAATTAATACCCTCTAGGCAACAATTTGGTTAATCTCTTCTCCGCCACCTCGTCAGTCATCGGGGCCTCTGCCGAAGGCCCGTCAGTCGGCGCAACCGTGGACCCATCCAAAGGCCTGTCAGTCATCAGGACTGGGAGGGAGCTGGAATGTGGATGAGAGGAACGGGCTGGAAGGAGGATGAATTGGGGTAATGCTTCTAGCCGTAGGAGGTGCCCCTGGGATACAAGGATCACTGGGAGAGGAGAGGGACATTGGTTTGCAGGAATTCATCGAGTACATCGAGCGCGCTGGTCAACCGGACTTTTGATTTTGAATGATGGTACCAAAAATGGTGGCGCTTACATGTGTAATATATGCGAAAATCATTTCAACATACAGTTGCATATGTGGCAAATAAAGCACTGTTGAACAATTGAGGACTGCACACAATACTCCAAGTACAGCGAAAAGACAATCCTTTAAAGTTGCAACATGATTTCTCCTATCCTCCTGGATGATGAATTTGGACTTCCAAGATCCCTCTGTACATTGAGGTTCTTGCCATTATCTGTATACTTTCCACTTGCATTTGCACTCTCAAAGTGCAAAACACTTGCTTGGGTTAAACTCTATCTGCTATTTCTCTGCCCATATCTGTCAGCCTTCCTTATTCTGCCATTTCACCAAAAGGTTATCAAAGGGAAGTTGAATAAAGGGGGAAATATGTAATTAATGGCATGATCCTTAACAGCATTTATGTACAGAGCAATCTTGGGCTCTAAATCGATAACTCCCTCAAAGAGGCAACATAAGTAGATACAGTGGTAAAGAAGGCATTTGGTATGCTTGCCTTCGTTGTTCGGGACTCTAGTATCAGAGTCAGGAAGTCATGATGCAGCTTTATAGGAATTTTTTTTAAGCCATATTTTGAGTATTGTTTGCAGTTCTTGATGTCTGATGACAGGATTTGATGTGGAGGCTTTGTAAAGAATGCCAAGGAGCTTGACCAGAATGATGCCTGAATTAGATGGTATTAGTAGCAATGTTACAAAATTTTGAGATTTTAAAAATCAAGTCTGCAATTTATCCCATCAGATAAAGCATAAAAAGAAGTTTAATTTGACACCTAATTCACTTTCATATCTTCAGTATTAAGAAAGTTATGGCCATTTTCATACTCGGAAATGAGCATCTTGTTCCCCATTGCCTTTCAATTGACTTAACTCAAAAGCTGTGATCTGGAAAAGTTAAAAGTCCATAACTTTCTTAAAAATAAAGAGAACTCAATGAAATTTTCAGTTATTATAGATTGAAGCATTCTGAAACAAATATGAAACAATTTTACTTGGATTACCTGAAATTAAAGCATATAATAGTTAGTTATCTAATTGTAGCTAATTACAAAATTCAATGAGTAGATCTAAACATCTATCAATTTCTTAAGAAAAGATAAACTTTTTTAAAATTGCCTAAGTGTCCAAATAACATTCACACAATAATCCACAATATAACATAATTTTTAAATCTCATTTTCATGAATTTCTGGGCCAAATGGAAGGAATTTAGTGTTTTATGCTGTAAATTAATGGCCATTTAAATCAACTAGCGAGTGGGTTTTAGTGGAATGCGGTGGATTAGAACGTTGCGGTTAGAGGTGAAGTCGGGGGGAAAAATACTGGGGGTTCATACATTTTTTGGGGACCCCATTTCGCAACATAAAAGTATTATTAATGCCTCCCGAAAAACCAACTTTTAATATAAAAATTAAGTATTTACCTTTTTTTCTCCCCTACGCAAAATGCTTCCGGTTGTCTGCGCTCACGGCTTTTGAAGGTGATTTTTAAATTACTCTAGTTAATAAATAATCTAGAGTAATTTAAAAATACCACCATTCATGAAATGTCGGAGCGATTTTTCTTCAGTAACCAAATCGCCCGACATTCATCGATTATCCAGGCCTGTGGAAAAACGGCACTTTAAGCCCGCCCCCCTCTGCAAGGCGCGAAAGTCGCGCACACGGGGAGCGGCAGAAGTGCAGCGCCGGTAAAGGTAAGTTTTGTAACATACCTAGTATTAGCTACAGGAAGGGGTGTACAGACTTGGATTGTTTTCTCTGGAACGCCGGAGGTTGTGTGGAGACCTGATAAAATGTATAATTATGAGAGGGTAGACAGTCAGAAACTAATTCCCAGGAAGGAAAAATCAAGCACCAGAGAGCATAGCTTTAAGGCGAGAGGGATAAAGTTTAAAGGAGATGTGCGGGGCAAGTGTTTTTGTACACAGAGTTCCAGCAATTTGTGTCTTCTTATAAACGCCCTGCATCTGCAGTTCCATGAACTACTTTTTTACACAGAGGATGCTGATTGCCTGGAACACGCTGCAAGGGTTAGAGGCAGATTTGATAGTTTAAAAGACTTTGGATAAACACATGGATATGCAGGGATGAGGGGAATATAATTGTGAGCAGGCAGATAAGAGTTGGTCTTGGCAACATGTTAGCACATATATTGTGGGCCTAGGGCCTGTTTCTGTGTCAACCACCACGACAACCCTAATGCTATTACATGCTTTTGTAATCTGCTGACATATTTGTTCCTCCATCTTCAGCTGGCAATTGGAAGTCCATACTGTAATCCCATTAGTGATCGTCCCTTTCTTATTTTTGAGCTCTATCCATAGTGCCTCAATGGATGAACCTTCCAGTGACCCCTTTTAGTGCTGCTGTGACATTTTTGCCTGTGTTTGTTTTTATGTTGGAACCCGCATGGATTTTAAGACATCAATTCTGGATCTTGTATGTATATTCATCTACAACAAGCATAATTGGCTGTGGGCTGAGCATCGAAAATATCTCTAGTGTTTAACTTTTGTAACCCATGTCTCAGAACTACATGAAATTTTGCACAGGTTTAGATAAAATATAATTGAGAAGGAAGTCATAACTCGTCAGTGCCAAAAGCTCATTAATTAATTAAACTAATTAGAAAATGAGATAGAAAAAGTAAGCACCATCTAGTGTCCAATGCCCATATTACACCATGGGGAGCCTAATTCCGTGCTCCGGCCCAACATCCCGACTGATCCTCCACAGCATCCATCGACCAACCGACTGACTTTAATCCTAACCCTAGCTCTACATTTGTTATTTATCATTTTTATTTAAGTTCACATCATAATTTTATAAAGATAAATCAATTGTAAAACAAAGTTATCAGCAAAGTTATCATTACCTTTATTCTTTGGAAACCTTGTTATTGTTTTGATGTAATTAGGAGGCCATGATCCCAGGGTCCTTGCTGCCTAGTAACCATAAAACAAAGCGCGGGATTGGTCAATTTGCGTCCGACCTCAATGTCAAACTTGCATTGATTGGACAATTATTACTCGGAAAATTGGTATTTCTCACATTTTTAAAAAATATACAGGTTTTGGTCTTGATGAGTTTCAGGTATGATTATATAATATTTTTACACTATGTTAAAAATTCAGGTAGTTCAGGTTACGAACTTGAACGATAAAGCTCCTCGGCCCACTGCCGATAATGGTCCTTTTCTTTGAAATCCCTCATTACAGCAGAGACCGCTGCTGATATGGGGGAGAACAATTAGTGCAATGATAAAGAATAAATAAAAGACAAATATCTTGATTTTTGGTTCGGTTTGAAGATGTTTTCTTCCATTTTGGGAAAGTTATTGGAAAGGTCTCCGAGCGACAGCATGTGTTTGCATTTGAAAAAGGAAGGAAAGATGAGGGATAGTTCTTGCGTGAGAAATTGTATGTTAGAAATTTGATTAATTTGAGGAAGTGACTGTAGCGGCAGATTTTTATATCATTCAAGAGATTACTCCCTCTAGCCGCTAAATGGACAGCATGGTTAAGGGAAATGTCTTTTATATGCATGCGAGCTCACTGTCAGAGACCTTCAGAGCTTCTTCATAGATAAGTCTTCAAAACAACATTCTTTTGATGAATAAATTCTTTACTGTTGATGAAAATAATAAGGTACATCCAAACTTCTTCCGACTCGTTACTATAATCTTCATCGCACTCCAGCTTATTGCTTGAAATGTTAGCGAACTCCTCGTGTCTCCGTTACACTTCACATGCTGGTTCCAAACTATCACATGCTGGTTCGAAACTAAACTAACAACTAAGCTTCTGCGCAAGAAACTTCACTCAAAACACGCCTTAAAATACGTCATAAATCCCACCCACAATATAACGGGCAGTCTAAAATTTAAAAACACATGCCATCATTAATGACACACAAAATAAGCCAAATGGCCACTACATACCGGCCGCTAATTGTTCCGAGTATATAACGAGGCAATTACTAATAAACATCAAAAAAGTAGCCATGAAGGCTTAACATATATAAAAAACAAAAAATTAGGGAATTAAACCCCGTGGCTCGTCGTCGGCAAATTGAACCCCGTGGCTCCTCGTTGGGGATTTGAACCCTGGTCTCCCATGTGACATGCGGGGATACTAACCACTATACTAACGAGGAAAAAATAGCATGCACTATATATCCAACTTCTTCATTGACTCTTCCATCTTCACTTTTGCCTTCTAGGAGCAAGCATAACTTGATTATTAATCTTATTAAAACACTGAATCCAGTTTAAAGTCGTACCGTGCACACCAAACCCTTAAAATCAGGCATGATTCCCAGTATATAGTCCAAAACATAACAGTCCAAAGCTTTGATAGCATGAAACGTCTTCCTCCATGTCCGATGAACTCATGGATGTGTTGTAACAGTTATGTTGAAGTGTGAAAATCCTTTAAAAGAGTAACAGGATTTTAGCAATAAAGTTAACCGTTAGGTTTGGTTTAATTTCCAGATCATTAGCAGAGATTTCAAATCCCAGCTCAAGCTTTGGCCATTATCCCTGGCTTACAGAGAGACTTTAGTTCATTGATCCATTTCGTATCGCTTAAGAAGCAGTTCACTATCAGTTCTCTGGAAACTTTATCCGCAGAATTTTCTTCTGTGTTAACGTATTTCAGTTGTACAACATTAGTAACTACCAATGCTCTTTCCATTGGCAAATTGTCTTTGTTCAAATCCAACTCTGGTTTCTTTGGCTCTATCATCTAATGGAATGCTTTCACAATTGTCGCTGATCCACTTGGAAAGTGTGAATCCTCCCTTATCGTAAAGAGGTCAGATGTTCTACTGGTTGAATTGCTTCTTGCTCAGTAGACATGGATTTTAAGCAATCATCCATGTAGAAATTATTCTTCAAAGAGATTCATACTTCATGAAATTTTGTATTTTCATCAAACTTGCGTTTCAAAGTCTGGGTACGTTGGTCTGCCATACGACGATTATTCGGCAGACTAACACTTTCTTGTTTGAATGGTAAGGCCAGCCAATAGAGTCATAATATCCATGAACTTCAACTCTTCATTTGATATCTCTTCAGATTCCTTGCTGGTACTTTCATTAAAGTCATTGCTTCATCACTGGCTTTTCTAATTTATCAGTAGATATTAGATTAACAGCAATGGTAGGATAGTTCCTCTGATTTCCGATTTCATGGTTCCTTTTCAAGGAGCCATAGATAACCCATCCAAGTCGGGTTTTCGCAGCATACAGTCCATCACCTTGGCTCCTAACAATCTGTATATGTTCCAATGCCTTCAAAACATTTGTCCCGATCAGCAGATCAACACTAGAATTTATTTCAGATATCTTGATGCCCTTCAGGTAAGGCCATTGTTTCAAGTCTTCATGTCTTGGTATATTTTGACGACCAACAGGCATGGTTCCATGTGTAAACACTTCAGATATTCGTATAAAATTATCTTCACCCAGACTGGATATCTCCATACTTGTAATGTAATGACTCCTGCTCTCTTTATCTTTAGTCATGGTACGTAATCGAATCTTAGACTCTTCTCCTGTGATGTTCAGCCTTCTCGTCAGTTTTTCTGTGCAAAAGCTAGTCGAACATCCGTGATCCAGGAAAGCATATGTTTGCAACACTGTATTCGTCTTGCTGTTCCTTACCTGTACTGGTAAGATAGAAAAGTTATAAGCTTCAACCCCGGCCCCAATATGAGCAGTTCCTCCTATTCTTTCATCTTGAATCTTATGGTGTGACCAACTTCATCACATAACAAACAAAATACTTTCCTTTCATTCCATCTGTTGTTTTCACAGGTCTGGTTGTGACAGCAAACCTACTTTTCATACGATCTGACATTTCTTCAGTTCTGGTAAAGGTAGAAACTTTGTTAGTTGCAATTGGTTTATAATCTTCAATAGTCCCGTAGTGTGGCTCTAACATGTACTGTACTTCCCTGTCCAAGAATTCCACCAGGTCGGGTAGCCTGGCTACTTGCTTCCTCTTATCCACTATTCCGCCTGCTTCGTATCTCCACCTTTCTCTCACTCTTCTGGGCAACTTGCTAATGATGATTCTAGTATTACTTGGAAGAATCATTTCCTCCATGTGGCCGAGATTTTTCATCGAGCTGTAACAACCTCTCAGAAATATTGCATAATCACCCAATGCCTCCCAAACTTCCGGCTTGATTTCTTTCCAAGCATGGGCCTTATCCATGTTTGTGTTAGCAATCCTCTTCATTACCAAAACGTTCTTTAAGTAATCTTCTCGCCTTTTTATAGCCATGGCTGCCTGGCTCAATTTAACAATTTTCTACAAGTATCTGAATACTTCCACTTGTGTACTTCACCAGAAATCGTAAGCACTCCTTTTCATCCGTAACCTTTGTTTCTAACACTTCTTCAAATGCCCATACAAAAGCTTCATACCGCAAAGGATCTCCATCATACGTAGGAACTTCTGCTGGTGGTAGAATGGGAGAGGTATTTTGTCGTGCTATGATCTGCTTGAATTCAGTTTGCCTATTCAACAGTGCCAATAATCTATCCTGATAACTTTGGCTTGGCTCCACCTGTTGATAAACAGGTCTTTCTGACTCAAATTGGCCTGCTCAAGCCTGTGCGCCAGGTCTCGGAAAAGCGTGTTCCACTTTTAGTTTGTCTTGAGCATCCACAGACGCTCCAATAGTAGTTTGTTTCGATCTAGCACTAATTTGCTGAGATAATGTTTCACCCATCTTCCTCTGTTCCAATGGGTTTTCAAAGCCATGAAATCCCGTGGACCTCGTTTGTGGAATTGATCTAACTGCTAATTCACTTCGAGCAATCTTTCTTCCCAAATCGGAGTTCATCACCTTCGATGTTCTAGAACTGCATCTTGACCCCTCACTTTCCAGTAGCTCCTTCTTTGCTTTGGCCACTGCCATCTTTGTGTCTATTTCCAGTTGTTCCTTTCATCGCCTCATCTCTACTTTCATCTGTTCATACCGTTGTCTCATCTCTACTTTTTGCCGTCTTATCTCTCCTTCTTCTCGTCTAATTTCATGTTTCATCCTCAAGGCATCCGCTTCTATTGAGAGAGCAGCTAGATCAGCTTCTCCCAATCGAGCAGAAGCCCTTGATACCGAACTGGCTGTAGAAGCAGATTTATGTCCTGATCCTCGTGGAGATACTTTCGAGATATTATCTCGTCATGTAATTTCATCTTCCATTCTGGCACCTTGTTGCATCGCACTTCCAGCTACTAAGCTTGTAAGTTGTGATATAATTTAAGATAACCACCCCTCTGCCTCATTCATGAAACCATCTTCACCCTGTCTTCCTCCCATTGGGTGTGTCTTATGCATTCTTCCCAAGACGGCTGTGAGCACAGCAGTACATCTTGTTTCTTGCCATCCTCCTGGCAGAGGTTTAATAGTTGTCTCCTATTAGATTTCACTTTGATCACATTCTGTTCTGATTCCATTAGTTTCTCATGTTTCTCAATTAATCTGGTAACCTGTTTCCATAATTTGTTTCTCTCCTTTTCGGTTTCTTTCAAGTAGGCAGCATGTGAATTATCTGTTTCTTCTCGATACATAAGTTTTCTGTAGCTATCGATTGACTCATTAACTTGTTCCCATATTGAGTTTTCATCATTCTTAGTTTCTTTCAGAGCTAGAACTTGGCCTTTCTCAGTGAGTTTAAGTTGCCTAATTGGTCTTACATCACCACCTGGTGGTTCCTCAAGCATGACTCTTTCTTCATCTTCTGGCTCCATGATTTTAAAGAGGTCTTGGCAGATCGTCAAGTCTTCTAATTTAGCGAACAGAGTGTTCTCTGAATTCTGCTCCAATTTTATGCAAACATCGAGTGGCTATTTTGAAAACAATTTCCTCAGAACACTAATAAACTGAGATTGTTGCCAACAACTCTCCAACATCCATGGCCGATAATTCAAAAGGAATGCGTGTTATCAAAAGTTCCAAACAATCTCCAAGGTCAGTATCCTTTCCCCAGACAGATTGGAAAAAACACTCTTTGGATCTTCTACAGAAGCCGTTTAATATAAAGCTTTGCAGCTTCAAAATTCAAAGAAATATAGTCGATTGCTACTCACAATTTTTGTGATGTGTCTTCAGATCAGACGCGATGCGGTCGATAGACCTCAAGGCCTTCTCTGGCCAAGATCTATTTTCTTCAGTTCCTCGGCTGGAACCGGAATTCTGGCCAAAACCTCTCCGATATCTTAGCCAAATCTTCTGTCCCACTCTCTGGGACTGGTATTCACCTCTTCACCGGAGGTCTCCTTTGACTTAATGTAACGGCAGATTTTTATATCGTTCAAGAGATTACTCCCTCTAGCCGCTAAATGGACAGCATGGTCAAGGGGAATGTCTTTTATACGCATGCGAGCTCACCGTCAGAGACCTTCAGAGCTTCTTCATAGATAAGTCTTCAAAACAGTCTTTTGATGAATAAGTTCTTTATTGTTGATGAAAACAATAAGGTACATCCAAACGTCTTCTGACTCATTACTATAATATTCATCGCACTCCAGCTTATTGCTTTAAACGTTAGAAAACTCCTCGTGTCTCCGTTACACTTCGCATGCTCAAAGGGTAAACCTTCTCCATGCTGGTTCCAAATTAAACTAACGACTAAGCTTCTGCGCAAGAAACTTCACTCAAAACACGCCTTAAAATAAGTCATAAATCCCACCCACAATATAACGGGCAGTCTAAAATTTAAAGACAGTATTACAGCTTGAAAATATTAGACTTGCCTTGGCAGAAAAACCAGATCATTTTTCCAAGACATGGACACCATTCATTGATTTATTACAAGGACTGTATGGCGCAACACAACTTCAGAATTAAATCTAATTACGGGTGGGATGAGAGGCAGGTATATCACCACTTTTATCTTTCTTTTTCTTTTTGTCCATTTATTTTAGTTTCTATTCCTCTCCTCTTTCTTTCTTTTATTCACTCTTTGGCTACACTACTTTGGTAGTCTAGGGGTTCTCTTTTTGCACATCTCACTTTTTCTCTTCCTTGCTTTTTCTCCTTTCTTTTCCTCTAACTCAAAGCTAAAAAGTTAAAATTGAAGCTGCACAATAACTGTATAATTTTATATGCCATTGGTTCTATTTCTGTGCATTTGCTTTTTGCTTCTAAACAGTTACATTTGCTTCTAACAATTAAAAAAAAAATCAAAGACACCGCCATCATTAATGACACACAAAACAAGCCAAATGGCCACTACAGTGACCAAGAGGAATTATGTGAACTCCAGCAAGGTCTTTGACAAGATTACTAATGGTAAGCTAGTTCACATGGGATCTCTGGTGAAATGGTCAATTGGTTAACTGGTCATGGGCAATGGATGGTAGTGTAAGGTAGATTCTCAGATTGAAGGCCTGTGGTCATGGATTGATCCTTTTGTTGTTTGTCATATATATTAATTATTTGGATGAGAATGCAGGTGACATGATTTTGTAAGTTTGCTGATGACAATAAAACAAATGGATAGTGAGGGTTGCCTGTTCAACAGGATTTATATCAACTGAGAGAACACACACACACACACACACACACACACACACAGACACAGACACAGACACAGACACAGACACAGACACAGACACAGACACAGACACAGACACAGACACACACCCTCCCCCCCACCCCCCTTGGGGTATAAGTATATTGTTCCCCGATAGTGGCAAGACAGGATGGTAAAAAAGATTCCCTCCATAGACTGAGCATTGAATAAAAAGTTGCTATGTTATGTTGGAAGGGGAGTCAGTCTCAGTCTACCCCACGACAGAAGGGGAGGAGTTTAATAGGGAAGAAGGATCTCCTGTGGCGTTCCGTCCTGCATCTTGGAGGAGGGTGAGCTGTATTGTTCAGGATTCTCTGCAGTTTAAGGAGCATCCTCCCCTCCAAGACCACCTCCCATGAATCCAACTCCGCCCCAGGGTGGAGCCAGCCTTCCTGGTGAGTTTGTTAATCCTATTGGCCTCTGCAGCCTTCGCCCTGCTGCCCCAGCAAAGAAGATGGCACCAATGGAGCACAGGAGGATGAGGGGTGATCTTATAGAGGTGTACAAAATCATGAGAGGAATAGATCGGGTAGATACACAGAGTCTCTTGCCCAGAGTAGGGGAATCGAGGACCGGAGGATATAGGTTCAAGGTGAAGGGGAGGAGATTTAATAGGATTCCGAGGGGTAACTTTTTCACACAAAGGGTGGTGGGTGTATGGAACAAGCCGCCACAGGAAGTAGTTGAGGCTGGGACTGTCCCATTCTTTAAGAAACAGACAGGTACATGGATAGGACAGGTTTGGAGGGATATGGACCATGCGCAGGCAGGTGGGACGAGTGTAGCTGGGACCTGTTGGCCGGTGTGGGCAAGTTGGGTGGAAGGGCCTGTTTTCACACTGTATCACTCTATGACTATGACTCTAATTGCAGAGCCATCTGAGACGGAGTTATATATGAAGTCCGAGATGTAGATGGTAATCAGGAAGGGAGAGATTACCGTCCCCTGTAGGGCCCCTGTGTTGCTCAGCACCATGTCCGAGGCACAATTCTGTAACCTAGTTGGTGGTCAGATAGTTGGTGATCCAGGAAACCAATGGAGCATCCACCTGCATTTTCGTCAGTTTGCTCCTAAGCAGTGCAGACCAGATTGTGTTAAAAGCACTGGACAAGTGGAAAAAACATGACTCTCACAATGCTTCCCAGCTCGTCCAGGTGAGCATAGGAATGATGGAGCAGGTGGATGAAGACCCCCATCTTTATTTGGTAAACAAACTGCAGGGGGTCCAGGTAGGGTTTAACCAGGGGTCGCAGGTGAGTGAGCACCAGCCTCTTTGGTCTATTACAGTACAGTATATAGGCCAAAAGTGAGCAAATGGGACCAGCTTGGATGGGGTATTATTGACAGCATGGGAGTTGGGCTGAAGAGCCTTTTCCCACACAGTATGATTTTATGACTGTGCTTTATTTTTATTTTCCCTTTGTAACTTTTATTTTAATTGATTTTAATAGCTTTGGAATGTTTCTGAATGCCAGGGACATTCATAGTCTTAACAGAAGGCAGCCTGAGAGTTTAGTCATTTTAATTAGTCAAAATGTTTCTCAGCTACTTCGAGCTTGTTCTCAGCTAAGGATCGAGCTTGTTCTGACACATGCACAGGTCACTGCCTCATGCCCATTTAAGATTAGGACAACTTTGTAAACAGCACTAATTCTAGAAAAGTTAAGTCTGATTCGCGTTGTGTTTCAATAGTGAGCGAATGCAGCTTGTTGGCAGTAGTTTCCATCCACGAAAAGATAGAACGTGGTAATCCTTCCCACAAGGTGGCGCCGTCTTGCTGCTGCAATATCTCTCTTTATTCAGTTCTAGAACACTAAAATTCTGAACAACAATATCAAAAAACATAGGGCAGAAATTATACTAATTCTGACATATTGCTTCTTCAAAGGGAAGAGAATAATCCAGGTCTTTCGCTTGATATGATCACACATGCCAGTAATTAACACATTTTCTCCCATTAGGAAGATCCAATTGATTTTCCCAGTTTATGGTTTACATTTTGCTGCTCTCTTTTATGATTAACACAACCTTCTGTGATTTAATTTACTCTGGATAGTACAGGCTCTCATTTATAACAGAAATGCTCAACATTTAGATGGTTATTTTGTACATATTTGGAAATATTTACATCCGTATTGAATGAAAAGGAAATTTCAAATACTGAGTCAAAATATCTGGAACTTTGAGCATTAGAGCTACAGTAATGCCCCTGTCCCACTTAGGAAACCTGAACGGATACCTCTGGAGACTTTGCGCCCCACCCAAGGTTTCCGTGCGGTTCCCGGAGGTTTTTGTCCTCCGGCAACCACCTTCAACTAGCATCGCACCAGGCTTCGCCTTAAAAATTACCGATTTTAAAAACGGTAACCACTTTCGACCATTAGGGAGACTGACAAAAACCTCCGGGAACCTCCGGGAACCGCACGGAAACCTTGGGTGGGGCGCAAAGTCTCCAGAGGTTTCCGTTCAGGTTTCCTAAGTGGGACAGGGGCATTAACACTAGAAGGTTTGATTGTTCAAAAATACCAATAAAGAAGCATCTGACAAACTCTAGAATGTGACCTGTAAATCCAGAGTGTTTAGTCTAGTTTGGACATATAGCATGGATATAGCCCACTGTGTCTGCTCAGACCAGTGAGAATCCGCACACTAGTTCCATGTTATCCCATGTTATCCCAGTTTTTTATCCCACACTTGGGGAGATTTACAGAAGCCAGTTAACATTCAAACCTGTGTAAAAAGGAACCGCAGATGTTGGTATATACCGAAGATGGACACAAAGTGTTGGAGTAATTCAGTGGGTCAGGCAATATTTCTGGAGGAAAAGGATGGGCGACGTTCTGGGTCGGGTCGTTTCGTGTCTAAAGAAGGGTTGCGAACTGAAACGTTACCCACCCTTTTGCTCCAGAGATACTGCCAGATCCGTTGTAACACCAGCACCTTGTATATAACCTACATTTCTTTGAACATGTGTGGAAACTGGAGCACACGAAGAAAGCCCATGTGGTCACAGGAAGAATGTACAAACTCTGTACAGACAGTACTCATAGTTGGGAACAAACTATAAGGTGGCAACTACAGCTGCGCCACTTTGCCAGCTTGGAGTGTTCTGAACTTTACGCCAGGTGTAAGGCTGGAACCAGGAATTTTGGAACATCAAATGTTAGGAACATGGGTAGGTTTGTGGCTGGAGCTGTAGTTCATAGTGGTTATATATTGCTTGCTCCATTCAAAATTCATTGAGTCAAACGAAAAAGAGATTTCACTGCTGTGACATCATATAAAAACATAGTGTAATAGAATTTGGAACATAGAACAGTACTGCACGGGGACAGGTCACGGCCCACTCTCAGCAAAGTCCACCCCAAATGCATTAGTTTTCTGGTTGTAGTTATGTTTTTATCTGTTTTTGACAATGTGGGTACCACTGGCAAAACCAACATCTATTGCCCGTCACTAAATGCATTTGAGAATATGATGGTGAGCAACATTCTTCACCTGCTGCAGTCCTTCTGTTGAAAGTGCTCCAAAGGTACTATTAAGTAGGGAATTCAAGGATTTAGACCCACAAATGTTGATGCTGTATGATTTTGAAGAGAATGTGCGGGTGGTGATGTTCCTCTGCACCTACTTCCCTTATCTCTGGGTTTAGAAGTTGCTGGTTTGCATAATGCCGTTGGAGTAATCTAGGTAAGTAACCACAATCTGTTTTATAGATGGAACACTGCAGTCGTGGGATTAACGGAATAATAATTATAGTGGTAGATTGGCTACCAATCAAGTGAGATGTTTTGTCTTGGATAATGTCGCGTTTCTTCAGTGTTGTTGGTTTGGTACTTATCTGGGCTTGTTCTTCACATTTATTATGTCAATGATAATAAAGCTTTGAGGTCTCAGGTGGTGAATCACTTGTTGAAAAATAAAAGATGCCCCTAAGAGATGTGTCTAAACCAGAGGGCATAATTTTAAAGTAAGGGATCGAAGGGTAGAAGGGATGTGCATGTTGTTTGGAACTTGGAACAGACTGCCTGAGGGGTTGATGGAGCCAGGGACTCGCTCAGTCAGCCTTTGAATCATCATGACAATTTATTTTTGCCAATTTTTGGTGCAGGATGAGTTGTCCATTCATGCTGAGGGCATAATTGATAACAGCTCTTCAGTAACAAAAACACTAGTCAACTATTACCCATTATTTCAAAAATAATTGCAGGTGCTGGAAATATTAAAAAAAATAATGAATGCAATTTCTGAAAATATTCATCAGAAAATTTCACTCACTTTTAGATGATTGCCTTTAACCTCTTATACTGTTTGAACAAAGTCCAATGAAGCTCCAAGAATGGTATTTCATCTTTCAACTTGCCACATAGCTGTCATTGGGAGTCGAAGTTCATCAAATTTAACAGTGTCAAGGGCCTGTCCCACTTGGACGACCTAATCCACGAGTTTAGAAGACCCTAGACAAAATGTCAATGTCGTGTTGACGCGCCGAAGTAAAAGACATCCTACGACTATGTCTATGACCTCCTACGACTATGTCTACGACCTCCTACGACTATGTCTATGACCTCCTACGACCCCCCCTCGACCTCAGTCTTGCACACCTAAGACCACAAACGACTAGCTACGAGTGGAAAATTATCACATGATAAAATTATGTCATGTTTGCATTTTTTTTTCTTGGGCCAGTTACGGACCTATGACTACCTACGACTACCCATAACTATCCACGACTACCATCACGTCCTCGGCATGGAAGAATTGATACCATTGTGCTCCTTACGAGAACGGCAGATTAATTTACAATATGCAACTGTCTTCTATTGTGCGTTTTTCCTTAACAATTGTCTTTACCAATATTTAGAAGATTAAAAACTATGGATTTTTTGTCTTCTCTGACTAGCCATTTTTCTGTTTACAATGATAAGCAGCGGTGATTTATCATCAACCTGACGTGTGAACAGCCTAATAAAGAAGAATTTTTTCCATGAATTTGTTTGTGTGGCTAATAGAAATCTGATCGAACACGGTGCAATAAAAAACATTTATCATTTGAGAAGCCGTTGAATGATGGCACCAGGGAAAATGTTATTGATTTGGCTGGTCACTGCAAAACCTCCAGAGAATCTGCACATGCCATTTCTCTCAAGACCAAGTGATGGCGCCAGAAGACAAACCTTTTGTCGTGAGCAAACATTCATTCAGTTAGTGAAGACATAATATATCCTAAATGACAACTAAGGTTGGGTGAGAGACAATTCAAAGAATAGAGCTGCAGACACTGAAAAAAATAGAATGCATGACTGAAACATTTCATTGTCTCAATTAATGACTCTGCTTGTCAATCAGCAAAATATGTTTTATATGTTATATAGCTCATTTAATGTTAAAAAAGTATGAGGGAACATGAGAATTACAGACACTGATCCAAAGAGTGAAAATTAAGCAAAAAAAAAACTCAAAATCAAATGGACACATTATTATGAGCACCTAAAATGAGGAGGAATTGGTAAAGATTTTCTGGGAGTGGATTCTTAATGACCAAATGTTCAGATATTAAATTTGGGGTGAAGTGAAGGCATTAAAGAAACTGTAGGAGATTAAAAAGGCAAGATTTTATTTATTTATGAGATGTGGGCATCACTTACAAGGTTAGAATTAATTGGACAAGCCTAATTAATTGAAAGATCATGACAAGCCAACCTCTTAAACCATTGCAGGCCTTTGGTGAAGATGTTTTTCTAAAGAAAGTTGGGAAGGAGGGTTAGAGGTTCCAGGATTTAGCATGAAGGAATATGAAGGTACGACAATATATTTCTATATCTAAATGGAAGAGAACTTGCAGATATATCTGCTGATCGTTTCCTTGGTGATAGAGGCTGCAAGTTTTGGAAGTAATACTGAAGAAGCCTTGGTAAGTAACTGCAATTTAATGTGAAGTACGATGGGGGGAATAAATAATTAGGATAGTGACTGGTCTGTCAGTCTATTGGGTTACTTTGTGCTGGAATGTGTTGAACCTTTACAATTCAGTGGAGTTGTACTCATGCAGACAATTGGAAAATTTTCCACGACTCTCCTGTCTAATGGCTTATAGATGGTTGAAAGACGTGTGGACTAAGTCGGGGAATCACTTGCCATAGGATACAATAGTAGAGAAGATATGACACTTAGGGATTTAAGCAGAATAAAATCTTTCAAAATGGTGGTCGGGGATGAAGCATTTGAAAGGAGAATAAAGAAGACAGGGACATAATTAATACTGAGGTAAAAAATAATTTGGAAACCAGCTTGGATAGACTGGTGAAATATATTGTTGTCAAAGATGGATTTGGAATACATGTGTAAATGATAACAAAGAGAATGAACCACAGGCACGTCACCATATTGCTCCATGATACATCTCAATTACAGAGGCTTGACTCAAGAAAGGGAATTTAATGTTTCTGGCTAGCAAATACTCTGAAAGAAAAGGTTAAAGGAAGGAAAGGTTTGACAGCATTGATCAAGCTATCACAGCACTGGAAAGATTGATGCAACTTAGGGGTTAATGACAGAAAAATATAAATGTATCATTGTTCTTGCAAGAATATTGGCTGCCGGTTGCACCTAGTTCTATATATTCAATTCAATTGACTTATTGCGTGTGTCATATAAGACGGGTGTTTGTAGTGGAAGGATGTTATTCTGGCTGGAAGTTTGTGACCAGCGGAGTTCCACAGGGATCTGTGCTGAGACCCCTGTTGTTTGCGATATATATAAATGCCGGACTTAATTGTAGATGGTTTCATTAGTAAGTTTGTGAATGATGCCAAAATTGGTGGAGTTGCAGACAGCGAGGAAAGTTGTCAATGTTTACAGTGAGATATCTTGCCTACAGAAATGGAGTTTAATCTAAACAAGTGTGAGAGGTTGAAGTTTGGGAGGTTGACTGTAAAGCAAAAGTAGATATTTGATGGCAAGAACCTAAACACCATTGATATAAAGAAGGCTCTTGAGGTCCTACTCCGTGGCTGCCTGAAAGTGACAACACAAGTAGATCAGTAGTAAAGAAGGTTTATAGTACACATGCCTTCATAATTCGAGGCATTGAGTATGAGTTAGCCGCAGTCATATTGCAGCTTTACAGGACTTGGTATACGACAACCTTAGATTATTTTCTCTGGAACTTTGGTGTTTGAGGTGAGACTTGATAGAAGCATATAAAATTATGAGAGGCACAGAGACGGTAGATATCCAGATCATTTTTCACAAGGTAGAAATATCAAAGGTTAGAGGACATAGCTTTAAGTTGAGAGGCAAAGTTTATAGGAGACGTATGGGACAAGATGTTTTACACAAAGAATGGTGCTGCCTGAAACGCATTGCGAAGGGTGGTGGTGGAGGCAGATATAATCTGCAGGCAGATGATCAGAGATATGGATCATCTGCAGGCAGAGGAGATTAGTTTAACGACATCATCTTCAGCACAGACATTGTGGGCTGAAGGACCTGTTCCTGTGCTGTATTGATTTATGTTTTATGTTTAGGACCAGCCGTCAAAGACTTTGTCCTGTCAAATCTATTTAATTGGAATTAAAGGTTCAAAGGTTCATTTATTGTCACATACACCAATTGAAATTCAAGTTGCCATTGCAGCACATTAATAAGAATACAACATAACATTATAAAGAAATTTAACATAAAACATAAAAACATCCCCCCACAATGGTTCCCACTGTGAGGGCAGGCACAAGGTCCAGTCCCCACCGCCTTGTCCACCCATAGTCGAGCCAATTGAGGCCTCCGCAGTCGCCGCTAAGGGGCCCGATGTTTCAGGCCCTTCTCACCGGATGATGGTTCTCCTGACGCCGGAGAGCTGCCTCTCAGCAGCTTGGGATGCCTGGAACGGCCGCATCCTTACCAGAGACCGCGGCTTCCGAGGCCAACAGGCCGCGCTGGATGGAGCTCCATCACTGGAGAACCCGGCGAGAGATCCCAGGCTCCGTGGTGTTTAAGGTCAGTGCCGCCGACCGCGGCTGGCCACACCACAGTCCCGCAGTTCCACCGGTTGCGGCGACCCTGGCAAGGCATCGCCCGCACCGCTCCGCGATAGCGCTCCAGCTCTGTGCCGCCACCAAAGCCGTGGTTCTGGCCGGTCCCCTCAGGAAACGTCGCTCCAGACCCCGATGGTAGGCCGCGAGGACGGGTCGAAGTCCTCGTGGACCTGGTGTTGAACAAACTGCCTGACGTTATGAAGACAGTTGAAAGAAATTGGAGAGAGGATGTTCTGAGGGTCTTCAGTATTTGTATGTAAGATGACATCATAGCTACAAATGAAATTAAAAAAATATATAGGCCTTTGACTCACTATCTTGACATAGTGTCAATATATATATGTAAGAACCAACGTACCCAAAAATATGACTCGTGGTGCAGAAATTGTTTATCGTTGACCCAGAAAATGTGTTCACTGAAATGTTGGTTTTATTCATTAAGATTATGACATTTGGACCTCTAGGCAGTGCGTGACGAACTGCAGTACCACACTAAAATTGGGTCAGACAAGGAAACAGCTATTTATTTGATGGTGGTAACATGAGAATATTAGTCAGCTTCAACAAAAACATCAGAATGGGTGATATGTGACTGGACACTCAGGCACTCGAGGAAAGAAAATATGTCCCAGTGCCAAAACCTTCAAAACAGTAACAACGTATATTTTACTAAGAATTCTGGGAACATTTGTTCACGTAAAAGCAATAAATTAGCTGCACTAGGAAGGTAGTACTGTGCTTGGGTAATATTGATTTTTTTTTTACAAAATCAATATATTCTTAACAGAATTACAGCTACCTGTCAAAACAAAAAGAACATATAGTACATGTGAATGTGGCAAAGGGCAAGTCAATCAAATACTGTTTCCTGGGGCCTACTGTCAGGGTTCTTCCTATAGTTGTGCCCTTTCTGGGATGTGAACAGATTTGCCAAAGTAAATATGTGAGAGCTGAAGCAGTTATTTTCATTTCTCAGACTGGCCTCTTACTGACTCAATAGTTTTCAGTAAAAGCTAGTACGCTGATTTTTAATTATGCTGCAGACAGTAGCATTTGTCCAGCATTTGTAGTGGAATCATCAATTCTGTGCTTTAGTGAACATTATATGACAATCAAAACAGAATCCCTATTGTTTTCAAGGGTTTGGTAGTGCTGTTAACATTTTAACTTTCAAATGTTTATGTCCTGAACGGGAAAGTGTTGGACAAAGTGTCACACCTTTGAATGCCAGTGATTCTTCGTCACTTACTTCTGATTTTGCTTGTGCTCCACGAAGGAGGGAAATTATTGAAGAAGATTCTTAGGGAATAGGATTTACTTTTATTTGGAAAAGCATGGACTTATTAAGGATAGTCAGCATGGTTTTGTGCAGCGTAGGTCATATCTCACAAATGTAATTGTGTTTTTTGAGGAAGTGATGAAGATTATTGATGATGATAGGGTGGTAGATATTGCTGCATATACTGTAGCTATACATGCTTCCATGTATTACTCATCACATTCCGTATATTGCTGCAGGGTATACATGCACAACATAAAGAAATTGTAATTAAAAAAAAAAATTATTTAAACCAAGATCAGGGCAAGTCCTTTACGGTGAATGGTAAAGCCATGGGGAGTGTTGGAGAGCAGAGGGATCTAGGTGTACAGGTGCATAGTTCCTTAAAAGTGGCTTTCTGGTTGATCGGGTGGTAAAGAAGGCTTCTGATACACAGGCCTTCACCAGTCAGGGTACTGAGTATAGAGGTTGGGATGTTATGTTACAGATTGTCCAAGATGTTGCTGAGGTTGCATTGCAGTATTGTGTTCAGTTTTGGTCACCCTGCTATAGGAAGGATATCATTAAGTTGGAAAGAATACAGAGAAGATTTACAAGGATGTTGCCGGGACTCAAAGGCCTCAGTTGTAGGGAGAGTTTGGGACTTTATTTCTTATAATATGAACTTATGGTTGACTACATGGTGATAAATCAAGAGAGACCTATTCTGTCATGCATCTATGAAGCTTGATTAAATAAATTGTCTTTTCTCATTGTATTTTTATTATATACTTTACATTGTAGGGTTAATGATCTGATAAACTAGGCAGATAGGAAAAAATAAGGGTTTTGATCCGGAACGTTGCCTATTTCCTTCGCTCCATAGATGGTGCCTCCACCGCTGAGTTTCTCCAGCATTTTTGTCTACCTAGGAAAAAATAGTTTTTTTGTAGAGGCTGAGCGGTAATCTTATACACCTGAGAGGTATATAAATCATGAGGGGAATCGATAGGATGAATGCACAGTCTCTTACCCAGACTAGGGTGATTCAGAGGATGTAGCTTTAAGGTGAGAGGGGAAAATTGTAATAGGAAACTGAGGGGCAACTTTTTCCACTTGGGGGAGGTTGGTATATGGAACAAGCTGCCAGGGGCAGGTACTATAGAATCATCTAAAAGGCATTTGGACATTTACATGGGTAGGGAAGGTTCAGACTGATATGAGCCAAATGCAGGCAAATGGGACCAGGTTAGATGGGGCATTCAGGTCAGCATGGGCTAGTTGGGCCAAAGGGCCTGATTCTGTACTCGATGACTGCATGATTCCGACGTTTTTTTAACACAAAATGTTTGAAGGTGGCATGTATTTTCTCTGATATTCTATTGACTCAATCCTCTCCAAAACAACTATTTTTTCCTAGGTAGACAAAAATGCTGGAGAAACTCAGCGGTAGGGCAGCATCTATGGAGCGAAGGAAATAGGCAACTTTCCGGATCAAAACCCTTCTTTTTTCCTATCTGCCTAGTTTATCAGATCATTAACCCTACAATGTAAAGTATATAATAAAAATACAATGAGAAAAGACAATTTATTTAATCAAGCTTCATAGATGCATGACAGAATAGGTCTCTCTTGATTTATCACCATGTAGTCAACCATAAGTTCATATGTCACAGGAGCAGAATTAGGCCATTCATCCCATTGAGCCCATTGGCTGATCTATCTTTCCCTCTCAGTCCTATTTTCCTGTCTTCTTCTGTAAACTTTGGCACACTTACTAATCAAGAACCTATCAATCTCTGCTTCAAAGACGTGGCCTCCACAGCCATCTGTGGCAATGAATTCCACAGATACTTCGGCCTCTGGCTGAAAAATACCTCCTCATCTCCATTCTAAAGGTATGTCCCTTTATTATACTAGCGATTTAACCTGCAAATTATTTATTTGGGAATCCTACAGCAGCACTCCCAAGCACCTTTGCACCTCTGATTTTGGAATCCTCTCCCCATTTAGAAAATAGTCTACACCTATATTCCCATTAACAAAGTACATGAGTGTACGCTTTGCTCTGCTGTATTCCATCTGCTTTGCCCATCACTTCTTTGCCCACCCTACCAACCTGGCCAAATCCATCTGCAGTGTCCCTGTTTCTACTATACTTACTGCTCTCCACCTATTTTCATATCATCCGCCAACTAGGCCACAAAGCCATCAATGCCATCATCCAAATCAATAATATACAATGTTTACTTTAGTTTCTTATTATTATTATCATGTATAGTGAGGTACTGTGAAAAGCTGCATTACAATCAGGAAAATCTGTATTACAATTATAAATATTATAATCAGGCTGTATAAAGTGTACAGATATGATAAAGAGAATAATGTTTAGTGCAAGGTAAAGTCTAATTAAATATAGTCCGAGGGTATCCAATGAGGTAGATGTACGATTATAGGAGGTGGATCCAACACCAACCCCTGCCAAACACCACAAGCCACTGGCAGCCAACCAGAAAAAGCCCCCATCATTCACATTCTTTGCCTTCCGCCATTCAGCCAACCTTCTAACCATTCTAGTATCTTCCCTCGAAGACCATGGGCTCTCATATCCAGTTAACTTCTGAAAATATAAAACTGTGTGAATACTTTAGCAAAGGGTTATCAAGTTACATTTTTAAATGCAGGTCAATCTAGATATTTCTTACAGATGGCATTGCTTTTCTCCTCACAGTAGGACATTAGTAATCCATGCGGGAAGTACATCTGTTCCCAAGTGACAAAGCCAGAAGTGCATCTGTTCCCTCAGTGGTTAAAGCTGAATATCTATCATTGAGGAAATAAATCAAGTCGAGTTTACTGTCATATGTACCAGTGTATGGACACCTGGTGGCGCTGTTGCTAGCTGCCTCCGCCCACGTTCTGGCTGTCATTTTATATTTTGTTATGTTTAGAGTGTTTTTTTTGTTTTTTAGGGGTTTTTCGGTATTTTATGTGGGGGGAAGTGGGTAGGGTAAGAGGGAAACCATCCTTCAGTCACTTCCTGGCGAGGATGCAGCTACTATCCGAGTTACGTCCTCGCCCCCCCCCCCCCCCCCCCCCCGCAGCTTACCAGCTGGATTAGCGCGGACTTTCCTGCCGGGATTGGACCAGAGCTTCAGCAGCCGCGGCGAGGCGCTGGAAACATCGTGGAGCGGGCGAGGCCTTCCTGGGATCGCTGCTTGGAGTTCCAGAGTGCTGGGCCGCTGCTCCAACATCGTGGAGCTGTGGGAGCGGAGCTCCGAACGCGGGTGGCGCTGACTTTAACATCGCGGAGTCCTGGGACCCTTTGCCAGGGGTCGCCAGCGCGAATCCAGCTGGTGAGCTGCGGGGGGGGGGGGGGAAGGCGACGACGTGACTCGGATAATAGCTGCATGGAACCGGTGGAAGGTGGCCGACAAGAGGTTCCCGGCGAGAGGGCCTGAACATTGGGCCGCCCGTAGTGGTGACTACTGGGTGCTTGGGAGGCCCCGACCACGGGTGATCATTGGGGAACATCGGCGAGGAGGTCGACTGGACTTTGGTTCCTTCCCTCACAGTGGGGAACTTTGGTGCTGCTGTGGGGATGTTTGTGTTGTGAACTACTGTGTTCTGTTTGTTTTTTTAAATTTAATTTCATTTTCTTTTTATTTTTTGTAAGACTGTAAGGGAAAAATTATTTTGTTGTCTCTTCATTGAAGACAATGACAATAAATTAAATCAAATCAAATCATGTGGAAGGGTACAGGTCCAATGAAAATCTTGTTTGCAGCAACAACATGACTCATAAGGGTCTCGACCCGAAACATCACCCTTTCCTTCTCTCTCAGCCTGTCCCGCTGAGTTACTCCAGCTTTTTGTGCCTATCTTAGATTTTAATGGCAGTGGGCTTCCCAGTTTTGCAAGAAACCCAGGCGGCACAGTGGCACATCGCCAGAGACCCGGGTTCTATTCTGACCTTGGATGCTGTCTGGGTGGAGTCATTACCTTAACAGCATTAGAGCAAGAATGGAGGAGGGGTGATCGGGAAAGAGATGGAAGGAAAAACTGATGAGGGAGAGCTCTCTCTCACTGAGCATTGAGGGACTGGCAGATAAAATAGTGTGTTCAATGATGGGATCCCGGAATCGAATTCATTTAATTAAGTTAATGAAATCTAATTAAGTTAATGAAGCAGAATGTTTTTGCATGTAGGAATATCTGGAAAATGTCCAGGTTTTAGTTGATAAATGCAAAGCAGCATTTGTACCACACCAAAGCAAGTTAATGATCACTTGCAACTGGGGAGCCTGTTCATCTCTTCTTGACATTCAATGACTTCACCTTTGCTGAATCCTCCATTTTCAATATCCTAGGGAATATCTTTGCTCAGAAACTTAATGGGACGAGCCATGTAAATACTCTAGCTTCAAGAACAGATTGAAGAGTAGGTATTCTGCAGTGAGTACTTCCTAGCATTTGTTCTTATTTGTTCTTATTAGCGATTTTACCACTTTGTTGACCAATGCGTACAGAACTTCCTCTGTAAGCTGTGATGACCACTCTCCAGGTTTTTGAATAAGCTACTGAGTGACTTTCATTACTACTTGCAACATAAAACACTTCACTTTTAAGAAGTTTACTTATAGTTTTAATCACTATGAACAACTGTTGTCCAATCATGGAATTAATTTCTGTGATTGTGCTCTTAGACAGTAATATAATGGTTAACACTGGGTGAGTGCTGAAATTATGTGATTGATTGATTGATTGATACTTTATTGTCTTTTAGTCTATTTTAGACATACAGCGTGGAAACAGGCCCTTCGACCCACCGAGACCGCGCCGACCAGCGATCTCTGCACATTAACACTATTCTACACACATTAAGTAAGTAAGTTTATTGGCCAAGTATTCACATACAAGGAATTTGCCTTGGTGCTCCGACCACAAGTAACAACATGGCATACAGTGACAGTTACAAATGACTCAGAAAACACTAAATATTAATAATAATAAAACATGAATAATAAAACACCATTGATCAAGCATGTGAATCAACAAAATACCAGATCAAAGGGAGGCTACAGATTTTTGGCTGTTGAGTAGAGCAACTACTCGTGGATAAAAACTGTTTTTATGTCTGGCTGTGGCAGCTTTGACAGTCCGGAGTCGCCTTCCAGAGGGAAGTGATTCAGAGAATTTGTGGCCTGGGTGAGAGGGGTCAGAGATGATCTTGCCCGCTCGCCTCCTGGCCCTTGCAGTGTACATCAATGGAGGGAAGGTTGCCGCAAATAATCTTCTCTGCTGATCGGACAATTTGCTGCAGCCTCCAGGTGTCGTGCTTGGTGGCTGAGCCAAACCAGACCATGATGGAGAAGGTGAGAACAGACTCTACGATGGCCATGTAGAATTGGACCATCATTGTCTGTGGCAGATTGTGCTTCCTCAGCTGCTGTGGGAAGTACATCCTCTGTTGTGCCTTTTTGACTGTGGAGTCGATAGTAGCCCCCCACTTAAGGTCCTTGGAAATGATGGTTCCCAGGAACTTAAAATACTCCACAGACTGTGGTGAGTGGGGTAAGGGGAGGGGGAGCTCTCCTAAAGTCTACAATCACTAGGGACAATTTATACATACACCAAGCCAATTAACCTACATACCTGGACATCTTTGGAGTGTGGGAGGAAACTGAAGATCTCAGAGAAAACCCATGCGGTCACAGGGAGAACGTACAAACTCCTTACAGACAGTACCCGTATTCGGAATAGAACCCAAGTGCAAGTGCTATAAGACCGCAACTCTATCATTGCGCCACCGTGCTGCCCTTTAATATCCATGCAGATCATGGGGAGAACGTACAAATTCCATACAGAGAGCACCCATAGTCAGGATCGAACCTGGGTCTGGCGCTGTAAGGCTGCACTTCAACCGTGTCACGTATACTTGGTGAAATTCTGCATACGATACACAAGTATGCAAAGAGTGGCTGCATATAGGGTGCCCCTGAGAGGATGTTAATCAGATCATATCATGATCTTTACATATATAATCTGCATTATGTCACAGAATATGCATCCTGATTTCCACACTCATTTTCAACATCCATTTCTATGAACCCCCACCACAAAAATGTTATTAGCTTGTGATGGCCTTTCAAAGATGTTCATTCTTAATGTTTTTTGAACAGGTAATGGTGGGTAGGAACATCGATAGAGAAAAATAGGTGCAGGAGTAGCTTCGAGCCAGCACCGCCATTCAATATGATCATAGCTGATCATCCAAAATCAGTACCCCATTCCTGCGTTTTTCCCAAATCCCTTGATTCCTTTAGCCCTAAGAGCTAAATCTCAATTTTTGAGGGATCATTGTGATGAGTGATGCATGATGAGAAATATATGTGCGATGAGGAGTTTTGCAATTTCACTTCTGTGTTAATTAAGGCTACGTTTAGAGATAAAGCGTGAAAACAGGCCCTTCATCCCACCGAGTCTACTTCGAACAACAATTTACAGAAGCCAATTAACCTACAAACCTGCACATCTTTGGGATGTGTGAGGAAACCGGAACCAGATAAAATCCACACGGCCCAGGGAGAACGTACAAGCTCCATATGTAGACCGCACCCGTAGTCAGGATGGAATCCAGGTCTCTGGCACTGTAAGGCAGCAACTCTACCACCGTGCGACTGTTTTTTTTCGCAAATTTGCAGATGAAACCACCATTGTGGGCCGGATATCAAATAATGATGAGATGGAGCATAGGAGGGAGATTGAGAACCTCGTGTCCTGGTGTAGAGACAACAACCGTTCACTCCATGTTAACAAGACAAAGGAGATAGTGATCGACTTCAGGGAGTGAAGCAGTACACATACCCCAGTTTGCATTGACCGTGCCGAAGTAGAGATGGTTAAAAACTTCAAATTTCAAAAATAAACACTTCAAATTCCTAGGAGTCAATATCACCAACAGCTCCTCCTGGACCACCCATATTGAAGCAATGACAAAGAAAGTACACCAAGGATTTTTATTAGGATGCATCACAGCTTGGTTTGGGAACAGCTCCATCCAAGACCGTCAGAAATTGCAGCAAATTGTGGACGCAGCCCAGGACATCACACAAACCAACCTCCCTTTTATTGACTCAATTTATACCTTACATTGCCTCTGCAAGGCCAGCAGTCACAGTGGTGCAGCGCTAGAGTTATTGCCTTACAGTGAATGCAGCCCCAGAGACCCGGGTCGATCCCGGCTACGGGTGCTGTCTGTACGGAATTTGTCCCTGTGACCTGCATGGGTTTTCTCTCAGATCTTCGGTTTCCTCCCACATTCTAAAGACGTACAAGTTTGTAGATTAATTGGCTTGGTAAATGTAAAAATTGTCCCTAGTGGGTGTAGGATTGTGCTAATGTGCGGGATCGCTGGTCAGCGTGGACCAGTTGGGCGAAGGGCCTATTTCCGCGCTGTATCTCTAAACTAAAGGATAATCAAGGACGAATCACATTCTGGCCACTCCTCCCCTCTCCCATCAGGCAAAAGGTATAGAAGTGTGAAAATGCACACCACCAGATTCAGGGCCAGTTTTTTCCCAGCTGTTATCAGGCAACTGAATCATCTTACCACAACCCGAGAGCAGTGCTGAACTACTATAACCTCTTCAGTGATCCTCAGACTATCCTTGATCGGACTTTGCTGGCTTTACATTTCTAATTTTACATTGCACTGTCTACGTTGGTCAATAGATGCAACTTGAGTACCATGTGTTATGCCTTCTGTTGTGAGGCAAATGAAACATTCTATTTTACTTCGGAGTCACGTGAGTGACTACGTGAAGAAGGCCGTCCCCACGCATGTGCGTCATTACGCCTGACGCATTGCGCAACGACTGACTGGCAGGCACATCACTCCTTCCAGCGGTAAGTTTTAATGCTCAGGTAAGTGTTCATAACTTAGCTGAGGTCGTTGCTCCCGGTTCGGGGTGTTTTGCTTACCTTTTCAGCATCGGACTTCGGGAGAACATGTCTAAAGTAAAGAGGCAGGCCGCGACGAAACCGGCTGCGGAAGACCACGGGACTGCGGGCAGCGGGCGTCCGCCGAATTCGTCTTCTGGACCGCTGGCAGAGCAGCCAGCGGCTACAGACTTGGTGCTGCCAGAAAGGGCCTTGGCTACTCCATGGGGGAGGAAAGCCACCAAAAAGTCTGTGAGGGCCCTGGACTCATCTGTGTCAGGCCAGGAGGTGGAAAATTCCCCTCCTTCTATGGGCAGCATTATTGGCAGGCTGGCCCACATGGAGAACCTAGTGGAGAGGTTACTCCAGAACGATATGCTCCAAAGGACGGAGCTATTGGAGCCTGGGGATTACAGAGAACCCGAGGCAGTAGCACCTGTGTCAGGGCTGCGGAATATCTCCCTCTCTGATGAGGGGAACGTACAAGGTCAGTGTTATACTGACCCAGAGTATGGAGGCACAGTTGGGCAGCATGCTTCATGGCATGAGGGGCAAACATCGGATGTACCCCCTATGGCATCCAGATTTGCTATCCTTGCCCTAACAGGGGAATCATTCGAAGAAGAGCTCGCCATGAGCATAAATTATCTGGCTTCCCATCAACTCCAAGACCAAACGATGGTGGATACTACTGCCAATTATCATACTCCACTAAACTGTGCCTCACTTAGTGTCCCGGTTGTAAACCAATCTATCTGGGGACACATTGGAGGGGGCATCGGAGCCCAAGAGGTAGAAATTCAAAAAATCCTTAGGCTACTTGCCTCAGGCATCACGGGCTTTGCCAGGTCAGTGGATGGGGCGCCCCTCTCTGATACTCAGCAGGACGCGATGGCATTAATGTGCAATGCTCATTTTGAAATCAATTGCCTCAGGAAGAATGGCATCCGTCCTGCTCTAAACCCTAAATTTGCTGGGCTGTACAAGCCAAGGAATGTCCAACCCCCAAACCTCCTGTTCGGAGATGACCTGACTAAACAGATAAAAGAGCTGGATGAGGAGGCAAAAACCGTTGGTCTTATGAAGCCACCTCCTAAGGTATCGTCTTTTCGACGACTGTACCCCTACCCTCCTCTCCATACCAGACGGTGCGCCGGATATGGTGGACGTTGCTCCGAGCAACAGGCACAGAAGCCTTTTTTAGGGCAGGGCCCAAGCCGGGCCATGTTCAAGATGCAGGGATGGCATCCTCCAACAGCCCTACCCCCCAGACCTCTGGGCAGAAGCAGAGACCATACCACCGGTAACCACTAAGGTAAGTGAGCCTGCGATGGATCAATTACAAGGGGAGATTGCAATTTTTCTTACATGAATGGCATTGGATAACATCTGACCTGTTTATACTGCACAGTATACAAGGATTCCAAATTGAGTTCATTTCTGACTCGCCTCCAACCAATCAGCATACACCTAACCACACTTTTGTGTTTTCACAACAGGAGTGTATGAGTGCTCAAGGAGAACTTGAGGCTTTGTTCAAGAAAGGGGTCATTGAGAGGTCGAGTCGCGAGCCTCACCAGTTTGTATCCAACATATTTACTAGGCAAAAGAAGGATGGAGGATGTCGAATTATCCTTGATTTTTGCACAGTATAAACATTTCAAAATGGAAACTTTTATCACTGCCAAACAACTGCTTTCCAAGGGATGCTACATGGCGAGCATTGACCTCAAAGATGCTTACTATTCAGTGGCCATTCATGAAGATCACAGGAGATATTTCAAGTTTAACTGGATGGAGCAGTTGTGGCAGTTTAAAGCATTGCCTAATGGATTAACCTCAGCCCCCCAGACTATTCACTAAATTGCTAAAACCAGTCCTGGGGCTACTCGGGGCACAGATTCATATAGTCATGGCATATTTGGATGACATCTTAGTCATTGGGAGGGCTTTGGAATTAGCTGAATTATCTACGTCAGCTACAAAACCCGTTCTTAATCCATCCAGTTAAGTCTAAATTGGTACCATCTATGATAATTGACTATTTGGTATTCACCATTAACTCAGTACACATGTCAGTGACTCTGCCTCGGGGCAAGCAATTTGACTTAATTGAAGCCTGCAGAAAACTCATTGTTAATAATCGACCTCCTATTAGATATGTGGCTAGTATAATTGGAAAATTAGTGGCGGACTTCCCAGCTGCTCTGTTCGGGCCTTTGCACTACCAAAACTTACAGTGTGCAAAGGAACAGGCATTCAATTTTCATAGAGGTCGTTTCGATCGACCCATGCAAATGCCAGCAGAAGCCCTGGCTGAGTTACAATGGTGGGTTACCAATATTCAATATTGTTCTAGTACTATTTTAGTCAATACACCATCAGTTATCCTGCAGACTGATGCCAATGCGCAAGGATGGGGTGCTACCGATACCGTCTCGAGCTGCGGTGGCAGATGGGATCTGCAGGAATCATCCATGCTTCAGTCACACGGTATTAACTACTTGGAGTTGTTGGGAGCACTCTATGGGTTAAAGGCTTTTTGTACCAACATGCATTATGTGCATGTCCAACTTAAGATTGACAACACTACAGCAGTAGCATACATTAATCACATGGGTGGAAGTAAGTCTGTATCCTGTGATAAATTGTCTAACTTCATCTGGCACTGGTGTATTGCGAGAAACATCTGGGTTTCAGCTATCTATTCACCAGGTATATATAACGCGGTGGCAGGCAACATGTCACGAGAGTTCAATGACAACAAGAATGGATGTTAAATCACGAAGTGTTTAATGACATTGCCCTTCTTTATGGTTTACCGGACATTGATCTGTTTCCTTCCAGGCTTAATCATCAGTTACCAATTTACGTGTCATGGGAGCCAGACCCAGGGGAAGTAGCAGTAGATGCATTCTCGCTACACTGGGATGGGAAATTTGTGTATGTTTTTCCCCTATTCTGCCTCATTAGTCGATGTTTGGCCAAAATTGAGCACGGCTCTGCCTCTGGCATATTCGTAATACCAGACTGGCCTACTCAGCATTGGTTCCCTCTGGTTCAAGCTTTAATCACACAGACTTTTATGGCAGTGCCCAAGAGCAGAAATCTGCTGGTACACCCGGTGACAGGGGAAAGCCACCTTCATGATCATATAAATTTATTGGTTTGCAGATTCTGAGGGGACCGTTCCTGGGGCTCGGGCTTTCAGAGCGTACCACAGATGTCATCACTGTGGCCTGGAGGAAGAGCACACAGAAACAGTACATCACTCATATAAGGAAATGGGAGATGTACTGTTCCCGCTCTAATATTTCATATGACACAGCTTCTATTACAGACGTTGGAATTTATTTCGTCACTTTTTCATGACAACAAGCTCAGTTACAGTGTCATTAACAATGCTCGGTGTGCTTTGTTAAATTATTTATGGCTGGGGTCAGCGAACCACACGGTAGGGTCTCACCATTTAATAACCAAGTTTATGAAGGGGATTGTTAACTCCACTCCCCCTAGGCCCAGGTACACACATATATGGGATGTGAGCGTGGTTCTCACGCTGCTCCGTCAGTGGGCACCAGCTTCATCTCTCTCTCTGCACCATCTTACACTCAAAGTAGTCATGCTCATGGCGCTGGCCTCAGCACAACAGGTCCAGACATTACAAAAACTCAGACTGGACAGTATGGGTACATCTTGTAATAACATCACCTTTTTCGTTCATGACCTCGTTAAGCAGAGCAGGCCAGGGATACAGGAGCTCAAATTGAATTTTATGGCATACCCCTCAGATCCATGAGTATGTGTAGTGTCACACATAATCCAATACACAAAGGTCACAAAGAGCCTGAGAGGCTCGGAACTCTCCTTCTTTATTAGTTATACCAAACCTCATAATAAGGTTACGGTGCAGACCATCTCTAGATGGTTTAAACATGTTCTGGCGTGTGCAGGAGTGGACACTGACACTTTTATACCTCATTCCACCAGGGCTGCATCGACATCAGCAGCAAGGGATATGGACGTCCCTCTTGACCACATTCTAGCGGCTGCGGGATGCTCAAATGAGCGGACGTACCAAAGGTTTTATAATAAGCCTATCGCCAGACCGGGGATTTAATACCGTTCCTCGGCATTAAATCACAGAGCTTCAAAATCTTCATGTTGTCACTCGCGTGACTCCAATGTAAAATAGTAAGATTAAATGAGAACTTACCAGTTTGAAATTTGATCATTGTTTTATGAGGAGTTACGATGAGCGATTACGTGCCCTCCGCTCCCTACCTTCGTAACATAACGATCTTTCTGTAAGTTCTAGTCAACTCTAATCTTACTATTTTATTCAACAATTTTTTTACTGTGATTTCACTCCATTGCTTTGAAGATTGACGCGCGTGTGTGGGGACGGCCTTCTTCACGTAATCGCTCATCGTAACACCTCACAAATAACAATTAAACTTCAAACTGGTAAGTTCTCGTTTAATCTTACTAATTTACTTAAACTTTATTTAAGCTTTAAGCAACTCATTTCTGTAATACACATCTTCAAAGCACCTGGAAATTATTGCTGATTCCGCAGGCCTCGCTGGCCCGAGATCCCGCACATGCACACACTTCATTCTACCCTCCTATTTATAAGTTGAGACGGTCAGGTGGTTTAGTATGTCTTGATGACCGTCGCAGCACTGGAGCATCAGGAGATAATGGTGTTTCGATAGCTGGTGGTACACATATTGCTTGCTCATCAACTTCACTCATATTGTTATTTACATATTCAATTTTAGAATTACTAATAGAAGTTTTCATAGGGGATGATGGGAGTGTTGAAGGAAGTTCTCGATTAATATTATCAAGGAGTGATGGAGCTGATGGAGAGGACGGACATGGTGCAAGGTCACAAAGTGAGACAGTTGATGGACGTCCATCCTGATACTTGATAGTTGCATAAGATGGGTTGACATCAGTCAGTTCAACTTCATCAACAAAGGGCTCATTCTTATTTGATCGAACATACTGACGAAGCAACACAGGCCCAGGGCTAGTCATCCATGATGGCAGAACGCCATTTGAAGTTAAAGAACTGCTCATGTGGTGTAGTATTGGTAGCAGTTGGCAGTAGAGATCTGATGGAATGTAATGCATCTGGTAGAACACATTCCCACTGCTGATCTGGTATGTCATTTGACTTTAAAGCCAGTTTCACTGCTTTCCAAATGATTCTGTTATTCCTCTCAACCTGACCATTTCCAATAGGATGATATGGTGTTGTTTTACTTGTTGCAGTTCCTCTATTAGAAAGGTCGTCTTTTAAATATTTTGACATGAATGAGGTGGCCCTATCAGAATTTATGTAACTTGAAAATCCATGGAATGTAAACAGTTTATCTAAACATTTGATAACCGTAGCAGCTGACATATTTGGACAAGGAAAGGTAAATGGAAACCTCAAATATTCATCAACTATGGTAAGTATATAAACATTTTGAGAGGAGGATGGTAAAGGCCCTTTGAACTCAATACTCAAACATTCCATAGGTTGAGTAGCTTTGATCAATCTTCCTTCTTCAGGACGGAAGAACCTTAGTTTTAATTCAGCACAGATTCTACATCAAGCACACGTCATCTTCACATCTTCTGTAGAGAAAGGTAAGTTTTTGGAACGAACATAGTGTAACATGCGAGTGACTCCAGGATGACACAGCCCATTGTGAAGATCAGTGAGTGTAGAAGAATGAACAGAATCACAAAATGCTTGAGTTAATGTATCCGGAGCAACATTATCCTGACCAGGGCAGTACTCAATTGAATAACTATATGCAGATAATTCAATCCTCCATTCATGAATTTAATGCTTTTTAATGTTTGTTCGTTTCCGATTATCGAGCATAAAAGCTACTGAACACTGATCTGTTATCAAAGTGAAGTGCTGGCGAGCAAGGAAATCACTCAATTTTCTCACTGCTTTATTGCTATCTCATTGCTGTAGCTTCCTTTACGACGGGTGGGTAGTGCAATTCACTACCTTGGAGAGTACGTGACATGAAATCCACTGGTCGTTCTCCTTGATCTAATGTTGCTGACACTGCTAAATCAGAGGCATCGCATTCAACAACAAAGGGGAGATCCTCATCGATGGCGTGTAATGTCGCAGATTCTAATTGTTTCTTTAAAGTAGTAAAGGCACCAATTGTTGTAGAGTCAAGGAGGAGAGATTTTGCTCTAATCAAAGGTTGAATTTTTTCAGAAAAATTTGGTGTCCATTTAGCATAATATGCAAACATACCAAGAACTCTTCATAGAGAGTTTAATGTAGCTGGAACAGGCATATCATGGAGTGGGCAGAGTCTTTCTGGATCAGACTTGGTTATATCATTTCCAACCCAATAACCAAGAATATTAATTGATGATGCTGATGTTATTGACAGCCTCATTTAACATTAGATTTTTAGAATGTTCTAAAAACCGTTGTACATTTTTGTCATGTTCGATTGGTCTTTTCCTGCAATAATTATATTATCAAGATAAGGGAAAGTATCTTTAAGGGTTTTCTGTTCAATAAGTTTGTCCATCTCTCTGTGAAAAATAGCCACACCATTAGTTACACCAAAAGGAACTCTGCAGTAGTGGTATAATTTCCCATTTGCTTCAAACGCAGTGTATTTCTTCTCTGATTGTTTCAAAGGAATTTGGTAGTAAGCACTTTTTAGGTCAAAAGTAGAGATTATCTTATACTTGCCTAATGTATTGATAATCTCTTCTATACAAGGTAATGGATATGCATCAAGCTCCGTGAACTGGTTTATAGTTTGAGAGTAATCAATGCAGAGTCTCTTTCTATGTCTGTTCAAGGGGTCCTTAACCATGACAACTTGTGCCCTCCAAAGGGAAGAGCTGGGTTGTATGATACCTTCTCGTAAAAGATTAGTTACTTCTGTATTGATAAAGTTTTTGTCATTTTTACTAAATTGTCTTGATTTTGTAGCAATTGGCTTGAACTTCGAGGATAAATTACTGAATAATGAAGGACATTCAACAGATGCAGCAGAAAAAAACACACAATACTGGTGGCTTTGACAATACAAGATCAGGCATAGTTCCTTCATACATTATTTGAAGTAATCAGTACTGTTTCTGAAAATCCTGACCTAGAATTATATCGCTACACAAATTTTTCAAAATACCCAGACATACAGATTTATAACTAGTTTTGTTCAGAATAAAGTCTACAATACAAGATCCAATAATTTGAGTATTGAGAGTTGTCAGAGCCATCAAGATTTCTCTATTTGAAGGAATTATAGTTAGATTTAGTCGAGACACAATTTGTCCACTTATAAAACTTTCTGAACTGCCAGAATCAAGTAGTACATTAAGTGAATGGCCATTGATGGATAATGTTGTAGCTGCATGAGACAAGCTCTGAGGAAATGCAGCTATAATTGCACATAAAGAAGGCATATACATGGCAGCAGTCACACTTTTAGTAGTTGCTTTGGACTTGCATACTCTGGAATAATGTCTCTTCTTGCCACAACTAATACAAGTTGTCTCTCGAGCAGGACATAGCTCTCTATTATGAATATTACCCCTGCAAAAGTAACACTTCCTTTTTGAATAAGTATATGCTGCAGCAAGGGCACATTTATCAGTAGAAATTGTTTCAGCTTGCTCCATATTAGTACTTGGGTGAGATTCTTTTGTAGTAGTTGCAGCAGAATATACATTAGATGAGCCATAAGCATCTGAATTTTTCTGAGCCAAGTCTAATGAGTAAGCTTGATTGTAAGCTGACTGTAAATCCAAGGTTTTGTTTTCTAATAGTCTCTGTTGTATTGAGGCGATGCCAAACCATTGATAAAAGAGTCTCGAATAAGTTCCGATCGATATTGATCAGCTGTAACTGCTTTGAAGGCACAGTCTTTACTAAGTCGTTGAAGTTCTTGTAAAAATTCATCAAGAGACTCACCAGGTTTTTGTTTACGAGTAGCAAGGAGGTGTCGATCAAAGGTGTCAATATTATATTGGGTGTCTTAACGAAGGCTCTGCTTAGTACATCAATAGCAGAATCATAAGTTGTACATTCCTCTATGTAATCATATACATCATAACAGACAGAACTTATTAATGTTCTGAATCTGTCTGGTGCATTGTCGCCACACTCATCAAATAAGTTATTTAGTGTATGAAGCCAGTTCTTCCATTCCTTTGCAGCAGTAGGTGAGTTGGGATCCAGATCCAAGCTTTGTGGTTTCAATAGTTTCTCCATCTCTATGTTGCACTGCTTAACTTCTGAGATTGAGTAGCTTAGATTGTTGTGAGGCAAATGAAAAATTCTAATTTATTTGAACTTTATTTAAGCTTTAAGCAACTCATTTCTGTAAGACACATCTTCAAAGCGCCTGGAAATTATCGCTGATTCCGCAGGCCTCGCCGGCCCGAAACCCTGCACATGCACACACTTCACCTTCATTTAAATCTGGCTTGAACCAATTCTGAGTAGCTCTATAGCCAAGTTATGACTAGTTTTGATACAAAACTTGAGACATCAGTCCACAATGTCAATAGATAATTCCTGTTCTTAAATTTTTCTCCTATTTTTATTCTTGCTCAAGGAATCCATTTTGAATATTCAGCAAAATTCAATTAATCTCCCTTGGCAGGTCTACACACTTAAATTCTCATTTTCTCTCTCATGCACATTATATTAACTTTACTAACACTAAGCTGTTGATGTCTTAAATTTTATGTTGATTTATCTGGAAACGAAGATTACTACAATTCAGGTAAGGTTTAAAATGTTAAAATGGACGATTGTTCTTGTATTGAATCATCCATTATTGCAGAATCTGTTAATAATCTGTGAATCCGCAGAGTCACGGGCGGCTTCCTGTGTGAGGTTTTGACATTTGTCAGAACCATCTAAAACATACACTAAGTAGGCACAAAATGCTGGAGTAACTCAGTGGGTGAGGCAGCATCCATGGAGAGAAGGAATGGGCGACGTTTCGGGTCGAGACCCTTCTTCAAACACGGGGGATGTCAGGGGAGGAGGCGGGACAAAGATAGAAGTAGTCGGAGACAGTAGGACTAGCGGGAGAACTGGGAAGGGGCAGGGGAAGGAGAGAGAAAGCAGGGGCTATCTGAAGTTCATCTAAAACATACACTATCGAAAACATACACTAATCAGATTCCCTGGGGAGATGACTGAGTATTCCTGACCTAGGTATTGAGACATAGTGTAAAAACAGATACTACCTACTGACACTAATCACACCCTGGTCTTTTTCTTCATTCTCTCTGCATTCTTATCAACTCCCCCAGTTCCTACCACTCGCTACACTAGGGGCGATATACGGTGGCCAATTAATTTACTATCCCAATGGGACCATAATAAGGGATTAATCTATACCCATTAATTTTTAAGGAGGCAACTCTTTAGCATTATGCTAGCTATGAATTATAACATACTCAAACTGCATAAAAGACAGGCAAGTTAACAGCTTTGTTGTTGAATATAGCTCCGGTCAACATTACAGAAATGAACTTTAGCTTTAGATAAGTTATGGAGGAGATTTATGAACTGGAGGGGGACCAATATCAT
Source organism: Raja brachyura (assembly GCA_963514005.1). Next base: position 42,894,013 of record OY740785.1, on the reverse strand, counting down.
TGCTGAGAAGTGTCATTAGTGCTCTATGGGATGATTTAATCTAGAGTGGCAGGGGGGACAAACACAGAGTAAATGCACCAGTAGATGCTGCCTCACTTGCTGAGTTTCTCCAGCACTTTTGTCTACCTTCGAATTTCCAGCATCTGCAGTTCCTTCTTGTACAATGCACCAAATGGGAGGACAGCTGGGAAGATAGAGGTTGGCGCCAGTATTTCTTAAAGAAAGGACAGGCAGAGAGGGGTTAAAGAAAACTGTGAAACTGATGGGCTGATGTATGTTTATTTCAATGCAAGCAGTGTTGTGGGTAAAACAGGTGAATCTGGAGCCTGATGCTTGGGGCCATGATTCTGTGGCCATTATGAAGACTTGGTGGCAAGGGGGACGTGACTGGGAGCTCAATGTTCCAGGGTTTCAGGTGTGATAGAGAGGGAGGTAAAAGATGTGGAAGAGTTGCTTTACTAATCAGGGAGAATGGTACAGTAATACCAAGAGATGACATACTGGAGGGTTTATCCACTGAGGCGAAATGGTTAGAGTTGAAAAATAAGAAAGTGCGGAATGGTGGTGTAGCAGTAGATCTACTGCCTTACAGCGCCAGAGACCCGTGTTCGGTCCTGACAACGGGTGCTTGCCTGCTCGGAGTTTGTATGTTCTCCCTGTGACCTACGTGGGTTTTCTCAGAGGCCGGTAAGTTGATCAAGAGCAATTAAAAAAAAAAAATAATAAGTGGGGAGAGTGGAATTAAAGATGTCTGTATGAAGCAGTGAAAATCTTGTTGTCATATGTGGAAAACAGGAAACAAACTCTGTTTCTGGCTCACGGCGCCAAAGACCCAGACTGCGGATGAGACTGTATGGCATTTGTATGTTCTCACCGAGACCACGTGGGTTTTCTCCGGGTGCTCTGGTTCCTCATATGTTCAAAGACGTAAAGGTTTGTAGGTTCAATGGCTTGGTATAAGGGTAAAATTATCCCCAGTGTGTGTAGGGTAGTGTTAATGTGTGGGGATCTCTGGTCGGCACGGACTCAGTGAGTCGAAAGGGCCTGTTTCTACACTGTATCCCTAAACTAAGCAAACACCCTGCTTCCTGTAAGGACTCTATCCCCTACTCCCAATTCCTCCATCTACGGCGCATCTGCACCCAGGATGAGGTGTTCCAGACCAGGGCATCGGAGATGTCCTCATTCTTTAGGAAACGTGGGTTCCCCTCTTCTATTATAGACGAGGCTCTCACCAGGGTCTCCTCCATATCCTGCAGCTCTGCTCTTACTCCCCATCCGCCTACTCGTGCCAAGGCAGAGTCCCCCTTGTCCTCACCTTCCACCCATCAGCCGGCGCATACAACATATAATCCTCCGACATGTTCCCCACCTCCAGCGAGATCCTACCACTGGCCACATCTTCCCATCTCCTCCCCTTTCTGCTTTCCATAGAGACTGTTCCCTCCGTAACTCCCTGGTCAATTCATCCCTTCCCACTCAGTGCACCCGTTCCCCTGGTACTTTCCCCTGCAACCGCAGGAAATGCTACACTTGTCGCTTTACCTCCCCCCTCAACTCCATCCAAGGACCCAAACAGTTTTTCCAGGTGAGGCAGAGGTTCATTTGCACCCCCTCCAACCTCATCTACTGCATCTGCTGTTGTAGGTGTCACCGTCTCTACATCGGCGAGACCAAGAGTAGGCCGGCGACCTCTTCGCCCAACACCTCCGCTCAGTCCGTACTAACCAACATGATCTCCCAGTTGCCCAGCACTTCAACTCCCCCTCCCATTCTGAATCTGAACTTTCTGCCCTGGGCCTCCTCCATTGCTAGAGTGAGGCCCAGTGCAAATTGGAGGAACAACACCTCATATTTCATCAGTATGAACATTGACTTCTCTAATTTCAGGTAGTCATTGCTTTCTCCTTCCTTCCCCTCCCCCTTCCCAGCTCTCCCACATAGCCTACTGTCTCCGCTTTTTCCTTTCTTTTTCCTGTCCCCCCGACATCAGTCTGAAGAAGGGTCTCGACCCGAAACGTCGCCCACTCCTTTTCTCCATAGTGTCTGCCTCACCCGCTGGGTTTCTCCAGCATTTTTTGTCTACTTTCGATTTTTCCAGCTTCTGGAGTTCCTTCTTAAAAGAAAAGTGCAATCACTCTAGTGGCTCCTCTAATAGCCAGCGGGAGATAAAGGCACAGATATGTAAATAGCTTTTGGAGAGATGTAAAAGCAACAGGATTATTGTAGAGAGTGTCTTTAACTTTCTCAATATTGACTGGGACATACTTAGATTTAAAGGCTGAGATGAGGAAGAGTACGTGAGCTGTTGTGAAGAGGGCTTCCTAAAAGGAACTGGAGGAGGGACTATACAGGACCTGGTACAGGAAAACAAGCCTTGCCAGGTGACTTGTGTTTCAGTGGAAGAGTCCCTTGCTGGAGGTTGCGGGGAAACTTGATAGAAGAATATAAAATTAGGAGAAGCACAGAACCTTTTTTTCCAAGGTGGAAATGTCAAAGACTAGAGGGCTCAGTTCAAAGAAGATGTGCGGGGCAAGATTTTTTGCACAGAAAGCAGAGGGTGCTTGGAAGGCACTGTCAGGTGGCGGGAGATGTGATAGTGCCATTTAACAGGCTTTTACCTAGATAGACACGTGGTTAGGCAGGGAATGGATGGGTATGAATCAAATGCAGGCAGGTAGTTAGTTTATCTTTACATTATGGACCAAATGGTTTGTTCCTATGCAGTATGCTATGGAATGGTATTTCTATGTTCTATGATGGCAGGGCTGGAGAACTAGAGCTGTGATGAAATTATGAATAGGTGGCATTAATTTCTCTAGAACAGAGAAGGGTGATTTAATAGAGGTGTATAAAATTATGAGACGTCTAAATTGGCTGAATCAAAAGGATTTGTTTCCTTCGATAGAAAGGACTGCAATAAGTGTATAAAGTGATGGAAGGACGAACGGGGATAGTAATATTTTTACCATCCAAAGATCAGCATTGCTAGGAAACGGAAACTTCTATCGTATTTAAATGAGTACTTGGATGAGCACTTGATGTGCTGTTGCTGTCAAGGGTGTCGATTGAGAGCTGGGAAATGTGATTAGTGTGAATAGCTTTTTTGGTCTGTGTGGATATTATGGCTATAATTGCTTCATGTACCATAAATTTCTAATATTCTATGATATCAATTAATATTCACATTAGTACTAACGAGGCTGTTGTGTGGCTGTATTCCTAGGAGAGGCCCAATTGTAGGTATGATTTAGCTCAGCTCTTCAATTGCACTATGTTCTCTATGAAGGGGAAAATTCTTTAAGGAATTATTCTTTAATGGCCTCTGCTGCAATGCAGTCAAAGTTTGCATGTTAAACAGGCCAAGGTTGGTCTTGAATTTCTGTCATCTATCATTAAATTATGTGCACTATTTAAAACTAATACACACGACTGAAAGCCAAACTGCATGTCAAAGTTAAGTTGCATTGTGTCTTCAATAGGTACTGTCAGGCATTCAACAAGTGAATCTGAGTTGGGAAATTCTGAAGAATGGCACAAAGTGATTGGGGATAGGTTGCAAGGTTTTCAGATTTTGTAGTGAAGGGTTCAGTAGAGGAAGTAAAACGTAGGAGTAGTGTGGTGTATAGTGTGTAGTATGGTGTCTGCAAAATCTGAAAACCTTTCAACCTCTTCCATATCAGTTTGTGCCATTCTTCAGAAGTTAAAATAGGAATTAGGTATGGTGTCTGCAGTAGCCCAGAGCAAGTCATTTAAACCGGTGTGGGGGAACTGCCGTGAGGGAGGGGGAAGAACAATGGACAGTGGGAGGGACTGGGGGGAGTGGGGAGAGAACAAATGAGGAGCCGGCTCCTTTGTAACTTTGTCAGCGGCATTTATGTGGCGACTATTTGCATACTTTGGGTATGCAAGCAAAGAATTTCACTGTGCATCATCACATGTGACAATAAAGTATTCCGTTCCATTACAACCTGTAAATTTCGAGTCGAGACCCTTCTTCAGATTGAGAGTCAGGAGAGGGAAACGTCACCCATTTCTTCTATCCAGAGATGCTGCATGTCCCGCTGAGTTACTCCAGCATTTTGCTTCTATCTTCCATGTAAAACCAGCATCTGCAGTTCCGTCCGACACACCTTTAAACATATATACCAGAGACATTCACATGACCACAGCTGCAATTTCTATCATCATCCAGGATTGTATACTCTTGCCTGTCTTGCCTTCACACTAACAGGAACATGCGTATCTTGAACTCTCATTGTCACAAAAGCATCTCACTTTTTAGATGTTCCTTTGTCTCAAATTTTGCAAGTACCTGTCTAATACTATCAATTATCCAAATTTAGAACTTTAATTTGTGGACCAGCCTTGACTTTACGCATAACTATTTTAAAGCTAATAGAACTGTGGTCACTGGTTAAAATGGTTCACCCACTGACACCTCAGTTACTTACCCTGCCAACTTCCTCAAGCTCTGCCCTCTCCTTTGTAGGACCCTCCATCTATTGCCTGAGGAAACCTTCTTGAACACACTTGACAGATTCCATGGACAGAAAGCTTAGTAATATGGTGCAAGACACCAACCTCTCTCTCAACATAATCAAAAGGAAGGAGCTTGTTATTGACTTCGGGAAACGAGGTAGTGTACAATCCCGTCAGTATTGATGGTACCAAAGCGGAGATGACCACGAGCCTCACTTTCGGAGGTATAAATATTACTGACAGTTTGTCCTGGACCAACCACAGTGAAGCTTTCGGCCAAGAAAGCACACTAATGTCTCTACTTCCTCAGAAGACAAAGGAAGTTCAGTATGTGTTGAATGATTCAATAGACAATAGGTGCAGGAGTAGGTCATTTGGCCCTTCCTGCCAACACCACCATTCAATGCGTTGGTATAAATGGCATATTTGTTTCTGCCATTTATACCCTGGTCATTTTGTCTTCTCCCCTCATTGGACAGAAAATATAAAAACCTGATAGGACCTACCACCAGATTTAGGAATAGCTTATTTCCCTCTCCTATTAGACTACTGACGGTTCTCTCATAAGCTAAGGGTGTTGTCCCAGTTTCCCCACCTCCCTCATTGTGATCCTTACACTATTTTTTGTTAAATCTGCATTTCTCTGCAACTAACACTATGATGCTGTAACACTAAACATGGCTGTCCGAAGGGGGGGTGCGTTGGATGCGATCGCACCCCCCTTTTTTTCCAGAATAAAAACAAATCCCGAGAAAAGAAAAAAAAAATTCAGCCCACGGGATGATTTGAAAAAAAAAATTGATCTGCGCAGTTGGGGGAAGCTGGTGATGCGGTAGCGACATAAAATGACACCGCCTCTCTGCACGCGCGCAGTGGGCGGGATTAGACGCCGCCATTTTCAATGCATCGCCTCGACGCCCCGGGCCCAGTTTGGGTGAGTGGGACCGTGAAATATTGCGTTGCGTTGCAGGAGGGGAAGCTGCTTGTTTTATATCGGGTGTGTTAAACTACCCGCGAAGGGTCCAATGCGACCCGCGGGATGATTTGGGAAAAAAATGAGTGCCCGCTTCTCCATGCCCGGGGCTGTGGTATCTCCTAGCACGGTGCATCGCCCCCCGCCCCGGTCCATCTCCCCAGCCCCCACCGGTCCCTCGCCCCTCCCGGTCCCTTGGGCGGCATGCGTGCAGTGGGCGCGATCTCGCTCGGCTTCTTACTTTGATCCAGCCAACGTGAACAAACACGTTTTCTCATCAATGAAGAAGCAAAAACTAGGACTTCCATTCAATCACCTGCCTGCAGTCACCTTAATCCACATTCCCTATGACTTTGCCCATAACTTGGACAAAGTCGTGACTAGGTTTGCGCAGTTACATTCTTGGAAAATGGAACTGGACAACATGAATTCTGGCTAAATGGCAATATATGGAGCCGTGCCACACGTGTCCGTCGCCTGCATAACTACCCAGGACTTCCATGAGCAATGACAGGCTGTCTGCACTCGCCTTAATGTACATTCACTATGCCTTTGCCCATGACTTGGGCAAAGTGGTGACGAGGTATGCACAGTTTCATTCTCGAAAATGGAACTGGAAAATGTGATTGATGGCTAAATGGCAATATATGCTGGTCTGCCAAGAGTGTTGGCAAAGTCTGTGAGAGGAATCCCTCACACTTTGGGAGCCCATACAGGGCACTGCAAGAAGAGGTAGAAGTTGGGCTACCTACATCAGTGTACTAGCTGCGGAGTGACACAGGCCGTGGACAGTGTTAACGAACTGAGGACTGCCATTAAAGATAAAGTCACACTTCGGGAGACCAAACATGGCACTTCAAGAAGAGGTAGAAGTAGGGCCACCTACATCAGTGTACTGCGGAACGACACATGCTTTGACAGCATTAACAAACTGAGGACTGCCATGCTAGATAAACTGGCCTGAGGTGCTATATTCGTGAAAACAGGAATGGCATATAGGCTAAGGCCAACGAATGCCTTTGCCTTAGTAGTAGGGGTAAATGGCAATATACATCCAGGAGCACCTGAATGATTATGCAGCATCATGCCAGCATGTTTGATTGTTTGGTAAACTATATGATGAATTGTGAAATGTATGTATATTTTTATGTTATGGAATCAAAATCAAGAATTATAAATTCACATTTCAAAAATGGTTTCACAATTCAGTGGTACTGATTTTCAGTATTCCATAATAATATTTGAGAATACATGAGGTTGCATGCAAAACACTGATTTTCAAAAATCCAGTTTCTGTTCCATTGCATTTAAATGAGAAATACCGATTTCCCCAACAAAATACTGATTTTCAGCCATCAAAATACGGAAATGCTCGGTGAAACTAGGCAGCTCTGCAATTACTAATCTTGACTCCACCAACATTATTTCTGAAATATTGGTCATAAATTTGATGCAAAAATGCTCCAAAATAAGGCTCGGGGGGCAGCAGAGATCATGTAAAACCCCGGCAGCGAGGGGCTTCATGCTTGTGATGTGCGCTGTGCGCACATTGCTTCACATAACATTTTTATAATCCTGTCATGCCACCCCCCTTTTTGAAAAGCTTCGTACGGGCCTGCTAAAGCCTCCACTCTGGTGCTACCTGTTGTACTTGAGTAATGGCTCGATTGTCCTCGCATATAGTATGATTTGAGTGCATAGCACACAAAGTTTTTCATTGTATCTCAGTACATAGGATAATGATAAACCAATACCAATTCCTTGTATTAAATCCAGATAGATCAGATTGCTGATTGAAGTCAATGACAAGACGTTTACATTGAAGTGTAGGGCATCAAAGATTACTGCTGGCTGTGGCTGAAGAATTAATATTCCCTGAGCACCCTGATAAGATGCTACCTCCTCCTGGGGGCCCAGGTCCCTGTCATTCTCCTCCCACTTCTTACAACTTGGTCTGCACTGGTTGTACTTCAAATGGCATGCCCGCTAACACACCCATGAATAGAAACAGCATTTGTACAGCAGCCATGTCAAAATCCAGCAACAGCTGCAATCTCACATCCTGAACACATTCTTTAAAGAACTCTAGACAATTTCAAACACTGGAAATATGTATCAACTCACAATCCACCAACTACTAAACAGAAAGTAGTTGATTTTCCCTCTAAATTAGACTAACGGCAGGGTCTTTCATGTTGTTTAATGTGTGTTGAGATATTTAATTTAAAAGAGGGTTATGCTGGGGGATGAGCTACATAATGGCAGTGCTGGCATTAAATCATGATTAAATCCTAGCTACCTACCAACACCCTCCTCAAGGGGGGAAGGGTGGGGTTGGTTGTGCAAATTGTACTATAAGCATGCATGAGTGTGTTGCACATCATTCTAGAATCAAAATGGCAGCAATACTCCCCAAATGCAGCATACTAAAATTACATTTTTTTAGCTGGTATCTTCTGGAAACAAGGAAAGAATTTGGAAGAAATTATTTACAAAGTAAGTGCTGAGTGCTAATGTCTGGGTGCGGCATGGGCAGTGGGTGGGAAGCCAGCTGTTTGTAGACTCAATGTAATGAAATGACATCTGTGATTTTTTCATTCTGGAATAAAATTGTATTGCAAATGAAATATAAAATACAGAAAGACTGCCACCTAAAATAGAAACAATTCATAATTAAACATGTAAAATAATCCCAATTTTAATATCTGTGATCAAAGACCCGAATTCTTCAGCTGTTTCTATGGAGAGAGTCTGTCATTACCACATGTACTTAAACGGTTCTTTTCATATTCTCAGTACATCCCAAAACACTTCACAGTTAAGGAATTATTTTGAAAACTGGAGCCTTATAACTATAAATTATCACACTTGAGTAATCAAAGACTATAATTTATCAACATCATATTTGAAAATCCTGATAATTTGATAATTTTGTCCAATTAGACATGCTGGGAATAGGCAAAAATATTTATCCAATTAATAATTTATATTTAACTGCCTTATTATGTTTTTGATCCCTTTGTACTGAATGTTTATATCCTTTATAGACTTAAGCTATGGTAAGCCAAAGGAGGAGTATGTGAATAATAAAGTTAGTGAATCAATTAAACCAATTACTTATTGCTATTGGAGTGTGGCTTCTTGTCTTTTGTTGTACGTGAATCTACTGGAAAATATTTAATTGCACCCTGACATGCAACCTTTGGAGATGAGTCCAACTTGGTTTATTATTGTAAAATAGTTCAGTGTAAAACGCTGTTTACATGCTAACCAGGCAAATCATACCACACATAAATATTGCAAGGTAGTGCAGCAGAGAAAAAAACCACCACAATTATGTTGCTACAGCTACAGAAAAATTGCAGATCAAAAAATCAAAAGGGTAACAGTGAGGTTGATTGTTTGAATAGGAAATCAGGAATTCATCCTGAGCATATGAGTCTGAAGAAGGATCTCGACCCGAAACATCAGCCATCCCTCTCTCCAGAGATGCTGCCTGACCCGCTGAGATACCCCAGCATTTTGTGTTCATCTTTGTGTAAATCAGCATCTGCCTTTTCTTCCTACACTTAGCATTTGAGAGGTCCATTAAAGAATCAAATAGCACCAGGAAGGAAACTGTTCCTGAACCTTGTGATATGTGCTTTGAAGCTTTGCATCTTCTGCCCTCGGGAGAAGGGAGTAGAGAGATTGTCTGGGGTGTATGTGGTCCTCGACATGTTGGCTGCTTTCCTAAGACAGTGAAGTGTAAACGGAGTTGATTGGGGTTGGGGTATACTGGTTTGTATGATGGGCTGAATTGCATTCACAACTTTCTGCAATTTCTTGCTGTCTTGTGGATACTGTGCAGATATTGCTGCATTTTCTTCCCGAAACAGATCTACAGTCAAGGGTTAAAGTACTTGCCAAGGTTTAGGTAAAAATACAGGGTCTGAATAGACAGCTCCTCTATCAACAATTGGGAATATGGAAAACAATGAGTGGTACTGGAAAGCTGCTCCTCTGGTTCTTATTAAATCTTTCCCCTCTCACCTCAACTCTGTTGATGTTAAAAGTTAACAGCGATGAAAACAGTGATGTTAAAAGTTAACATCAATAAAAAGTCCAACGTTAGTTGTCTGAGGAAATTGGACTTTAATGACTTTGAAATGACTAATTTAATCACACCATAATGGAGCTGAATGCTCTTAGTGTTAGGAAACAACCCCATGGACAAAGAGGGTCCCGGCATGGGGGACTGCTGTGAACAAAGAGGAACATGGTGGTGGGAGGGGGCATCAAGAACGAAGAGGGACCATTGGGACTGCATTTGAACACTTTGTAACTTTGTCAGCACCCTATACGTGGTGACTCTTTGCATACTTTGTATATTTTAGTTTAGAGATACAGTGCGGAACAGGCACCTTTCGGCCCACCGGGTCCGCGCCGACCAACGATCCCTGCACATTAACACTATCCTACACCCACCAGGGACAATTTTATTACATTTACCAAGCCAATTAACCAACAAATCTGTATGCCTTTGGAGTGTGGGAGGAAACTGAAGATCTCAGAGAGAGCTCACGCAGGTCATGGGGAGAATGTACAAACTCCGTACAGACCGCATCCCTAGTCAGGATCGAACCCGGGTCTCCGGTGCTGCATTTGCTGTAATGCAGCAACTCTACCACTGTGCCATCATGCAAAACAAACAATTGCATAGCGACATGTAACGTGCAATAATAAAGTATCAATCATTCATTCATTCACTTTTGACCTTCTGCGGGTCTGAATGAATGGCATCAATGAGTGGTTGAAAAAGTCTTTAAAACTACAAATGAATACAGACATTGGAGAGTTTTTCCTAATTCCCTTTAGTTTGGTTTTACTAGGTTTTGTCGATGTCAAAATCAACTGATTCCACTTTGATGTCAAGAGAGGTCATCCCCATCATCTTCAGGTGCTTCCACACAGGTATGATGGACTTGAATCTTGGAACAACTACATTAGAGATATGACCAATGTAACTTTAGTTTTTAATAATATTTTACATATTAAATCTAGTCTTTCATGATATCAAGCAAAGGCAAAAGAGGATATTTAATCTGTTTAATAATTTTTACTGCTTATTTCTTCATTCAATGTAACGTGCCGAGGAATCTTTCCTCTTTCCACAAACAGGCAACCTTAAAATAGCTCCAAATAGCACTTTATTGATATCAATCATTACCCAGTTAGCATAATTAGCTGACTTTCTAGAGCGTGGAGTACTGTATATCACATGTGTAAAGTGAAGCAATAAAAAGCAGCAAAGGGAGAGAAAAACTAATGGTTATTAAATCATCTTACAACTTACAACTGAAGTGAAGCTACCTGTCACCTGGACACAACAGCTCAAATTATTATCATGGTCGTAAACTGAACTGGCTAGAAGTGCAGGAGGAGTTTGAATAATATCTTCTGGAGGGTAAAAAGATGAAAAGGAAATAAAAGTAAACTCACTCGGTGTGCTAAAATAAAAATAAATAGAAACGCATGCATGGGATTCATGAAAAGGCACAGAAGACATAATCTAAAGACATTTGTAGATGGCTTACGCTTCTTTGAAAAGGGCAGCTCAGTTGGCCTTCCTTTTTGCAAGATTTCCCTGCATTTTATAACAATCACTTTTACATTCCACTAATTTATTTGACAAATATATGCTTAATTGGCTAGTATTTTGTTGCCATGAGTTACCAACAACAGCAATGAGAACACATCGTCTTCAGAGGAATTAGGGTAGGTGAAAAGCAAAACAAAAGGATTGCATACCCTATTTTATTTTTAAATGCTTTTTATGAGTCAACAATCAGCAGTTTTTAAGCTTGCAAGTTTACTAATTGGGAGCATAACTTCATATTGTGAGACCTTTAAAGATCATGATTTGGCAAAATGTTGTTAATTATACTATTTTTGGCTCCTGTAATGTGTAATGATTTTTTTTCTAGATGGGAATATAAGGCAAGATATTCCTTAATTTGTGCTATATTCTGTTGGCCCATTAGAGTTAATACTGGATAGTCAATGCGTTGATGTATTTTCATGCATGACTGTAGTGATGATATTTTGAACGTTCAGAAGTGGTTATTCTCTTATTTCCAGAGCCAGACCTATGTCTTTGGAAAAGTAACCCAATCACAGGATGCCTGACTGCCAGCAGGGATTCCAAGATAACTTTTTACTGGATATTGCAAGGATGAGCTCTTTCATTAACAGAATTCTCATAGACAATGTCTTTGAAATTCTCTCTCCAATAAATGCTGGTGCCCTCCCAACGTTCACAATGCATGATGCCACCTTTAGTCCATTGGTAGCTCAGACTGTATCTGTGGAGAAAGGAAGGCATAAGAAACAAATATTCTGAAGTATATTTGTTAAATTTGCTGCTTGAACTATCGAATTCCTGACGAAGATAGACACAAAATGCTGGAGTAATTCAGCGGGTCAGGCAACATCATTGGAGAAAAGGAATAAGCTACTTTTCGAGTCGGAACCCTGGATCAGACAGAAAGATAGAGAAGGCCTTGACTACTAATTCAATTACTTTCAGTGGGATTTAAATTGATAATTTTGTGATTTCTGATCCAATACTTTACATTTGCATTAATCTCATTGTTATACACTTGACAAGTGGATCAGAAGTCTTGAGACTGATGGAGGCCTTAAGAAGGCAAATCTGGAATTTGATAACTAATAATAAACCTCAGCGGGTAGACGGCTGGAAAGTGAGCTATTGAACACAAGCGCAATGGCCATTCAGGCTACAGCAATTCAACCAAACCAAATGAACAAATTACTACCCAGAAATTTGAAATATAGTATAAAAGTACCTGTCACAGAAATTGTATAAATAAATATACACAAACATATTTTAAAAATTCACAATTCTTGATGCCTACACTGATGACGTCAATTCAAGTTACAGAAAATCATGCTATAGCCCATTTACTATGGATGCAACCCACCTAGCCCCCACTATAATTTAGGGGGCAATACATTGGTAGGCAAAACAATGGCTCAGAATAGTAAGATTAAATGAGAACTTTTTTTTTTTTTAAATAATTTTTTTATTAGCAATAACCAATTTTCAATGTTTAAAACTGAGTTATAAACATCAACTTAATTCAATGTTTGTACATAACACACTAATGATTATTATCTTATATTTTTTTGAAAATAAAAGTGAGTAAAGAAAAATACCATTATTAATCAATAAAATTATAATTCCGTAATAATTAGTTGGTATAAGAGAAAAAAGAAAATAAAGAAAAAGAAAAAAGACAAAAAAGTGAGAAAAAAAAAAAAGAAAAAATATTATATGTATATATAAATGAAAAACCACACTATATATTGTAAATAAAACAACTACAAATAATAATATCAATAAAGACATGCATATATCCTAGTATACAAATGAATTATTTTCATCAAATCCCGCAGGGTGCCCGTCGAGCCGTGATGCCAAGAACAGCTACTTCTCTAAATACTGTATATATGGAGACCATATCTGTTCAAAAGAATTATACTTGTCCAGAAGGACAAATCTAATTCTTTCCAAGTATAACGTCTCCAACATCTCTGATGCCCACATTTTAATTGTTGGGGATAATGTTCCCTTCCAAAAATTCAATATTATTTTTTCCCCTAATATCAAACAATAATCAAGGAAATTTCTTTGATCCAATGTAAATATCAAATTAGACTCAGGAATTCCCAATATTATTAACTTTGGGTCAGGGTCTAGTTGAACTTTAAGAACTTCAGAAATAACTTAAAAAATTTCTGTCCAATAATAATTCAATTTAGGACATGTAACAAAACTGTGTGTTAAATTTGCTTCTAAATTCTTACATTTATCACAAATAGAGGAGAGATTAGGAAATATACTATTTAATTTGGTTTTCGAATAATGTAATCTGTATAATACTTTAAATTGTATTAATGTATGTCTAGCATTTAACGAGCACCGATGTATTCGTTGTAAACTTTCTTCCCAATTTTCTTTGGTTATAGGTGATCCAATTTCATTTTCCCATGCTTGACGATATGTTTCAGTTATTGGATTCTCCTTATCCATAATGATGTTATATATATAAGCTATTAATTTTTCTGTGGTTGGATGCAAGTTAAACAATTCATCTAATAATCCTGGTTCTTTATTTTTAAAATCCTGTGTATTAGATTTAATATAATCTCTAATTTGAAAATACCTAAACAAATGTTGTGAAGACAATCCGTAGATATCTTGTAACTCCTGAAATGAAAGAAATTTTCCATTTCTATAAAGGTGCTCTACTCTTGTAATTCCTAAATTATCCCAATGTCTAAACCCCCCATCCAGTGTGGAGGGCTTAAATAATGGGTTATTCATAATTGGTAGTCTAAATGAGAGATTATCTAAATGTAAAGTCTTGACTATTTGTTTCCAAATACGTCTATTATTGTAAATGATAGGATTGTCCCTATAAATTTTTTTTTGCACTTCCTTTGGGGCAAAAATAATTGAGTCTACGTTAAAAGGCAAACAATCTTCCTTTTCTATCTTTAACCACGTTGGTTCCAGGTCCGTATTTACCCACCAAAAATTCATATTCTTAATCTGTACTGCCCAGAAATAGTATAGAAAATTTGGAAGTGCTAACCCTCCATTTATCTTTGACTTACATAAATGTTTTTTACTTATTCTATGATTTTTATAATCCCAGATAAAACTATTAACAATATTATCAATTTTTTTAAAAAAGGTTTTCGGAAGGAAAAAAGGGATAGCTTGAAACAGATATAACAATTGTGGTAGAAAAACCATCTTTATAGCATTTATTCTACCAATCAAAGATATAGGAAGTGTTTTCCAATATAAAATATTTTTTCTAAGTTTATCTAATAATTGAGGATAATTGGATCTAATTAATGAATTATGGGATTTAGATACATTAATTCCTAAGTATTTAAATTTGTCTGTAACTATTTTTAATGGGTATTGTTGTAATATGTTTAAATTTATTTTAGTTATAGGCATAATATCACTTTTATTCCAATTAATCCTATATCCAGAAAATGTACTAAATTTATTTATAACATCAAACAACGTTGGAATACTAATTTCAGGTTTTGTGATATAAATCAAAACATCATCTGCATATAAGGATATTTTGTTAATTGTTGTATCAGTATTATAACCATATATTTCAGGTTTAGATCTAATTCTTTCCGCCAAAGGCTCTATCACCAAGGCAAATAATAAAGGCGATAACGGACATCCCTGTCTGCATCCCCTAAAGAGTTTAAATTTAGCTGATAGTATTTGATTAGTTAGAATTCTTGCAGTAGGATCCGAGTATAGGATTCTTACCCATTTACAAAATCGATCCCCCAATTGAAACTTTTCCATTATATTAAATAAATATAACCATTCCACCTGATCGAATGCTTTTTCTGCGTCTAACGATATGACTGCTAATTCCGTATCTCGTATTCTTTTAGAATATATAATATTAAACAGGCGCCTTAGATTATGAAATGAATAGCGTTTTGGAATAAAACCTGTTTGATCATAATGTATTAATTTAGAAATCACCAGACTTAGTCTCCGAGATAAAACTTTAGTTAATATTTTTTGGTCTGTATTTAGAAGGGCAATCGCTCTATATGAACCAGGATCTTCCAAATCTTTATCTACCTTAGGAATGAGTGTGATTGTGGATTCATTTAAAGATTCTGGTAATTTTCCTTGTTCATATGCATATCTATACACTGTATGTAGTCTTGGGGAGATCAGATCTTGAAATTTTTTATAAAATTCTGCACTCAGGCCGTCGGGGCCCGCAGCTTTTCCGTTCTTTAATGAACCAATTGATTCTACGATATCTTTCACTGATATTTCAGCATTTAACAAGTGTCTACCTTCCTGATCTAAACTATTAATTTGACATTCTTGTAAAAATGTTTCCATTCCATCTGTTTGTCCTGTTAATTTTGATGAGTAAAGATTTTGGTAATATTGTAAAAATCTGTCATTAATGTCTTTTGGTATGGTCAGTATGTTTCCTTGCAGAGATCTAATTCCATGTATCATTTTTTCATCATCTAATTTTCTTAATTGTCGTGCTAGCAATTTTTGCGGTTTATCACCAAATTCAAAATGCACTTGTTTGGTTTGTTGAAAAAGTTTAATGACTTGGTTAGAGTATATTTTATTTAGTCTATATTTTGCTATTGCAATTTTATTACTTAACTCCTTAGAAGGATGTTTTATATTTTCATTGTCTAGTTGTTTTATCTCCATTTCTAACTTCTGTTCCATCTTTCGAGTTTCTTTATTAAAATATGCTTGTGCCGATATTATCGCACCACGCATGAATGCTTTAAATGTATCCCAAAGTAACAGTGGTGAAATTTCAGGTGTGTCATTTGTCTCAAAGAATAATTTAATCTGTTCTGTCACATGGCTACAACAATCCTTGTCCTTCAGTATCTGGGGATTAAATCTCCAAGTCGTAGTTTTATTAAATATATCTTTTAATTTTATCTTAAATGTTAATGGTGCATAATCTGAAATAATAATATTGTGATATTTTGCATTATACGTAAAAGGAAGCAGTTTTGAGTCTATTAGAAAGTAATCTATCCTCGAGTAGATTCCAAATACGGGCGAGAAAAAATAATATTCTCGTCCGGATGGATTCTCTAATCTCCAAATATCCTTAACATTAGATGTATTGATAAAAGAATTTATAAGTTTACTTGATTTAGAGGTAACTTTCCTTTTTGTTGAAGATCTGTCTAAGTAGTTATCTAGAGTGCAATTTAAATCACCCCCAATTATTAAATTATGTTGAGTAGATATAGGAATATTATTAAATATTTTCTTAAAAAATAATGGGTTATCGAAATTAGGAGCATATATATTCATAAGAATTACTTTTTTTGAGTATAATTCCCCTGTAATTATTACATATCTGCCCTCTTTATCTTCTATTATAGAACTTTGTTTAAAAGGTATACCTTTACGAATAATTATTGCAACTCCCCTAGATTTATGTATAAATGAAGAATGATATACCTTTGAAATCCATTTAGCTGTTAATCTATGTTGAGCATCTTTTTTGAGATGTGTCTCTTGGAGGAAAATGACGTCTGATTTCAATCTATTCAGCTGAACACCTTACCCCTTTTAATTGGTTCATTAATTCCCTTAACATTCCAACTACAGAAAGTAACTCCATCATCCCCAGTCTTCAGATTCATGTCTTGCATTTTACTGTTAGGGTGGTTTTTTTTGGAGTAGCCTTCTCGACTCCTCCAGCTCAACGATGCACCCAAACGCCAACCCGATGAAAATTACCAGTCTCAATAATCCATGTCCATGTCTGCCTAAAGTAATTATACAGTATTGATCATAATTACATTCATATAATATATAACATAAATTCAAATACTTAATATATAAAAAAATATAAAAAATGTAAGTAAAAAAAGAAAAAAGGGTGTTAAAAGGGTGCCCAAAGGAAAAAAAGACTACACTGATAGATTGTGTAGTGTGTATTAGTGAACGCCACACTAACGTGGCTATTAATCTAATGACTTCCGTATTTGAAAAAGATGTTAAATATTCCAGCTCCTAACTAGAATACTGTGCATATTGGGGTGGGGTACTAACTTTAAGGACTTAGTAATTATTTCTATTATTCATGATACTATTTATTAATTACTATTCTATTGTAATTAGTATTATAGTAAGTAATACTATATTAGGGGAATAATTGAAGTTGTACAAATTAATACCAAACTAGAACTACATTCCCATTATTTCCCCTCTTTCTCAATGAATAATTCATAACCGCAGGTCAGTGATAAAAGTCCAAAATGTTCAGCCGTCGTCTTCTTCCTCCCGTAATTCATCGTCTGCTTCTTCTTCTGCCTTCTTCTGTATGCCTCGAGCGAATTCCAGTGCATCGGTATGCTTAACAAAGCGGTGTTCCTTGTTGTCGTAGGTCACTTTCAATGTTGCTGGGTACATCAGGCCATATCTGAGATCCATTGTATTCTTTAAATTCCGTAGAATGCCTCTTGTTTCAGTGAATAAGGATCTTCTCTTAGCAACTTCCGCTGGATAATCTCTGAAGATACTGATGTTATCTCCTTCGTATTTCAAATTTATCTTTCTCATTATTATCTTCATCATTTCTTCAAAGACGTGATCATAGGCCACCTTTACAATCATTTGTCTTGGTGGTGCACCACTCCCAGGGACCCGTCTTAAAGCCCTGTGGGCGCGGCCCAACAGTGGTTCTTGATCCAAATCCAGAATGTCCTTTAGGAGTTTTGCAGCAAATTTTCGCGGGTCCTGATTTCCTTCACGACCCTCGGCCAATCCTACTATTCGCAAATTCTTACGTCTTTGTCGACCCTCCAAATCAATACATTTCTCATTTATTTTGCGAAGTAGCTCTGAGAGGCGTTTATTCTCGGCACGTAACTTCTCACTTTCCTTGGCACTTGTTACAGCAAAATCAGTCAGTTCTTTAATTGCCTCATTTTGTTGGTCGAGTGCGATGGTAATAGGATCTATCTTATCATTCAGCATTTGTTCCAGCCCAGCAACCTTGTCGTTTACCTCAGAAATTCGGTTTTGAAATTCAGCATCCGTCTTAATTTTCCATTCGTTCATCATAATCTTTACCGTCTCGGTAACTTCTTTTGTTAATTCCACTTTAATTCTCTCATGAGACACCAGAATCTCCGCTTTTAGAGTTTTTATTTCATCTTTATATTCTTTCTTCATGTCTTTAAATTCATCTTTATATTCCTTATTCAGATCTTTTATTTCTTTCAGCAGTTTCTTCATCTCACCCATCAAGGAGTTTTTAAATTCTTCCATTTCCACTTTCCTCTGTGAGATCTCTTCCTGGGAGGAAGTCAGGCTCGAGCCTGAGGCTTTGGTGGGGCCAGCCTCCCTTCTTAGGCCCGGTTTCTTCGGGGGGGGGGGGGAGGAGGAGTGCATTTTAAACTTCTTACCGAAGTCGCGCGCCTGATGACGTCACGCAGCCTTCAATCGCACCGGAGCCGTTTTAAATCGATCTCCTGCGGTAAGTAACGTTAGCAGCCTCCTTTAACCCCGTTTTTTTAACAGATTTTTGCGGAGCTGATCTGGCGCTGTTCTCACCTAAAACATGGCGCCACCGGAAGTCCAGATTAAATGAGAACTTACCAGTTTGAAGTTTGATCTTTATTTTATGAGGAGTTGCGATGAGGGATTTCGTGAAGACCCCGCCAGCATGCATGCTCAAAATTCTTCAAAGCAGCAGCGTGGAATCACAGAATTAAACAACAATGATTAATATAGTAAGATTGAAGAGACTCTAATTACCAGTTGACCTTATAGTAGAGGGTTGGGAGCGGAGGGCACGAAATCCCTCATCGCAACTCCTGATATAATAAAGATCAAACTTCAAACTGGTAAGTTCTCATTTAATCTTACTAATTCATTTCGGAGTCACGTGAGTGACTTCGTGAAGATTTCAAAGCTCTGTGATTACATGCCCTGGATCACGTCCATGCTCACACACTGCCGCAATTCTGATGGAAGGAGTATGTTAACGAATTTCAGACTTGACAAGCTGAAAAAATAAAGTAGCATTCATTAACACAAATCAAAAACCCCTCACTCGGGGATAAATGTTGCTGGGTGACCAGTACTTAACACTGTGGAGCGACCACAGGTTTATTATAAAACCGCTGGAACATAGCTTCGCTGGCCCAGCCCCCTGCAGCAAGGATATGGTCCATGGGAATCTCCATGGTCCTCGCGGCTGATGTGGATGCAGTCCTGGTAGAATGGGATTTAAAGATATTAGTATCAATACCTGCTGCATCCAATACCACCCTGGGCCACCTGGGGATCGTCTGCACCATCACCCTGTGATGGGGTTTCTTATGGCTGATCAGCAGTCCTTTCTCCATTTTCCTGATGGTATGCTTCACTTTTATGTATATAGTGACGTATGTAGGTGACTATGCAGAGCCTCACATCAACGGGGTATGCTGGAAATATTATTTGCAGCCCTGTAGTCCCAGGTCTGTGCTGCTTAAGTAACTCATCAATGAAGAAGGTTACTCTCTCAGGGATTGAGACCATGTTATCCAATTTTATCTTTTGCAATGTCTGAACCCGCTGAGCCGATGTTAGCACCATTAACATCACCATCTTCAGGGTGAGTTTATCCAACGGTAGTCCAATCATTGGCGACCAACTCCTGAGTAGGGTCAATACTACCCCTACGTCCCAGGAGATGTTGTATCGTGGTTGGGGAGGGTTCGAATTGAAGATACCCCTCATCAATTTGGACACAAGCTGGTGAGATCCTATTTGTTTGCAAAGGTAGGATGACAGTGTGCTCCTGGCACTGTTGATGGCACTGTAGCTAAGGCCTTCATCATGGTGCAGCCCTGCGTGGAATTCCAGCACATGGGGAATCGTGGCCGAGTCATACGTGAAGTTAATCAGGCTGTAGTAGGTCTCCCAATTCCTGATTTGGGTGAGGTACTGTCGTCTAGTGGATACTCTGCACGATGCTGCAATGGTGTCCATGGTCCTAGGTGTTAGTCCATATTGCAGGAGTGTCCTCTTCAGAACCTGCAGGCCAACAGGTTCAGATGACCATGGCACGGATGGGATTCCCCTGTAGTGGGGTTAGTCACCAAATCTGGGCACCTGTTAATATGTGCCCATGGTTCTTTGATCATCTCAAGGACCACCTGATACCATGGTTGTGTAGGCCAGTCGGGTATTATTAAAATGCCTGTTGCAGAATCTGATTTTATTTTCTGCAACACCCGACTGATGAGGCAAAATGGAGGAAATGCATAGAAAAACCATTTCCCCCAGTGCAGCGAGAAAGTGTCCATCGCTACTGCACAAGGATCTGGTTCCCAAGATACATATGATGGTATCTGATGGTTCAATCTGGATGCAAAAAGGTCGATATCTGGTGTCCCAAATTTGTCACAATTTTAGCAAATATTTGGGGATTCAACATCCACTGAATGTTATCATTGTACACTCGGGTCCTGGTGTCCGCCACTGTATTGTGCTTACCTGAAAGGTAGCTGATATCCAAATATTTCTTTCTATGCACCAGTGCCAGATTGAATTTGCCAATTCATCACAAGATATTGACTTGATACCACCCATATGATTTAAGTATGCCACCACAGTGGTGTTATCTATTTGAAGATGGACATGCGTATGACGTAAATTCATGCAATAGGCTCGAAGTCCGTGAAATGCACCAAGCATCTCCAAATAGTTTATCCCTTGTGATAATAGAAGGGAAGATTTGTGTAATATCTACCACCACAACTGGAAGTAGTGTCGGTAGCTCCCCAACCTTGGGCGCTTGCGTCGGTTTGTACCATGACTGACGGGTTCAGTACAATAATGGGATTGAATGAGTCTCGAATATTTTCAATCCATCATTGTAGCTCAATTTTTGCCTTGATTGGCAGCTGCAGACGCCTGTCAAAATGTCCAGCATTTGTTTTTAATGCTGCAATTTTTATTCTTTGCAAAATTTGATAGTATAGAGGGCCAAATCGTGCAGCTGGCAATGTAGCTACTAATTTCCCAATTACCTTAGCAGCATGTCTGATGGTTGGTTCCCTGGAGCAAACAAGGTTGTTACATGCTTCAATAACATCTATTACCTTGTTATCTGGGATGGTATCAATCATTTGATTGGTGTTAATTGTGAACCCCAGATAGTCCATGACCTGTGAAGGCTAGAACTTAGATTTGTCTGGATGGATGACAAACCCTAATTTTTGAAACAATGTCTTAGTAGCTGTTACTGCTAAATTTGTTGATTCCATGGTCTTTCCTACAATCAAGATGTCATCTAAATATGCCATGACAACATGGTTTTGTTTCCTCAGGGATGCCAATACTGGTTTTAATTTTTTTGTAAATAACCCAGGGGCTGTAGTAAGCCCATTAGGTAGGACTCTATACTGCCATAACTGATCCATCGAAACAAACTTCAAGAACTTTCGGTGATGTTTCCGTATGGATACTGAATAGTATTAATCTTTTAAATCGATGCATGCCATAAAGCACCCTTTGGAAATCAGTGATTTAGCTGTTTCAAACGTGTCCATTTTAAAATGGGTATATGTTACAAAAGTATTCAAATGGGTTAAATCAATAATAATCCGACATCCACCATCTTTTTTGAATTTTGGTAAAGATGTTGGATACGAACTCAAGAGGTTCGTGGATCGTTTTCTCTATCACCCCTTTTGCATGTAGCCTCAAAATTTCCTCATGTCCTTCCGCTATTTCCTTATGGGAAAGTGCAAATTTCCGGTCTGGTACATGTTGAGGCAGGGGAAGTTGATCATTTATGAATTCAATTTCATACCCCTGAATACTTTGTAAAATAAACGAGTCTGAAGTCATAGAGCTCCATGCATCCCAGAATAGACGTAACCTCCCACCAACTTGTGAGGTTAAACATGCAGCACTTGCATGAGAACCAGGCCCCCTTACCTCCATAGTTACCGGCGGGGCCTGACGTTCTGGGCTTTGGTGTATGCTGGATTGTGGGGTTAGCGCATCTTCCACGCCGGTCGCTGTTGGCCCTGCCCTAAAAAAGGCTTTTGTTGTTGGGGTGCGGCTGGCGTGCAGGTCATTGCTGGACTTTCAGGTGGCCCCTGAGGTCTTACATATGGCGTTTGTCTGCACGCTGCCGGCCTGCTGGAGGGAGGTGGTTTTATCAAACCGACTGCCTTCGCCTCCTTTTCCACGTCCTTGACCTGTTTAAGCAGGTCCTCACCGAACAACTGTCTTGGTGGTGGCGTCGCAGATGTCTTGCACAACCCCTCGAATTTCGAGTTAAGACTCGGTGGCAATTTTCCGGAAAGCGTTGATTTCGTATTGTGTGTTACACAATAACGCCAGAGCATCTTCCTGCTCCTCCGTCATCTCCATACCGTCAACCGATCTGGCAAAGGCAGTAATCCCCGATGTTAATAGTTTCTGGATCTTCTGTAATTTAAGTTCCTGTGCCCTTATTCCTGGACTGATGTTGACTGTTGGTACATTCAATGATATACAGCTGTTGCATCCATCATGCGCTCCATACGGGCAATGCGACCGCCGCCCCTATCTGCGGACAACAGGTCAACTTCCTCACGTTCTCCTGAACCACTGAGGCTTCTGCCATCGGCCCACACCTTGTCGAGGTGATGACTAGAGTGCCTAGGCAGAGTGTCGCTGCCTGCCACTCCAGCGGGGCTTAGTGACTCACACGCGGACATGCCGCTGGTCCACAGTCTTCTGGACGGTGGTAGCCCGCCTGTCTGGAAAGACATGAGCGGTGAGGAGTTGGTTCCAGCCGCTGAAGCGGGGTGCACCGACGTCCGCGCGGGCTTGCCGCCTGTCCTCCCCTGGGCCAAAGGCGACGTTCGGTCACGTCCAGCCGCTAACGCGGGGTGCGGTGACCGAGATTATATCCCACCGGGCCGCGATCTGGCTGGCTCCTCTGGTGGTGAGTCTGCGCTGGCCGCACCTGCGGAGCTTCCAGACTCAGGCCTCGATCCCTCACCTGTCCGCGATCTGGCTGACTGCTCCGGTGGCAAGTCGACGCTAGCCGCTGCAGCGGGGCTCTCCGACTTTCGTGCGGTCCGCCCCCTGGGCCGCCCTCTGGTGACCTGTATAGTAGGGGAGACAGAACGTGCCACTGCGCAGGTAACACGTTTACGCACCTTTTCCCACTGTCCCTATGCTTAGGTGACAGTGGTAGGGAGTCAGGGTCTTGCCTATCCTGCTCCCGCGCGGTGCTCCTACCACTGTGCGGCTCCATGGATAGCCGTGGTGGAGAGTCGGGTCCTGGTAGAGTAGGGCTCCCCGACTTCCGTGTCCTTTTCCCGGTCCGACGAGCGGGTGCTGCCTTTGTAGCGGGCAGCTCCGGGGAATGCAGCTGCTGACTCCTGTCGAGAAATACCTCCAACTGGAGGTATTTCTCGAACTCCTATCCATCGTCCCTGTGAACAAAAAAATTGATTTACAGGAACTAACCAACTCGAGGTTAGTTCCTCTTACCTGAGCGGTCCTTTTTGAAGGGCTGGTGGAGGAGCGCACTCCCCCCTCCAGCTGCTGACTGCAACTGCACATGCGGATAAGTCGCGCATGCGTGCTGGCGGGGTCTTCACAAAGTCACTCATGTGACTCCGAAATGAAATTGCAGTCAGCAGTGAACCAACAACACTTGCTTTCATCAAGATCAACAATCCCCCCTCAAATATTTAGTGTTCTCTTGTGAGAGCTTTTCCCTTTCCAACTTCTATTACTGTCTCAGGTTAGTCCAAAGGGATCCTGGGTTCTATCTGTGGTACACATACTTGGATGTCTAAAATTAATCAGTTAAATTAGTTAAAGTGATTCTTCTGATTATGGTTAGGGTTGAATATCCCATTTTAATTGTTTTAAAAAAAATCCCTCCTAAACCCTACCTGGAGAACTGCCACTGCAGTAATTCAGTATTTAAATTAATTCAGTAATATAGGTTCCTATTGGCAATAAACTTTTAACTTGCAGATTTCATATTTTTGTCATTTTGCTTTAAGAATGGCTTCAAGATACTGATATGCTACAAGACCAATCCCATTTAGAGATTTAGAAAAAGGAATGGACAGGTATAAAAGTGTCGGGGAGAAAGTTGTGATGTAGTATTAAGATGTTCACAATGAAGGAAATGGACAATTTTAGAGACACGTAAAGCCTGAATTTGTTTTAATTTGTTACTAATGCTAAAATACATTTTCAGCATCCTTAGGCAGTTCCTTCCCGCACATACATACACACACACCCTTATAATTATATATGTACTGTATATCTATACTATTACTAAAACACTCATCATGACCACTTCCGGACTGCGTTATTTTTAAATTTGCGCAAAAACGGTATCCTATATCGCTAGGTAGACAAAACTGCTGGAGAAACTCACCGGGTGAGGCAGTATCCATGGAGCGAAGGAAATAGGCAACGTTTCAGACTGAAGAAGGGTTTTGACCCGAAACGTTGCTATTTCCTTCACTCCATGGATGCTGCCTCACCCGCTGAGTTTCTCCGCATATTTGTCTACCTACGATTTTCCATCATTTGCAGTTCCTTCTTAAACACACCCTATATTTTTTTGGCCCTTTACCGTCCTCATCTGCTCCAAGTGCACCAAGTTTTGTTCCGATCGGTGGAAGATTACAAAAGTTATGCAGGTTTAAAAAAATGTGAGATCCGCAGATTGGTCTTCTTGCCTGTCAATCACCATGAAGGTAACACCCTTTCGGCACCCGCTAGAGAATACAGCCCTGGAGGCGGTTCTGAGTCCGTGAGCACATCCAGAAGCCACCTGTCCAGAAGCCGCCTGTTCAGAAGCCACCGAGATAAAGCTGAAGCAGCGGAGTGTGGGCTGTGTTCCGCGGGCGGGGGCAGGCTGTGTTCGTGGGCGGGCAGGCTATGTTTGCGGGCGGGGGCTGCGAGTGTGACAGGTGCTGGGGACGGGAGCAGCTGAGTGAGTCCGGAGCCGGGTCCTGGAGCCAGGAGTATGGTCGGTGCCGGGGCCAAGAACCGGTGAGCAAACAAACCACCCTCCCACACTCCCCTCCTCTACCACCCCACTCCCCTACATCCCCCTCCTCCACAACACCTCTCCCCCACACCCCCCTCCTCCACAGCCCCCTCCGCTCCGCTCCCCAACAAAACCCCCCTCCCCCACCCCCCCTCCCCACACATACCTCCTCACCCACACACCCCCTCCCCACATACCCCCTCTCCCATCCCCCCCACACACCCCTCCCCCACACACACCCCCTCCCCACAACCCCTCTCCCACATACCCCCTCTCCCACAGCCCCCTCCACCATTCTCCCCCACAAAACCCCCCACACAACATGTTGAAAAATTAGCGGCAACCAGAATTAAGCTGCCATCGACAGTAGCGAGAATAGGTGGGTCACCAGGATGTCCTAGTGGGTTGCCAGGAGGTCAAAGGTTGACATAGGTTCTCTTAGGTTGTAGCAGGTGCTGACTGGTGAACTTCATTAACTCATTGGGAAGAAAAAGTAAGCAGTAGTTTGCAGAACGAAGGATAACCGACTGGTCATGTTAATGTCCGCCGAGCTTGACAGCCATGCATCTCTGCTTCTTAAAAGTTGTCTCCACTCCTCCCCCTTCTCCCCCCTTCTCCCCCTGCATCCCCTGCATA
The DNA here is from genome assembly GCA_963514005.1 of Raja brachyura. Next base: position 42,868,276 of record OY740785.1, on the reverse strand, counting down.
ACAGACTGGCGAAGGAAGCTATGTGTGTGTTCCACTCTGACAGTCGTTGTTCCAGGCACCGGCAGTCAACTGAAAAATCACCAAAGTGGGACAGGCGCATGAAGATGATATTGATTTCACATGACAATGAATGCCAATAATTTTGCAATCATCACCGCTACAGGCCTTTATGCTTGTTGGAACTTTGATAAGTTAGCCAATGGAGGAGAACTATTTTAAGTGAATGTGAAAATTGACTGCAAGACCCAGGAAGCTGGTGTGAAACAAAGAGGCGGTCGATAACTACAGCCACACAACATAGTTTTTGTAATGCTGACAGTTTTGCTGATGTGAAAGCAGGAAAACCATGTCAGATAACATCAGATAATGAAATAAAGAATTGGAAGGAGTTGGTTCATGGTGGTCTAGCAGAATATTCCAGAACTTAAAAGGCAAGGATTTGAAATATAGTGTCAGTAGTGGGAAATGAAGAGCTAAACATTGATTTCTGAGAAGCAAAATGAAAAAAAGTTAATTTTAGAGGCTGAAGACTGTATAAAGACACACTGATGTTGTTGGCAAGGATGGGATCGAAGAAATATTATGTGATTACGATTTGAAATGCACTGAACCAGGATTTCTACTGAATATGTGCAAGTCCAATATATTTATAGTTATACCATCTACACAGAAAATAGACCGTAAAATTCAAGTAAACACTATTTAAAAATAAACCTCGAGGGTAAGATGTTATTTCCTACTATAATCTAGAAACATAAACATTAGCCTGCAAATTTGTCTCTTAAGTGCCAATTATGCAAGGCACTGGTGAAAGTTTCAACCAATTTGTTTTGTACAAGGCTGGACAGTTCTCTCATAGAAAGGATATCTGTTAATAATGACGGACTCTCCAATTGAATGCTATTTGAAAGATCAATTCCGTCTCTCCCGCATTCATAGCTGGAATGTGCAGGAAGGAACTGCAGATGCTGGTTTAAACTGAAGATACTGTGGACACAAAATGCTGGAGTAAAATCAGCGGGATAGGCAGTACTGCTGGACAGAAGGAATGGATAACGGTTCGTGTAGCGACTTTTCTACACATTATACTGCATCTGCCATGCATCTGCCCACTCATCGAACCTATCCAATTCACCCTGCAGCCTCATAGCAGCATCCTCGCAACTCGTACTGCCACCAGCTTTGTGTCATCCACAAACTTAGAGATGTTACATTTAATTTATTTGTCTAAATCATTAATATATATATTGTAAATAACTGGGGTCCCAGCACTGAGCATTGTGGCACCCCACTACTCACTGCCTTCCATTCTGAAAAGGACCCATTAATTCCTACTCTTTGCTTCCTGCCTGCAAACAAGTTCTCTATCCTTGTCAAGCCCCTACCCCCAATACCATGTGCTCTAATTTTGCACACTAATCTCTTGTGTGGGACCTTGTCAAAGGCTTTTTGAAAATCCAGATACACCACATCCACTGGCTCTCCCTTATCCATTCTACTTGTTACATCCTCAAAAAATTCCAGTCAAGCATGATTTCCCCTTCATAAATCCACACTGACTTTGACCGATCCTGTCATGTTTGAAATGCGCTGCTATTACATCTTTAATAATCAACTCAAGCATCTTCCCCACTACTGATGTCAGGCTAACTGGTCTATAAGTCCCTGTTTTCTAAGTATCATTTGCCAGTTTATCCTAGCCAATTCCCATCTCATGCCATCAAAGTTACCTTTCTTTAGCTTCAGAACCCTTGTCACTTCCACTGTGAAGACTGATGCAAAAAAGTTATTCAACTCCTCTGCCATTTCTTTACTCGCTGTTATAGAAACATAGAAAATAGTGCAGGAGGAGACCATTCGGCCCTTCGAGCCAGCACCACCATTCATTGTGATCATGGCTGAATGTCCGCTATCAATAACCCGTGCCTGCCTTCTCCCCATATCCCTTGACTCCACTAGCCCCTAGAGCTCTATCTAACTCTCTCTTAAATCCATCCAGTGATTTGGCCTCCACTGCCCTCTGTGGCAGAGAATTCCATAAATTCACAACTCTCTGGGTGAAAAAGTTTTTTCTCACCTCAGTCTTAAATGACCTCCCCTTTATTCTAAGATGTTATTATCACTTCTCCTGCATCATTTTCCAGTGCTCCAACGTCCACTCTTACCTATTTATTACTCTTTATGTAACTGAAGAAACTCTTGCTATCCTCTTTTATATTATTAGCGAGCTTACCTTCGTATTTCATCTTTTCTCCTCGTATTCCCTTTTTAGTTACCTTCTGTTGTTCTTTAAAAGCTTCCCAATCCTCTGGCTTCCCACTAATCTTTGCAATTTGAAAGGGGATTAAATAGAAAGAGTATACAAGTTGTGAGGTCATGCTGCAGGTTATTTTGAAATATGGCTAGATATACTGAAGATATGTATATTTTCCACCTTAATTTCCCCTATCTCCAATACAATCTATTATACATCTACTTTAGGTATCATGAAGGCTATTCTTTTTCCAGTTTGGCACTCTTCCCATAATTCTTAGGAGCAGATGTGGTCACTGCAGGTAGCTGATGTCAGGAATTATGAAGCAACTTCTTTTAATGCAGTAGTTGTTCTGGCGAAATCTGCCCAAATAAATTCTTAAAGGTGAATTTTCCAAATTTTACAGCTTCTTGGGATCTCCTGATTGGATGTTTGCCGTGAATGCAGCATCACTTGATTCAAAGAGCATTAAACAGAGTATAGAAAGAGCATAGAAGTTGGAAAGTCATGTTGCAGTTGTATAAGACATTGGTGAGGCTGCATTAGAGCATTGTATTCAGTTTTGGGCATGATGTGATGGGAAAGATGTTGCCAAGCTGGAAAGGGTACAGAGAAGATTTATGAAGATGTTGCCAGGACTCGAGGGCTTGCGCTACAGTGAGAGGTTGAGTACGCTGGGACTCTATTCCTTGGGATGCAGGAAGATGAGGGGTGATCTTCTAGAGGTGTACAAAATCATGAGAGGAAAAGATCGGGTAGATGTACAGAGTTGGGGAATCCAACCCGAGAACCAGAGGACACACTGTAGGTTTAAGGTGAGGGGGGAAAGATTTAATAGGGATAACCTTTTCATCCAAAGGGTGGTTGGTGTATGGAACAAGCTGCCGGAGGAAGTAGTTGAGGCAGATAATGTCACAACATTTAAGAAACATTTAGAAAGGTGCATGGATAGGACATGTTTAGAGGAATAAGTAAGTAAGTAAGTAAGTAAAGACCAAATACAGCAGGTGAGATGTATAGACAGGATATGTTGGCCGATGTGGGCAATTTGGGCCGAAGGATCTGATTCCACTTATTTATAGCAGTGATCCTTTTCATTAGTAAAAAAATGGAAGGTATTGAGATAACCAAATTGGTAACAGTTTCAAAAGGACACAGATAAATATTTTTAAAAGGAAAACAAATTAAGAGTAGGATAAAGTTGTACTCAATATGAAGATATATCGGACTCCTGGCATTGATGGACGATATGTTTTCATTCATAATTGTGATTTCTTGCTGACAGTAATGTCTATGACATATTATAGATGCTTACAGTTCTCCAGGTAAATCCCTTACAGAATGCAGAATGATAAAGTCTGTAAATTATAATAAAATCAGATGATAAGTTACAGATATAAAGTGAAAGTCAAAAGTGTTTAATTGTCATATGTACCAAAACAATTAAATTTTTATTTGCAGCAATACAACAGGTTTGTAAACACAGTACATAATAGATAATATAATAAACATATATATATAAAAGAAGTTCACAATATCTGTGTGAGAAAGGTTTTCCTCATCTATGTTCTAAATGGCTTACCCCTTATTTTTAAACTATGGCCCCTGGTTCTGGTCTCCCCCATCATCGGAAACATGTTTCCTGCCTCTAGTGTGTCCAAACTCTTAATAATCTTATATGTTTCAATAAGATTTCCTCTCATCATTCTAAATTGCAGAGTTTACAAGCCCAACTGCTCCATTCTATCAACATATAACAGTCCAGCCATCCCAGGAATTAACGTGAACCTACGTTGCACTCCCTCATTAGCAAGAATGTCCTTTCTCAAATTTGCAGACCGAAACTGCACACAATACTCCAGGTGTGGTCTCACTAGGGCCCTATATAACTGCAGAAGGACCTCTTTGCTCCTATACTCAACTCCTCTTGTTATGAAGGCCAACATGCCATTTGCTTTCTTCACTGCCTGCTGTACCGATGGTGGGGAGGTCAGTAACCGTGATGGACCGGGCAGTGTTCACCCCTTTTTGTAATCTCCATTAATAGTTTGAATTGCCGAAACAGCCTATGATGCAACCTGTTAAAATGCTGCCTACCGTAACCTGTATTAGTTATATTTTATGATTTGGCCGTGGGCACAAAATCTACCTTCTATTATCTTGCTGATCAATACCAAACTATATGCAAGAAGGATGAAAAATGCATTGGTAAAGAGGGTCAACAAATGCTATGTTTCACAAGGTGGTTTTGTTTAAACTGTCATCTATTTCTGTGTCCTAGTGAGTGTTCACTGTGCCAAAATACTTCTGAATAGCTAAACTTTCTAATTCAGTTCTTATTCAGAGTGAAGTGAATGATATGTTGCAGTATTGAATGCCTGATTATTATAACACAAGAAATAGGCCTGTCAGGTGAGAGCAGAGGAGGCATTAATCTTCAAGGATTACACGCATCTTCTGTTTCTTCCCTTCCAGCTATCATGATAAAACCCAACTAGACACTTGCTAGTCTGTTTGCATGACAAGTCAAATTACATAGCCTAGACAGAGGCATTTTGTATTCCCAAGCGACAGTGAAAATAACTGGAAGAAACTGAGAAAAATGGAGTCAGTCAATTTTATGATGTGCCTTAGGCATATAGGGAACACAGTACTTTATTTTCCAGCAACTGAAATTCCTGAGCAAAAGGTCAAAGTAAATTAAAAAAAAGTAAACCACTATCTTTTTGCACATATCTACATTCCAGTTGACTTGCCATGCACGGGCATAGGAGAATTGATTACTCACAAATGATATACTGGGCTTAACTGGAAAAATACTAATCAATACAAATAATTTAGTTACACAAATATATAGTAGTATACAATTTTAGACAAACCTGGATCTTATTATTATAGGTTTAGCTTAGAGATACAGTGTGGAAACCGGCTCTTTGGTCCATGGAGTCCTTGCTGACCAGCAATCCCTGTACCTGAGCACTATCATACACGCTAGGGACAATTTACAATTTTTACTGAATCCTGTATGTCTTTGATGTGTGGGAGGAAACGGGAGCACTCGGAGAAAATCCATGGAATCACAGCGAGAGCATACAGACAGCGTACAGCCACCACCTATAGTCAGGATCAAACCTGGCTCTCTGGCGCTGTAAGGCAGCAACTCTACCGCTGCGCCACTGCAACTGGAACAAGCATATTTGTCCTTTGTCCTGATAATTGCTGGAAGGTGGAAAGGGAGAATAGTCTCAGCTGTCACAACATGAGTACATGCTTCCCATGCATGTTCCTTCGAGATATTATCAAGACTATTTGGTGTTGGAGATTGAAATGTCAACTACTTGGTAACATAGACCTGCATCACTGTGCATCAGCCAGGGAGCAGACATAGAGGGCAGCACAGTGGTACAGCTCGAAAAGTTGCAACCTCGCAATGCTAGAGACCCGGGCCCTAACCTCAAAGGTTTCAAAGGTCAGTTTATTGTCACATGTACCAATTAAGGTACAGTGAAATTCGATTGCCATACAGCCATACTAAAAAAAAGCAACAAGACACACAACTACATAAAAGTTAACTTAAACATCCACCACAGCAGATTCCCCACATTCGTCACTGTGGTGGTAGGCAACGGGGTGGGAGATTGCAACCTTCACGTGGTCCGCCCTGTTTCGACGAATGCAATCTACCTGGTGTGCACAATGAAATAAGACCAAATAGAACAACCTATCCTACAACTTAAGGCTGCGCACACGATACGCAAGAAGAAGAAGAAGATGGTAGGCAATAAAGTCTAATCTTCTCTCTTTATGCTCCTGCGGTTGGGGGAGTTGATCATCCACAGTCGGGGTGATTGAAGCTCCCGCAGCTGGCGATCAAAGCTCCCGCGTCGGGGCGATCAAAGCTCCCGTGATCGGGATGGTCGAAGCTCCTGCGGCTTGGGGTTCCCTAACCAGGGAACGCGAGCTCCACGATGTTAAAGTCTGCAGGCTCCCGTGGTTGGAGCTAGCAAAGGGACTGCCAACTCCTTGGCTGCTGTGCGGACGGAGATATGATACAGAAAAAAAAATCGTATCTCCGTCGAGGTAAGAAATTTAAAAAAGTTTCAGATAATATTGGTCAGGTTTACAATTTGAACATTTCTTCTTCAGTGATTTCTTCAGTGATTTCTTCATGCCAGCAGCAAAATCTTAGCAGCAGGATCTCTCCAACAGTGTTGGAATGAGGTTATTCAAGGAGGTGTACAGATGCCTGGGAAATCTTACTGAGTAGGAAGATGTGCTTTTTTTGTACGTATTCTGAACCTACACATCAAGTTCAACCCACACAAGCAAGCATAGTTTAATCACAGATTAACAATAAATCAGATGCTTATTTAGCCACCAGAAATTCTTGTTACTGCATATGGTCTGGTGTTCATTATTATTCTAAAAAGCTATGACTTTTAGTATCAAAATTCACAATGAAAAGAGCTCAGCAGAGGAACATGTGGATGATCAGTCATGATCACAGTGAATGGCGGTGCTGGCTCGAAGGGCTGAATGGCCAATGCCTGCACCTATTGTCTATTGTCTATTGTCTATAACATCTGTGCTGACCATCTGCAGACCTGCTTGCATGAGAGCAATATCCTTCATTCCCTGCCTGTTCTTGTATCTACTACATGCCTCATAACAGTGCTATCATATCTGCTTCCGCCACTTACACTGGCAGTGGTGACAAACGACCACTGGCCGGACCACAAACAACCTTCAGGCTGCGGCCTGTTGAGGGGAACTGGCTCCGAGCTCAGCCCCGAGCCACCTGCATCAACATGAGCTGCCTCCTAATACAGCCCTGTGCTTCCGCCGCGACGGGAATCATCTCTGAACTCGGCCCCGAGCCATCATCATTGACGGACGTCGGCCGCACAGGTAGTTGCCAAACCCTAACAGGGAGCCAGCCGCGGAACCCACCTGGAGTGGGTCAGAAGCTCATCTCCCGCTCAGACCCAAAGATCAGGAAGGGGGGATGCCAAGAACAGAGAGACTATTGGGACTCTACTGAGTGATTTGTAACTTTTTTGGCACCAGATACGTGGCGACCTTTTGCATACTTTGTGTAATGTATACAAAAACAAAGCGTTTCACTGTACCTAGGTACATGTGACAAAAATTATCATTGAACCAGTGTGTTCCAAGCACCTACCACTCTCCGTGTAATCAAGAAACCACTTAGCTCATAAATCTCCCGTAAACCTTCCCACTCGCACCTTAAAGCAATACTCTCACGTTTTTGATATTTTGACTCTGGAAAAAAAATTCTGACTATCTACCCTGTCTGTGCCTTTCATAATTTTATATACTTCTATCAGCTTCTGACAGCCTCCGACAGTCCAGAGAAACATTTCTCCAAACTCGCCTCGTGGCTCTTACACGAGGGAACATACTTGTGATCATCTTCCGCATCGTCTCCAAAGCCTCCACATTCTTCCTGTAATGGGACGATCGAAACCACATACAATACTCCAAATGTGGTCAAACCCGAGTTTTAAACAGCTCCAATGTGACTTTTATAGTCAACACCCTAACTGATGAGGCAAATATGTCTTCTTGGCCACCGTTTATGTTGTGCTACCACATTCACTGTGATCACTGGGACCTCTTTTGGGGAAGGCATGATCTGTATAAAAAGGACGGGTTGCACTTGAACCCGAGGGGAACCAATATCCTGGCGGGGAGATTTGCAAAGGAGACGTTAAACGAGAAAGGCTGGGGGGAGGGACTCGGGTAGAGGGGGCTAGGGGACAGGGTGAGGGGCAAGAGGCAGAGAAGGGAAGCACTCGGACCCAAAATGTAGGCGAGAAAGAGGAAAAAGATAATAAACAGAGATTAAGGGATGGTGGGTTTCTCAAATGTGTATATTTTAATGCTAGGAGCATTGTAAGAAAGGTGGATGAACTTAGAGTCTGGATTGACACCTGGAAATGTGATGTTGTGGCAATCAGTGAAACATGGTTGCGGGAGGGTTGTGATTGGAAACTAAATATTCCAGGATTTTGTTGCTTCAGGTGTGATAGAATTGGAGGGAGCAGAGGTGGAGGTGTTGCATTGCTTGTCAGAGAAGATATTACAGCAGTGCTTTGGCAGGATAGATTAGAGGGCTTGTCTGGGGAGGCTATTTGGGTGGAACTGAGAAGTGGGAATGATGTAGCAACACTTTTAGGGGTGTAGTATAGACCGCCAAATGGGGAGCGAGAATTGGAAGAGCTAATATGTAAGGAGATAGCAGATATTAGTAGTAAGCACAAGGTAGTGATTGTGGGAGATTTCAATTTTCCAAAAATAGACTGGGAAACACATTCTGTAAATGGGCTGGATGGTTTGGAGTTTGTTAAATGTGTGCAGGATAGTTTTTTGCAGCAATACACAGAGGTATCGACCAGAGAAGGGGCAGTGCTGGACCTCCTGTTAGGAAATGAGGCAGGTCAGGTGACGGAGGTATGCGTTGGTGAGCACTTCGGGACCAGTGATCACAATACCATTAGTTTCAATATAATTATGGAGAGAGTCAGAACTGGACCTAGGGTTGAGATTTTTGATTGGAGAAAGGCTAACTTTGAGGGAATGCTTAATGATTTAAAAGGAGTGAATTGGGACATTTTGTTTGATGGGAAGGATGTAGAAGAGAAATGGAGGATATTTAAAGGGGAAATTGTAAGAGTACAGAATCGTTATGTCCCTGTTCGGTTGAAAGGAAATAGTAAAAATCGGAAAGAGCCATGGGTTTTCAAGGGAAATTGGACACGGTTTGAAAAAAGAGATATATCTACAATAATTATAGGAGACATGGAGTCAATGAGGTGCTAGATGAGTATAAAGAATGTAAAAAGAATCTTAAGAAAGAAATAAGAAAAGCTAAAAAAAGATATGAGGTTGCTTTGGCAAGAAAGGTGAAAGTAAATCCAAAGGGTTTCTACAGCTATATTAATAGCAAAAAGATAACGAGGGATAAAATTTGGACCATTAGAGAGCCAGAATGGACAGCTATCTGCAGAGCCAAAAGAGATGGGGGAGATATTGAACAATTTATTTTCTTCGGTATTCACCAAGGAGAAGGATGTTGAACTCTGTGAGGTAAGGGAAAAAAGTAGAGTAGCTATGGAAACTATGAGATTCAAAGAGCAGGAAGTACTGACACTTTTGAAAAATATAAAAGTGGATAAGTCTCCAGGTCCTGATAGGATATTCCCTAGGACATTGAGGGAAGTTAATGTAGAAATAGCAGGGGCTATGACAGAAATATTTCAAATGTCATTAGAAACGGGAATAGTGCCGTTGGATTGGTGTACTGCGCATGTTGTTCCATTGTTTAAAAAGGGTTCAAAGAATAAACCTAGCAATTATAAACCTGTTAGTTTGACATCAGTGGTGGGCAAATTAATGGAAAGGATACTTAGAGATAATATATATAAGCATCTGGATAAACAGGGTCTGATCAAAAACAGTCAACATGGATTTGTGCCTGGAAGGTCACGTTTGACAAACCTTCTTGAATTTTTTGAAGAGGTTACTAGGGAAATTGATGAGGGTAAAGCAGTGGATGATGTCTATATGGATTTCAGTAAGGCCTTTTACAAGGTTCCTCATGGAAGGTTGGTTAAGAAGGTTCAATCTTTGGGTGTTAATGGCGCAGTAGCAAGATGGATTCAACAGTGGCTGAATGGGAGATGCCAAGAGTAATGGTGGATGGCTGTTTGTCAGGTTGGAAGCCGGTGACCAGTGGGGTGCCTCAGGGATCTGTGTTGGGTCCACTGTTGTTTGTCATGTACATCAATGATCTAGATGATGGGGTGGAAAATTGGATAAGTAAGTATGCAGATGATACTAAGAAGGTGGAGCTGTGGATAATTAAGTAGATTTTCAAAGTCTACAGAGAGATTTAGGCCATTTGTAAGAGTGGGCTGAAAGATGCCAGATGGAGTTTAATGCTGATAAGTGTGAGGTGCTATATCTTGGCAGGACAAATCAAAATAGGACGTACATGGTAAATGGTAGGGAATTGAGGAATGCTGTGGATCAGAGGGATCTAGGAATAACTGTGCATAGTTCCCTGAAGGTGGAATCGCACTTAGATAGGGTGGTAAAGAAAGCTTTTTGTGTGCTGGCCTTTATAAATCAGAGCATTGAATATAGGAGTAGGGAAGTAATGTTAAAATTGTACAAGGCATTGGTAAGACCAATTCTGGAGTATGGTGTACAATTTTGGCCGCCTAATTATAGGAAGGATGTCAACAAAATAGAGAGAGTACAGAGGAGATTTACTAGACTGTTGCTTGGGTTCCAGCAACTAAGTTACAGAGAAAGGTTGAACAAGTTAGGTCTTTATTCTTTGGAGCGCAGAAGGTTAAGGGGGGACTTGATTGAGGTCTTTAAAATGATGAAAGGGATAGACAGAGTTGACGTGGATAAGCTTTTCCCATTGAGGGTAGGGAAGATTCAAACAAGAGGGCATGACATGAGAATTAAGAGACAGAAGTTTAGGGGTAACATGAGGGGGAACTTCTTTACTCAGTGAGTGGTGGCTGTGTGGAATGATCTTCCTGCAGAAGTGGTGGAGGCAGGATCGATTTTAACATTTAAAGGTAAAGTGGATCGGTATATGGACAGGAAGGGAATGGAGGAGTATGGTCTGAGTGCAGGTAGATGGGACTAGGGGAAACTAAATGGTCGGCACGGACTGGAAGGGCCGAGAAGGCCTGTTTCCGTGCTGTAATTGATATATGGTTATATGGTATTCAGGGAGCTATGGACATTCACCTCAAATTCCTTCTGTACAGTCATAGAGTCATACAGCATGGAAACAGGTCCTTTGGCCCAACATGTCCATGCCAACCAAGATGCCCCATCTAAGCTATTCCCATGTTCCTGTGTTTGGCCCATATCCCTATAAACATTTCCTATCTACAGTATATACATCAATGTTCCTAAGTGTTCTGCTATTTACCATATATTTTCCTCTTACATTTGACCTCCCAAAGTATAACACCTCATACTTTTCCAGCTTAAACATCATCTGTCATTTCTTTTCCCATATGTCCAACTAGTCTTTATCTTCTGACAACCTTCCTCACTAACCACAGGTCTGCTATTTCTTTGTGTTGTCTGCAAACTTACTAATCAGCTAACTTCATCCCAATCATTTATAGGACAATAGTGAGGTGGTGTGACCTAAATGTGAAGTCAGTAAATCTTCTGTTTCTATGAACACTAATGATTTAACCAGATGCATTTTGGATCAAATCCACTAATGAGACATCCTTCACAATATGTTCTGACATCCTTTTGAATATGAGCTCCTATGAGTTGCATATCTCTGCTATTTGTTGCTCCCTATGGAGGTTGTTACTGTACCATTTAATGTATAAAGCACCATTTTCACCTGAAGCCTAAATCAACAAGAATTATGGTACCCATACTAATTCTGCACATCAGAACTCCAAATTGCCTTAGTTCTTAAAAATGTGGGTTTAAATCAGAGACACAACATGGAAATAGGCCTATCAGCCCACCGAGAGTACACTGACCATCGATCACCCATTCACATTATTCTATCTTATCCCACTTTCACATCCACTCTATACGCACTAAGGGGCAATTTACAGAGGCCAATTAACCTACAAACCTGCATATCTTTAGGATGCAGGAAGAAACTGGAGCACCCGAAGGAAACCCACGTGGTTATAATGAGAATGTAGGAAGGAACTACAGATGCCGGCTTACACCGAGGATAGACATAAAATGCTGGAGTAATTCAGCGAGACAGGCAGCATCTCTGGATAGAAGGAATGCGCGCTGAGTTACTCCAGCATTTTGTGTGTGTATTGGTTATAGGGAGAGCGTACACACGCCATACAGATGTCAGCTGAATTTAGAATCCGATCCGGGTCTCTAGCACTGTGAGGCAGCAGCACTACCAGCCCTGCCACTGTGCCGCCCCTAAAAGTGTAGATTTTCAGCACTGATTTTATTTTCTGAAATTGCTACCCATGAACGCAGATTAGTATTTAGGAGGCATAGAAAACCATCATAGCAAAATGATCTTGAACATGGAATTCAATTTGTAGAACACAGAAAGTGAAGAATAGTGTACTAGTTAACGCATTGGCCATGAGACACTGATTGGCCATAAGACAGAGACATGATTTTGCCATAAATGGCAGAAAGAGAGTTTAAATTCAAGTCATTAAATACATTTGGAATTCATTTTTTTGATTCAGCTAATGCTAATTATGAACCTATTAATTGAACGAAGGCTCAATAGGGGAAGGCAATCTGCCATCTTTCTTTGTTCTGGTGTAAACCTGATACCAGGCCCTTTAATGTGGTTAACTAGCTCCTCACTTATAGGGCTAGTAAAGATGTGCAATAAATTCCACCATTTTCAATGGCATTCACATCTTATGAACGAATGCATTAAACTACCCTTACAATGTAGAGCCTCAGCCTAGGAACCCCTGAACCATTCTCGTAAATATTTTCTCGACTCTCTGATGTTCTCATCTCTTTAATGTGGCAACCAGAAGGCACTACTCCAGCTGAGGACAGACCAGTGTTTTAAAAAGATTTGGCATAACCTGGCTGCTTTATACTCGATGCCTCTATTAATAAATCTCAAAATTCTGTGTGCCTTTTAGTAACCACTTTCTCACCCTGTCTTACCAAGCTCAAAGATTAGTGCACAAGCATCCCAACGTCCTTTTGCTCCTGCACGCATAACATTAATCTATAAGAATCAAAAAAGAACTGCGGTTGCTGGAAATCTGAAACAATACAGAAAATGCAGGAAAAACTCAGGTCAGACAGCATCTGTAGAAAGAGAAATGGTCAAATTTTCTGGTTGAAATCCTTAGTCAGAACTCTGAATTCTGTCGAAGGGCCATTATCTGCATCATTGACAGTTTCTTCCCACAGATGTAGCCTGACATATTGATTTTTATAAACATTTTGGTTACATTATTCCACACAACCTCTCTTCATTGTTCTGCCTAAAATCTATCACCTTTTTTTTTCCATATTAAGCTGCATTTTCCCATTCCACCTGCCTGTCTATATCCTGAGTGTTTAGCCATCATATTGCACATGGGTGGAAGAGCTCAAGCGGTAAAGTCAGCAGGCAAACATTTTCCTTTCAAATGCCAGTAATGCATTGCCTGTCATTTGAGTATCTTGGCAATTGGTTTATACTGCCTCTAAATGGTTATATCCACATACTCATTGTGTTTGTCACCCTTTGCTGTGAAAGGAAATAAAAAATTACCCAGTGAGCTTGGCTGGATCCTTCTGCCCCCAAAGTCTGTGCTGAACATATGGCTAATTTAAACTAATCTTTATCTGCATATGATCCATATCCATCCATTCCCTGTGTATCTAGAAGCCTCTTTAGCACCACTATTGCATCTGACTCCACCACTGGCCCTAGCATTGCACTGCAGGCACCCAGCATCCTCTGCCCAGCACATGTTCTTTAACTTTGCCCCTAGTACTGTAAAGCTACACCATCTAGTCTTTAAAATTTCCACATTGGGGAAAATAGGGTTTGACTGTCTAACCTTTCTAGTAGAGTCATACAGTGTGGAAACGGGACCAGCACAACTTCCCCGCACCGGCCAACATGTCCCATCTACACTATTCCCACCTGTCTGCATTTGGCCCATATCCCTCCAAACTTGTGCTATCCATGTACTTATCTCTTAAATGTTCCATGTACCAAGGTTTCTTAAACATTGCAATAGTCCCTGCCCCAACTACCTCCTCTGGCAACTCGTTCCATGCACTCACCACCCTTTGTGTGAAAACGTTACTGCTCAGATTCCTATTAAATCCTTTCCCCTACACCTTAAACTTATGTCCTCTGCTTCTCGATTCCCCAACTCTGGACAAGAGACTCTACACATCTACCCGCTCTATTCTTCCAATGATTTTAAACACTGCTATAAGATCAATATTCCTTTCACCATTATATATACTTCTCTCAGGTCTCCTCTCAATCTCTGGAGTTGTAGAAAAAACAATCAACGTTTGTCTACCTCTCCTTCTAGCTGATATCCTCTAATTTAGGCAGCATTCTGAAAAATCTCTGAACCCTCTCCAGTTGCAATAATTAAAAAGGTCACTGTAAATTATCTCCCTACCATTCATGTGGTACCTACTCAGCTACTTTCATGGCCCCATAGCAGAAGCATCCAAATCGCGGTGCTGAAAACTGGAAGGGTCCTGAGCTAAGGGTCCTCTGCTACCACCATCATCTACTGTATCTATTGTACCAACTCCTGCAACCACCAGCCTACCAAGTCTTAACAAGTGATGGCTCCCACTCATTGTCGCCGGAAGCCTACATCATTTTCAGGATGAGGACAGTGATGTCCATCAATGCCGAGGGGCTTTCATCTGCAAAGCAACAACTGCCTGGAAAGCTCTGCAACGAGAATGACTGTGATGTCTTATGTCTACAAGAGACCCACAGAGGCCAGCAACAGCATCAATCTAAGATCTCTGGAATTAAGCTAGTTATTGAAAGGCCACATGAGAAACATGGCAGCGCTATCTTTGGTAAAAGAGACCTAATCATCGACCAGACTTCAATGACAGAAAGGGACAACATAGAAGTCCTTGCTATGAGCCTGGGGACACTAACTGTGACCTCTGTTTACAAACTGCCAGGCTCTACATTTGCCTTAGAAGAACCATAAACCTTCAGGTACCAACACATGAATGTTATCATTGGGGATTTCAACTGCCACAGCACTCAGGGGGCTATAAAGAAACCAACGAGGATGGTAACTTTGTAGAGGGTTGGGCAGAAGCACATCATCTTGACCTAATTCATGATGCTAAACTTCCTCCTTCCTTCAATAGTTGCCAGTGGAAGAAAGGCTATAATCCAGACCTGGCCCTTCCAAATGATTGAATAACATGTCAAAGCAAAAAACTAGTCTTAGAGCCAATACCACACTCACAAACACAGACCAATCATCATTGGCATTGCTGCTGTTGTGGTACCTCAGAGAGCTCCTCTAAGACGGCATTTTAACTTTCAAAAAGCTGATTGGGAGCGGTTCGCCAGCAATCTGGATGGAGCCCTATCTGATCTCAAGCCAGTCCCTGCAAATTATGATCAGTTTGTCGAAACGATATTTCTAGAAAGTTTATTCCACGCGGATGTAGGGAGTACTTTATACCTGGAATCTTGGCTGACAGTGCCTCATCGTATGAGAAGTACTCAAAACAGTATGAAGAAGATCCCTTCTCAGAGGAAACTATGAACACAGGGGAGATGCTCATGGTAGCAATGTCAGAGGAACAAAGAAAATCCTGGCAGGATCTTATTGAGAGTGTTGATATGACACACAACAGTAAGAGAGCTTGGTCAACCATCAAGAAGCGAAACAATGACCGCCAGAAGGCACCGCTGCACTCTAACATTACAGCACATCAGGTTGCTCACAAACTGCTTCTGAACGGCAAACCACCACACAAGAAGCGCCACAAAAGGAGTCTATGGCATCAGGTTGATAGTCAACCCGGTAGTTTAACAGCAAAAAAAACCATACAGCAATCGATTCCCTCAAAAACAGCAGGGCAGCTGGCCTTGATGACAGTCGCACAGAACAGATCAAAAATTTGGGCAGATTACATGAGAGTGGCTCCTCTTGCTGTTCAACAATTGTGTAACCCTCTCTCAGCTACCTAAAATATGGTGGAAAGCTTGTGTGATCGCTACCCTTAAGCCATGGAAAGACCATAAAGAACCAAAAAGCTACAGACTGATCACCCTACTATGCCATCTCTTCAAGCTCTTTGAGCAGCTCATCTTGAACAGGCTAGGCTCAATCACAGAACAACACCTTATACCAGAGCAAGCTGACTTCCGGCC
This sequence comes from Raja brachyura, assembly GCA_963514005.1. Next base: position 42,852,113 of record OY740785.1, on the reverse strand, counting down.
TGGGAGATCATGTACCATCTATCTCAGCACATTGAGGACGGCCTTGAGAGGAATGAACCAACTGGCGTCACCTTTGTTGGTCTGACACCTGCCTACGACACTGTCAACCACCGGCTGCTCCTCAACAAGCTCCATGACATGACAGAGGACTTCCCCTTGACCAAACTGATTCAACAGTTACTGGAAAGCAGACGCTTCTATGTTGAGCTAAATGATAAACGCAGCAGATGGAGGAAACAAAAGAATGGCCTACCTCAGGGCAGCCTCCTTGCTCCAGTGCTGTTCAATGTATACACTAGTGATCGGTCAGTGTTCCGGAGCGAGAAGCTTCATTTATGCTGATGGCCTTGGAATAGCAGCCCAGAGCACTCACATAGATGAGGTAGAAGCTACCCTCTCATCATCCTTAGACAACTTGACAAACTACTACAAGGACAACCAACTGAAGGCAAACCCTGCTAAGGCCCAAGTTGGCCTATTCCACCTTTGTAATCGCGAAGCTGGGTGGAAGTTGTCCTTAACATGGAATGGTGTCGCTTTGAGACACTGTGACTACCCTGTCTACCTTGGGGTCACTCTGGACCCAACCCTCTCCTTCAAGCAACACATCGGAAGGGTGAAGGGCAAAGTGTGGATGAGGAACAACCTCCTAAGCAAGGTGGCAAACTCGTTGTGGGGTCCCGATGCATCCACACTGCGGTCAATTGCTCTTGTGCTGTGCTACTCTGCTGCAGAGTATGCTTGTCTTGTTTGGGAGAGATCATCTCATGTGAAGAAACTTGAAGCTGCCCTTAATGACAGCTGCAGATGCATCACTGCATCACTGACTGCCGGTTGGCGGCGCGACTCACGTTGCAGGGGCCCCTGCAGCCTGTCTGTCTTTTAAAAAAAATGTTGTCTAGTTGAATGTAGTTTGCTGTGTTCTTTTTATATTGTTTTTAACTGTGTATATGTGGGAGGAAGGGGGGAAACTTTTAAATCTCTTCCCTGCACGGGAGACCCGACTTTTTTCCTGTCGTGTCTCCGTTGTCGTTGGGGCCCAGTACCGTGGAGCAGCCTCCAGCCGGAACAACCTGGGGGCTCCAGTCACGGAGCCTGCAGAGCTGTGGACTTATCATCGTGGGGCTGGCTGGCCTCGGAGCGTGGGGAGCGGTTGTGGCGCGCTGCTGCGGCCCGACTCTGGAGCTCGGAGGCTCCAGACGCAGGTCCGGTGGATGGTGACATCGGGAGCTCGGGGATCCTGGTGGGAGACCGCTTTTCGGAGCTCCCACAACGCAACTTCCGTGGGACTTACCATTGCTTGCCTGGGGGATTTAACATCGGGAGAAAAATGGAACACAGGGGAGAGAAAAGACTTTGCCTTCCATCACAGTGAGGAGGAGATTCACTGTGATGGATGTTTGGGTGAATTGAATTGTTTGTGTGTGTTGTAGAAATAATTTATTTTTGTATGGCTGTAGAAACAGAGTTTCGTTTGAGCCTCATTGAGGTTCAAATGATAATGAATAAATATTGTATTGTAAAACCAACGGATGTGGATACCGTGCATGTCTTGGCTGGTATTGCTCCATCAGGAATCCGCAGATCAGTTGCTGGTAGAACTGAACATAGTAGGCAAGTTGGGGACACTCGCCATTCCTGTCACTCCCATCACCCAGCCCCAAAACAGCTGAAGTCGAGGAAGAGCTTCCTTCACACAGTCAAGCGACTGTCACAGTCTCCTCAAGCAACCAGACTAGTCTTGTGGGAAAGGAAACTCAGTGAAAACCACGTAAAGATGCCAATCACAACCAAGGAACAGTTACCACCTGGCATGGGGAAACTGCTAGAGTCAGTTATTAAAGATGGGAAAGCAGCACATTTGGAAAGTGGTGAAATCATTGGACAAAGTCAGCATGGATTTACGAAAGGTAAATCATGTCTGACGAATCTTGCGGAATTTTTCGAGGATGTAACTAGTAGCGTGGATAGGGGAAAACCAGTGGATGTGGTGTATCTGGACTTCCAGAAGGCTTTTGACAAGGTCCCACATAAGAGATTAGTATATAAACTTAAAGCATACGGCACTGGGGGTTCAGTATTGATGTGGATAGAGAACTGGCTGGCAAACAGGAAGCAAAGAGTAGGAGTAAACGGGTCATTTTCACAATGGCAGGCAGTGACTAGTGGGGTTATTAATGATCTGGATGAGGGAATTGAAGGCAATATCTCCAAGTTTGCGGATGACACTAAGCTGGGGGGCAGTGTTAGCTGTGAGGAGGATGCTAGGAGACTGCAAGGTGACTTGGATAGGCTGGGTGAGTGGGCAAATGTTTGGCAGATGCAGTATAATGTGGATAAATGTGAGGTTATCCACTTTGGTGGCAAAAATAGGAAAGCAGACTATTATCTAAATGGTGGCCGATTAGGAAAAGGGGAGATGCAGCGCGACCTGGGTGTAATTGTACACCAGTTATTGAAAGTAGGCATGCAGGTGCAGCAGGCAGTGAAGAAAGCGAATGGTATGTTAGCTTTCATAGCAAAAGGATTTGAGTATAGGAGCAGGGAGGTTCTACTTCAGTTGTATAGGGTCTTGGTGAGACCACACCTGGAGTATTGCGTACAGTTCTGGTCTCCAAATCTGAGGAAGGACATTATTGCCATAGAGGGAGTGCAGAGAAGGTTCACCAGACTGATTCCTGGGATGTCAGGACTGTCTTATGAAGAAAGACTGCATAGACTTGGTTTATACTCTCTAGAATTTAGGAGATTGAGAGGGGATCTTATAGAAACTTACAAAATTCTTAAGGGGTTGGACAGGCTAGATGCAGGAAGATTGTTCCAGATGTCGGGGAGGTCCAGGACAAGGGGTCACAGCTTAAGGATAAGGGGGAAATCCTTTAGGACCGAGATGAGAAGGACTTTTTTCACACAGAGTGGTGGGTCTCTGGAACTCTCTGCCACAGAGGGTAGTTGAGGCCAGTTCATTGGCTATATTTAAGAGGGAGTTAGATGTGGCCCTTGTGGCTAAGGAGATCAGTATTAAGAGAAGGCAGGTACGGGATACTGAGTTGGATGATCAGCCATGATCATATTGAATGGCAGTGCAGGCTCGAAGGGCCGAATGGCCTACTACACCTAATATCTATGTTTCTATGTTTCTATGTGACTGGAACACCTGGAAGTCCCTCAATAGGCTTCGTACAGGGATGGCCTGATGCAAGACCAATATGAGCAAATGGGGCTGTGCAGATGCGGCAGACACAGAATGTGAATGTGGAACATCTGTACAATCCATCTCACACCTACTAAGATGCCCACTTCTTGGTGAACAATGCTGCATGGAAGATTTAGCGGTGGCAAATGAGAAGGCTGTCCTCTGTGCAAGAACCTGGCCGAACATTTGAAATGTTGATGATGGACACAAAAGAAGTAGCTGATTTATTATAATGCAGATGCAATTCACGTTTAACCAGTTTTTCATATTCAGACAATAGTGTTGATAATATTGTGCAATTTTGCAAGAAGAATTAAAGGAGCAGAACTGTGAAATGGTAACAAGAGAGTTAAGAAGAACATGCTCAAAATTAGTTGGATTTTGAGTCTGATTTGTGAGTTCTGCTCCCTGATGGCGATGCCAGTTTTGAAGTTGTCATTTGTGCTTCACAGTGTGGCGCTTGTCTTTCCACACTTGATAAGACAGTTTTCCTGCGTGAAGCAAATTAAAACACTTTCACAGCAAATTGAGCACAGCATGAAGATGCAGCTTCAGGAGAGAGCAGACCTTGGGTTTTCTCAAACATCTCACACTTAGTTTATTTATGAAAAATTGAGCGCACTGCTCTACCATTTGCTAATTCAATCTGCATAGATTTACTCTAATATATTCAGAGTCAGATATCCTATGAACTCTTGGAATTGACACTCTTCATCATCTTGAAATTGCAGGTTTGTTATGTAGCCGCAGATGTGCTGGCCAAGCAGAGTGAGATGGTATCCTGCTGGGAGGTTCTCTGCCTTCCATCTAAGCATGCTTCAGGCAAGTTTACACATCAATTATATGGCATGTTCATGCTGTTGTGAAGCCAAGATAACTTCTTATCGATAAAAAATACAATACATTTGTCATTTGAAACGGAACTGTTATTTGACCACTGTAGACATACAAGGTTGAATTTTGTCAACCTCAATTCCAAGCAGCCCATGAAATCTTGCAGAAAAATTGAAAGGTTGGGAATTCTCATGTTGAGGTCCTCTCTCGAAATAGAACGTGGTCCTGACCTCTCACCTACCTCATTGAACACCTTTGAACTTTCTTTTATCAGACTTCAGTGTTATATCTTTGCACTAAATGTTGTGCTAAATGTTCTAAATATCTTTTATCTTTGCTTAGTGGATTACTTTTTTAAAATTATTTCTTTAAACATGTTCTGCAATTCTGGACTCCAGTACCTTGTGAACAACATTGTGCCCTTTCACCTTATCTGTGCCTGACATGATTTTATATACCACTATAAAGTAACACCTAAACCTCTTGTGCTCTAAATCCCAGCCCATCCAGCTCCTCCTTGAAGCTTAATCAATCAATTGAGGGACATCCTGGTGAACCTTTTCTGCAGCTTTTCCAGATAATAACATGCTTCCCATAGCAGGACGACCAGAACTACATGCAATATTCCAGATGTGGTCCAACCAATGTCTTGTACTGTTATTGCATGGCATCTTAACTCCTGTACTCAGTTCCTTAAAGGGGTTGTCCCACATGGGCAACCTAATTGGCGAGTTTAGAAGAGTTTGAAAAAATGACATGTTGAAGACCTCCTTCGACTATGTAGAAGACCTCCTTCGACCTCCTTCGACTATGTTGAAGACCAGCTTTGACTAGCTATGACTGACTGCGGGAAAATTGGACACCGAATGGTGGAGAGTGAAGAGGACCTCCTTCGACCTCCCTTCGACTATGTTGAAGACTATTTACGACTGCCTTCGATCACCTTCGACTACCCTCTATAGTTAGGGGGTCAGATAGGCGATTCTGTGGACGCAGTTAGGAGACCCGGATGTTAGTTTGCCTCCCTGGTGCCAGGGTCTGGGATGTGTCTGAACGTGTCCAAGATATCCTGAAATGGGAGGGAGAGGAGCCCGAGGTCGTGGTACATATAGGTACCAATGACATAGGTAGAAAAAGGTGAAAAGTAAAAGTGGCAGGCAGACAAATCCAGGGCAAAAATCAAAAAGGGCCACTTTTCAACATAATTGTATAAGGGGTAAGAGTGTTATCAAAAACAAGCCTGAAGGCTTTGTGTCTCAATGCAAGGAGCATTAGTAATAAGGTGGATGAGTTGAATGTGCAGACAGCTATTAATGACTATGATATAGTTGGGATCACGGAGACATGGCTCCAGGGTGACCAAGGCTGGGAGCTGAACATCCAGGGATATTCAATATTCAATATTCAGGAGGGATAGACAGAAAGGAAAAGGAGGTGGGGTAGCGTTGCTGGTTAGAGAGGAGATTAACGCAATAGAAAGGAAGGACATTAGCTTGGAGGATGAGGAATCGATATGGGTAGAGCTGTGAAACACTAACGCTAATGGGAGTTGTGTACAGGCCACCAAACAGTAGTAGTGGAGTTGGGGATGGCATCAAACAGGAAATTAGAAATGCGTGCAACAAAGGTAAAACAGTTATAATGGGTGACTTCAATCTACATATAGATTGGGTGAATCAAATTGGCAGGGATGCTGAGGAAGAGGATTTCTTGGAATGTATGCGGGATAGTTTTCTAAACCAACATGCAGAAGAACCACCAAGATACAGGCTGTTCTAGACTGGGTATTGAGTAATGAGGAAGGGTTAGTTAGCAGTCTTGTTATGCAAGGCCCCTTGGGCAAGAGTGCCCATAATATAGTTGAGTTCTTCATTAGGATGGAGAGTGACATAATTAATTCAGAAACAAGGGTTCTGAACTTAAAGAAAGGTAACTTTGAGGTATGAGACGTGAATTGGCCAAGATAGGCTGGCAATTGATTCTTAAAGGGTTGTGCAATGGATTAAAGGCCGATAAATCCCCAGGACCAGATAGGCTGCACCCTAGAGTACTTAAAGAAGTAGCCCCAGAAATAGTGGATGCATTAGTGATCATTTTTCAAAACTCTATAGATTCTGGAGTAGTTTCTGAGGATTGGAGGGTAGCTAATGTAACCCCACTTTTTAAAACGCGAGGGAGAGAGAAAATGGGGAATTACAGACCTGTTAGTCTAACATCGGTAGTGAGGAAACTGCGAGAGTCAGATGAGATTGCAGCACATTTGGAAAGTGGTGAAATCATTGGACAAAGTGAGCATGTCTGACGAATCTTATAGAATTTTTCGAGGGTGTAACTAGTAGAGTGGATAAGGGAGAACCAGTGGATGTGTTATATCTGGACTTTCAGAAGGCTTTCGACAAGGTTCCACATAAGAGATTAGTATACAAACTTAAAGCATACGGTATTGGGGGTTCAGAATTGATGTGAATAGAGAACTGGCTGGCAGACAGGAAGCAAAGAGTAGGAGTAAACGGGTCCTTTTCAGAATGGCGGGCAGTGACTAGTGGGGTACCGCAAGGCTCAGTGCTGGGACCCCAGCTATTTACAATATATATTAATGATTTGGACGAGGGAATTGAATGCAACATCTCCAAGTTTGCGGATGACACGAAGCTGGGGGGCAGTGTTAGCTGTGAGGAGGATGCTAGGTGACTTGGATAGGCTGGGTGAGTGGGCAAATGCATGGCAGATGCAGTATAATGTGGATAAATGTGAGGTTATCCACTTTGGTGGCAAAAACAGGAAAGTAGACTATTATCTGAATGGTGTCCAATTAAGAAAAGGGAAGATGCAATGAGACCTGGGTGTCATGGTACACCAGTCATTGAAAGTAGGCATGCAGGTGCAGCAGGTAGTGAAGAAAGCGAATGGTATGTTAGCATTCATAGCAAAAAGACTTGAGTATAGGAGCAGGGAGGTTCTACTGCAGTTGTACAGGGTCTTGGTGAGACCACACCTGGAGTATTGCGTACAGGTTTGGTCTCCAATCTGAGGAAAGACATTCTTGCCATAGGGGGAGTACAGAGAAGGTTCACCAGACTGATTCCTGGAATGTCAGGACTTTCATATGAAGAAATATGAAGATAGACTCGGTTGGAAGCCGGTGACCAGTGGGGTGCCTCAGGGATCTGTGTTGGGTCCACTGTTGTTTGTCATGTACATCAATGATTTAGATGATGGGGTGGAAAATGGGATAAGTAAGTATGCAGATGATACTAAGATAGGTGGTGCTGTGGATAATGAAGTAGATTTTCAAAGTCTACAGAGAGATTTGGGCCATTTGGAAGAGTGGGCTGAATGATGGCAGATGGAGTTTAATGCTGATAAGTGTGAGGTGCTACATCTTGGCAGGACAAATCAAAATATGACGTACATGGTAAATGGTAGGGAATTGAGGAATGCTGTGGAACAGAGGGATCTAGGAATAACTGTGCATAGTTCCCTGAAGGTGGAATCACACTTAGATAGGGTGGTAAAGAAAGCTTTTGGTGTGCTGGCCTTTATAAATCAGAGCATTGAATATAGGAGTAGGGAAGTAATGTTAAAATTGTACAAGGCATTGGTGAGACCAATTCTGGAGTATGGTGTACAATTTTGGTCGCCTAATTATAGGAAGGATGTCAACAAAATAGAGAGAGTACAGAGGAGATTTACTAGACTGTTGCTTGGGTTCCAGCAACTAAGTTACAGAGAAAGGTTGAACAAGTTAGGTCTTTATTCTTTGGAGCTCAGAAGGTTAAGGGGGGACTTGATTGAGGTCTTTAAAATGATGAAAGGGATAGACAGAGTTGACGTGGATAAGCTTTTCCCATTGAGGGTAGGGAAGATTCAAACAAGAGGGCATGACATGAGAATTAAGGGACAGAAGTTTAGGGGTAACAAGAGGGGGAACTTCTTTACTCAGAGAGTGGTGGCTGTGTGGAATGATCTTCCAGCAGAAGTGGTGGAGGCAGGATCGTTTTTAACATTTAAAGGTTAAATACCATATACCGATCGTAGGGAATGGAGGGTATGGTCTGAGTGCAGGTAGATGGGACTAGGGGAAAATAAATGGTCGGCACGGACTGGAAGGGCCAAGAAGGCCTGTTTCCGTGCTGTAATTGTTATATGGTTATATGGTTATTTATATGGTTGTACTCGCTAGAATTTAGAAGATTGAGGGGGGATCTTATAGAAACTTACAAAATTCTTAAGGGGGGTGGACAGGCTAGATGCAGGAAGATTGTTCCCGATGTTGGGGAAGTCCAGAACAAGGGGTCACAGTTTAAGGAAAAGGGGGAAATCTTTTAGGACCGAGATGAGAAAAACATTTTTCACACAGAGAGTGGTGAGTCTCTGGAATTCTCTGCCACAGAAGGTAGTTGAGGCCAGTTCATTGGCTATATTTAAGAGGGAGTTAGATGTGGCCCTTGTGGCTAGAGGGATCAGGGGGTATGTAGAGAAGGCATGTACGGGATACTGAGTTGGATGATCAGCCATGATCATATTGAATGGCGGTGCAGGCTCGAAGAGCCGAATGGCCTACTCCAGCACATATTTTCTATGTTTCTATGTTTCTATGATTACCTACGACTAACATGCCGAACTGCTATGACCTACTACGATTAAACCTACGAGTAAAAAATGTATTGATTTTTCCATGGCGTTCTTTTTTTACTCGCGAGCATTTTTTAACATATTGAAAAAAATGCCGCGACCTAGCTGAGGCCTCGAGTAAGAGGAGACCACTCTCGAGCATGAAGGAGAGTTATGAAGACCTTCCACAACTTCGTGTCGACCATGCTGCGAGTATGAGTCGAGGGCAAACTTGCCAGAACTCGCGGATTAGGTTGAGCAAGTGGGACAGGCCCTTTACCAATGACGAGCAGACCAAAAACCTTCTTCACCACCTTGATCACCTGTGTCTCAAATTTCAGAGAACTATATCTCTCAGTCTTTAAGCACCACAACGCTCTCCAGGGCCCGACCATTTACTACAGATGTCCTGCTAGAGAAACTCGAAGGTAGACAAAAAATGCTGGAGAAATTCAGCGGATGAGGCAGCATCTATGGAGAGAAGGAATAGGCAATGTTTCGAGTTGAGACCCTTTTTCAGACTCAAGAATTCGGATTTCTTGAGTTTGAAGAATTCAAATTCTGACTCAAGATTCTGAAGAAGGGTCTCGACCTGAAATGTCGCCTCATCCTTCTCCCCATAGATATTGCCTCACCCGCTGAGTTTCTCCAGCATTTTTTGTCTACCTTTGATTTTTCCAGCAACTGCAGTTCTTTCTTAAACATCTCCAAAGACTCTAGTTGAGACTGCATGCCAAAGACTCTTTTTCACAGTTTTCTCCAGTCTGCAATGACCATGTTACAGTATAACTGTCATTTAAAACTGAAACGGAAGCCACATGACTGTCTAAAAATCTTTCCCAATACAGCAATATTAACTAATGATCTTCTTGGACAATACCTTAGAATCATAGATGTCTTACTTCCATTTAATTTTATGGGTTCTGGGTTGGCTAACAAGATGAACGTAAGAAACACAGGCTCTTAATTGTCAGAGGAAATGTCTCAACCCAAAACATCACCTACTCCTCTTCTCCAGAGATGCTGCCTGACACGCTGAGTTACTCCAGCATTTTGTGTCTATTCTCTTAATCAGCTACTCTGATAGGCAAATCTATGATCCCAGGGCAATGGGAATTAGCTGATCACAAGGTGCAGAAATAAATAAAAAGCATCAAATTTAATCTTCTTGCACTGGTAGACTGACATCCAACTCAAAGCTGTATGTGGGAATTTTAGTTACTCAGCCCTTCAATTTCTTTACCTTTATCATGAATGGTAGCAAATAATGGATTGTAAGGATGCAATGCAAATCATGTGAACTCTGTTTCTTGCTATGATCTAAGATACCATATGTAAAGAAGGACCTATAAGCAGGTGCACTGTGGTTTGGTTTGGAAAGCCAGCTAAAATCAGGAGCTGTAATGTCATGGCAGTTTTCCAGCAGGTAGGTAAATGGAGTAATTTCAAATATTAATTTGCTGAGATCATAAAGGTAAAATTGCTCCCTAGAGATCTACATAAAATATGCAGCAAGACAGCATGAGGGCATTTCATGAGTGAACTTGCAATTTGGAACAAATTAACAAGTGTTAATTTGTGCCATACTGTCAGGGAGTAAATTATATTTTTGGATGGCCTTATCTTATCAGGTTCTCTCAGTCCTGCAAATAGTGTAAATAATGTTGAGTGGAACTGCAACTTGTTGCCAGGAATGGTGTAATGTTATCCACTAGGGGAGTGCTCTGGAGTGCAAATAGCATAGAATGTCTCCCACTCGTTTTGTATCCTCTTTATCATCCATCTAATGGGACGTTGCTTCATTCTGTCACCTGTCGAAAAATGCCACCTTCCCTTCACTTGATTTGAACTGACTAACATCAATTATTTTAAGTGATTTACAGCCTTTCCATTCCAACCCAAGGCATTGAAGGTTGGTAATGCACATCCTTTAGAGTCCATAAATTTCTACATGGCTTACACCTATTACATACCCAGCACAGTATTCACTCCCCACAACTTAGTTGTCCAGTCCGCATAATGGACACACTACCTTCATTCCAACTTCAGGTTCAATAAGGAAAAAATATCCCTTTGGTACCCCCATTTTATCATTACCCCCACATGAAACATATACTACCTCCACATCATAACATTCTGATCCTAGGCAATGAAACCTGTCAAGTGGATTAATAGGCCTGCACGGGCGCAGCGGTGGAGTTGCTGCCTTTCCAAGCCAGAGACCAGGGTTCGATCCTGACTATGGGTGTTCGTCTGTACAGAGTTTGCAGGTTCTCCCGTGACCAGGGTGGGCTTTCTTTGGGTGCTCCGGTTTCCTCCCACAGTTCAAAGACGTACAGGTTTGTAGAATAATTTCCTTGGTATTATTGTAAATTGCCCCTAATATATAACATATAACATATAACAATTACAGCACGGAAACAGGCCATCTTGGCCCTTCAAGTCCGTGCCGAACAACTTTTTTCCCTTAGTCCCACCTGCCTGCACTCATACCATAACCCTCCATACCCTTCTCATCCATATGCCTATCCAATTTATTTTTAAATGATACCAACGAACCTGCCACCACCACTTCCACTGGAAGCTCATTCCACACCGCTACCACTCTCTAAGTAAAGAAGTTCCCCCTCATGTTACCCCTAAACTTCTGTCCCTTAATTCTAAAGTCATGTCCTCTTGTTTGAATCTTCCCTATTCTCAAAGGGAAAAGCTTGTCCACATCAACTCGGTCTATCCCTCTCATCATTTTAAAGACCTCTATCAAGTCCCCCCTTAACCTTCTGCACTCCAGAGAATAAAGACCTAACTTATTCAACCTATCTCTGTAACTGTTGAAACCCAGGCAACATTCTAGTAAATCTCCTCTGTACCCTCTCTATTTTGTTGACATCCTTCCTATAATTGGGCGACCAAAATTGTACACCATACTCCAGATTTGGTCTCACCAATGCCTTGTACAATTTTAACATTACATCCCAGCATCTATACTCAATGCTCTGATTTATAAAGGCTAGCATACCAAAAGCTTTCTTTACCACCCTATCTATATGAGATTCCACCTTCAAGGAACTATGCACGGTTATTCCCAGATCCCTCTGTTCAACTGTATTCTTCAATTCCCTACCATTCACCATGTACGTCCTATTTTGATTTGTCCCGCCAAGGTGTAGCACCTCACATTTATCAGCATTAAACTCCATCTGCCATCTTTCAGCCCATTTTTCCAACTGGCCTAAATCACTCTGCAGACTTTGGAAATCCTCTTCATTATCCACAACGCCAAGATGATATCTTGGTATCATCTGCATACTTACTAATCCAATTTACCACCTCTTCATCCAGATCATTTATGTACATGACAAACAACAAAGGACCCAACATAGATCCCTGAGGCATCCCACTAGTCACCTGCCTCCAACCCGACAAGCAGCCATCCACCATTACCCTCTGGCTTCTCCCATTCAGCCACTGTTGAATCCATCTTGCTATTCCTGCATTTATACCCAACAGTTGAACCTTCTTAACCAACCTTCCATGAGGAACCTTGTCAAAGGCCTTACTAAAGTCCATTTAGAGAACATCCACTGCTTTACCCTCGTCAATTTCCCTAGTAACCTCTTCAAAAAATTCAAGAAGATTAGTCAAACATGACCTTCCAGGCATAAATCCATGTTGACTGTTCCTAATTAGACCCCGTCTAATGTGTGTAGGAAAGTGTTTGCGTGCGGGGATCACTGGTCGGCGTGGACTCAGTGGGCCGAAGGGCCTGTTTCCATGCTGTATATCTAAACTAAACTAAACCCTTTGGGGTGAATGATTATAATTCATAAGTTTTAAAGTAGTTATGGAAAGGGATAAGGATAGTGCAAAAATTAAGTGTCTGAATTAGAGGAAGACCAATTTTGTTATCATTCGCAGGACCCACAAATGAGAGCAGCTACTTGCAGATACATCGCAATTTGGGAAGTGAGGATCTTTTAAAAGTGAAATAATGAGAGTTCACGGTCATTGCGTTCACTAAAAGGTGAATGTAAAGGTGGCAAATCCAGGGAACCTGAAAAAGAAAAAGAAACACAGGGAGGCATTGCAGGACTGTAAAGAGTGTAGGGGGATTCTTTAAAAAACAAAATTAGGAGTGCAAAAAGGAGCCATTAAGCATTATTGACAGATAAGATTAAGGAAAATCCCAAAGTATTTTAGATATATTGGGAAGGATGACTAAGGAAAAGTGGTACCTGTTAGGGGGAAAGGGGCAATTTATCAATGGAGCTGGAAGATGTGGGCCAGGAATTACATTCATATTTTTCATCTTCATTCAGACATTGCAGCTGGACATTTCAGTCAGGTTACAGATATTGAAGAACATGATAAGATTAAAATGGAAGAGGTATTAGTAATTTTAGCAAGCACAAAGGTGGATATCCACTTTGGTCGCAAAAACAGGAAGGCAGATTATTATCTAAATGGTGTCAAGTTTGGAAAAGGGGATGTACAACGGGATCTGGGGGGGTCCCTGTTCGTCGGTCAATGAAAGTAAGCATGCAGGTGCAGCAGGCAGTGAAGAAAACGAAAGGCATGTTGGCCTTCATAACAAGTGGAGTTGAGTATAGGAGCAAAACGGTCCTCCTGCAGTTGTACAGGGCCCTAGTGAAACCACACCTTAGGTACTGTGTGCAGTTTTGCTCCCCTAATTTGAGGAAGGGCATTCTTGCTATTGAGGGAGTGCAGCTAGGTTTACAAGGTTAATTCCCGGGATGGTGGGACTGTCAAATGCTGAGAGAATGGAGCGACTGGGCTTGTATACTCTGGAGTTTAGAAGGATGAGAGGGGATCTTATTGAAACATATAAGATTATTAAGGGTTTGGACACGCTAGAGGCAGGAAACATGTTCCTGATGTTGGGGGAGTCCAGAACCAAGGGCCACATTTTAAGAATAAGGGGTAATACGGAGATGAGGAAACACCTTTTCACACAGAGAGTTGTGAGTCTGTGGAATTCTCTGCCTCAGAGGGCGGTGGATGCCGGTTCTCTGGATACTTTCAAGAGAGAGCTAGATAGGGCTCTTAAAGATAGTGGAGTCAGGGGATATGGGTAGAAGGCAGGAACGAGGAACTGATTGTGGATGATCAGCCATAATCACATGACAGTGCTGACTGAAAGGGCCGAATGGCCTACTCCTGCACCTATTGTCTATTCTATAAGCTCTGGTACTAATGAGATGTATTTCAAACTGCTATGGGGGGCAAGCAAGAAGATTGTATAGTTAAGGTGACAGGTGATTGGAAGACTGTAAATGTGGCACTTTATTCAAGCAAGGCAGCAAGGATAAGCCAGGTAAATGCAAGCTGTTAGTTTTCAAATGTTTCAAGGGTCTTCTATTGTCATATGTGCCAATTAGGGTACAGTGATATGCGAATTACCATAAGCCATACGAAAAAAAAGCAACAAGACACACAAATACATAAACGTTAACATAAACATCCACCACAGTGGATTTCCCACATTCCTCACTGTGATGGAAGGCAAAAAAGTTCAATCTTCTTCCTATTTATTTCTCCTGCGGTCGGGGCTGTCGAAGCTCCAGCAGCCGGCGGTCGAAGCTCCCACGTCGGGGCAATCGAAACTCCCGTGTCGGAATTCCCACGGCTTGGAGTTCCTGGTGTCGATCTCTGACCAGAGACCGCGGGCTTCATGATGTTATGTCCACAAGCACACATGGCTGGAGCTCCAAGGTCGATCCCAGGCAAAGGGATCGCGGGCTCAGCAATGTTAAAGTCCCTTAGGCACCCACGGTGGAGCTCTCAAAAGTCGGTCTCCAGCAAAGGCCGGCAACTCCTTGATTTTAGGCCGCAGTGTTGATGGAGATACGATACGGAAACAATCGTATCTCTGTCAAGGTTTAATTGCAGTGGTAAGGAAATTATAGGAATAAAATGTGAGGGACAGCGTTATAAAATCAGAAAAGCAAGGATTGATCAGAGATAACCAAGAGTTTGGGTGGGACGATCCTATTTGACTAATTTGAGTTTGAATAAAAGAGGTGAATTGATGCGGTTAGTGCAATTGACATGGTTAATATGGACATCTGTAAGATGTTTGACGAGACTCTACACGTAAGACTGGTTCAAAAATTTAGATCCCATTGGATTCAAGGTAATGGGTGGGTAATGGTGGAGGGTTGTTTTTATGATTGAAAACCTGCGAGCAGCTGTTAGCACAGATATTGATGCTGTGATCCTTGCTGTTTTGTTATGTGATGGATATGAATGTAGGAGGTAAATTAGTAAAAGTGCAGATAACAAAATAATTGTAGTGTCACTGATTGTGAGGAGGATAGTCTTGGACTACAGAACAATATTAAATAACTCAAGGGCATAGCTTTCAATTGAGAGGGGCAAAGTTTCAGAAAGACATGTGGAGCAAGTTTTTTTACACACATGGTGGTGAGTGCCTGGAACGTGCTGTGGTGGTTGAAGTGGATATATTAGTTGCATTTGAAAGACGTTTGGACAGGCAGATGGATATACAGGGAATGGAGGGATATGGGTTATGTGCAGGTAAATAAGTGAAGTTCTTTGCATCATGTTTGGCATAGACATCGTGGGCCAAAGGGCCTGTTCCTGTCTTGTACTGTTCTATGGTAGGTTGGTTAGAACAATGTTAGAGGGAATTTAATCCTGATATGTTTGAGGAATTGGTATTCACCATCCCAATTTATGAGGATGGTTTGGATGTACCAAGCCTGAGAAGGTATCAGATGATAGTAGATCTTCTTCTGGCACCAGCATGCAAAGAGTTGCCATGCTCTAGCACCAGAAGTTGATGGAGGCAGATATTCGTTCAAAATTTAAGAAGAATCTAGATGAGCGTTTGAATTGCCAAGGCACAGTACTCAATGGACCAAGAATCTGATCATTATCGATGATACCTGATGGTCAGCATAGAAATGTTGGCCAAAGGACTTTTATTTGTTGTACAAATCTATGCTCTAAATTGAAGCAAATATTGCAGCTTAACTCTGGTTAAGTTTATTTGTAAGTCACCTAGGGCAGAATTTATCATGAAACATTGTACCGAAGCAGTGTTTTGAAATTTAATATTTTATTGTTACACTAAATACTTAAAATGGATAATCAAGTTTATTTAAAACAAATAAAAATAGTTTCTTACAAAAAAAAACATTTTTAATAACGATGTCACCATGTCCATCTATTCAGAGTAATGGGATTTTTAATGATTGAAATACACTATTAAAATACATAAAATTGATATCTCCTACATATAGGTAGTATACTTCTTAATAAATTTAAATGTAGCATTGAAAAGATTTTAAAACATTGTTAAAATTGATGTCCAAAGTATTGGCTTTAATTTCCCGAGGGTTTTTTTTAAGCACTGCAAGTACCAGAAACAGTGCTGCTAATTGGAGGGATGTTTCTGCTTGTGGGCAGGGCATGTTTCCAACAGAAAATGCCAAAGACTGCAGGACTCTGAATTGTGGAGGACACACCTTACATTTAACACTTTAGTGACTCTTATTTATGGAGATATTTATACAGATTGCAACAAAATAGTGCTGAAAGAAGCGAGACCAGCTTGTCATTGTCACCAGTCTGAACTGTCTCACTGATCACTATTTTTTAATTCCAGCCCTGTGACATTTACGGTGCTACTCCTCATATTTTTCTTATGAATGTATGCTGGCTAATTACAGAATTTCATTGGAAGCCTATGGAAAGTTTACTGATACAATATCTTTTGGTGACCCACTGCCACAGATTTGGATACTAGTTTCCACAACTGGTGCTGACTAGTTGTGCCAACTGATGCATGCGTTATCTCCCTAGGTTTTCCTCAGCTGCAGACACTCAAAAAATTAACAATTGGATGAGCAGTTTACTAACTTATCCTTAATATTTCTATATTGGATGTCTAGCTGTCTCCTAATTGTAGTTTGACAATTAATTTGCTGGATTTAATGCTGTCACATTTTTATTGGCTTTGCAGTTGCACAGGGGAGAATACCTACTCTTGCCCCAGGACTGAATTAAATTGTGATCAAATTAAAAGGACAAAAATATTCATAGAAAAAATGAACAGTGCAAAGTTAATCCTGGATTATGTTCTAAACACTAGTTTCTAGTCTTATTGAAATGCATTTTCCATTTTGTCCAATTCTCCTACAAATCCTTTGCACTAAGTTGGTCCATGTGATTTAGAAAACAATGTTTTTAATAAATGGCATAATATCTGCAGTAACAAAATTAATGTAGACAATGTTAGTGTTTGCATAGAAACTGTGGCAGTCTGATTTATGATAATTATTCCCAAATGATTCCCATAAAGTTCCACTGAATTATCTGAAAATATTATATTGAATTTCTAAATAACATGACAGTAGGATCCTTCTCATTCCATGTAAAGCTTCCAGTTAATTTGTTGCGATATGAAATCATGCCGCTTATATTTTCTGTGTGTGCTGCTTTTATTGCACCCTAGAATTAAGAGGCCTAATATGTAAACCAACCTCCTTTCTATTGACACCATTTATACCTCATGCTGCCTCAGCAAGGCCACCAATATAATCAAGGATAAGTCACATCCTTGGCCACGCCCTCTGCTCCCCTCTCCCATCGGCCAAAAAGTATAGAACTGTGAAAACGCACACCTCCAGATTCAGGTATAGTTTCTTCCCAGCTGTTGTCAAGCAACTGAACCATCCGACCATTGAACTACTATCTACCACATCGGAGACCCTCGGATTATCTTTGATTGGACTTTACTGGCTTTATCTTGCACTAAATGTTATTCACGTTATTCCCTTTATCATTTTTCTGTACACTGTGGATGGCTTGATTGTAATCATGTATTGTCTTTCTGCTGATCAGTTAGCATGCAATAAAAGCTTTTAGGGGACACAAAAATCTGGAGAAGCTCAGCGGGTGCAGCAGCATCTAAGGAGCGAAGGAGATAGGCGATGTTTCGGGTCGAGACCCTTCTTCAGACTGGTTAGGGATCAGGGAAACGAGAGATATAGATGGTGATGTGGAGAGATAAAGAACAATGAATGAAAGATATGCAAAAAAGTATCGATGATAAAGGAAACAGGCCATTGTAAGCTGTTTGTAGTGTAAAAATGAGAAGCTAGTGCGACTTGGGTGGGGGAGAGATAGAGAGAGAAGGAATGCCAGTGCCCGAGGGCTGAGGGAGAGGTGGGAAGGGGAGGAGACAGCCTGGGTTAACAGAATTGAGAAAATTCAATGTTTAAGCCCAGAGGATGCAGACTCCCCAAGGAGGTGCTGTTCCTCCAACTTGCGGTGTTGCTCACTCTGGTCGTGGAGGAGGCCCAGGACCGAGAGGTCAGATACGGAATGGGAGGGGGAGTTGAAGTGCTTAGCCACCGAGAGGTCGGATTGGTTATTGCGGACCGAGCGGAGGTGTTCGGCGAAACGATCGCCAAGCCTCCGCTTGGTCTCACCGATATAGATCAGCTGGCATCTGGAGCAACGGATGCAGTAGATGAGGTTGGAGGAGGTGCAGGTGAACCTCTGTCGGACCTGGAAGGACTGCTTGGGTCCCTGAAAGGAGTGGATGGGGGAGGTGAAGGGACAAGTGTAGCATCTCTTGCGGTTGCAAGGAAAAGTGCCCGGGGAAGGGGTGGAGCGGGAGGGAAGGAAAGAATTGACAAGGGAGTTGCGGAGGGAGCGGTCTTTGCGGAAAGCAGACGGGGGGGAGATGGGAAGATGTGGCGAGTGGAGGGGTCACGTTGGAGGTGGCGAAACTGGCGGAGGACTATCTGTTGTATGTGCCGGCTGGTGGGGTGAAAGGTGAGGACCAGGGGAACTCTGCCCTTGTTGCGAGTAGGGGAATGGGGAGAGAGGGCAGTGTTGCGGGGTATGGAGGAGACCCTGGTGCGAGCCTCATCTATAGTGAGGGAGGGGAATCCCCGTTCTCTGAAGAATGAGGACATTTGTGATGACCTGGTGTGGAACACCTCATCCTGGGAGCAGATGTGGCGTAGACGGAGGAATTGGGAATAGGGGATGGAGTCCTTGCAGGAAGCAGGGTGGGAGGAAGAGTAGTCCAGGTAGCTGTGGGAGTCAGTTGGTTTGTAGTGGATGTCGGTCAGGAGTGTATCACCTGCAATAGAGATGGTGAGGTCAAGGAATGGTAGGGAAATGTCGGAAATTGTCTAAGTGTATTTGAGTGCCGGATGGAAGTTGGTGGTGAAATGGATGAAGTCAGTCAGTTATGTGTGGGTGCAGGAGGTGACACCAAAGCAGTCGTCGATGTGTCGTTGAATAAAAGCTTTTAGTTGTACCGCGGTAGACGTGACAATAAACTAAAGGCATGTATTTTCTGAAACATTCCAGTGAAATCATTAATAACTCTACTAAAATGGGTCAGAGTTTGGGGTGTAAATGTTAAGAAATATTCTACCTGATTAATGCAAAACATTCTGGATTAAAGAAATCTGGCAATCATTTCATAATTACTTCTGCCTGTCAATACATTTCTGATTATCCCATCCCTACCCACTCACCCCCTCAGAATGAAAAGCTGGTGCCAATATTCAAAGTCAATTTAAATTAGAATCAGTAGTTGAAACTGCTTATACTGTTAATGGCAGTACATGAAGCAAAGTGTGCCTTCTGTATACAGTTCTCCAGTTAATCAAAGCATGAATTAGTGTCTTGTTATCCTTGCCACATAATGATGATTGAAATAAGATAAAGGCCTTATGGTCACATCCAGTGGGATTGATTAAGAATTCTTATCCATAGTTACTGCAAAGCAGAGAATAATTTGAGTTACTTTGGTTAATGGCAGAGATCACCGCTTTGTCCCTTTAGAATCTTTCCACTGTTATTAAAGTGTTCTGTGTGTAATAAACTGTACCTGAATAAGAGTAAATTACAAATTAGCAAGGAATTTGACAAGCAGTTCAAATGACTGAATCCTATTTTTCTCCTGGTGATATTTGAAACAGATAAATGATAGCAAGATGAGAATACTTCAGAGTCATGGAGTCACAGGGCTGTACAGAATAGAAACAGGTCCTTCAGTTTAACTCATCCATGTTGATGAGCTTGTCCCACTTGCCTGCTCCTGGCCCATATCCCTCAAAACATTCCATATCCAAATATGTCAAGGTGTGGCGTCAGCCTAAACACGGGCCACTTATGCTCGAACCCTCGTCAGGTGATACGAGGCCGGGCATGTGACGTCATGGGCTACAGGCAGTGTCCTGTTAATTAAGGTCACCTCTGTGTGGGCGATGGCCGCGGCCGGCCTGAAGAGAAGCTCAAACTTACCGTCCACAGTGCCACCTTCCGGCCGGATGTCGTCCCTACACCCTGACCACCGGCAACAGAGCCACCGTCAGCGGCTACCGTCACTGCTGCCTCAGTGCCGTCTATAGCGGCACCTTCCAGCCGGATGCAGTCCCTGCAGCCTGACCGCCGGCAACAGCGCCTCATTCAGACTGGAGCCTGTCACTGCAACACTATCCTGCACTATGAACACTGGACAATTTGAACTTTGGACACTGATTGCACTGTAATTTGTCTTTTCACTGTTCATTTTTGTGTTCACTGCATTTCCACGCCCGGTTCAGAAACAGGTTTGTTTATTTTATTTAGTTTTTTTCCCCCATCGTTGCTGGGGAGCGTATTTCACAGGACACTCTCCCTTAGCTGGTCGGGGTGATGCGACCATGTCTCTTCCGTCCGGCGGCTTCTGCATCAGTCTCTTTGCACCCCTCTGTACCTCGGGATCGCCCACGCAGAGCGTCACTGCACCCGTGGAGCCCTCCGTTCCGACCCACGCCCAGGTTGTCCCAGACTCACATGCAGGAGCCACCCTCGACCATGCTATTCCTTCCTCCGGTTCTGGGGTGGGGGGGGGGGGGGGGGGTCCTGTGGCGTCAGCCTAAACACGGGCCACTTGTGCTCGAACCCTCGTCAGGAGATACGAGGGCGGGCACGTGACATCTTGGGCTAGAGGGAGTGTCCTTGTACTTAAGGCTTAAGGTCTCTCACCTCGAGACCTTAGAGGAATCAACAGGTTGCTGAGCCCGAGAGTACAACCTCGCTCAGCTACAGCAACATTGTATTATGGTTACGCACCAACTTAACGTGTCACCACTGAATAAACAACACTTTGAACCGGCCTGATGTCTCACCTTTATTCACCACGTTTGGTGCCGCTACAAAGGTGTCTTTTAAATGTTTTAATTGTACATGCCTCTACCTGTTGCTCTGGCAGATCGGTCCATGCATGTATCACCCTCTGTGTGAGAAAGATGTCTCTCAGGTCACTTTTAAATCTTTACACTCTCACCTTAAACCGTGGCCTTTAAACCCCGTACACGGTGAAATGACTGTGGTTATTCATCTTATCTATGCCTCTCGTGATTTTATGTAACTCTGCCTCTCACGCTCCAGAGAAAATAGGTCGCCCAATCAAGCCTTTCCTTATAACTCAAACACTCAACAGTCTGCAACACCCTCAAATCCTTTTTGCTCTCTTTGCAGGTTAATGATATCCTTCTTATTGCAGGGTGACCGGGACTGTTCAGAGTTCTCCAAAAGTGCACTTCCCAATGCCTTTTGTAGCTGTAACATGACATCGCAACTCCTGGATTCCATACTCTGAATGATAAAAGCAAGAGTGCCAAATACCCTCTTCGCCCCTTTGTCAACCTGTATCACTGGCTTCATCGAGCTATGTACTTCCATTGAAGACAGACGCAAAAAGCTGGAGTAACTCAGCGGATCAGGCAGCATCTCTTCAGAAATGGATTGTGACTTTTTGGGTCATAGGATCATAAGTGACAGGAGCAGAATTAGGCCATCAAGTCTACTCCGCCATTCAATCATGGCTGATCGACCTTTCTCTCCTAACCCCATTGTCCTGCCTTCTCCCCAAAACCCCTGACACCTGTACTAAGAATCAAGAATCTATCTATCTCTGCTTTTAAAATATCCATTGACGGCCTCCACAGCCTTCTGTGGCAAATAATTCTACAGATTCGCCACCCTCTGATGAAATAAATTCCTTTTCATCTCCTTCCAAAAGGAATATTCTTTCATTCTGAGGTTATGACCTCCAGGGGTGAGAAAAAGGGTCGAGACCCTTCTTCAGCCTGAGAGTCATGGGAAAGGGAAACAAGATATATAGGCGGTACTCAGGACCAGTGAATGAATGAATGAATGAATGAATATATAGCCTATATTGTCATTCAGACCTTTTGGTCTGAACGAAATTTCGTGCCTGCAGTCATACATATATAAAAATACCAAAACCACACAATAAACACAAAAATTAACATTAACATCCACCACAGTGAGTTCACCAAACACCTCCTCACTGTGGTGGAAGGCAAAAGTCTTAGAGTCTCTGTCTTCTCCCCTCCTTGTTCTCCCTCTGCGCTGAGGAGATCCAGGCCTCCGATGCTGCCGTCCACCAGGCCCACGGCCGAGCCTCCGAAACCGGGCCGCCGCCACCGCTGTTGCCGGAACACCACCACAGGGCCCACCACACGTCGCTGGAGCACCGCATCCCCAAAGCCAGGTCGCCACTGGAGCACCACAGCCCCGAAAGCCAGGTCGCCGGAATGGAAGGTATGCAAAACGCAATGATAATCAAGGAAAGGTGGAGCTCACAATGGTCCATTGTTGGGTGGGATAGGTGATAATGCTAGATTTCTCAATTTTACAAGACTCCAGGACCGTACCATTTACTGTGTAACTTTTGCCCATGTTTGTTCTTCCAAATTGCAGCACCTCAAATTTATCTGAATAAAACTCTATCTGCCATTCCTTGGCCCATTGGCTGTTATTCAAGATACTGTTGTAATCTTCGATAACTTTCTTCATTGTCCACTATACCATTAATTTTCATATCAGCCATAAACTTAATAACCACGGCACCTACATTCATATTCAATTTGCTAATATGTTACGCACATCAGTAGACCAATACTAATCCCAGTGATATTTCACTGCTTACAAGCCTCTAGTTTGTAAAATGCCCTTTACCAGCACCCTCTATTTCCTACCTTGAAGACAGTTTTGTATCCAGTTAGCGAGCTTGCTTTGAATCCCACGTGATCTAACCTTCCAGACCTGCCTATAATGCAGTATCTTGTTAAAGGCCTTGTCAAAATCCATGTAGACAATGTCGACACTCTGTTCTCATCAATCGTCTTGTTCACTGCTTCAAAAGCTCAATCAAATGGGTGAGACATGATATTCAACACATAAGACTATGCAGACAATCAGAATCCTCTGCAGTAACTTGCCCACCATTGATATAAGTCTGCAATTTGCAGATTTTTCCTTGCACCTTTCTTAATTAGAAGCACAATATTAGCTAACCTCCAGTCTTCTGGCACCTCACCTGTGGCAATTGATGGTAACAATGATTGTGTAATGATGGGATCATAAATTGTGACAGTGTGAAAAAAACAACCCAGTTCCTTGTCACAACATTACTTACTAAAAGCACTAAAACATTGTTTTCATACTTTGCCTTTTTAATTATTTAATATTCAAATGTTGTCAACCTTACTTTGTGAACATATATAATACATGTTGTTTCCAGTACAATGAGAGAGTTAAATAGGACTGAGATTGCTCTGCTGGGAGCAGGCATGGACGCAATGGGCCAAGTGGCCCCTTCTGTGTCATAATAAGTAATTTGAAACAATCTCACTTTTTCTTTTGTTCAGCATAATTTTAAATGCATGTCTTCTTATTGATGAAACTGATATATTCCTCATGGTCCTTGCAAGCATGACTCCTGCTGGGAGCAAATGATCATCGAATCACCACGGTCAGCAGAATCCTAAAATGGGATTACTTTTAAAGTATCTAAGGATATCATTACCAGCTTCTACTACCCTTTATTGTAACTGTAATAGGATGCTGTTTTCATTTTTCAATGGGCAGAGGTTTTTAAATAAAGTGCCAGTGTCATTGACAATACCACTTTATACATACTACATATTAAAGATATCTGAGATCTTCCATATCAAAATGCAAATTTTCAAGCACAATCACTAGGCTGACACATAGATGATATTTCGCTGTATTTTAAACAGACTGTCTCAATATAGGTAGCACTGATCTGAATGATTCATAAATATTATGATCTTTAACAAAACCATACTTGGTAGAGGTGAGTTCTTTGTGGCATGTTTTGGATAGCTTTCTCAGTGCTTGACTTTTTAAAAATATTCTTTTACTTAATATAAGAAATGAACAATGGTAGGTGTTCATCAATTTTAGGTACCGCTTCAGATGGGTGTTTCCTCAGCTGTGTGTGTGTGCGCGCAGCGAGTATTAAAGGTAATGTTCTGACATAAAGCCAGGATGGCCTGATCAATGGTATTTTATTATTGTTAAATCTGACATATGCTGGGTACTGCAATAAACTGCTTCACTCATTTAAAGAGTTCCCCAATTTAATGAGAATGCTGAAAAAGAACTATTGGCCCTGCGGCTTAAAATTTCAACAAAGGAAAACAAGACGATGAGAATAAAATGATTAAAATATAAACCAGCAGAATGTAATAATTGGTGAATTAAAGCCACAGTGTCAATTTTTCCATCGTAGGCCTCTTTCAAAGTGCATAAATACTGAAGGTTTCTGAATAGTTTGCTCACTAAAATATCGAATTTGGTCTGCTCAAAATACTTCAAGTGAATTTATGTCGGAAAGATAGAAATATTTCAGTTATCATCTTCAATTAAAGTCTAAAGAAAATTATATTTCTCCAGTTAAAGCTGACAATTAAAGACTTATTCAAACATGGATGTTTTATTATTCCTGGAGATTTCATCCAGGCTGAGCCAACTGGATGCAGCAATTGGAGCAACAATATTTTTTTCCTTTGAGACAAGTTTTCAAATACTGTGAGGACTACGTGAGAGGAAGCTTCATATTACTGACTTTAAATATCCTAATTAAGATTCATTATGAGCAATTTTAACTTTGTTCCCACTGGATATACAGTAAGCCTTTAGCACAAAATTGCTTATAACTTGGTGCAGTTACTAATAATTTGGCAATCCCAGTTGAACAGATAGCTGATGTATATAATGTAAATATTGCAGTTGTGTGGTAGAGTCATTTATTGAGATTGAGATTATAATGTGTGGCTGTTTTGTTAGAGAAAGTGGAAGATCAAGAGTATGACGTATCTAACCTGTGAATGTTTGACATTGACATCGGGTACAAAGACAAAAAAGTGTCCCACCATCCTGCTATCAGCAAATAAATGAAGTTATGGACAATATTAAGATTTATCATCAGTAAGTAAGTAAGTTTATTGGCCATGTATTCACATACAAGGAATTTGCCTTGGTGCTCCGCCCACAAGTAACAACATGACATACAATGACAGTTACGGATGACTCAGAAAACACTATCAGAGCTTTATCAGAATTTATTTATTGCTGAATGTTTATTATTCAAGGAAAATGTCTGTAATTGATGCTGCATTTATTGCCACTATGGCTCTGGACTTTGAGGGGAGCGGACTATTAAAATTGCCACACATGGAAACTGCACTTTCATGGATGAAACAAACTTTATAGAAATGAGAAAACACACACGTCCAGATTCTTCTGAGCTGTTTTCAGGCAACTGAACCATCCTACTCCAACTAGAGAGCAGTCCCAAACTACTATCTAACTCATTGGAGACCCTCAGACTATCTTTGATCGGACTTTACTGGCTTTACCTTGCACTAAACATTATTCACGTTATTCCCTTTATCATGTATCTGTACACTGTGGACGGCTCGATTGTAATCATGTATTATCTTCTGTTAACTAGTTAGCACGCAACACAACCTTTTCAATGTACCTCAACATGACAACCCAACTCAGCCTTTTAGCATGTTTCATGAGTGTGATTCTAATACCTTGGTTGATGAATTGAAGGGAGATACTTTAAAACTCCAACAAAGCACATATATGTATAGCGTACCCTTGTCATTAATGGTATTATCCAATCTATTTGTCAGGAACGAGGATGACTGTTGCTGCTTCAAATAATTACTTTTAAGAGTCATTTAGATAGGCACATGGAAATGCAGGGAATACTGGGATATAGATCCTGTTCAGGCAGATGAGATTAGTTCAGCTAGGTATTATGCTAGGCACAAACATTGTCTGTTCTTGAGCTGTACTGTTCTATTTATATGTTCACAAGAAAGAATAAAATAGTCCATAATCCTTCAATGCCTCTTCCTTGATTGTTGTCCCCCAAATCTGCAGGCAGACTGCATTTAGACTTGGATTTTGTTTGTCCTCGGCATTGGCCAAGCAGCAGAAAAAACAGAGTGTTTTTGTGAGGTCAGATAGGGCACAGAAATATAAAAGTGTTTTTTTTTCCTGTTGTCTTTTGTGTAATCTCCAATGGATGCTTTTGCATTTTACATTTCTGTCTTTTTTACATTTTTTTGTCCCGTTGAGGGTATAATTTGTAGTGGGTTTTTAACTGTGTATGTGGGGGGGGGGGGGGGGGGGCGGGGGGGGGGGTGGGAGGGAGAAACTTTTAAATCTTTTCCCTGTACGGGGACCCGACCATTTCCCTGTCGGGTCTCCTTTGTCATTGGGGCCTAGCACCGTGGAGCGGCCTCCAACTGGAACGGCAACTTCTCCCGCCCGAATTGCGGGGTTGAAAGTGACCTGGAGCGGGGCCTTACATCGCCCGGCGCGGCTTTAACGGCCGCGGGAATTGCTAGCGCCCGCCGGGGGCTCTAACATCAAGTCCCGGAGCAGGGGCCTTACATCGCCCGGCACGGCTTTAAAGGGCCGCGAGACTCGCTAGCACCCGCCGGGGGCTCTAACATCAAGACCCAGAGCAGGGCCTTACATCGCCCGGCGCGGCTTTAAATGGCCGCGGACTTGCCATCGCCCGCCGGGTGCTTTGACTTTGACTTTGACATCGGGAGAAGAATGGAGAGCAGGGGATAGACAAGACTTTGCCTTCCATCGCAGTGAGGAGGAGATTCACTGTGATGGATGTTTGTGTAAATTGTGTTGGTGTGTGTCTTGGTTCTTTTCTTGTTGTACGACTGCAGAAACCAAATTTCATTTGAACTTCATTTGAGGTTCAAATGACAAATAAATGGTATTGTATTGTATTGTGACTACTGTTTTGTACCGCAAAGCATGTTAAAATCTATTTTTTTTAAACTAGCGGGCAACACATCTAAAAAGATCAGGTTCAGATTAGTTTATTGTCATCCACACAAAGGTGCAATGTATTTCCTTGTACCAAGAAGCTCTCAATGTAAACCGTTTAATACATGTAGTAATAAATAAATAAAATAACAAATGCAAAACAGCAGAATGGTGCAAGATTATAGTGCAATCCAAAATAGTGCAAAAATATTAAAGTACAATAATAAGAATAACCGAATGAGGTTGTGTTAAGAATAAGGGTAAGTAAGTAAGTAAGTTTATTGGCCAAGTATTCACATACAAGGAATTTGCCTTGGTGCTCCGCCCACAAGTAACAACATGACATACAGTGACAGTTACGAATTACTCAGAAAACACTAAACATTAATAATAATAAAACATTAATGATAAAACACCATTGATCGGCATGTGAACCCACAAAATACCAGATCAAAGGGAGGCTACAAATTTTTGGCTGTTGAGTAGGGAACCTACTCGTGGATAAAAACTGTTTTTATGTCTGGCTGTGGCAGCTTTGACAATCCGGTGGCGCCTTCCAGAGGGAAGTGATTCAAAGAGTTTATCGCCAGGGTGAGAGGGGTCATAGATGATCTTGCCTGCTCATTTCCTGGTTGTTGCAGTTTACAGTGTAGTGTACCTTGTAGTGGTAGCATACCTCAGGAAGAAGGTATGAAAAGGGTGATTGGTTCAGCGGTTGAAGTCTAGAAGTTCAGGCTTTCAATTACAGGCTATCTTTTCCCTGAAGGTAGAAGAAAGCGACAGGCGAAATCTGCAGGAAGGATTGCAGATGCTGGTTTAAACCGTAGATAGACACAAAATGCTGGATTAACTCAGCGGGACAGGCAGCATCTCTGGAGAGAAGGAATGGGTGATGGTTCGGGTCGAGACCCTTCTTCAGTCAAGGTACAGGAATGGCCAGGGTAGCAGACCCTGATGATACTTCAAGCCTTCCTGATGCAATGCACCATAAAGGTGGTCTGGATGGAAGGATATGACAAATCTGTGATGGATTGGCGCATTTTCACCACTCTCTGCAGATTCAAATGGTTAAGAGCAAAGCAGTTGCCTTACCAGGCTGAGATGCATCCCATCAGAATACTTACTGCATCTGTAGAATGTTGAGAGAATCCTATCCTTGTGGACATGCCTGATCTTCTCAGAGGCCGAAAAATATAAATATGCTGACGTGACGTCTTAAAAGTTCTGATTAGGCTAGCGGTAGGGCTGCAGTGCCATGACAAGTGATACTGATAATATCGGCATGATTTTATACATCTCAATAAGATTACCCTCTCAGTCTCTTCTGCTCCAAGGAATAAAGTCCTTGTATTCTCTCACTACAGTTCATACCCTTGAGTCCTGGCAGTATCCTCAAAATCTTCTCTGCAACTTTTCCAGCTTAATGATACCTTTCCTATAGCTGGGTGATTAAAATTGCACACAGTACTTTAGGTGTGGCTTCACCAAAGTCTCTTGACCCAATTCTCCACTCAATTCCCTGACTGATAAAGGCTGGTGATCGGTGGCACCACTTTCAGAGAGCTAAGCACTTATATTCCTAGATTCCTTTGCTGTACTACACTCCCCAGGGCCCTACTGCTTATTGTAAAGGTCCAGACCTCGTTTGACGTTCCTCACAATTATCGGAATTAAACTCTGTTTGCTACTCCTCAGCCCACTTGCTCAGTTGGTCAAGATCCCACTGTAATTCCTGATAAGCATAGCCACTGCCATCTGTAACAGCAAACACCACCATGCACCAAAGAAATCAATCACTTTTGTCAAAGCTGGCGAGAAGCCCCGACCACAACCAAAAACAAGGACGTGCCTCCTCTACACAGCCACTGACTGGCAGCTGCACGTCAATCGGGGCAAACAGCTGAAGTTTCCACAGCACATCACAGCAACATCACTCCGGCCAGATATGATCATCACCTCCGAAGTGACAAAACAGCTGATCATTCTGGAACTGACAGTGCCCTGGGAAGAGCGTATTGAAGAGGTTAATGAGAGGAAGCGCGCAAAGTACCAGGAACTGGTGGAGATGTGCCAGGACAGAGGATGGAAGACATACTATCAGCCGATAGAGGTGGGCTGTAGAGGCTTTGCAGGATGCTCACTCTGCAAAGTCCTCAACCAGTTGGGCTTTACGGGGCTGGCAAAGAAGAGGGCCATTCAATCCGCAAGTGAAGCCGCAGAGAAAGCCACTAGGTGGCTTTGGATTAAGAGGGCTGATCCGTGGGCGGTTGCTGCTGGGACGCAAGTCGGGGCTTGATCAACCCCGGCTGGGTCTCCTGGGCGAGGGTGTCTGATGTTGTGAGACCTGAAACACCCGATGACCCCAGGTCACATCACTGAGGATGTGTCCCAGCGCATCTAGAAGATGTATCTTTCACACTGCAATGTGTACATGTCACCGATTTTAGTGTCATTTGCAAACTTACTTATCACGCCTTGCACATTCACATCCAAATCATTGATATAGATGACAAACAGCAAGGAGTTCAGCATCACCCCGGAGGCACACCATTAATCATGGGTCTCCAATTAAAAAACAACCTTCTTACCATGAAGCCATTTCTGTACCTAGTTAGCTACAGAGCTCTCCATAATGTTTGGGACAAAGACCCATCATTTATTTATTTGCCTCTGTACTCCACAATTTGAGATTTATAATAGAAAAAATCACATGCGGTTAAAGTGCACATTGTCAGATTATAATAAGGCCATATTTATACATTTTTGTTCCACCATGTAGAAATTACAGCAGTGTTTATACATAGTCTCCCCATTTCAGGGCACCATAATGTTTGGGACACTGCAACGTCATGTAAATGAAAGTCATCATGTTCAGTATTTAGTTGCATATCCTTTGCATGAATCATAGACTGGAGTCTATGATTCATGGATATCAGCAGTTGCTGGGTGTCGTCTCTGGTGATGCTCTGGCAGGCCTGTATTGCAGTCATCTTTAGCTTATGCTTGTTTTGGGGGCTAATCCCCCTTAGTGTTCTGTTCAACATATAAAAGGCATGCTCAATTGGGTTCAGATTGGGTGATTGACTTGGCCACTCAATAATTTTTTAGCTTTGAAAAACTAATTTGTTGCTTCAGCAGCATGTTTGGGACCATTGTCTTGCTGTAGAATGAACCACCAGCCAATGAGTTTTGAGGCATTTGTTTGAACTTGAGCAGATAGGATGTGTCTATACACCTCAGAATTCATTATGCTAAATGAAGATAAGTGAGCCAGTACCATCAGCAGCCATACATGCCCAGGCCATAACACCCCCATCACCGTGTTTCGCAGAAGAGGTGGTATGCTTTGGATCTTGGGCAATTCCTTCACTCTGCCATACTTTGCTGCCATCGCTCTGAAATGTTAATATTCATCCCATCTGTCCATAAGGCCCTTTTCCAGAACTGCGGTTGTTCTTTTAAGTCCTTCTTGGCAAACTATAACGTGGCCATCTATTTTTGCAGCCAACCAGTGGTTTGCGTCTTGCAGTGTGGCCTCTGTATTTCTGTTCATGAAGTCTTCTGCGGACAGTGGTCATTGACAAACCACATCTGACTCCTGAAGTGTGTTTCTGATCTGTCGGGCAGGTGTTCGGGGGGTTTTCCTTTATTATAGAGAGAATTCTTCTGTCATCAGCTGTGGAGGTCTTCCTTGGCCTGCCAGTCCCTTTGGGATTAGTAAACTCACCGGTGCTCTTTTTCTTCTTCATGATGTTCCAAACAGTTGATTTTGGTAAGCCTAAGGTTTGGCTGATGTCTCTAACAGTTTTATTCTTGTTTCTCAGTCTCATAATGGCTTCTTTGACTTTCATTTGACAACTTTTGTCCTCATGTTGATAAACAGCAATAAAGGTTTCCAAATGTAAAGGAAAGACTGGAGGAAAGATTAGGTGCTGACAACTCTCTTATAACTGCATTAAGAAGTCAATTAAACACACCTGAGCAATTACAAATGCCTGTGAAGCCATGTGTCCCAAACATTATGGTGCCCTAAAATAGGGGGACTATGTATAAACACTGCTGTAATTTCTACATGGCCTGATAATCAGATTATATCTGATAATGTGCACTTTAACCACATGTGATTTTTTTGTATTACAAATCTCAAATTGTGGAGTACAGAGGCAAATAAATAAATGATGGGTCTTTGGCCCAAACATTATTGAGGGCACTGGAATAACAACCTTCCATCACCACCCTCTGCTTCTTACCATGAAGCCAATTCTGTACACAGTTAGCTAATTCTCCCAATATCCCATTGCGGTCACACCTTCTAGAGAAACTTACCATGCAGCAACTTATCAAATGCCTGGCAGAACTCCATGTGGACTATGTCAACAGCCCTGCCCTTAACAACCTTCCTGACTACTTTTTCAAATAACTCAATCAAATTCATAACACACAACCTCCCACATACAAGATGTTCTATGCTTAAACAATCCTTTAAAAAAAAATGTATATATATCTTATCCTTCACTATTCCCTTCAGTAACTTTCGCAGTCTCAGTCCCAATAAGAAACGTTGAACAATCCCCAACTATGCCGACTAGTCCAGCAGCTGTCTGCAATCTCCCGCCATATTTGATCTGCTCATTCCCTTGAATTCCTAAGATTTATGAAGGGAATGAGCAGAACAAATCTGCCAGGCCTGATTACATAACTGAGGACACTTTGGGAAGCTAGAGAAGAAATTACAGGAGCCCTGGCTGAGATATTGGAATCACATTCGACATGGGTGAGGGCTGGGAGTGGAGTGTGGCTAATGTTTTGCCTTTGTTTAAGAACGCTGCAAGGAAAAGCCTGCGACCTACAGTGAGCCTAACATCTGTGTTAGGCAAATTACTCGAGAGCATTCTGTGGAATAGATATGTATGCATTTGGATTGACGGGTTGATTAAGGATAGTCCATATGGTTTGTACCTGGGAAGTTCTGTCTTATGGTTCTCATTGAGTTTTTTAAAAAAGTAACCAAAAAGGTTGATGGAAAAGCCGTAGAAGTTATCTATATTGACTTTAGCAAGGCATTTGATAAAGGTCTGCATTGCAGACTGCTCTGAAAGGTTAGTTTGCGTGGTCTATAACATACCTAGTGAGTGCTAGCTTACTGGATAGGGAATTGGCTTAGTGGATGGAAGCAAAAGGTGACTAGTCGGATGCCTCAGGAATCGGCCCTTGACCCATTGCTGCTTGTAGTTTAAATCGACGATTTGGATGAGGATGTATAAAGCATGATTATCAAGTTTGCAGCTGACATTAAAGCAGGTGGTATCATTGATAGTGAATATGATTATCAAAAATTACAGCGGGATCCTGATCAGCTGGACAAGAGGGCTGTGGAGTGAATAATAGGTTAGTTTTTATTGGTCTGCAATAACGTGTTGAAACTCCTGGTGTCTCTTAGAGATTTGATTTCAGCATGCATAGCAGCATTACAAGACTAATTCACAAGCCACCTCCAAATATATTACAACTAGTGACAAAAATAGCACCAACAACTAACACAGAATTGCTCATAAGGTCATGTGATAAGAGCAGAATTAGGCCATTCGGCCCATCAAGATTACTCCGCCATTCAATCATAGCTGGTCTATCTATCCATCCTAACTCCATGCTCCTGCCTTCTCCCCATAATCTATCTATCTCTGCCTAAAAAATATCCGTGTGCTTGGTCTCCACAACCTTCTGTGGCAAAGAATTCCACAGATTCAACACCCTCTGACTAAAGAAATTCCTCCTCGTCTGCTTCCTAATTTGAGGTTATGACCTCTAGTCCTAGACTCTCCCACTAATGGAAACATCCTCTCCACATCCACTCTATCCAAGCCTTTCACTATTCTGTAAGGTTCCCCCCCCCCCCTCATTCTTCTAAACTCCAGTGAGTACAAGGCCAGTGCCGTCAAACGTTGATCATATGTTAACCCACTCATTCCTGGGATCATTCATGTTAACCTCCTCCTGACCCTCTTTGGAGCCAGCACATCCTTCTTCAGATATGGTGCCCAAAATTGCTCACAATATTCCAAATGTGGCCTGACTAGCGCCTTATAGAGCCTCAGGATTACATTAGCTCCTGGAAAAGTGCTTCAAATACATTTTCCGCAGCATGTAAAGAGAATTGCTTGGTTTAACACAGACCACAGAACTTCAAAACTTCACATTAGGGAGAATCAATAGTCAGGAATGTTTATTTGTGCTGGCAAAGGAACAATGTTAGTCTTAGTTGCTGCTGCTTAATTGACCCATTAATGCAACAACTCAATTAAATATGCAGTAATCAATAAGACAATAAGTTCCTAATCAAAAATGCAATTTAACCATAACAGTACAAAAAATGAGGTCCATAGAACAGCCAAAAACAAGGTTCAGAGAAGATCATAGGGTGGCTTTCATCGGGTGATGCCACTGTAGTGGCAGCCTCACCAGCAGTTGTTAGCCCTTTCACCCTTTTTGTTATTTTTATTGTGTCTAAAAGTATGTTCTAAAGGTTTCTTACTTTTTTTTAATGTGGGGGGTGGTGGGGGGGAATAGGGGGAAACCGTTTCTCAGTCACTTACCTGGACGGAGATGCGTCTTTTCTCCGAGTCGCATCTTTGCGCCCTCTCCCCCTCCCCCTCCCCATCGTGGCCTACCAACTAGATTGGCGCGGCCTTTGCTATCGGAGACCGGCCAGAGCTTCAGCAGCGGGCGCAACGCTGAATTACCATTGCGGAGCGGTGTTGGAGCTCCGAAGTGTTGGGCCTGCTGACTTTAACACCGTGGAGCTGTGGTCTGCGGAGCTTCCAGCCGCGGGCACTGACTTTACCGTCGCCGTGGCCTGAGCACTTTTGCCGGGGGTTGCCAGTGTTGGAGCTCTGTCCAGCTCGGCCTGTGGACTTCAGAAGCCTCAGTCTCCGGTAGGAAGCGGCCGATTCTGAAACTCCAAGCAGCAAGTGTTCCGACGTCGGTGTTCCGATTATCTCGGCGAGAGGACCTGTACATCGGGCCGTCCGTAGCGGCGACTGCGGAGGGTTCATGGCCCCGACCACGGGTGAACAAAGAGGAAGATGACTGAACTTTATTGCCTTCCATCACAGTAGGAACGTTGATGCCGCTGTGGGGGACGTTCATGTTAAATTCTATCGTTATTTTTATTCGTATGGCTGTATGGTAACTCAAATCTCACTGTACCAATTGGTGCATGTGGCAATAAATGTAACTAGAACTTGAACTTGAACTTGCCGTGGAAGTGGTTATGTTGTGCAGTATTCTCGAGACTGATATTTTCTGGGGTAAAAAACAGTTATTGAACCTGGTTGTCACAGTTTTCAGACTCTTCTTCCACATGCAACTGTAACTTCTTCCACATGGAAGCAGCAAGATGAGAGTGTGAGCCAAGGTGGTGTGGGTCGTTAATGACGCAGGCTGACCTTTTGAGGCAGCACTTCCTATGGATTCCTTTCATGGTGGAAAGGTCAGTACCCATAATGGATTGAATAGTGTCCGCCACTTTTTGAAATCTCCTTCATTCTTCGGTGCTCAAGGTGCCGAACCTGACTGTAATGCAACCAGTCAATATGCCCTCCACTGTACACCTATAGAAGTTCATTAGAGTATTCAGTGATTTCTAGAATCTCCTCAATCTTCTAAGAATGTAGAGGCATTGATGAGCTTTCTTTGTCCTTGAATAGAAACATAGAAAATTGGTGCAGGAATAGGCCCTTCGGCCCTTCGAACCAGCACCGCAATTCAATATGATCATGGCTGATCATCAAAAATCAGTACCCCGTTCTGGCTTTTTCTCAATGTCCCTTGATTCCCTTAGCCCTAAGAGCTAAATCTAACTTTCTCTTGAAAACATCCAATGAATTGGCCTTCACTGCCTTCTGTAGCAGAGAATTCCACAGATTCACAACTCTCTGGGTGAAAAAGTTTTTCCTCATCTCAGTCCTAAATGGCCTCCCCCTTATTCTTAAACTATGACCCCTGGTTCTGGACTCCGCCAACATCAGGAACATTTTTCCTGCATCTACCCTGTCCGATCCTGTAAGAATGTTTCTATAAGATCTCCTCTCATCCTTCTAAATTCCAGTGAATACATGTTTTCTTCACATGTCAGTCTTGCCATCCCGGCAATTAACCTGGTGAATCCACACTGCACTCCCTCAATAGCAATAATGTCCTCAAATTAGGAGACAAAAATTGCACACAATACTCCAGGTTCGGTCTCACCAGGGCCATGTACAACTGCAGTAGGACCTCCTTGCTCCAAAACACAAATCCTCTTGCAATGAACACTGCCGTCCCGTCGATGAAGGCAGGTTTATGGATTCCTGGGTTTCCGCTCCTGAAGTTAACAATCACCTCCTTGGTCTCGAAAACATTGAGAGAATGATTGTTGTTCTGGCACCATTCGATCAGATTATCACGCTCCTTCTATGCTGTCTCATCATTACCCATAATTCATCCATCAATGGTGGTATTGTCAGCAAATTTTAAAATATTGTTGGAGCTGTGTCTGGTTGCACAATGAGGGTATATAGAGAGTAGAGTAGGGGACTGAGCACACAGCCTCGAGGTGCTCCGGTGTTGATGGTTATTGAGTAGGAAATATTGTTGGCAATTCATACTGATTGTTATCTGCTGATGAGGAAGTTGAGGATCCAATTACAAAGGGATAAGCAGAGACCCAGTTTTCTGTGTTTGATATTAAGTTTGGGGGGCGGGAAGGTGGTGAGATGATGGTGTTGATACAGTTGGCAGTGAAGAACAGTCTGATTGTATTGCTCAAGTGATCTATGAGAGTGGAGAGCCAGTGCAATTGTTTCCCCTCTTTAGACCAAATTTACACTTTAGATATACAGCATTTGAAACAGGCTCGTCAGCCCAACAAGTCCATGCCATCCAGCGATCATGACGTACACTAGCATTACCCTACACACTAGGACAATTTACAATATTACTGAAGCCGATTATCCCACAAACCTGTACGTCTTTGGAGTGTGTGAGGAACCAGAGCACCCAGAGAAATCCTACGTGGTCACGGGGAGAACTTACAAATGCCGTACACACAACACTGATTGTCAGGATTGAACCTGGGTCTCTGGCGTTGTAAGGCAGAAACAGAGTTTATTTCCTGTTAACCACATATGACAACAAGATTTTCGCTGCCACATTCAGACATCTTTAATCCCACTCTCCCAATATTATGATTTTTTGTTTATTGCTTCTCGATCAACTTACTGGCGAACAGCAGCTCGAACAACAGAGCAAATATTGGTCTTATTAACTCATCACGTTGGTCCTCTGTGGATGCATCCACCCAATGCACAGCTCAATGTCAAAGAGTTTGTACTGGGTGGACATAGCAACCATGGAAATAAATTTTCCACCCAATGATTGTATCTTACGATGCCTATTTAGAGTCTTGCTGTTTCCTCAACAAAAGATAATGCTTTTTACCTTTTGTCCTCCAACACCCTGCTTTGGGTGCTCTAATGTGTTAAGAGACTGGTAAAAATGCAATGAAAGCACTTGGCTCCCTGTCAGGAAAAAACTCTTAAGAAATTGGAAAGAAACTAGCTTTGGGTGCAAAGTAGAACAGATTGGCTCTTATACTGACGATGTTAATGTTCTGCAAGAAATCTGTTTTTCTCATTAACTGAAAGTCTTAAGATTGTTTTCATCGATTGTTGTTTCAATAAAGCACAATGCCAGTTGAAGTTTACCGTGAAGTTAATAAGCTGGGCCTGTAACAATGCCAGAGAATTTGCAGCACTTGTAAAAAAAAATGTCATTATGTGGAAGAAAGTGCTGGAAGTTTAAAGTAAAACCTTTGTACATGATCTTTGTGGCAAGAAAGCATAATTAAAAATTTAATCCTTGAGAAACTGCTTTTGTGGTATTTTATGACATGCTGTGCTGCTTTGTTGTCAGCAATCAGTTGTAACCAACATCACCCCAAAATAAAACATCTAAAACAATTTCAGTTTCAATTTCTGCCCATCAAGTTTAATCTGGATTTTTTTCATTCCACTTGCATTTTATGAAATCCATTTATTGGCTTGTTAAACATATAACTAAGCCACATGTTTTTCCTCGCACTTTGAAAAGTTATTTTAAAATATCTGTTCAGGTGTCAGGAATCTCATGCTTACTAAAATATATAACTAGTGGGGAAGCAAACAAAGGATACATTTGAAATATTAAAGTAGGTTTCATTGCCAATTGCTGAAAATCTATTTCCTGGCTCCATTACACTTTGTTGTTTATTCGTTCAGAAGTTGAAAAATCATATTTTGTCATCCACCATTCATTCCTGTGAAATGATGTTGGATTTACCGTCCATCCATCATTTACATCAAAAATAAATCGGATGTTTTTTCTTTTGCTTCAGGTTTAGAAGTTTGCATATACAAGATAATAGCAAGGGGGAAATGTCCTCACCAACAATGAGTCAAGAGTAAAGAGTGTTTTATTGTCATATGTCCCAGTTAGAACAATGAAATTCTTACTTGCAGCGGCACAACAGAGTATGTAAAGATATAAACAATATAAACAATAATATAAGCAATTATATAAACAATATAATAAAATTATAATTATTATATTGTTTAATTGCTGCTTGCTTTCCACCCAATGATTGTATCTTACATATTATATATAGACTATTATTGTTGTTATTGCACTATTATTGTTTGTTTGTTTTTTATGTGTATGTTTGAGTCCGTGTACACATTAAAACAAACAAACAATAATAGTACAATAATAAGAATAATAGGGCAATAATAGCAACAATAGTCTATGTAGTTCAGAGCTTTTTGGTTGTAGTGTTTAATGGCCTGATGGCTGTAGGGAAGCTGTTCCTCAACCTGAAGGCTTGACAATGCTTGAAAATTATCAATATTCTATGTTCTCGATTATTGAGAAACCTCCAGATTCTGCAAGCATAAGTCTAACTATAGAATCTAATGTGGAGGTATCAAAGTGATTTGCTCTACCTATGCCACAAATGTCTTTGTGGGTTGAGCATAAATGGGGATAGGGATCTGATTTTTATACTTTCCACTGCTATTTCACCACACCAGCACTTGGAAGTGGTACAGTATACACACTAAAAAAATGCTTGGCAAGGTCAATATTGGCATTGCAATGGTGGTTTTCCTGTTAAATTTCATGCATTTTTGGTGGGGAGGGGGGTAATAAAAACAAAAATAGAGTAACATCATACCATAGAAGCAGGAGCAGACTATTTAGCCATTAGTGAGGATGTGGCGAATATGTGACTTAATTCCTCATGCGCCTGTCCCACTTATGCAACTTTTTAGGCGACTACAAGAGGTTGCCACAAGGTCCCCACATGTTCGCCGCAGGTTGCTGGGGTGTCGCCAGGATGGTGGTGAGCAATTCCCGTATTCTTGTAACTAGTCGCGGCTTCATTTTCGTCACCGCAAATTTTTCAACAAGTTGAAAAAGTAGCGACGACCAGGATTTTGACGCCATGGA
Organism: Raja brachyura; assembly: GCA_963514005.1. The sequence continues at coordinate 42,813,748 of OY740785.1, read as the reverse complement.
GAGTAGCGAGAATTCCCGTGACGTAGGTGCAGTGGCAGTGGGTTGCCAGCAGAACGTAGGTTGTCATAAGTTGTCGTAGGTTGGCGCCGTTGCTGAGAAGTGAATTTCATTGGCTCATTGGGAAAAACAAACGTAAACAGTAGTTTTCAGAACGAAGGATAACCGACCGGTAATGTTAAATGTCCGCCGAGCTTCACATCTATGTATCTCTGGCTTCATCAAAAGATATCTCCACTCCTTCTCCCCCCTTGTCCCCCCTCTCCCCCTCTTTTAAAGGACCCTTCCCGTACACTGTGCTTTCACCGTCTTAATTACAGCGCCAACCTTCCTGTTCATAGTGGTGTGCGTCTGTATCACATTGGCTTTGCACCATGTGAATTTCACTCAGACCGCTTGCCGTGTCGCCCACCTACATAACTGGCTGGTGAAGGAAGCGATGAGGGTGTGTGATCCACTCTGACTGTCTCCGTTCCAGTTGCCTGAAAAATCGCCAAAGTGGGACAGGCCCATTAATCCAACTTTTCCCATGTCACCGTTAACAATTAACCTAGCATCCTGCTTACAAAATATATTTTTGAATTTCTGCCACCCTCTGCATGATCTCGTGTTTTCTAATTGCAGTCATGGAAGTTGTGGCTCCAATATTTGTTCTATGCTTATGATGCAACCGGTCAAACTAGTTTCACACTTTCTACCGGTCCAATTCCATATCATGAAAAATTCTGTAAAATTATCCCTTTCTAAATTCCAGCAAAACAACACATAGTTGTTCAGTTTCTCCTCATAATCAACATCTTTAATTCCAAGTGAATCCACACCACAGTTCCTCAAAGATTGATGTACCATTCTTTAGTAGTGGTGTCCAGAACCACTCCCAGTATTTCAGGTGTAGTTTAAAAAAAAATTGCTTTTAGCATTTATCCTTTTAGTACGCCAGTCCAGATATTCTCCAAAGCCACCTTACTTCTTGTTTTTTCCTTTCCCCAGTATCTTAATGATCTATGTATGTTGACTTGCTAATCCCTGTTGACCTCAACTGCTTCGAGCTTTCATCATTTCAAAAGTAGTTCACTTTATCCTTTTTAGTTCCAATGTGGTAACGTTACATTTATCTGCAGTAACATCCATTTGCCACAGTTTTGCCTACTTACTTCAGATCCATTAATCTTACTTTGTAATTTAATACAGCTGCATTGTTTACAGTTATGTCATTGACTGACTTGGTTTTGTAGCTTTCTACCCATGATCCAAGTCCTTTATAATTATAGTGAATAGTTGTGGCTCCAACACAAGTCCTGTGGGACATCACGAGTCATGTCCTGCTATTTGAGTACCACTAATTACTTATCCTACCTCTTTGTCTTCTGATATTTAATCAAGTTTGGATATTTAAATCAAGTTTTATTTTAGACACAGTTAAAGTTATTATTGATTCTATTATGAAGTAAATTCACATCCTTAACCAAGATGAAACAGGGGCCTCTCTAACTCTGAATACCCCATATTAAACATGTAAATATGACATAATAGGAAGAGAATCAAATGCAAGGATAACAAGCTCACGATCATTCTCATAGCTGGAAGAAAGTTTAATATTCTTTTTTGCACAATACAGTCTATAATCTGAGTTAAAAACCATGTGCTTCCCTTAGGATTTCAGTAGTTATGTAGGAGCAAAGTGACTATATTTCCCACCCCCAAACATAATTTAAAATATGAGTTTCAAGAACAATGCAACTGAGTGGTAGAGTTATATAGAGCCATAGGCCCTTGTGATCAGCATGTCCATGAAAACCATCATGAATTTCTTTTCACACTAATGCTACCCATAATCATTTTATCCTCTCCACATTCCCATCAACTCTTCCCAGATTCTACGCATATGAGTATTTTACAGTGGCCAATTAACCTACCAATCTGTATGTTAAAGAAGGAACTGCAGATGCTGGAGAATCGAGGGTTACACACGATTTTGAGTAGGAAGTTCCCTACGAAGAATAGACCAGTCTGAAGCAGGGTCTCGACCCGAAACGTCGCCTATCTCCTTTGCTCCTTAGATGCTGCTGCACCCGCTGAGTTTCTCCAGCTTTTTGTGTAACTACCAATCTGTATGTATTGGGGAAGTGGGGAGGAACTGGAGCATATGAAGAAACCCACATGGTCACAGAGAAAATATGCATAGGTCTGGTTTGAATCCGAGTTGCTGGAACTGTGAGGCAGTAGCAGAGGCAGGGCTGACCCATTGGGCTACTGCAAAATATTGTGTCTATCTTTGCTCTACTAGCTATGCTATGTGCTGCACAGTACCACCACAACAGTCAAAACATTGCTCAGTATTTGTGACCAATGAAATTAGTTATTGTTGAAAGGTGAATCAATTGCCTCTAGCTTTTCTCATAATATACCAACTACATTTGTAAACTACTGTTTAGTTTATTTTAGTTTAAAGAAGCTGCATTGAAACAGGCCCTTTAACCCACCAAGTCCATGCCGACCACTGATCACCCATTCATACTAGTTCTATGTTATCTCACTTTTTCATCCCTTTCTCTTCCTTCCTACACATTAGGAACAATTTACAGAGACAAATTAACCTGAAAACCCACACATCTTTGGCATGTGAGACGAAACTGGAGGACCTGGAGGAATCCCATGTGGTCACAGGGAGAATGTGCAAACGCCACACAGAGAGCACCTGAGGTCAGGGTTGAACCCGGGTGTCTGGTACCGTGAGGCAGCGGCTCTACCGGCTGTGCCACTAAGCCTTTCCATGTATTGTATTTAAAGTTGTAGTACTTCCTTTGTGGATTGGTTCAAGTATGGCATTTTTCCCGATCAGAAGCAAGAGCCATTTAATGGCTTATTCAAGGGCAAGGATGGAGCGGTCTTTCAGACTGCTGGAATGCATTCACTGTTGCAGTATGTTGCAGTCTTCAGCAATACACAGAAACAACACTAGATGGCAGACTATCCATTGACAAGCCATCCGCACAGCTCAGCTTGCGCATTTCATCAAAGATGAGAACTTGCTTCAGCTACTATTGTTAAGGATGTTTCTACGTTGTTTTACATTTTGGCAGTTAGATATGTTATAATGCTTGCATTTTCTGCCCCATATTCTACTTTGTGAATCTGCAACTTTCAGGTACTGAATATGAAAAGACAAAACTGAATAAGGTGACAATAAAGTAAAACTTGGATAGCAAATTATGATTGAGCTTTATAAATAGTTTAGGAAATCAAGAACATTTAATATATTCTGTAAAACTTGAATGTTTTGTAAAATAGGCTACAGCCAAGTTATCGAGAGAATAGAAAGGATTGGTCTGGCGGCTTGAATAGACATAACAGGCTGAATGTCCTTCCATTTTGTAAGAAATTACTATATTAAATTTACCACATATCATTGAGAAGTTTCTGAAATATGAATGCAAACCAAAAAGCAATCCCACCACTAAGCACTGAAATCAGATTTTCTCGAAAGTTTCAATTTCGTGCTTACATCCTTCAAATAATTAGACAGGAATGCAAATCTCATAAAGCAAAACTGGTTTTAAAATATCAAGAAATGTGAAACATTGTTTGATGCTTTATTCACTAGCAGAACATCATGAACATTAACAAGCCAATTAAGTTTGAATTGAAGGAACACATGGTACAGATAGCAAAAGTTAGCTTCGGAAAAATACACAAAATGGATGATGATAGATTGAAGAAGGGTCCTGACCTGAAACGTCACATCCTCATGTTCTCTGAGGATGCTGCCTGACCCGCTGAGTTACTCTACCATTTTGTGCCTATCTATTGATGATGATGGTTTTAATGTTTTATACGATGTGGCAGAAAAGAAGATTAGAAAACGTCAGGTTTTCTTCCCAAATTTGAATTTCATCCACATTTACTGCTACTGAACAAACATAGAAAATAGGTGCAGGTGTAGGCCATTCTGCCCTTTGTGCCATCACTGCCATTCAATATGATCATGGCTGATCATCCAGAATCAGTATCCTGTTCCTGCTTTCTCCCCATATCCCTTGATTCTGTTAGCCCCAAGAGCTATATCTAACTCTCTCTTGAATGTTACCAGAAGTGAGTTACCAAAAGACACAACAACCATGCCAAGTATAAACTGGGTCTGCATTACGCAAGTCCACCTGTTTTACATAAAAGTAACAACTGTTTTAACAGAATAGGACTTATACCTGATCTGAAACTGCCAGTAATTATATAGGCACTAGAGAGTAATATTTCTTAAAGAAAAGAGACTATGTACTCACTGTTTCCAATCTCATGGAAATTACTGGGAGAACATCAATGCTATAGTTTTCCCAGGAATGCTGCTTGCGAATGCATTTTTATTATCAGAGTAATGCTAAGCTGATGATGTCAGCATGGAATCACGAAATCACATGAGCCTGGAATAATATTCTCAATATTCGCTCAAATTTTTGCACGCTGACCTTATCCTAATTCAAACATTTAGCAGCAGCGATTCTTTCCTTATTTCTGTCAAAGTATTTAATTGTTTACCTTACAGTCATATAGGTATATAGTACAGAAGCTGGTGTGTAGAAGGGTCTCAACCCGAAATATCACCATTCCTTCTTTCCAGAGATGCTGCCCACTGAGTTACTCCAGCATTTGGTACCTATCTTTGGTGTAAACCAAAGTTCCTTCCTACACATAAGCTGGCTCACCTTGTCCATGTTGACCAAGTTTGCATGTTAGGCTAGTCCCATTTGCTTGCATTTGGCCCACATCCCTCATAACCCTTCCTATCTCTACATCTGTCCAAATGTATTTTAAAAGTTGTAATAGTATTGCTTCGACAGCTTCCTCTGGCAGCTCATTCCAGATGTTGGCTACTTTGCTAATGCAATTGAAACTTTCCACTTGAAATCCCTCATAAATCTCTCACCTCAAGCCTATACCTTCTAGTTTCTTCTACCTTGGGAAAATGATTGTGAATATTCACCTTATCTATTCTGCTCATGATCTTGCAACCCACATAAGATTACTTTTCAGCCTCCTACGTTCTAAAGAAAACAAAGTCCCATGCTACCCAACCACTCCCTATTACTCAAACCTGCAAATGGAGTTAACATCCAGCTGCATTCCTTTTGCAACCTTTCCAACTTAATGACATCCTTCCTATATCTAGTAACTAGAACAGCACACAATACTTCACGTATGGCCTCACCAACAACTTGTCCAACTGCATCATAATATCCCATATTTTGTCCTCAATATCCTTCCCCATGAAGGCAAGCACGCTAAACGCCTCCTTCACCAAACTGTCCATCTGACTGCCACTTTTAGGGAACCGGATTACTATACTCCCAGATCACCCTGTCCAGCAACACTCTACAGAGCTTTGCCATTTACTGTTTAACTCCTGCCTCATTTGCCATCCCAAATTGCCATTTCTCACTATTGTCAGAGTTAAATTTGATTTGCCATTCATTGTCCCACCTTCTTAGCTGATCCAGATCTTGTTGTAAACTTAAATAATCTTCTTAATTGTCTGCCACCAATGTTGGCGACATCTGCAAATTTACAAGCAATGTTAACTACATTGTCCCTCAATAACTTCTCTTTTGACTCCTCCCATTTCCTCCAAACACAAGGCGTAGCTATGGGCACACGCAAGGGCCCCAGCTACGTTTGCCTCTTTGTCGGGTAGGTCGAATAATCCTTGTTCGAGGCATACCAGGGCCCCATCCCCGACCTCTACCTCCGTTACATCGATGACTGCTTTGGTGTCACCTCCTGCACCCACACACAACTGACTGACTTCATCCATTTCACCACCAACTTCCATCCAGCACTCAAATAGACTTGGACCATTTCCGACATTTCCCTACCATTCCTTGACCACACCATCTCTATTGCAGGTGATACACTCCTGATCGACATCCACTACAAACCAACTGACTCCTACAGCTACCTGGACTACTCTTCCTCCCACCCTGCTTCCTGTAAGGACTCCATCCCCTATTCCCAATTTCTCCGTCTACGCCGCATCTGCTCCCAGGATGAGGTGTTCCACACCAGGTCATCACAAATGTCCTCATTCTTCAGAGAACGGTGATTCCCCTCCCCCACTATAGATGAGGTCGCACCAGGGTCTCCTCCATACCCCGCAGCACTGCCTCTCTCCCCATTCCCCCACTCGCAACAAGGGCAGAGTCCCCCTGGTCCTCACCTTTCACCCCACCAGCCGGCACATACAACACATAGTCCTCCGCCAGTTTCGCCACCTCCAACGTGACCCCACCACTCGCCACATCTTCCCATCTCCCCCCCGTCTGCCTTCCGCAAAGACTGCTCCCTCCGCAACTCCCTTGTCAATTGTTCCCTTCCCTCCCGCTCCACCCCTTCCCCGGGCACTTTCCCTTGCAACCGCAAGAGATGCTACACTTGTCCCTTCACCTCCCCCATCCACTCCTTTCAGGGACCCAAGCAGTTCTTCCAGGTCCGACAGAGGTTCACCTGCACCTCCTCCAATCTCATCTACTGCATCCCTTGCTCCAGATGCCAGCTGATCTATATCGGTGAGACCAAGCGGAGGCTTGGCGATTGTTTCACCGAACACCTCCACTCGGTCCGCAATAACCAATCCAACCTCCCGGTGGCTCAGCACTTCAACTCCCCCTCCCATTCCGTATCTGACCTCTCGGTTCTGGGCCTCCTCCACGGCCAGAGTGAGCAACACCTCAAGTTGGAGGAACAGCACCTCATATTCCGCATGGGGAGTCTGCACCCTCTGGGCTTAAACATTGAATTTTCTCAATTCTGTTAACCCTTGCTGCCTCCTCCCCTTCCCACCTCTCCCTCAGCCCTCGGGCCCTGGCATTCCCTCTCTCTCTATCTCTCCCCCACCCAAGTCGCACTAGCTTCTCATTTTCACACTACAAACAGCTTACAATAGCCTGTTTCCTTTATCATCAATACTTTTTTGCATATCTTTCATTCATTGTTCTTTATCTCTCCACATCACAGTCTATATATCTCATTTCCCTGATCCCTAACCAGTCTGAAGAAGGGTCTCGACCCGAAACATCGCCTATCTCCTTCACTCCTTAGACCTGCTGCACCCACTGAGTTCCTCCAGCCTTTTGTGTACCCTCGATTCTCCAGCATCTGCAGTTCCTTCTTTAACACTTTAACTACATTGTCATCCAAATTGGTAATTATTCAATAAACAACAATGGACCTAGCACTGGCCCCTGCAGCATTCCACTAGTCACAGGTCTCCAATCAGAAAAACAATCTGCACAACCTTCCATTGACCTTCTCCCAAGTCAATTTTAAATTCAGTTGGATCCCATGTGATCTAAACTTCCAGATTAGCCTACCATGCCAGACCATATCAAAGACTATAAATCCAGAGAGACAAAATCCACAGTCCTGCCCTCATCAATCCTTTTGCAACCTCTTCAAAAAATCTTTTGAGAGGTTTTTTTAAAAATTAATCCAGACAACAGTTCTCTCGGAGAATGAAAGCAGTTGTTACAGCCAAACAACAAACTTATTTGGCAATGCTATGTAATTTAACTGGTGTATGGCACTAGATTTCACATTACCGAGTTCTTGCAAGCATACCACAACTTTTCATTTACATTTAATCATGTGGTATTAGCAATGTATTCCCAGCATACGAAAATGACCTTTGAGTGCTAAACAGGCCAAATCCTTCACACACGCAGTTCAAGCAAGAATAAGTATTTTTATCCGCCATCAAAGGCACAAGTTTTGTCATGTGTCTTATAAAAGCATGTGTTGGTAACTGCATATATTTTTACTTGCTTGCATCTGCCCTTTACCCAAATGCAATGGTGTGATATTCATCCTTCTGCCCCTGCCAATCTGCCAGGATCCTTAATGTTGCATCTCAGCTGGTCAATGCTTTTTGCTGCCAGTCAGAAGTCAGATGTTGCAGCACTGAGCTGAGTCATTCTCTTTGAATTTGAGAGGACTTCCACCAAACGTACTGCTTGGAAAATAGGCATTAAAGAACGTAAGAATGATGCATTTACCCAATCATGCAATAAATAACAACGATTAAAATATAAATATGCAAAGCAATAAAGAACAATAAATTAGATACAGACACAAAAAGCTGAAGTAACTCAGAGGGACAGGCAGCATCTTTGGAGAAAAGGAATGGGTGATGTTCTTGGTTACTTGGTTACTTGGTCCTCCAAAATATTCCAACTGGAATTTAAACTGGAGGTGGTGAAGGGAGGGGTTTAGCCAGAGAGGGTTATTGGGAAGAAAGTGCCACTTTAAATTTAGTTGCATCTGGCTGGGCAACCGTGGCTTGGTGGAGATTATTCCATGCTTTAATAGTGCGTGGAAAGAACGAATTGCTGTACACATCTGTCTTTGAGGCTGGGACCACAAATTGGATCGAATGTCCTTGTCTGCTCCTAATTGGTTTGGGGTTGGTGTAGGTCTTGTGATCTATGTCTAGCTGACCATTTAACATTTTGTAAAAACAGGTCAAACGGTGAGCTTCACGTCTGTCTTGGAGAGGGTTCCACCCCAGAGAATTCAGAAGTTTGGTGACACTCGCTTCTCTCTCGTAGGTGTTAGTAACAAATCAAGCAGCCTGTCTTTGAACACGTTCGATGGATGAAATGTTTTTATCTGTGTATGGGTCCCAAGCTGCAACTGCGTAGTCCAGATGAGGTCTAACGAGGGTGAAATACAGCTTCTCCTTGACAGAAGCTGAACAATGATGGAAGTTGTGCCTCAGGAAGTTTAGGACACCTGTTGCTTTCACTGTTGCATGATGAGTCTGACCATTCCAACGTAGATCATTCTGCAATTTGATGCCAAGATACTTGGTTTGTTTGGATTCTTCAAGGGTGACACCAAGTATGTTGTAAGATGTGACGCCTGGATTCCACTTTCTGGCATGGTTTCACATTTGGAAGGGTTGAACTGCATGCCCCATTGTTGTGACCACTCCACCATAGTATCGAGATCCTTTTGGAGAGCATCTTCATCATCAGCTGACTTAATTGGACGGTACAGCAAACAATCATCAGCGAATAGTCTGGTCGTACTTGTGACTTTTTCATGGATGTTATTGATGTAAAGCAAAAATAGGTGTGGGCCAAGTACTGTGCCCTGGGGTGTACCACTCAACACTGGGTGCCAATTGAAGCTTTTTCCGTTCACACACACGCGCTGAAGACATTTTGTCAGGAAACTGGAAATCCATCGTTTCATGTTGGAATGAATACCGTAGAAGTCAAGCTTCCGAAGCAGTCTCTGGTGTGGGATGACATCAAATACTTTAGAAATGTCCAGTGTTTCGGGTCAAAGTATGAAGAAGGGTCTTAGTCTTGACCTGAAACGTCACCCATTCCTTCTCCCCAGAGATGCTGCCTGTCCCGCTGAGTTACTCCAGCTTTTTGTGTCTATCTTCATTTTAAACCAGCTGCTGCAGTTCCTTCCTACACAATTAGATACAGACGCTCCCCGACTTACGAAAGGGTTACATCCACGGACCCCTGCGTAAGTCAGGAAGACCAGGTGGGAGACGTGCTCCCACACGGTGACCACATGGGTGCATCCACAAGAACTATTGACCAAAGATACTAGGACCTTTGCTATTGATTGGCTTGCGGAAACGGACGCATGCACCGGCAGTAGCGCACTGCTGCTGAGGCTACCGAGACCCACAACTCGGAAATAAAGCAGTGGGCTTAAAGGATTGTTTACGTAAGTGTGACTTTACATAAGTCTCCTATGATGTAAGTGAGGGAGTGCCTGTGCTTATTTTTTTAAACAAAGTCATCTCTGATGTGGAGCTGAGGAGTCAGACATAAGCTATCCCAGACCTTTCAGGAAATTGTGGAATGTTGCTGGATTCACTGCAGACTCCATGGCACATTGAGAAGTCAGATATCCCCCAATCCTGCACAATCCATAACCTCTGTGCTTGGAGCACAGTGAGTGCTACAGCTAGCTGTGGGTTACGTATAGATCCACTGGCTAGCTATCAACATCTTTCAGCCACAAAAAAACAAAGCACTGGAGGAACCCTGTGGAAGGAAATAGACATAAGACCCCACTTCAGTGATTTTATAGACTCTGCTTTTAAAGACTCCACTCTTTAGTGATTGGTATCTTTAATGCTGAGATTGACAGATTCTTGATTAGAAAGTGTGTCAAAGGTTATGGGGAGAAGGCAGGAGAATTAGGTTGAAAGGGAAAGATAGAACAGCCATGATTGAATGGTGGAGCAGACTCAATGGGCCGAAGGGCCTAATTCTGTTCCTCTGACCTATTAACTTATGAAGACATTTTGGGTCAGGACCCTTCTTTGGATTCACCTTTCATTGTTTGCAGCCATTCATCTGCTTTATCAGATATTATATGGCAGTATTATTATTGTATGCACTGTGCACGTATTTAATTTTTAAGACATATTTAAATGTTTAACTCTTGTGTACAGTGTGATGCGCCATGCCATCAGGAAATAGCCATTTATCACTGGAGAGCTGGTCTCTAGCGCCTCAGAATGAAAGCACCCTGACAGCTGGCAGAATGCATGTTATTGATCTGAATCGTTTGCTGCCTTTGGTCACACTAACTGGATATCAAAAGAATGGAAATATTTTAATTCCCAGTGTAAGGCAAAGTCGGCGTAAGTTATGTCCAGTGTAAAGTTTTCCTGTACAATGGCAAGGATGAATTAAGTGTGGGCTCAAACATTGCTGTGGGAGAAATGGGATCTCATTCACATAGCAAATCGCATAACAAAGGTCATAGACAGAACCTAAAACTAATTAGAGAGGGGAGGGTTCAAGTGACAGGAAATGTAATAAATCAAAAGGGATGCAAGAGCAGTGATACCCAGGGCCGGATTTACGTATTAGTTTGACAAGCTTAAGCTTAGGGCCTCGAGATCTAGGAGGGCCTCGCAGAGCTGGATTTACCTCTGTGCTTCATAGGCTGAAGCCTAGGGCCTCGAAATCTAGGGGGTCTCTGGCCAAGGTAGGACACCTGCCATTCAACTCCGGGCGGGCCACCTCTCTATCTTTCTCTCTCTCTGTCTCCGCCTGCCATCCGTATCCGTGTCCGGGCCGCAGCGCTCCGCTCTCCGCTCGCTCCTCATCCGCCGGCACGGCTGGCCGCCTTGCACATGTGCACTGCTACGGCCAGCACATCCTCCCCCTGCACATGCTCACAACCACGGCCAGCACATCATCAGCCGCCCTGCGCACGCGCACTGCCACAGCAACTGGTCGGCGCAGGGCACTTTCTCCGTCACTTTGAATTGTGGGAGATCTGGCTCCCATTGCTGGCCGATCGCCACCTCGCCACGACTGCTGAAAACCAACGCAGAATCACTCCCTGACCCTGGATCTGAAATAACTCCCTGGAGTAACTCTTGCTTCTGATTTCCTGGTCCTCCATAAATATTCTAAATGGAATTTAAACTGGAGGTGGTGGAGGGCTGAACAATAACAGCCTATTGCATTTTATCTGTTTATTTATTGTGTATATATATGGTCTATGGTATATAAATACACTGAACTTTTATCTCCTGTTCTGTATTATGTTTACATATTCTGTTGTGCTGCAGCAAGCAAGAATTTCATTGTCCTATCTGGGACACATGACAATAAAACTCTCTTGATTCTTGACTTAAGCAAAAAAGGGTTCTTGGGGAAAAAAGAGGTACCTTAAATTTAGTTGCATCTGGTTGGGTAACTATGGTAGGGTGAAGACTATTCCATGCTTTAATTATGCGGGGGAATTCCATGGAGCAGCCAGCAACTCTGGATAGAAGAAATTGGGTGACATTTCGTGCAGAGACCCTTCTTTAGACTGGTTTTAGTGTTTTTAGTTTAATTTAAAGATACAGCATGGAAACAGGCCCTTCGGCCCACCGAGTCCACGCCGACCACCGATCACCCGTACACTAGTTCTATCTCACACATTAGCGGAGTAAGTCAAGAGTCAAGAGTGTTTTATTCTCTCACGTCCCAGTTAGAACAATGAAATCCTTACTTGCAGCAGCACAACAGGATATGTAAATATAGTACTCTGTAAACAATGATATAAATGAGAAAACAAAACGGTGTATATTTATATATGAATATATAACTATATAAATATATGTACCCACACACATGCAATTTCTTCCTGGGATTAATAAAGTTCTATTGTATAGTATCCTGTGTGTAGGAAGGAACTGCAGATGCTGGTTTAAACTGAAGATAGACATAAAAATCTGGAGTAACTCAACAGGTCAGACAGAATCTCTGGACAAAAGGAAAATATTACATTTTGGGTTGGGTCTGAAATAGTTTCCTGCACACCTTTGGAATGTGGAAGGAAACAAGAGCACCCGGAGAAAGCCATGCGATCAAAGGGAAAAGGAGCAAACTCCATACAGACAGCACCCATATTCAGGATCAATTCAGGGTCTCTGACACTTTTAGGCAGCAACTTTATGGCCAATGTACTGCCCCATAGTCTTGAACTTAATTGAAACATACAGTAGCTGTAAAGGGGGACATAGCGTCACTTGGAGATTTAAAACTGAAAATTGATATTTTCAATTTTTTAGTAACCAAAGTTATCAACGTATAATTTTTTGTGTGTTGGAAAACAAAATATAGTGGCACAGCTGGTAGATTTGCTGCCTCACACGCCCAAGATCTGTGTCCGATCCTGTCCTCGGGCACTGTCTGTGTTGAATTTGCACATTCTTCATGCAAGCTTGTGGGTTTCCTCCCACATCCCAAAGACGCATTGCCTTTGTAGGTTAACTTGTCTTGTAAAATTGCCCCTAATGTGTAGGGAGTGGATGAGGAACGTGGGATAACAGAACTTGTGTGAATGGGTGTGAATATGGAGCGAAGGAAATAGGCGACGTTTCGGGTCAAGACTCTTCTTCAGACTGATGTGAGGGTGGTGGGGACGGGAAGAAGAAAGGAAGAGGCGGAGACAGTGGGCTGAGGGAGAGCTGGGAAGGGGAGGAGAAAGCAGGGATTACCTGAAATTGAAGAAGTCAATGTTCATACCTCCAGGGTGTAAACTGCCCAAGCGAAATATGAGGTGCTGCTCCTCCAATTTACAGTGGGCCTCACTCTGGCCATGGAAGAGACCCAGGACAGAAAGGTCGGATTCAGAATATGAGGGGGAGTTGAAGTGCTGAGCCACCGGGAGATCAGGTTGGTTATTGCGGTGGTGTTGGGCGAAGCCTATGCTTGGTCTCACCGATGTAGAGCATCTGACACCTAGAGCAGTGGATGCGATATATGAGGTTGGAGGAGGTGCAGGTGGCGCACCTGGAATGACTACTTGGGTCCTTGAATGGAGTCAAAGGGGGAGGTAAAGCGACAAGTGTAGCATTTCCTGCGGTTGCAAGGGAAAGTGCCAGGAGAAGGGGTGGTTTGGGTGGGAAGGGACAAATTGACCAGGGAGTTACGGAGGGAACGGTTTCTGTGGAAAGCCAACAGGGGAGGAGATAGGAAGATGTGGCCAGTGGTGGGATCCCATTGGTAGACAAAAATGCTGGAGAAAATCAGCGGGTAAGGCAGCATCTATAGGGCGAAGGAATAGACGACATTTCGGATCGAGACCCTTCTTCAGATTGATGTCGGGAGGGGGGGGGGGGTGGACACACGAAAAAGAAAGGACGAGGTGGAGACAGTAGGCTGTGGGAGAGCTGGGAATGGGAGGGGAAGGAGGGAGAAAGCAAGGACTACCTGAAATTAGAGAAGCCAATGTTCATACTGCTGGGGTGTAAACTACCCAAGCAAATATGAGGTGCTGCTCCTCCAATATGCGGTGGGCCTCACTCTGGCCATGGAGGAGGCCCAGGACAGAAAGGTCGGATTCGGAATGGGAAGGGGAGTTGAAGTGTTGAGCCACCGGGAGATCAGGTTGGTATTGCGAATTGAGTGGAGGTGTTGTGTGAAGCGATCGCTAAGTCTGCGCTTGGTCTCACCGAGGTTGATCAAACGCTGAATAACCCAACCACATTTTTGATTGGAAGTGGAAAGAAATAATAGAAATTGCATTCATTGCAATGTGTAAAAGGAGTTGAGATACTGTATTAACATTTTGCTGCATGTCATTGTGGTATATATCATGTCTTGATTGGTGAATATGTTCAGTTTGTGACTTTATTTGAAGCAGAAATAATATGTGAATGCTTCATTGAGCATAATTCCGACTGGTAACTACGCACTTTGTCCGAGCACATTATCACACGCGTCATGCAAGCCATCTTAAATGACCACCTAAACTGTCATTTGACAACTTAAAAAGCTGCCAAGGTTGCCCGGCTGATAACAGAGAAAAGAAATTAAGTGAGAGCCCTGGAAGGTGTATAATATTTTTGACACTGTTATAGGCCTTTCTTACATATGCTGTCACAACAACCCTTCAGTAATTTTCCTTGCCTTCCATTTCAGAATAATAATGTTTTAAGCCAATAACTCGTCACTAGCACTGGCAATAAATAAATTTTTAAAAAGCGCAGCTTTCCAGCCCCTTATCTCATTGGCCACGCTCGGCTGCAAATCGGTGTCAATCTGGTGGACCATCTTCCTCTAGTCATGGGGGTGGGGGATTGGGAGGGGCCTCACAAGTAGAACAGCTTAGGGCCTCTCTTCATCTAAATCTGGCCCTGGTGATACCTGATATATAAAGGGCTGAGCAACAGGTGACAAGAGAGGCAGATGAGGCAAAGGTGTGTGGCAAAAATTGGGATTAAAGTAAGTACAATTGTAGCTATAGCAGTGGGAGTTTTACCTGCATGCTCAAAGTATTTGTAATCAGCAGAGTTGATGGCACCAGGAAGAAAGAAATGCTAACAGAGATGTAGTTGCCGGGTGACCAGGAATTGGAACTCAATATTCCAGGTTATTCAAAATTCCAAAAAGGGAAAGGAGGAGGCATAGTGTTGTTAATCAGTGCCATAGTGAGCGATGATAACAATGTTGTGGATCATAATGCGGAATTAGTTTGAGAAAAGAACTTAGAGTGATATTTTATTTGTGTCTTTTTTTTAATTTCTATTGATGTCTGACCAATTATTATTGGGAGGAGCATGCAGAACCTTTTTCCAAAGTGGAACTATCAGACTAGAGGGCATAGCTTTAAGGTGAGAAGGGCAAAGTTTAAAGCCGATGTGCGGGGCAGGAATGTTACACAGAAGGTGGTGGGTGCCTGGAACATGCTGCCAGCAGTGGCGGTGATGGTGGTGGCGGCAGATGCAACGGGGGCTTTTAAGAGGCTTTGAGATAGGCAGATAGATACGCTGGGAATGGAAATATTTGGATCATGTTTAGGCAGATGGGATTAGTTTATCTTGACATTATGTTCGGCATGGACATTGTGGGCTGAAGGGCCTGTTCCTTTGCTGTAGTTCACTCTGTCCTATATTCTATGAAATAAATTCCGATTTTGTTGAACTCAGGCAGAAAGAAATGGTACTAGTAAGCAGTTTTCTGTCTGAATTAGAGAAGACCATGCTTTCATGTAAAGCTAGCACACATCATTTTCATCCAGGGTCTCAACTGAAAACATTGACTGGGACCTCTTGCATTCAGCTGTGTGAGCTGCTGAGCCTTCCAGCATTGTTTTTTTTTTGTTCCAGATTCCAGCCGTCTCACTTTTGTCTTCATGCTCATCATTCTTGTCCCTCATGGAATCTTGAATAACACAAATTCCTCTTCCGATGTGTAGATTGTGCTGTTCCTGAGATGAAATCCAAATTAGGGCAGATGTACAGATGCCGTTGATGAAATTCCTCTCCTGTTGCAAATCCAGATAACAAGTTGCATTTATCCGTGATGTTAATTCTACGTACTGAGATCTGGAGGGCAGAACAGTATTCCACCCAGTTCCCCGAATACTTCCCAAAATACTTATTATAACAAGTAATTTTGTTATAATTACTGGTTTATTATTTGTCATGTGTATTGAGATATAGTGAAATACAAATGTTTACATGCTATCCAGTCAAATCATATTGTACATGAGTACAATCAGGCCATAGACATGTACCACAGGGAACAATGCCAGAGTGCAGAATATAGTGATACAGCATTATAGTATTAAAGTTACAGAGAAAAGTTCAAAGGTCCATAATGACGTAGGCTGGAAGATCAGGACTGCACTCTGGCATATTGTTGGGCAATTCAGTAATTGCATAACAGCATGGAAGAAGCTGTTCCTCCAGTGGAATGTGCTTTCAAGCTTTTGTACCTTCTGCTGAACGGGAGATGGGAGAACAGAGCATGACCGGGGTGAGAAAATGACCTTGTTTATTTTGGCTCTTTCCCAAGGCAGCATGAAATGTAGGTGGAGTCGATAGTGAGGAATCTGGTCTGTGTAATGGACTGTGCTACACCTGCATCTCTCTACGATATCTTGTGCCTTGGAAAGAGCTTTTGCCAATCCAAGTTGTGATGCATCCTGAAAGTTGGTAAGAATCATTCAAGCTAAACTTTCTTTATCCATTTGAAGCTTGAGATAAATGTTGACGTAGCAGAATAAAACATTGGTGATAGACACAAAATGCTCGAGTAACTCAGTGGGTCAGGCTGCATCTCTGTGGAAGAAGGATGGGTGACATTTGGGGTCAAGACCCTTCTTCAGATTGCTTCAGGCGTTACTCCAGCACTTTTTGTCTACTTTTGGCATAAACCAGCATCTGCAGTTCTTTGTTTCTACATTAAAATATTAGTGATACTTCTATGGGCAGCAAACTTCATGATGCTACACACATCTCTAACATGCTCCTCTGAAATCATGTTGAGGTATAGAAATTCAGTCATGATTTTCATTGCCATTGGCATTGTTCATATCTGATTTTATTTACAGCTCATTGTTCAGTAGATGGCACAGTTTGCTCGTAGACACTTGTCTTCACTTCAGCTAGCTGAGAAAGTCCTCTTCCTGTCTGGCTGCGATATTATATCAGTGCATGGGAAATTGAAGCCTCATTTAAACCTTTCAGTGGCATCTAACCTCGTAGTCTAGTGCTTTTGTCTTTTGAATGACACCTGCAGCACAATTAAAACTCCTTGTCATTTATAATGCTCACGTGCTGTGACTAAACCAAAACAATCTGTAACCATTGCTGCATGCTGATTATAAATTGATATTCTTCATGTGCAGCACATGCAAGGTCACTGTGCTGGAATTCTGCCCACATATTTAGCATTTTTGTCACTGAGTCTGAAGGTTGTGGGTTCAAATTCCATTCCAGGAATTAGCACAATATCCATGTTGAATTTCAGTCCACCACTGAGTTGGTGTAGTTCTTTGAGTGACATTCAATGTTTTCATAGGCAAGTGGATGCTAACGATTCTGTGGCATTGATCGAGGAAGATCACTTAGTCCTTTTGAAGTCAAGTTTTGTACAAGATTCATGAAATTGTAATGCTTTAAGGAGAAAGCCACTTAAAAAAGCTTATACAAAGCCACCCAATGAGTCTCAGAGCATTTTGGGATGGGCAATAAATACTGGATTTACCAGTGATGCCTGTATTCTGTGAATGAATAAATATACATGTGACAGTCAACTAAAACATTTAAAAACTGACCCCTGGGAGAGTATAAGGAAGAGATGGACTTCAACACTAAACTCTTGATTTGATCTGTAAATAGACAATTTACAAACTCTGAAAGTGTTCAACACATTTTAATGATAGCACAAGGTATTACATACATCCTCAAATACTGGCTACATTCTTCTAGTGAACCGTATCCAGGAAGGGGAAGGCGTTATGATTGATGTTAACTAGGCGGGGTTAATGGTACTGAGGTAACTATGTTATTGGTTGCATGCAAAACCATCTACATGATCCATTGCTGGATCAATGATATTCAGCATAAACCCAGCACTTCTTAGCTGCCAGCATGGTTCTAATGAGAAAATCTATTACCACATTTATTTCAGCAGATGACTCTGATGCTCATAAGATATTCATACATTCCAACGATTGCACCTGATACTGGTCCATCTTGTTTGCTTTTTTTGTCACAGCATTCATTGAAGTAACAGAAAGATATAGTGCTAAAAATGCCTAATTTTACTTCGGAGTCATGTGAGTGACTACGTGAAGAAACCCCGCCAGGCACATGCGTGTCCGACGGGCTGGAGAGCGCAGCTCCAACAGCGGTAAGTAGTAAACCGGCAGGTAAGTGATTTTTAAAACTTTCTGCGGGTATTTAAACTCCGTGAGACTGGCTCAGGAGCCAGCGGGAGTAGGAAGAATGGCGAAAGTTGCAAAAAAAGTCTGCCATCCGTAACAGGAGCTTAACTCGCGGGACCGCGGTTAGTGCTCATAGATCGGGTAAGGAGATACCAGCTGCGGCAACACTGGCTCCGACATTGACTGTAGAACCACCGGAAGCTCAATTGCCTCCATTAATTCCAGTGCCTCAGGGCGCTGAGGCCACTCCAGTAGGGAGAAAGGCCAAACAAGAATCCGTCAGGCCCTTTGTATCTGACGAGTCTGATGAAGAAGAATCCCCTCCTTCCATCAAGAAGGTCTGGGGACGTCTGGTTAAAATGGAAAGAATGCTTCAAACGATGATGAGCCATGAAGTATTCCAGTCGGGGTCGCATGCCCCCAGAATTCCCCAAACAGCCTCAGGCAGAGGCCCTTATGGTGAGGAGGACTTCACTGCCTATGAGTACCAATGGGAATCACCCTCACCAGCACCTTGTTTAGGGCTGGTAGAGACCTCCCTAGAGCAAGACTCGGGAGAGCCAGGGCAGGAGGAGTCTGACTCTGAAGTTGGTGTCACTGCTTTTGGGCACACACCAAGGCACATGAGCCATGCTCCAGGTGTCCCGGGTGTGGCTAGAAATGTTGCCATTCCGGAGGGTACTGGTGAAGCCATAGAGGAAAATCTGGCTTCTAACATCAACTACATGGCCTCTCACCGGCTACAGGATTCCATCATGGAACACATGACCACGCGTTACCAGACACCTGTAAACTGCGTGTCGCTCAAGGTGCCCACCGTGAACTCTGCTATCTGGGCACAAATGAGCGCAACGATGCGTGGACAAGAGCTTTGCTTCCAGTGAGTCCTCAAATTGGTGGGGGCAGGGATCACGGCTTTCGGGAAAATGGTCCAAGGGGCACCGATGTCTGGGACACAGCAGGATATTTTAGCCCTGCTGTGCAATGCCTACTTCGAGATCAACTGCATCCGGAAAATTGCTATCAAGCCAACGTTGAACCCACGCTTTGCAGCTTTGTGTAGGTCCTCAAGTATACAAGTGCCAGATTTTCTATTTGGCGAAGACCTGCTGAAACAGGTCAAAGACCTGGAGGAAGAGGCCAAAACTATTGGCCTCATGACAACTTACATACCTTCAGCCAGGATGCCACCTCGCAGATCTTTCTCAACGAGGCGGGCGTCAGATCCTGGGGCAGGCCCAAGCAGAGTGGTACCAGTTGGACACCGTCCTTATCCACCTGTGTACTCCAACTACAGCCCTAGCATGGCAAGGAGAATGAGAAGCTCAAGGTCAACTATGGAGGTACGGGTAACTTATTCGGCCCACGATAAATCCTCTGGGGAACAACCTCCGATTGGGGGCAGGTTACAGTTATTTTATGATGAATGGTGCTGCATAACATCTGATCTGTTTATACTGGACACTGTTTCAGGGTCTTGAATAGAGTTTATGTCAGGAATACATCCACCTGCACAAAATATGCCTAGTCGGGTATTGTTTTTTTCTGGACCAGAAACTCTGCAGGTGAATGATGAAATTGAGGTTGTATTCCAAAAAGGGGTAATTGAGAAGACCATATACCATCCTCAACAATTTGTGTCCAATATATTCCCCAGAGAGAAAAAAAAAATGGTGGGTGTCGTGTCATTCTGGACCTAACCCAGTTAAATTCCTATGTCCAGTATAGGCATTTTTAAAATGGACACTTTCAGTACTGCTAAACAGCTGTTATCAAAAGGTTGTTATATGGCAACTATAGATCTGAAAGATGCATATTATTCAGTACCAATTCATCATCAGTACTGTAGATACTTAAAATTTAGTTGGATGGGACAGCAGTGGCAATATAAAGCATTGCCTAATGGGTTAACCTCAGCTCCTAGGTTGTTCACAACATTGTTTAAACCAGTTCTGGCACTGCTTCGTGCCCAGAATCACATTGTGATGGCTTATTTAGATGATATTTTAATTATAAGCAACATTCAGGAAACAGCTGAGGAGTCGGTTTCAGCAACCAAACACCTGTTTGAGAGGTTAGGTTTTCTCATCCATCCAACAAAGTCCAAGTTATAGCCATCCCAAAGATTAACTATTTGCCGTTTTTTCATTAATTCAGTTGATATGTTAGTGACTTTGCCTACGGCCAAGGCTGTTGAAATCACGGAGGTCTGTACCAGTCTGGTACAAAAGCAACAACCCTCCATCTGGCATGTAGCCAGTGTTATTGGTAAATTGGTGGCGGGTTTCCCTGCAGTGCAGTTTGAGCCTCTGCTTTATCAAAATTTGCAACGAGCTAGAGAACAAGGACTTAAAGAACATGCAGGTCATTTCGATAGACCAATGCAGTTGCCAGCCAAAGCCATCGCCGAATTGCAATGGTGGATAATCAATATTGCACAAAGTACCAAAAACATCTTGACTCAACAACCTTCAGTGGTTTTACAAACAGATGTCAGTGCTTTGGGATGGGGAGCCACGGACAGCGAGTTTAGCTGTGATGGTAGATAAAATGAGCAAGAGGTATTAATCCTGCAAAGGCATGGTATAAATTTCTTAGAATTGCTGGGTGCATTCTATGGATTAAAAGCATATTGTTCAGCAATGAATGATTTACATGTTCAGCACCAGATTGACAATACCACGGCTGTTGCTTACATCAATTACACGGGAGGAATAAGGTCACTATTATGTGATAATCTGGCTAACCTAATTTGGGACTGGTGCATTTCCAGAAATATCCGCGGAAATGTAATGACAACATAGAGTGGATGCTAAATCCTGATGTTTTTAAAATGATTGTCAGCTGCAACGGCTTGCCAGATATAGATCTGTTTGCATCCAGGCTAAATCACCAGTTTCCTAATTATCTTTCGTGGGAACCAGATCCAGGAGCAGTAGCGGTGGATGCATTCTCGCTACATTGGGGACGTACGTTCTTTTACACTTTTCCCCCATTCTGCCTCATCAGGCAATGTCTCACCAAAATAGAGCAGGATCCACCTCAGGCGTTTTGGTGGTTCCACACTGGCCTACACAGCCATGGTTCCCATTGGTGCTGAGAATGATGACTCAGCCATTTATGACTATCCCCAAGTGCAGTAATTTGTTGGTTCATCCAGTAACAGGTGAACGTCATCCGTTACATGATCGTATTAATCTGTTAATCTGCAGGTTCTGACCAGACCGTTCCAATGGCTTGGACTGTCAAGTAGGACCATGGATGTGATAACTGCAGCTTGGAGAGATAGCACTAAAAAACAATATGTGTCTCATATTAAGAAATGGGAGATGTTTTGCTTGCAGTCAGATACCATCTTATCATACTGCAAGCATACCAGATGTATTGGAGTTCCTTGCTACATTGCATTTTGATGAACACTTGAGCTATAGTGCCATTAATAGTGTGAGGAGTGCTTTGTCCTCCTATTTAGGTCAGTTTTCAGAACAACAATCTATCGGGTTTCATCCATTAGTGTCCCAATTCATGAGTGGAATTTTTTAACAAAAACCCTCCTATGCCTAGATATACAGAAATCTGGGATGTCAGTATAGTTCTCACACTGCATCGGCAATGGGCTCCAATCACATCACTGTCTTTTCAGAAGTTAATACTTAAAGTGGTTATGCTCATGGCGCTAGTATCATCACAACGAGTTCAAACATTGCAAAAGCTACGGCTAGATAGCATGTACTCTTCTGAAGATAACATTACGTTTTATGTATATGATTTAATCCAACAAAACAGGCCACAAATGGCCTGAACCAAAGTAAGTTTTAAAGCATACCGCTTTGACCAAACGCTATGTGTAGTCAAGCACCTGAGTCAATATATCGAGGTAACTAAGAGTTTTAGAGGCTCTGAGACAGCAATGCTCATCAGCCACAAACAACCTCATAAAAGGTGCAAGTACAAACTATTTCTAGATAGTTAAAACAGGTTTTCGATTGTGCTGAAGTAGACACTCATGTGTTTAAATCTCACTCCACCAGGGCGGCATCAACATCCGCAGCAAAGGCACAGGACGTGCCTCTAGATCAAATCCTCAGGGCCGCAGGATGGTCTAGGGATGCGACCTTCTCAAAGTTCTATGACAAACCTGTCCTGACAGTGCAAGGTTTTGGGCATGCTGTTTTGGGTTTGGTTTGATTTCTTTCTAAATTTCATTTGTAACTTCCCCCTGGGATAGAGGGGTTATTACTGTTTCTGTTTATTATTATTTTTTAAATGTTTATTGAATAATTCAAAGCAATGTTCAAAACATTATTTATTCACTACTGTGTCAACTGAAGCAGTGTGTCGTAGGAATGGATCTACAGCATGAAATCGCAGAGCCACTCACGTGACTCCGAAGTAAAGTAGTAAGATTAAATGAGAACTTACCAGTTTGATGTTTGATCTTTATTTTATAAGGAGTTACGTTGAGGGATTACGTGCCCTCCGCTCCTGGCACTCATAATCGCAAAGATCATCTGGTAGTTCTAGTCTTCTGAGTCTTAATATATCACTTTGACTATAGTTACTGTGTTTTTACGCCACTGCTTTGAAGTATGACGCGCATGCGCCTGACGGGGCTTCTTCACGTAAACCCTCATCGTAACTCCTCATAAAATATAGATCAAACTTCAAAATGGTAAGTTCTCATTTAATCTTACTATTATATTTCTAAGACACACTGCAACTCAGTCTGTAGAAGGGACCCAACCTGAAGAATCAGTCCGAAGCAGGGTCCCAACCCGAAACATCACCTATCCATGTTCTCCAGAGGTGCTGCCAGACTCGTTAAGTTACTCTAACACCTTGTGTCCTTTTTTCTGTAAACCAGCATCCACAGTTTTGTGTTTCTCCATGGAAAAGTATAGCACAAGAACAGACTGATAGGCCCTCAAAGTGTGTGCCGAATAGGATGCCAAACTAAACTAATCTCTTCTGCATGCATGCGATCCATACCCCTCCGTTTCCCGCATATCCATGAGCCTATCTAAAACCCTCTTAAACTCTATTAACGTATTTGCCTCCATTACAGCGCCTTCCAAGCACCAAACACCCTCTCTGTAAAACACTTGTCATGCACATCTCCTTTAAACCTTGTCCATTTAACCTTAAAGCTAAGCCTTCTAGTCTTTGACATTTTCATCCTGGGAGAAAGGTTCTGACAGTAGTAATATGAATTGGGGAAGAGGTCAAGTAATGTACATGTCTAAACCAAATGCAGCTTTTAAGTCTAAAGGGACTGGGAATTTGAGAAGCTGATTTATGTCTGAGGATATCTAGTTCAACTGAATCAGTCATACTGCTCACCAGGATCTCAGGAATGACTATTCTCTCCCTCATTGTTATATCCTCAATAGCTTAATAGGTCAGATTTGCTTCCTGCAGGAATCCTGACATTTCTTCCTGCCTCAGCCACAATATATCTCCCCTTTACAAGAAGAGGCTACCTTACAATGCAATGTAGCTTTGTGTGGTTGGTGGTCGCAGCATAATACTTATATTACTAATAATCAAAGTCCTGGCTTATTGATCAGAGAAATGAGTATGAATCCCACAACAGCTGAAGAGGAATTTAAATTCAATGACTTAAATACATTTTCAATAAAAAGTTATTACCATTTGCTGTGTCTGCCGATACTGAATTGTTGTAAAACTCATCTGGATCACGCCTGTAGTTCACAGAAGGAAACCTGCCTCGTCATTGATCTCTCATTCTTTTACACCTCACGGAAATGGTTTAGCAAGATAATCAATTCCCTGGGTAAGTACGGATGACGTTAAATTCCTTCCTTTCCAACAGTGGCCCACATCCTTTGGCGAATAAGAAGGATGTAGGGTCCCTCACGATACACCGGCGGTACAAATCAATCATGCAAACAGCAGCACAGATTTGGCAATCGATGTGTCTGCATTAATCACACATCGTCCTTGCAGCAACCAGATTTGGGACATATCTAACTCAGCCTCAGCCCCAGCTGAGCTAGATTATTAGACCAGGTGAGACAGAGGTTCACATGCACCTCCTCCAACCTCATCAACTGCATCCAGTCTTCCCAGTATGGCCTCCTGCACATAGGTGAGACCAAGTGTAGTACTGGGTCTCTCAGTTGCTAACCATTTCAATTCACCTTCCAAGAGACAAGAGACAAGAGACATTTATTGTCCCATGCACCAAATGGTACAGTGAAACTTGTGGTCACCATGCAGCCATACAACTAAAAAAAGAACACAGAACAGTATAGTCTTTAACACAAATATTCCCACACAGCTGAATCAAGGTTTCCCACTGAGGGAAGACACCAAAGTTCAGTCATCCTCCTCTGTTGTTCTGTTCCCATTCCCAAACTGACCTTTCTGTCATGGGCCTCCTTCATTGCTAGAACAGCACCACATATTCTCTTTGAGTAGCTTTCAACTCAAGGGTATGAACATTGAATTCTCCAATTTTAAGCAAGCCTTCCCTGCCCTCCTCTTGCTTCCCCACATTCCCTTCCCAACCCTCCTCCTCCTCTGTGTCCCACCCAAACTTGCACCTGTTTCTCCCCAGCCCATTGCCCTCCAACTACATTCCTTCCTCTGGCTTCATGTTTTCTCATTATTAAGCAGATAGGAGTGAATTAGGAGTGAGTTTTAGGAGTGAATAACCAAACCAAATATTGGAGCAAAAACACAATGAGGAAACAAGGCCATGGTAGTGCAAGTGGTGTTCTGTTGCTGAGGTAGAATTGATTCTAAAGAATCTTCTAAGATTGTGAAGTAGGGTCTCAACTCAAAACATCACCAATCCATGTTCTCTGTCTGACCTGCTGACTTACTCCAGCACTTTGTGCTGCTTTAAGATTGTGCAAGTCGGTTGAATAACTAGGAAAGTAACTGCTCCTGAACCAGGTGAGTGGGACTTCAGGCTTCTGTACATCCTGCCCGATGGCAGCAGCTAGAAAAGGATATTGGCCGAATGGTGGGGATCCTTGATGATAGATTCTGCCTTCCTGAGCCAGTGCCTCATGCACATGCTTTGGTGGTGAAGTTCCTGCTTAGATACAAAGCTGTACGGTTATTTGCCCCTTATCTGGTTTATTACTAAGATATCTGTACAGTTCTAATGAAAGGATTGATGCATGATTTGGACCTGAAGCATTGACCATATCTTTGCCTCCATAAATGGTGCTTGACCCATTGAAGTTATCCAGCGCTTTGTTTTTTGCCTCATATTCCACCATCTCTTGCATCTTAAGAAAAGGGCTTTTTCCTCAAAATAAAATTCTCCGATACCTAAAATCTCTCTTGCTTGGTATCATCTATAAAACTCTGCTGCATTCTCTTCCTGTCCTTGATACCTCCAGTAAAATAAGATAACCAAACATATCAAAATTAAACAATTCTGTAGATTATTCCAGGATTCTTTAAAAAATTGATGTATTCATCTGTAATTGGAGAAGTAAACAACTTAAAAATATAGCTTCCTTTTCTTAGAGCACCAACAATCCATAGCACCTCACAGTATGTTTTCAATCATAGGTTCAAGGTGAAGGGGAAAAGATTTAATAGGAATCTGAGCGGTAGCTTTTCACACAAAGGATGGTGGATGTATGGAGCAAGCTGCCACAGGAGGTAGTTGAGGCTGGTGTGGGCAGGTTGGGCCAAAGGGCCTGTTTCCACACTGTGTCACTCTATGATTCTATGACCAAAACCAACATAACACGGTGCTATAGCAGTATTATGATTTCCACGATAACAACATTTAACCGCAATTAAATTAGTTTGTTTCTTTGCAGCTGACGATTGTGTTGACCAGATATTCAAATAGCTGATTGCCAAGTGGAATATAAAATGTAAACTAATTCTATCATCAACATCGTTCAAGTATTTATTCACTACTGTTCATATCCCAACCGCAATAGTCTCTGGCATCGCAATATTTGGAAATCCCGCCAGTTCATCATTTGGCTCATCTCTTCATTGACGTAGTCCTCATTTACGTAATAACCACCTGTAGATCTGTCGACTCACAAAGTTGTCCGTGTATTAACATAGAAACATAGAAACATAGAAAATAGGTGCAGGAGTAGGCCATTCGGCCCTTCGAGCCTGCACCGCCATTCAATGTGATCATGGCTGATCATCCAACTCAGTATCCCGTACCTGCCTTCTCTCCATATCCCCTGATCCCTTTAGCCACAAGTGCCACATCTAACGCCCTCTTAAATATAGCCAATGAACTGGCCTCAACTACCTTCTGTGGCAGAGAATTCCAGAGACTCACCACTCTCGGTGTAAAGAATGTTTTCCTCATTTCGGTCCTAAAGGAATTCCCCCTTATCCTTAGACTGTGACCCCTTGTTCTGGACTCCCCCAACCTCGGGAACAATCTTCCAGCATCTAGCTTGTCCAACCCCTTAAGAATTTTGTATGTTTCTATAAGATCCCCCCTCAATCTTCTAAATTCCATCGAGTACAAACCGAGTCTATCCAATCTTTCCTCATATGAAAGTCCTGACATCCCAGGAATCAGTCTGGTGAATCTTCTCTGTACCCCCTCTATGGCAAGGATGTCTTTCCTCAGATTTGGAGACCAAAACTGTACGCAGTACTCCAGGTGTGGCCTCACCAAAACCCTGTACAACTGCAGTAGAACCTCCCTGCTCCTATACTCAAATCCTTTCGCTATGAATGCTAACATACCATTTGCTTTCTTCACTGCCTGCTGCACCTGCATGCCTACTTTCAATGACTGGTGTACCATGACACCCAGGTCTCGTTGCATCTCCCCCTTACCTAATCTGCCACCATATTAAGGAAGTTTGGATCGGTGTGTGACCATAGGTGGCTTCCCCAGTTTAGGAACACTAGGTTCAGGAACATGAATAGGAATTGTACATGGAGCCAGGATCTGGAGTGCACATACGTTTTGTGATGAAATTCAGTAGGTTCTGTTTCCCTTTAAACTCGCAAAGATCCCTACAAACTTCAACCACTCAAATTACTTAAAGGAAGATGCAAACAGAGAAAGTTCATGGGTGGCCAAGTGAATGGTCTAAAGTAACATCTGTTCATTTACGTATTGCTCTGCGGGTCAAGTATTCCTAAGATGTAAACTGAAAGTACAGGACTCAATGATTCAATTCAATTCAACGATTCAATGGTACTTTATTGTCACATGCATCTAGCTACGGTGAAATGCTTTTTTTTACATACAACCCGGTGAAATCATACAGCATACATCATAAAGGAGGCTAGTAAAAGATTCTTTAGGTATGTGAAAAGGAAAATATTTTCCTTGCCACAAACTCTTTGAATCACTTCCCTCTGGAAGGCGACTCTGGACTGTCAAAGTTGCCAGAGCCAGACATAACACAAGTTTTTTCCACAAGTAGTAGCTGTAAGTAACCAAAATCTGTAGCCTCCTTTTTATAGCTCTGGTATTTTATTTAATTCACATGTTTAATTGATAATGTTTTATTATTAATGTTTAATGTTTCATGTGTCATTCCTAACTGTCACTGTATGTCATGTTGTCACTTGCGAGTCGAACACCAAGGAAAATTCCTTGTATGTGAATACTTGGCCAAAAAACGTATTAATTAATTAATTCATTCATTCATTCATTCATTGAGACAAATGTGGCTCCCTTGAAGATAATAAACAGGTGAATTTATTATGGGTGACCAATGAAATGGCAAACGCGTTGGACAGGTACTTTGGTTCTGTCTTCACTAAGGAAAACACAAACAATCTCCCAGATGTACTAGGGTCAGAGGATCTCGGGTGACGGAGGAACTGAAGGAAATTCACATTAGTCAGGAAATGGTGGTGGGTAGACTGATGGGACTGAAGGCTGATAAATCCCCAGGACCTGATGGTCTGCATCCCAGGGTACTCAAGGAGGTGGCTCTAGAAATCGTGGACGCATTGGTGATCATTTTCCAATGTTCTATAGATACTGGATCAGTTCCTGTGGATTTGAGGGTAGCTAATGTTATCCCACATTTAAGAAAGGAGGGAGAGACAAAGCAGTGAATTATAGACCAGTTAGCCTGACATTGGTGGTAGGGAAGATTATTAAAGATATAATAGTGGCACATTTCGATAGCAGTAACAGGATCTGTCCATGTCAGCATGGATTTACGAAGGGGAAATCTTGCTTGAATGATCTTCGGGAATTTTTTTAGGATGTAACAAGTAAGTATGTTACAAAACTTACCTTCAGCGGCGCTGTAGTTCTGTCACTGGCCGTGTGCGCGACTTTGGAACCTTGGGGGTGGGGGGGGGCGATTAAAATGCCATTTTCTCCTGCCTGTCCGAGATATATTTTTTCGGGCTACTACTTGATGCTGAATAATCGTTCCGACTACCGTTCTGTGATTTTTTTTTTAAACCGAGGGACAAGCTAAGCACTGGAGTAAAATAAAAATCTACTTCTAACGCTGTCAATGCCGACAATGGGACAGATTTCCCGTCCGGGACAAATAATAAGGTAAGTCGTTTATTTTACATAAACTTGCTTCTTAGGATTACTTAAATCAAAATTTCATCAGCGAAAATGTGATTATGTAAATATATGAACTGGCAGTGTTTTTCCTGCCGATATGGGGTTTAAATTCACCGCAAACCGCAACGTTCCAATCAATCACGTTCTCACTCGCAAGATGATTAAAATGGCCATTAATTTACAGGAATTAAACACTAAATTCCTTTCATTTGGCCTATAAATGAATGACAATAAGATTTAAAAATCATGTTATATTGTGAATTCTTGTGTGAATGTTATTTGGACACTTAGGCTATTTAAAAATGTTAACCTTTTCTTAAGAAATGGATATATGTTTAGATCTAGTAATTGAATTTTGTAATTAGCTACAATTAGGTAATTAACTAATTATATGCTTTAATTTCAGGTCATCCAAGTAAGATTGTTTCATATTTGTTTCAGAATGCTTCAATCTATAATAACTGAAAATTTCATTCATTTCTCTTAATGTTTAAGAAAGTTATGGGCTTTTGACTGTCCTCGATCATAGATTTTGAGTTAAGTCAACGGAAAAGCAATAGAGAACGATGCTAATTTCAGAGTATGAAAATGGCCATAACCTTTTTAATACTGAAGATATGAAAGTGAATTAGGTGTCAAATTAAACTTCTTTTTATGCTTCATCTGATGGGATAAATTGCAGACTTGATTTTTAAAATCTCAAAATGTTGTAACATTGCTATAACAAGTAAACTGGATAAGGGAGAGTCAGTGGATGTAATGTAACTGGACTTTCAGAAAGCCTTTGATAAAGTTCCACACAGGAGATTAGTGGGAAAAATTAGAGCACGTGATATTTGGGGTAGGGTATTGACATGGATAGAAAATTGGTTGGCAGACAGGAAACAAAGTGTACGAATTAACCGATCCCTTTCAGAATGGCAGGTAGTGACAAGTGGGGTGCTGTAAGGCTCGATGCTGGGACTGCAGCTATTTACAATATACATTAATGATTTTGATGAAGGAATTAAAAGTAACATTATCAAATTTTCAGATGACACAAAGCTGAGTGGCAGTGTGAACTATGAAGAGGATGCTATGAGGATGCAGGATGACTTGAGCAGGTTGGGTGAATGGGCAGATGCATGGCAGATGCAGTATAATGTGGATAAATGGAAGGTTATCTGCCTTGGTGGCAAGAACAAGAATGCAGATTATTATCTGAATGGTGTCAGATTAGGAAAAGGGGATGTGCAACAAGACCCGAGTGTCCTTGTACATCAATCACTGGAAGTAAGCGTGCAGGTACAGCAGGCAGTGAAGAAAGCTAATGAAATGTTGGCCTTCATAATCAGAGGAGTTGAGTATAGGAGAAAATAGGTCCTTCTGCAGTTGTCCAGGGCCCTGGTGAGACAACACCTGGAGTATTGTGTGCAGTTTTGGTCTCCTAATTTGAGGAAGGACATTCTTCCTATTAATGGAGTGCAGCGTACGTTCACGAGGTTAATTCCCGGGATGGCTGAACTGTCATATGATGAAAGAATGGAATGACTGGGCTTATATTCACTGGAATTTCGATGAGAGGGAATCTTATAGAAACATATAACATTATTAAGGGATTGTACATGCTAGATCACATCACCTCCAGACTCCCCTCCACACTCGACCCATACCAGTTTGCTTACAGGCCAAACCGCTCCACAGAGGACGCTATATCCTCCGTGCTCCATCTGAGCCTGGAACATTTAGAGGAGAAAAACACCTATGTGCGAATGCTGTTCGTGGATTTCAGTTCAGCATTCAACACCATTGTCCCACAGCACCTGATAAGCAAACTGGTTCCATTGGGCCTCGGCACCCCCATGTGTAACTGGCTACTGGACTTCCTCACTGACAGACCTCAGTCTGTGAGGGTTGGAAATAACACCTCCAATACCATCTCTCTAACCACCGGCTCCCCTCAGGGCTGTGTCCTGAGTCCACTGCTGTTCACCCTGATGACTCACGACTGTTGTGCCAGGTTTAGTACAAACCACATCATGAAGTACGCAGGTGACACAACAGTGGTGGGCCTCATCAGGGACGACAATGAGCTGGCTTACAGGGAGGAGGTGAAACAACTGGTGGACTGGTGCAATACGAACAACCTGATCCTGAATGTCGAGAAAACAAAGGAGATTATCGTCGACTTCAGGAAAACCCGGCACAGTCCCACACCACTTCACATCAATGACAGCGATGTGGAGGTGGTCAGTAGCACAAAGTTCCTGGGGGTGCAGATCACTAACAGTCTGACCTGGTCGACTAACATCTCATCAACTGTTAAGAGAGCGCAGCAGCGGTTGCACTTTCTGCGCCGGATGAGAAGAGCTCATCTCCCCATCCCATCCTCACTACTTTCTACAGGGGCACCATAGAGAGTATTCTGACCAGCTGTATCTCTGTCTGGTTTGGGGACTGTAGAGCCTCCGACTGGAAGTCTGTGCAGAGAGTGGTGAGGACAGCGGAAAAAATCATCGGGACCTATCTCCCCTCAATCGGGGATATTGCGACCAAACGCTGTGTGTCTAAGGCCAGCAGTATCATAAAGGACCCCACACATCTCCATCACGGACTGTTCACTCTGCTGCCCTCGGGAAAAAGATACCGCAGCATAAGGAGCAGAACATCAAGGTTCCGCAACAGCTTCTTCCCATGAGCCATCAGACTCCTGAATGCCATGTAAATGGGCTGCCACTATTGTCTATTTATCCTTTTCATACATACCTATCCTTCGGTTAATTTATTGTGTTGCAAATGCAACGTAATTTCGTTTGGAACTGCATATATCAATGTATTTCTAAATGACAATAAAGTTTGTTTGACTTTGACTTTTTTAGATGCAGGAAGCATGTTCCCAATGTTGGGGGAAGTCCAGAACCAGGAGCCACAGTTTAAGAATCAGGGGTAGGCCATTTAGAACTGAGATGAGGAAAAACATTTTCACCCAGAGTTGTGAATTTCTGGAATTCTCTGCCTCAGAAGGCAGTGGAGTCCGATTCACTGGATGCATTCTAAAGAGTGTTAGATAGATGGATAATAAGCCATGATTACATTGAATGGCAGTGCTGGGTCGGAGGACGGAATGGCCTACTCCTGCACCTATTTTCTATGTATCTATGCAGCAGACTTCACCAAGGCAACACACGAGTCGCCACATTTCTGGCTCCAACAAAGATACCAGCTCCCTCATTGTTCTCAGTGCCCCCCCCCCCCCCCCCCCCCGTCGGGAAATGGATTTTAGATTTTATTGATTCACACTCAATAACACGCTACATATATTGAAAGTGCCAAATGCTGCCTATATTTTTCGTTTATGAGGAATTGATATTCAAATTGTTTAGATTTCTTTAATAGTTAATTATCTTTTTCACTATCCCCTTACCATTTTATCTATCACAATAACCTCAGTCATATTATTAAACTGAATTTTAATTGAAACTTATGTATAAAGATACAGTTGAATGCACAATATATATGAGGAAAAAATAGAACAAAAACGAAGGAAAGTTTGTTATTATTCGTGTGAATAATATACGATTGATTACATTATGCCTAAATAGCTTTTGCAGTAATTGATAATCATATCATATTCATTATAATTACTGTCTTTGACTTTGTTTAAATTTATCAAGAGAACTTAAAAAAATTGCTATGCATATTTACTCGTTTCTATTTCTATATTTTTTCAGTGCACATTATAGCTGGATTAGAAAATGAGGAGATGTCCATGCTATCAATATAATGCAGACAATTATCCAATTGGGTTGGGAATTAAAGTCAGGTGCGGCAGACCGGGCGGCATGGTGGCCTGGCAGTAGAGCAACTATCTTACTGCACCAGGGACCCGGATTCAATTCTGACCACGGGTGTTGTCTGTATGGAGTTTATACGTTCTTCCCGTGACCTGTGTAGGTTTTCTCCGAGATTGTCGGTTTTTGCCCACACTCCAATGACGTACAGGTATGTAAGTTAATTGGCTTGGTGTAAATGTAAATTTGTCCCTAGTGTGTGTAGGGTAGTGTTAATGTGTGGGGATTGCTGGTTGGTGCTGACACGGTCGGCCCAAGGCCCTGTTTCCATGCAATGTCTCTAAAGTTAAAAAAACTGAAAAACAAGATTTGTATTTGGATAGAGGTTTTGGAATCAGAGACCCATTGCTGTTGAAAAATCTTTGAGTTGGGGGGTAAGACGAAAATCAGAGTGATTGGGAGACAGTCGCTGGAGTGTTGGTTGGTTATCCCTCTTGGGTGCAGGTAAGTAATTAATTGACCTGGCAAGCATCAGTCGGGAGTGCACTGCAAAGCCCATGTTATCCAGGGAGTCTCCAACAATGGAAATTTTAGGACAATGTAGTCCATTTTCCCCTGTTCGAAGGAAAATTGCACAAGGAATGACAGTATCTTATGCAACTCTGAAATAATATTAAAACTTCAAATGACTTGCTGCAAGAAGAGCCCAGTTAAATATCCCAGAAAAATAGTTGTATTTCGCTCGTGAAAAGAAAATGATCCCTGTCTGCCTAATAATGAGGAAGGGCATCATGCTATTCATTTCTTAGGCATTTACGTCAAACCTTTGCTTAGGAATAGTGTGAAAAGTGGAATGAAGGAACGCAGGCAAGCGGATAACGGATTGTAGGTGTCAAATCTATCAGAAGGTTAGAGATGCATTTGAAACATGGCATACAAAATGGCCCTTTCAATTTGCCAAGTGTTCTTCTTGCTTTTTGCAATTGCTATACTGTAGATGAAGCTACTTGTTTCTTAAAAGTAGTTCCTTATCTGGGTGAATCGTTTGCTGAATAATCTGAATTTTTGTAATGCCAGAGGACAAATGCCTTGAAAAAATAACCAATAAAATATTATTTTTGGAAAATGGCAGTTAAATAGCAGAGTCAAAATTCAATCAGTTTGTGTAAAGTCAAGACTAAATAATTTCTGCAATGATCAGCCAGAAGGAAAGAAAAGTAAAAGTGTAAAATAACAGACAAGGGAATCTCAGTCAGACATGGTGACCTCGTGGTGGAGGTTAATTAGGTTTGTATGAACAGGGCGTCTCATTTCAATACATATTGAAGAATATTAGGGCAAGTCCTTTCACTAGCACTGGAACTGATCATTGTGAGGCATAAAATACTTAATGTCAGAAATAAATTATTAGATCAAAATGTTCTTTATTATAGCTAAAATTGACAATTTCAGCTACCGTTTTCTTTGTCTTCCAAGAACCAAAGCTCTCCTCATCAAAATATTCATGAAGAAACCATCCATTTAGTATTTTCATGAAAACTACATTTTGTTCTTTTATTTGATCTTTCATTCTGCTTCTTGTTAGTTAATAACACATCTGCTCAGGAAGGAACAGTAACAGTGTTCTTGTAGCCAAATTGGTAAGGTGCTGTGTTTCTTGCGTGTCTGTGTAAATGGCATTGCAGATGGCTTGTGTTCTGTATTGAGTTCTAGGTGCTGCGTTTGGGTCACTAACATAATTGATAAACATCTTTTTGGGGTACCACTCTTTGTGTTCATCTGAATGTTTGCCTGTGAACAGCTTTTATGCCGTTACAACAAGACAGAGATTCTATGAACCAGTGGGGTTACTGCATGCAACTCAGGGCCTTATCATCATTTGAACTGAGGAAAGAAATCTCGTAACAAATACCAACCCCGATACTTTGGATGTGTGAGGGAATGCCAGAAATTTAGCAGCCAGCTGTGAAGAATATGAAGGGTTCCGACCCTAAATGTCACCCATCCTATTTCTCAAGAGATAGCGCCTGACCTGCTGAGTCACTCAAGCACTTTGTGTATACCTTTGGTATAAACCAACATCTGCAGTTCCTTCCTACACATCCAAAATAAGGCTTCAGGTGAGATAGCAGTCATTGATAAATTGGCATGTGTTTGTGTCACCTGTTGATAATCGCTCATTGGTAAAATTACTTTATCGAAACCTCAAACCCCACTAGTTAATAAATTATGAGAAAGGGTTTTTCGATACAGGCCTCAAAAACATCGGCAACAATTTCAGCACTTATAAAACATCATATACACTACTGTTTCTTAATAAATTTACATCATATAATATAATTTTGCAGCAAATTAATTCAAAAGCTTAAAAGATCATGTAGTCAAGGCATCGACCGAGGAGTTCCATGTCTAGCTAGTCCCTATGATCATCAATGTTATCTTGCAATCATGAAACTGCACATAAAATTTCATGATTTGGACCTGTTTATATGCACAGAGATGTTAGGCAGTTAATAGACAATAGACAATATACAATAGGTGCAGCATGTAGGCCATTCAGCCCTTCAAGCCTGTACCACCATTCAATGTGATCATGGCTGATCATACACAATCAGTACCCCATTCCTGCCTTCTCCCCACATCCCCTGAATCCGCTATCTTTAAGAGCTCTATCTAACTCCCTCTTGAAAGCATCCAGAGAACCGGCCTCCACCGCCTTCAGAGGCAGAGAATTCCACAGGGAATATCTAGGATATTCAGCTATTGTGGACAAATGTTATAATGCAGATGTTGTAATATAGCATAAATATATGTTATAATATAACATTACAATATTAAATATGATTTAAAAAATGAATCAATAAGCACTGAAAACCATACAATACATTCACTGTGCCAAATGCTGAAGATCATAATCCCTGAGTTTATAAGAAATTTACAATCTGCAATTGAAATTCAAATGCTTTTGATTTTTCCATGTTAATTACGTTTTATCCAGCCTCTCCATACCCTTTTCCCAACCAGAACAGCCCACATGGGATAAAATTCAACTAAACCTTAATTGAAGCTATTGTATGAAGGGCATCAGTTTAATGCACAGTGTATAAAAGTGGAAAACCAGAACTGAAAAGAACAAAAATAATGCCACTATAATGTGAATTCTAAGTAACCAGTAATTTTATGTTTGTACAGCTGTTACATAATTAATAAATCAGATTCATTTTAATTCATATTCTTTGCTAATGCAGGATAAGTCTCTGCAACCTTAGAGACTCCATCTGTTTACACGTGAGATTACAGAGATAATCTTAAATTAAAAAGTAAAAGCATGAGCAAAGAATCCAAAGCACCCCCTCCCCCCAACCCCTTGCATCTCATCAATAAAACATTGAGAGAAAATTACAATAACCTTGGGCTATAATCAAAATCTGATTGTCTCTCACTCATCCTAAATGGTCAGCCACTATGGGTTTGTGACTCATTCAGATCCTGGGCACTATTGTTTTGTTTGAATGATGTGAATAAAGCCAAAGATTGAAATACTGCTGTTTTGTGTTAAATAAAGCACCATGACCTATAGCCTTGGTTTTGCTGATTAATTATTGATATCTTTATTAATAGCAGAGAGAGATAATAATGAGTTGTAAAAAAAGCCCTGATGGTAAATTTCCATTGAATAAATTGAAGATAATGATTAAAACTGACCTCTGTGCTCTGTCGTTTTAAGTCCTGGGGACAATATTTAACAATTTCTTCAACTCCACTCAAATTCTAGGGACTTTTTCATAGCAATGTGAGACTTTATTCCTTTGTAAAATGCATAACTTTTTCCTGTACCAGGGGCTGCCACAAAGGAAGTCCTGGTGGGCTGCTTCCTGCAGGCGGGGAGCTCAGAAGCTGCCGAGCTCGTCCCCCGAATGCCAGAGAGTTGATGATGATGGAGCCATGGACGACGACGGATGAGAGGAGTGGGCCGGTCAGAGAGGGACCGGGGTTTTGCCTCCAGCGTCTTCAAGTTCAGCTTGTAGGAGGCACCCCTGGGACACTATGATGATCGGGCGAGGAGAGGTCGCCCGATCCAGGTCGACGAAGGTGGCCCTGCAGCAGCTTGAGCTTACCTGGGCTTACCTGGATCGGGCGCCACTCAACAAGAATGCTGCAACACCCACATCCCATGAACAATTGAATGGACATAAACCTATTTAGAGCTGTAGAGTCATAGAGTTATACAGCGTGGAAACGTACCCAACATAACCACACCAATCAACAAGTCCCATCTACATTAGTATCATCTACCTGCATTTGCCCCATGTCCCTCTAGGCCTGTCCTATCCATGTACCTGTCTAAATGTTTGTTAAATGTTGCAATAGTAACTGTCTAAATTACCTTCTCTGGCAGCTCGTTCCATACACCAACCACCCTTTGAGTGACAAAGTTACCCCTCAGATTCCAATTGAATCTCCCCCCCTCACCTTAAACCTGTCCTCTAGTTTTTGATCCCCCTACTGTAGATCTTTGGACCTTTATCATGATGTAAGGCTTCAGTTATTACAACAGCTGAAACACAATACCTTCTCTGGGAAAGAGTCTCTACATCTACCCGATCATACCTCTCATGATTTTGTTCACCTCTAAAAGATCACCCCTCATCTTCCTGCACTCCAAGGAATAGTCCTAGCCTTCTCAACCTCTCTCTTTAGCTCAGACCTTAAAGTCCTGGCAACATCCTCGTAAATCTTCTCTTTTCAGGATAACCAAATAAGGCATCTAATTTGTAATATTTTTCTTGTCTGGATCTGAACATAGTTAAAGAGGTTTATGCCACACTTTGACACACACATCAATATATTAAAAAAAAACTCATTTCACATTAACCGAGCAAAATGAATTGCTCATTGAATTTACCCTTATAAGCACTACACATTTATTCAGTGGTTTTATCTTTCAGAGGCTATCTTGCAAAGATATCCAATTTGCTTTTGGGTATCAAACAAGAATGCTCTCTGAATGTGTGTAAAGCTACATTCATTATTAATCAAAAGTTAGAGGAGGATGGAAAAATGCTTTTTCATTGATTCACAAAAGAGGAAAAAACTATGTTTGAAGCAAAATAATTTGTGAGTGCCACCAACATTTTCTGATACAATAGAATATGAAATTACTGACAATAAACATTTAAAATATTTGAGAGATCTGTTGAATATTTTCAAGTGTTCAGATAGAACAGTTTTTATTACAGATTCTGAGAAGCAGTAATATTTCCTGCAAAATACTGACAAAAGGCCTTTGGTCATTGGTTCCATAAAAAAATCATTATAAAGAAAATACATTCCACGCTCATTTCTCTCACCTTCAATCCACCTGTTTTCATACATTAGTAATTGCCTTAGAGGACAGCAGTAACCTGCTCTCAATTATCTCTCAAATCAGATTTCACTGAAACATGAAAGGTTTCTTGAAAGACTTGACCTTGTTTTCTAATCAGTAAGAACAGATTATCATGGGAAGAACTAAAGACTAGTATCAAACCCTTTGATGCAACTGAAAGGTTGCATCACTATTTCTGCAGCTGTTTTTTTTCGTAGATAGACAATGCTTATTTTAAATAATGCAAGTATGTACGTTTGAGTAAGGATATTGATAATGATCCCATGTTCTTGCTCACATTAGGGGAGCTGTAAAAGTAGGAATTCTTAAAACAAACTTGCCTTCATTTTGAGGCAGTACTGGCTCGAAGGGCCGAATGGCCTCCTCCTGCACCTATTTTCTATTTTCCATTTCAAGCCAAACTGAGAAGGCCACATTGGCAGGTAATGAAATTTGATGATTTAATGGCAAGAATGCAAGATAGAAACATAAAAACAGAAAATAGATGCAGTAGGCCATTCAGCCTTTCGAGCCAGCACTACCATTCAATATGATCATGGCTAATCATCCAAAATCAGTATCCCATTCCTGCTTCCTCCCTATATCCCTTGATTTTGTTAGCCCTAAATTCTGTCTGTCTGTCTGTCTGTCTGTCTGTCTGTCTGTCTGTCTGTCTGTCTGTCTGTCTGTCTGTCTGTCTGTCTGTCTGTCTGTCTGTCTGTCTGTCATCGTCTATCTGTGCGTGATTGTGTGTGTATTTGTATCTTCGCCAAAACGCTACGCGGTAGCACTGAACTTTTTACAGAATCTTACATTTTCCAGGTCGTCATGATAATCAGGTTTCCTTCAGATTTGATATTATATTTCAAAAGCTATTGATATTTAATTTTTTTAAAAGCCAACTGAAAAAATTACGTCCTTTGACAGGTAGATTTACACGGTAGCGCTAGAATGTTTGCAGAACCTTACTCAACTTTGTCCCGTGGTCATTCCTGTCAACTTTCCTTCATATTTGATGTTATATTTGCAAAACTGCGGTCGGGCCTCCTTGTTCCTATACTCAAATCCTCTCGCTATGAAGGTCAACGTGCAATTTGCTTTATTCATTGTCTTCTGTACCTGCATGCTTACTTTCAGTGACTATGTACCCAGGTTTCATTGCACCCCCCCTTTTCCTGCTTAAACATTTCATTGCACCCCCTCCATTTTCCTAATCTGACACTATTCAGATAATAATATGCCTTTTTGTTCTTGCCATTATCATTTTATAACTCTTATTTCTTAAGTGACAACTATCCAGATTAAAGATGAGCAGACAAAATGCATAGAAAAGTACTGCTGGTTCAAACTAAAGATAGACTCAAAAAGCTGGAGTAACTCAACGGAACAGGCAGCATCTCTGGCAAGGAATCTGTGACGTTTTGGGTCTCAAACCGAAACGTCACCCATTCCTTCTCTCCAGAGATGCTGCCTGTCCCACGTATTTAGTGTATTAAGGTGAGCAACTGTTTTGATGGGAATGCAGGGACAAAAGCCATTATGGCTGAAGGGCAAAGCCTTAAGGGCCTGTCCCACCAGCATGCAACTCTATGCGATGAGCGCGACCTAATGTGGTCGCTTGAGCCGTCCGGCATCGCGGGGCCGGTCCCACTTCGATCGCCGGAGCCGTGCGGAATTGTGCGGAGTTCGTCCCGACATCGCGCGGGGCTCCGAAAAACTGACTATGTTCAAAAATTCCTCGCGGCAACGGCTTGTCAGCTTGCAGTCGCATTGACGCATTACACACTGCCTCAACGTCGTGCCTCCATGACCCTCTCTGTAGGTGCCTCCGTGACCCTATCTGTGTGTGGCTCCGTGGCCCTCTCTGTGTGTGCCTCTGTGCCCCTCTCTGTGTGTCCCTCTCTGTCCTGGCGAACTTACCTTTAAGACTTCGCTCCACGTTCGCTGCACTTTGCGCCGCGTTACGCCACTCACCCGACCTCCGCGCGGCCCCTGCTGCCGGTTTGGTCGCGCTCATCGCATGGAGTTGCATGCTGGTGGGACAGGCCCTTTATGAAGCAACAGTGATGGGAGAGATGAAAGGCTGGACATACGATTCTCTAACACCTTTCCTCCTCAATACTCCCAGTCCTGCTTGCTGATAAATTGGACTGCTCTTAAACTTTATACAACACTATTAAGAATAATTGAGATCTGGTTGTTCAAGCTTTGGGAGATATCTATGGCAGGTGACATTTATTAAAAAATAACACTACTTTATCAGCACTTAACTGTTGTTAATGTGCAAATTAGATTGCATATCCACTGGTAAATGAGTCAATATCAAGAGTGTTTTATTATCATATGTCCCATTTTGAACAATGAAATTCTTACTTGCACAACAGAACATGTAAACTACAAAATAAAGGAGGAAAGAAATGTCAGTGTGTATATATATATAAAATCATAATAATGTAGTGAGCTGGATGTTGCTTTCCAAAATGCAAACAAATGCCAATGCTTGAAATGAAAGAAAAATAGAAAATGCTGGAGTTACTCAAAAGGTCAGATATCATTTGTGGTGGGAGAAACAGTTACCATTTTATGAAAGGTAATCAACTTGAATCTTTAATACTGTTTCCTCTTTCATAGATATTGGCCTCCAAGTTGCCCATATCCCCCAAATATACATGATACTGAAATTGTACCTAAACACTGAAGAAGTGTTCCGACGCAAAACTTTGTCTATCCATTCCCTCCACAGATGCTGCCTGTTCCGCTGAATTTCTTCCAATACTATATTTTGTTCACGATTCCAGCATCTGCAGTTCCTTATATCTCCAAAACACTTGAGTTTGAAATATATTGGACAGTTTGACGCTGCTGAACTCTGAAGTCTGAAGAAAGGACCCGACCTGAAACATCATATGTCCCAGTTCTCCAGAAATGCTGCCTGACCCGTTGAGTTACACCAGCACTTTGTGTCCTTTTGTGTAAGCCAGCATCTGCAGTTCCTTGTTTATTCATTAACTATCTATATGATTAATGATAGATAATAATATGATTGCTTCAAGTGAAAGAAAAAAATGCTGGAAATAATCTGTAGCCTCTGAAGAGAAGGATTTAGTAATTCCGAAACATTTCTTTCTTTTTCTTTCCACTGATACTGCTCAAGTTATAGAATATTTCCAGTATATTTTCTGTTTCATTTCATGTTTCCAGTACATATTGTAACATGGTTTTGTATAATTGCTTGTTCTATTTACAAGATTTCAGTTCCCACATCAAGGGCACTGTGCCAACATTACTTTTACAGTGCAGTATGTCGCAAAAAGAAAATCCCATACAAAATCAGAGGCAAGTGAAAACATTGTAAATGTCTCTTGTTGCTCATTGAGTGCTGAGAACAATATCTCACTCATTACAATTACCAAGAGTCTAATTTAACTTTCCCTCTTACTAATTTCCACAGAAAGGAAACCAGGTGCACCACATTATCAGAAGCCAATTCAATATCATCCATTTTACACTTTTGATGCACATAAGAATAATGCATCCAACACAAAATCATTCACACAATTTACCTGACTAGTTGGATATTTTGGCACCTGTGTTCCCCCTGAAAAACAAAATCAGTATCTTTGAATTTCTAAAGATAGACACACAATGTCTAGGTGTCAGAGGGTATGGGGAGAAGTCAGGAGAATGGGGTTATGAGGGAGAGACAGATCA
Organism: Raja brachyura; assembly: GCA_963514005.1. Next base: position 42,772,173 of record OY740785.1, on the reverse strand, counting down.
GCCATGATTGAATGGAAGAGTAGACTTGATGGGCCAAAAGGCCTAATTCTACTCCTATTCCTTATGACCTTATGACGTTATGAAAATGCTGGAAATAATCAGTAGCATCTGAAGAGAGAGAGAGATCAAGACTTGGCAATCTAGAAAAAATCTTGCTTTTTCTTTCTGCTCATGCTGCCCAAGTTATAGAATATTTCCAGCATATTTTCTGTTTCATTTCATGTTTCCAGAACTTATTGTATGCAGGCGGCATCGCTGGAGAACATGGACAGGTGACTCTTCAGGTCGGGCCTTTTCTTCAGACTGATTGCATCGGGGAAGGTTGGCTGCTTTAATGAATCTGATGAAAGCAGCAAAATCAACACCTTGAATTTTGGATGAAGAGAGTGTGACAATAGACAGCAGAGATCAGAGAACAAACTCCTAACATGAGCCTAAGCTTGAATTACTTTTATTGAGGACATCATTGAACTCAAACAGTTTCAATTGATAATTTTGTCTCGGCAAAATTCCAAATTGTGAATGTTCAATGGGGCTTGTCTGTGGAATATCGTGTCCTTATAACTGACAGTTAGGCATAGGTTCTCATTGATAAAGATAAATAGCTAACACTCAAAGAAATTTTTTGCATCATTAACCATGGCGAATGTATAACCCAGCAGTGGGTGGAATTCATTCCCCAAGGAGATAAATCAAAATTATTTTCACTGCAGTGATTTCAGTAATACCCAAGGATGGCTAATAAGATGACTGAATTTTTTTAAATATTAAATGCATATTTTATGTAGTCTTTATCATTATCAATTGTTAATGGCAAAGAAATCAGGCCAGTTGGAAACACATTTGTGGTTTCCTTCCTGTAATTTTTCCTGTGATCATTTCTGGAGATAAGGAGTCTGTGAAGACATGTAAAGGCCTCATTTAGTTTTTACTGTTCGATAAAATGTTTACAATAATTGGCTAATTATCTCTGTTTAATTAAAGTTCAGATATGATGCATTTCATTATTTTTCAACAATTTAAGAGGCTAATTAAACTGTTACAGGAAATGAGGTGTAACTGGGGGGATATGTAAATCTCTGTAATCATATCTCTGTAATGTCGACAGCTTTGGTGATAATTGGTGAGATCTTAACATCATTGATTATTCTTTCGTTCAGTTATGATGTTGAACATTAAGCTATCTAGTTAGAAGGTTTGTAATAGTGTTGAAGATTGTCACTCATGGTCTTTGTACATCTTGTAATGAATGAATCCAGCAGGCTACGTCATACTTTTAAATAGACGTGCAACAAAACGGCAGATTGTTTCATTTGGATTTTTTACTTTAGTTTAGTTTAGAAATACAGTGCGGAAACAGGCCCTTCAGCCCACTAAGTCCGTGCCAACCAGTGATCCCCATACACTAGTACTATCTTACACACACTCGCAACAATTTACAAATATACCAAGATAATTCATCTACAAACCTGTTTTTGGAGTGTGAGAGGAAACCGAAGATCCCGGAGAAAACCCACACAGGTCACGGGGAGAATGTACAAATTCTGTACAGACAGCACCCATAGTCGGGATCGAACCAGGGTCCCTGGCGCCGTAAAGCAGCAACTCTATTGCTGTGCCACCGTGCTGATTTAAGGAAAGCAGAATTAATGAAACCAGCTCTGTGCTTAAATCAGAATAAATTGTATTTAATTTCAAAACATATGTTAGGGCTTTATGAAATGATCACAACCTAACTATAATTGCTCCTCTTTTGGGCCTCATGGTTAGGAAGAAATCTTTCTTTCCATACTTACTAGAAAATCATACTGAGGCCAGTGACACTGAAACGTGATGGTATACTTTGTTTCTGAGTTTATGCCTAATCCTAATTTACAGATTCATTTGTATCACAATCAGCCTTACAAATCAGGCATTAATACATGAATTATATCAAATTAATTTGTAGTTAATGAATGAGAAGCTCATTTTTTACACAACCTAACCAAGTTACAATGCTGTTCAATACAATGTTTTCTACTTCCACATGCTGTTAATTCACCGCAGTGCTAGTAATTTCTATGTTAATCTATTATTTTCAGTTCAGTTCAGTTTATTGCCACAAAGGTATCGTGAAAAGCTTTTTTAGATAGGCACAATATTGATGGTTGATCAAAGTTTCATTGGGGTGGGAGACTGCAACCTTCACGTGGTCTGCCCTGTTTCGACGAATGCAATCAACCCTGGCCGAATGGCCTACTCCTGCACCTATTGTCTGTTGTATACACACAAACTATTTCCTCATCAGACAATTCTTACATCCATGGTGGCACAACGATAAAGTTGTGGCTGATCATCAAATATTAGTACCCATTCCTGCTTTTTCCCCATATCCCTTGATTCCGTTAGCCCTAAGAGCCATATCTAATTCTCTCTTGAAAACATCCAGTCAGATCCTTCCTGCACCGTCGGAACCTCACTACCAGCGCACGCTGCCCTCGGGACGGCTGCTATGGAGTGGAGACGGTTGCCCACCTCTTTGCAGAGTGTGGATTTGCCCAAAGAGTCTGGAGAAAAATGCAAGGGTCCCTGGTACGCTTTATTCCAAACAGCTCCGTCACAGAGGACTGTGATTTACGGACTGTTCCCAGGGACACATTCAGAGACTGACATCAAGTGCTGCTGGAGGGTTATCAACTCGGTGAAAGACGCTCTCTGGTCTGCCCGAGCTTTGTTCACCACCCAGCAGAGCGAGATGTCCGTCGGGGAATGTTGCCGACTGGCCCACTGCAGACTGCAGGAGTACGTGCTGAGGGACGCACTGAAGCTCGGTGCAGCCAACGCCAAGGCTCGGTGGGAGAGGGCCACAGTCTAGGGTCCTTCCGCTACTGGACATGGGGGGCACAGTATGGTGGAGACGCCCCTCAAAATAAGGGAAGGTATCCCATGCCGGGGGGCCACATGAGTGGCACGGGTGGGGGATCGATTCGCGAAGTTTGAAAAATGTGTATAGACTGCATGGAACAATTTGTATAGCCTCTGAAAATGTCGGATGGATTTTTCGCACGGTTGATGTATTGTAAATATTTATTACTTGAATAAAGTCTATTTTGAAATAAAAAAAAACAACGATAAAGTGGCTGCCTTACAGCGCTTGCAGCGTCGGAGACCTGGGTTCAATCCCGACTAAGGGTGCTGTCTGTACGGAGTTTGTACGTTCTCCCCGTGACCACGTGGGCGTTCTCCGAGATCTTCGGTTTCCTCTCACACTCCAAAGACGTCCAGGTTTGTAGGTTAATTGGCTTGGTAGAAGTGTAAATTGTCCCTAGTGTGTATCCGTGTTAACATGCGGGGATCGCTGGTCAATGCAGACTCGGTGGGCCTAAAGACCTGTTTCCGCGTTGTATCCTTAAACTAAACTAAAAACGTACATACCTTGGATCATCCTTGTGAACCTTCCCTGAAATAACTTCAATGATAATACATCCGTTCTTAAATAAGGGGACCAGATAAGGGAAATACTATTAACAGTATTTTAGATGTAGCTTACCGATGCTTTATACATCTATAGTAAAACTGCCAGTTTTGTACTCCAACCCCCTTGAAATAAAAGCCAGCATTCCATTAGCTTGCTGATCACTTGCTAGCTTTCTGTATTTCATGTATGAGAATCCCCAAATCCTTTGTGCTGCGGCTTTCAAATACTGTATCTCTCTCTATTTAAATGCTAATCTGTTTTGTCATTCTTCCTTCCAAGGTGAACACATCTTCTCACATTACTTTTCACTTGACAACTTTTTGGCCACTCTCTTAACCCACCAGATACTGGAAATGCTCAGCAGGTCAGGCAGCATATGGTGGCAAGCAAAACAGAGTTAATGTTTCAGGCCGGGGACCCATCATTAGCACTATGAAAGACAGGGAAAAAACATAGTTTTAAGTGTCAGAGAAGGTAGATAAGGGAAATGGTAGAGAAAATGGCAATTTCTCTGACAGGGTAAGACTAGAGCATCCAATGGGGCAGTTAGGAGGCAGCTAAAATTTTACTTCGGAGTCAAGTGAGTGATTCCGTGAAGAAGCCCGCCAGTCCGCATGGGTGTAATTTACATTTGACGCATGGCGCAACGACGGGCTGGCAGGCATGTTGCTCCTCCAGCGGTAAGTTTTAAAAACCCTCAGGTAAGTTTTTAAAACTTAGTCTGAGGTCATTTTCTTGGGTCGATAATTCTTGTTACAGGAGCAAGTACGAGTCGATGGAGAAAATGACTAAGGTGAAGTCCAGGCGGGCCGCCGGGAGAGCAGCTACGGAAGACTGCGGGAGTGCGGGTAGCGGGCGGCCGTCTATCTCATCTTCCGAGTCGCTGGTGGCATGGCCAGTGGTTTAAGACTGTTTCACCTGTTTCAGGGCTGCATAATGTGTCCCTCTCGGAGGAGGAGAGCATTCGGGGTCAGGTTTGTTCCGACTCCAAGTTCGTAGGTATAGCAGGGGAGCATACCTCAAGGCATGAAGGGCGCGAACCAGAGGTGCCCGTTATGGCATCAAAATTTGCAATCCCGACTGAAACAGGGGAACTGCTGGATGGAGACTTGGCCATGAGTATAAATTACCTGGCCTTACACCAGCTCCAAGAGCACATAATGGAAGAAACTTCCAGGAAATATGAAACACCTGCTAATTGTGCCTCGCTGAAAGTGCCGACTGATAACCACTCCATCTGGGGTCACATGGGTGTAGGTATCAGAGCCCAGGAGGTGAGGCTTCAGAAGATACTGAAGTTGCTCGCCTCAGGCATCACAGCTTTTGCCAGGTCGGTGGATGGAGGGCCCCTGTCTGATGTGCAGCAGGACGCCCTGGCCCTAATGTGCAATGCACATTTTGAAATAAACTGCCTAAGGAAAAGTGCCATCCATCCTACTCTGAACCCCAAGTTCGCGGCACTGTGCAAATGCAGCAATGTGCAACCACCAAATATTTTGTTCGGTGAAGATCTGTTAAAACGGGTCAGGGAGCTGGACGACAAGGCAAAAATGGTCGGACTCATGAAAGCCCCGCCGACTAGCAAAACTTTACTTTGGCAGCAGCACCCCGACAAACGGTTCGCTGAAACTGGTTCAGGCCAAGGCTCAAGCCGGCCCTTGCCAAACATGCGCAGTTGGCGCACTCCAACAGTCTTACCCTCCAAAACATGGGGGCAGAAATATCCACCGGTAACCATGGAGGTAGGTGGGTATGGTTCTTTTCGGAACATATCACGTATGGATCAGTTACAAGTTGGTGGGAGATTACACTTGTTTTTGAATGAATGGTGTTGGATAACATCAGATTAGTTTATACTGCACAGTATACAAGGGTTCTGAATCAAATTCCTTCTCAATTTGCATCCACCCACACAGCACACACTAAGCCGGACATAGGTTTGTTCACAAGAGTCTTTGGATGTACAAGCTGAAATTGAAACATCATACAAAAAGGGTAATTGAGAAGTCGTTTCATCAATCTCACCAATTTGTGTCTAATATATTTCCTAGGCAAAAGAAGGATGGTGGATGTCGAATCATCCTTGATTGAACTCGACTTAACTCTTTTGTGTAGTATAAACATTTCAAAATGGAAACTTTTGTTACTGCCAAACAACTGGTTTCCAAAGGATGTTATATGGCATGCATAGATCTTAAAGATGCATACTCTTCAGTACTCATTCATTGTGATCACCAGAAATATCTAGCTGCAGTGGCAGATGGAATATGCATGAGGCATTAATTCTTCAATCACATGGTATTAACTATTTAGAGTTGTTGGGAGCACTCTATGGCCTATAGGCTTATTGTTCTAGTATGCATCACTTGCATGTTCAGCTTCAGTTGACAACATTACAGCAGTAGCATACGTTAATCACATGGGTGGAATCAAGTCGGCATTCTGTGAGAAATTGGCTAACATTATTTGGCACTGGTGTATTACAAGAAACATCTGGGTTTCAGCTATCTACTTACCAGGTAGATTCAACATGGTGGCGGAAATCAGGTCACGAAAATTCAATGACAACACAGAATGGATGTTGAATCATGAAATATTTAATAATATTGTCACTCGGTATGACGAACCAGATATCGATTTGTTTGCATCCAGACTAAATCATCAGTTACCAAAGTATGTTTCATTGGAACCAGACCCAGGGGCAGTAGCAGTAGATGCATTCTCGCTACACTGGGGTGGAATGTTTTCATATGCATGGGGTGTCCCTCTCGACCAAATCCTCGCGGCCGCAGGATGGTCAAATGAACTGATTTTTCAAAGGTTTTATAATAAACCTCTTGCCAGACCGGGGGTATTTGTCCATTTTAGATTCTGTTTTATAGCTAACCCCTGGGAGAGAGGGGTCGTTATTGTTTTTTTCTTTTGCTAATTAAAGCATCAACATGTTTAAGTCTATGTCATGTTTGAATGCATTATTTATTATTCACTCATCCTGGGTCAACTGATGCAGTGTGTGATGCATGGACTCGTATCCACGGCATGAAATCACAGAGCTTTAAAATCTTCACGGAATCACTCAAGTGACTCTGAAGTAAAATAGTAAGATTAAACGAGAACTTACCAGTTTGAAGTTTGATATTTATTTTATGAGGAGTTACGATGAGCGATTACGTGTCATCCGCTTCCAGCCCTCGTATCATAAAGGTAATCTGGTAGTTCTAGTCTTCTCTACTCTTACTATGTCACTTCAACTACTGTTATCTGTGATTTCACACTGTTGCTTTGAAGATTGACGCGCATGCGGACTGGTGGGCTTCTTCACGTAATCGCTCATCGTAACTCCTCATAAAATAAAGATCGAACTTCAAACTGGTAAACTCATTTAATCTTACTATTATATTACACTTCTTTATCTGTGTAATGTGTTGCTAATGGCAAAACTGTGCGACATGCCCAGCAAGCGACAGTGAAAGCCATGGCGGCAGCGGTGGCCTCAGTAGCAACATGTTGAAAAAACGTCCCAACTTACCTGCTGCCCCGAATTCCTATGGCTGGCATTATGAGCCGCTACGAAACATCTACGGAACCCTATGGCCTCCTACGGACTCGCTACCGACATTCCCCAACATTCCCCGAGTTCGAATCCTGGGGAAAACTTGGGAGAATTTATGAGTAACTCGGGAAAGTGTAACAGGACCTTAACTCTGTTTTTTGTTCCACAGAGGCTGCCAGTGTTTCCAGTATCTTTAGTTTTTTACTCAGATTTCCGATACTGTGGCTAACATTAACCGAGGGGCAGCTTAATTAAATAAAACATCTTAGATCCATGAATGTCTTTTAAAACATTCACATACCAAACCACGACAGCTAGGTAGAAAATAACAGTACGTGCAAAGAAAGTGCTGAAGTGGAGTTATGTTTAAAACGTGGATTATATAAAATACTAGACTAAGTGGGACCCGTTGGGTCCCATGTTCACACGTGAGGGCTGATCCCCCGACACAATATTCCACCTCTCCACCAATTACAATATTGGTGGCTAGTGGGGGAGGGCTTTCTGGAGCACTGGTATGGGTTCTTGGGGTGGCAGCTCAGTCCCTCAAGCCTGATGTGCTGGCAGCTTACTCACGGCTGCTGGGCTGGCAGTTGACTCATGGCTATTCCTTGAAATTCCATTTCAAGCAGGGTGCAAGGCCATTAAATTCAAATCCATTTTCCTACCATTTCAAGCAGGGTGTAAGGCCACCAAATTCAAGTGCAGTTTCTTACCACTTTGAGCAGGGTGCAAGCCCACCAAATCCAAGTGCAGTTTCCTACCACTTCAAGCAGGGTGCAAGGCCACCAAATTTAAGCGCAGTTTCCTACCACTTCAAGCAGGGTGCAAGGCCACCAAATTCAAGTGCAGTTTCATACCACTTCAAGCAGGGTGCAAGGCCACCAAATTCAAGTGTAGTTTCATACCACGTCAAGTTGGATCCAAGCCCACCAAATTCAGTGCAGTTTCATACCACTTCATGCAGGGCGCAAGGCCACCACATTCAAATGCAGTTTCATACCATTTCAAGCAGGGTGAAACCACCATAAAACCACACAAAACACCAAACTCACAGTTCAGAAGACATTCAGTGTGTTCAGTTGATTCACAGCTCAGACGTGACCTCTCCCTCCCCCATTATGCAGAGACTGAGCCACACCCACACTTCCGCATTTTATAACCCCTCCCCCTCCCACGGGAAAAGGTGTACCCTTTATGGCGTGATTGACAGGAGTGAGATGCTCAACATTTTTAAACACTAATAACATTTTTATTTTTCATTGATGGGAAGAATCCTCTGCATCTGCTGAGTGGAGGGGGACCGAGTAAGGTGGCCAAAAATCATATCCAATATACAGTGCAAACAGGAAGTTACCCAAAGCACCCAAACCACCAATTCCAGTAGTGCCTTTTAACTTCAACCCAAAGCACCCAAGCCACCGTTAGCAATAGTGCCTTTTAACTTCAACCCAAAGCACCCAAACCACCATTTGCAGTAGTGCCTTTTAACTTCAACCCAAAGCACCCAAACCACCATTTGCAATAGTGCCCTTTTACTTCAACCCAAACCCCTCAAACCACCATTCGCAGGCAGTGCCTTTTTACTTCAAACCAACCATATTTTCATTTTCAAACCACATTAAGGGCACTCACAGTTGAGTAGACATGTGTTCAGTGTTATTCAGAGCTCAGAGAGATGTGACCCTCTGGCTTCCTGCATCTTGCAGAGACTGAGTGATGCACACCACTTCCGGGTTTTATAGTCCCTCCCCCTTCCACCAGCAGGGGCAGCAGAGAGAATGGCAATTTAAAAAAAACATTAATATCTCTCTGATTTTTCATCGATGGGAAAAAATCCTCCAGGAAGGTGGAGGGGGTCTCTGAGTGAGGTGGCAAAAATGACAGCCGTAGGTGTCGGCGTCCTCTCAGAAATCACAACACAGTGTGCCAAAAGCAGTCAAGATCAGACTTTTAGCAATATAGATATCATTATAAGGATACCATTCAAGGATTGACTCTATTTGCAAGAGAATAAATAAGCATGATGAGAAATGGGGCAATCTACAAAAGAAGAGTTAGGGCTTAGTAACTGTCATTTATTGTCATATGTCCCAGATAGGCTGGCTGTAGGGAAGAAGCTGTTCCTGAACCTGGATGTTACAGTTTTCAGGCTCCTGTACCTTCTTCCCAGATGGCAATGGTGAAATGAGTGTGTGGCTAGGATGGTGTGGGTGTTTGATGATGTTGACTGCCTTTTTGAGGCAGCAGGGAGGAGGGGATGGTGGGTGTGAATAACTTGGGAGGGGAGGGGGCTGGGGGGTAGGGAAGGGGCTGGGGATAGGGAAGGGGTGTGGGGGTGTGGGGTGTGAATAACCATGGGGAGGAGGGGGATGGGGCAGGGAGGAGAGTGAGGGGAGTGGGGGTGGGGGGGAGGTGGGGGAGGGGGAGGGGGTTTGGAGTGCTGAAGTGCCCCTCTCTGCCAGAGTGGCCCATCCTGCCTTGTGAGTGCATTGTGATGTCACTTGGATTTATTTTTCCAAAATGGGTGAGTTTGAAGAAATTGGGCTGTTTTTAAAATTTTAACGATTAATAACTTCGGAAATATAGTTGTTTATCACACGGGGGAGCCGCCACGGGCAAAATGTCAGTGGGATGTGTGAAAATGGGAAGGCTGTGGCCTAGCATTTGTAGGAAGATAGGCATTAACCAGATTAACACAGACAGAGACAGCCACACAGACACATCATGGGCACAAACAAGATGAAGACTTTTAGTTATGTAGAGATAGATTATTGTACCTGCATCAACTACTTCCTCTGGCATCTCGTTCCATATACCCATCACCCTCTGTGAAAAAGTTTCCCCTCTGGTTCCTATTAAATTTTTCCCTTCTCACCTTAAACCTGTGTCCTCTGGTTCTTGATTTTCCTACTCTGCAAAAATATGTGTGCATTCACCCTATTTATTTTACTCATGATCGTTTACACCTTTACAAGATCACTCCTCAGCCTCCTGTGCTCCAAGGAATAAAGTCCTAACTTGCCCAATCTCTCTCTTGCTCAGGCCCTTGATTCCTCGTAAATCTTTTCTGAACCCTTTCCAGCTTATGTGCATCTTTCCCATAACAGATTAGTCAAAACTGAACACAATACTCCAAGTGTGGCCTCACCAACATCTTGTACAAGTGAAACATATTGCCCCAACATCTATACTCAATCCCCTTATGGATGAAGGCTGATTTACTTAAAGCCTTCTTCACCACCCTACCTACTGTGACGCAATTTTCAGGGAATTATATACTTGTACTCCTAGATCCCTCTTCTCTACAACATTCCACGGGGTTCAACTGTTCACTGTGGCGGTCCTGTCCTGGTTTGACTTCCCAAATTGCAATACCTCACACTTACTCCATTGCCAACTCGCCCGTGTGATCAAGTTCCCCCTGTAATTCTTGATGACTATCTTCAGTTTCAATGAAACCATCTATTTTAATGTGCTTTCACAAACTTACTAATCATGTCTTGTACATTCTCATCAAAATCATTGAAATAGATCTGAAAAAGCAATGATCCAAACACCAATCCATGAGGCCTACCACTAATCACAGACCTACTGTAAAAAAAAACAACTTTCCACCACCACCACTCTCTGCTTTAAGTCTTGAAGCCAAAATGGTAATACTTCATTTGCAGTCTTTATGGTTCCAGGGTAAGCTCTCTAGGTAAAGTATATGAGTGTCAGTGCGTGATGTTGGCATAGTGATGGGCAATTATGTATAAGGTACACAAATATGTTGATATATTTGATTGTTTTGGTGAGCACACTTACTTTGCTGCCAACAGTTCCAAGGACATTTCCATGCTTGGTTCAAATCTATTGCACTGAATCACGTATTGTCTTTCCTCTGACTGGTTAGCAATCAACAAAAGCTTTTCACTGTACCTCGGTGCTCTTGACAACAAACTAAACTTAACTCGTGGCAAGAAATATTGAAAACTCATCAAATAATAAGACAGAAATCTTTGACAGTATCGGACGTTGTGAAGGGAAATGAAGAACAAACGTGCAAAATGACTTTACTTAGTATGGCAACCTTTATGCATGGAGAAAGCAGTGCTGAAAATCTTCGTCGCTGGCTGCTTGCTGGCAGACGGCTGTCCAGTTCTATGTGCTTTTCGTTCTGTGCATTCTCCTACTGCTCTCGGGAGAGATCTTCTCCCCACAACCGTAATTACCACCCCTACGTCTTTTAGAGCAGCAATTACTTTCTTCAATGCAATAACATGTTGTGCATTGCAATCTGCAATGAACCTTAAGAATTTGCTGAGCCACATTGAATGACTTTGCCAGATTTATTTAGGCACTTAAAATGAAACTTCTGAATATCTATAATTTCTCTATAGCTCACAGTAGATGGGCTGTGCCAGGTTGATTTGGCTCCCCTTCGGCAATGCCTGATTAATCTGGCTTCCCTTTCAGCCTCCTGCTGCTCCCCTTCCTTCAGCATATTGATCCTGTAAAATAGGAAGCCTCTTGCACAGCCCTCATATCCAGGTAAAGTAATTGTATTTAATCAGAATGCTTTCCTAGGGCAATACAGAATGCAGAGGAGGAATCGGGGCATCAGGTAAGTCTTGAAGTTTTTTCAGCATGACAAAAAATATCCACGAGTAAAAAATTAAATGGCCATATTCAAGGTCCCATAACGAGCCGCTACAATATATCTAAGGGCTCCTACGGCCTCCTACGGACCCGTTACAAATATTCTCCGAGTATGAATCAAGGGGAAAACTCGGGAGAATTCGTGAGCAGCTCCGGAAAGTGGGACAGGCCCTTTAGACCACTGGGGAAAAAATATCCAGAGTCTCCGGAAATATTATCAGTGAGCCATTTCTCTTTAAAAAAAAATAGACAAAAATGTTTTTAGCAAGCTGCACATTTGAAGGGCTAATGGGAAGATGGGAATTCAAGAATTTAGGAGGGATGGTGTCATTCAATCTTAATTACTTGGTTACCTGAGATAGCAGGTAGGAATCTGTGTCAGGGTACATCTTCAGTGGAAACACAATCCTGTGAAAACCATGGCCTTCCTAAAAGTCAGTCCCAAACTTATACAAGATGGAAACATATTATTCAGCCTACTGAGTCTGTACCAACCATCAAACACATGCGTTACACTTACACTACTTCCATTTTATTTTCCCTAAATTCTTCCAAATGTTTTTGCTACTACTACACTCATCTGCACACTAAGGACTATTTGCAGTGCCCAATTAACCTTCCTGCCTGCAGATCTTTGGCATGTGGTGGGACACAAGAGCGTCCAGAGGAAACCTACGTGGTCGTTCAAGCTTCATACCAACAGTGTTAGTGATCAGAATTGACCCCAGACGGTGGACCTGTGAGGCAAAAGTTCAGCTGGCTGGACTACTGTGCAACCCAAGCATGATAATTCCAATTTACACCCTTATTATCCTTTCAACATAAGGATTCCAGTCCACATATATTGTAATATTGTCTGGAAACTGATTATTTACACCTTTCTCTCTCAATGCAAAGTGCATCTACTTTTTCGTCAAAGTCACTTACATATATCACACATAGCTAAGGTCTCAGCATGGTTCCTTGTAGAAACATATACAATTCTTTAGGGATTGGACAGGCTAGATGCAGGAAAAATGTTTCCGATATTGGGAGAGTCCAGAACCAGGGGTCACAGATTAAGAAAAAGCGATATGCATGCAATATAGGACTGAGATGAGGAAAAACGTTTTCACCTAGAGAGTTGTGAATTTGTGGAATTCTCTGCCACAGAAGGCAGTGGAGGCCAATTCACTGGATGTTTTCAAGAGAGAATTAGATATGGCTCTTAGGGCTAATGGAATCAAGGGATATGGGGAAAAAGCAGGAATGGGTACTAATATTTGATGATCAGCCACGATCATATTGAATGGCGGTGTTGACTTGAAGGGCCGAATGGCCTACTCCTGCACCTATTTTCTATGTTTCTATGTTAAACCACCGCTCACAGACCTCCAGTCAGTATAGTGGCCTTCCACCACTGCCCTCTGCCTTCCATGTGTGGGCTAGTTATGAATCCAAACTACCAGGTCACGGTGGATCCCATGTATCTTAACCTTTTACCAAGCCTACCACGAGAGACCTTGTCAAATGCATTATTAAAGTCCATGCAGACTATATCCACTACCTTTAAGTAGAAAGTAGGAATCATGTTCCACACCAACATCGTGGGCTGAAGGGTCTTTCCTGTGCGCCACTGTTCTAAGGTGTATCATTACAACTTGCTGTTATTACAAAGGCAATGACTCAGCTGAAAAGATACTTAACCAATAAATCACTTTAGAAAACATACCAATGCAGAATATTTTATCTACAAGACAATTAATTGTTCACAGGCACTGGCTTCCCATTATGCAAGCACTCTGAGAAATTGAGTGTGATTGCAAGGATGTATGTTTTCATATTTTGCCATTAATGGTAACAATAAGAGTAAATATCAGCAGACATCAGAATATTTTATGTAGCTCTCTCTGTGGTTCAGGAAATGTTCTCCATATCAATCCTGCCACTGGCAAAACAATAGGAAGCATTTGTGGATCATTAACTGCTTTAAACACCCTAAAAATGGGCCAAAGTCTATGCATTTTCCCACAACCCAAAACAAAGGCAAAGATAATATTTGCTGAGTGCATTCCAGCTTTCCAGAAATAATCTATTGCATTCACTAAATTCCAACCCACTCAATTTGTGCAGAATTTCCGTGCCATCTTATTTCCTCTATTTCAGTGAAAACAGGTGCAAATTCAAGATGAGAGAGTTGGGAGAAACATATTTGGATTCCTGTGGGAAAATAATACTTTGAGAAATAAAGTTCATTAAATGATCGTTGCAATTCACGGACATTTAAAAAAAAAAATTCATTAGCGTCCTTTTTTTAAAATGAACTTCTGATAATTCATTGCCAAAAAGATCATTGATAATTTCTAGAGGTTCTGGTTAATATTCTCCTGTGATGTACCCTTATCCTGTGTGTGCCTCTTGACATTTCCTCTTGCTTGTTCCCGTTCTGTCTCCGTTACAAGGATTTATAGTGAATGTTCCTAGTGATCCCAGCATACCTGTGTTCTTGCGTATACTCAGGCTTTTAAAAGATAAAGCCAAATCTAATATCGACACGTTCCATCCTTGAAATAGCCGGAAAAGTTTGATAAACCACTGGTTGGATTATCTACCAGATGGCGTGTCCTTCAGAGATTCACAGAGGTGAGAAAGTTTTATGCATTTTTAAATATGTTGGGTGTGTTGTGGAACTGAAACGGAGCCAAAATAACAAGAGGAAAGAAAGTTGGAAGTACTCAGTATCAGCAGGGAAAGAGAAATAAAGGATGTTTCCGATCAAGGGCTTTTCATCTGAACAGTAACATTTAAACGATAAATACCTTTTATGTCGCCAAGAGGAGAAGAGGGCGAGGACAGAGGGAATACCTGTGTTAGGATGCAGAGCAACGTTGTCAAGGTAATACTTACTTGCAAAGTAGGAATTTGGCACAAAATGGTGCAGAAAATACTGAAAACAAAACAAACTGAGGCAAAGATACGGCTGTATCTTTGAAAAAAGAGGTTGTACATAAAAATAGGTTGTACCTAAATTACCCTGAGGGTCATAATATGCCTGGTTGGAAGATGCGACACTTTTACTTTAGACAGAGATTGTCTGAAGACTTTAGACTTTAGACCTCGTTGTAGTGATATTGGAGGTTAAAATCAGAGAAGTTAGCATGGGAATGGGATGGAGAATATAAGTGACATTTGATTAGAAGCTTAGGTTCATGCTAGTGGTTTGGTTTTACTTGGTTGAGGAGGGAGTGGAGGAGTCGGCGGCCTTTGAGAAAAAAAATGTTTGTTTCTGAAGGAAACTCGAATGCAATCGAGACCTTCCTCCGTCCTCCCTCGTCCCTCCTGAACCAAATTTGAATTGGCTGCGAAGCCAGCAGCATGTGCACTTGACGTCCATGTACAAGTGAAAGGAGATTGCTCTGACCCTGTGAACATAAGTGAAATCACCCATGTCAATCTGGATAGCACTTACACACAGTTTTGCTCATCATGGATTTTCAGCTCTACTGAAGTTTTAACCAAGATTTACAGCACGTATCAGTGATAGAAATGGGAGTGAATTATGAAGCAATGTAACACATCTTTAACCACCTTCAAATATTTTATGCAATGCACTTTTCCTTGATCAGTTTTTAATCCAGTCTGCAGTATGAAACCAATACCTGCTCATTTTATATATTTAGCTAGCTAAATTATTTCTGTAATTGGTAAGATTTACTGCTTATTTGTGAATCCTGCTTGAAAAGCATAGCGTAAATCTTTGAAAACTAGATGTAATCCAGTACCTTGTTTGAACTAATTACAGTGCAGATTTAGTCACGCTGTACATATAAATCAGCCCACATTCCTAACATGACAAAGTTGATAGAATACCAAGGTCCATTTACAATTTACAGTCAATATTATTTACATTTATGCCTATCTGGGTGCTGGGTGGTCAACAGTAATGCATACTAATTAATGAGTTGCACAGCTGTTTTTCTCAAAAAAACACACTAATATCTTTAGTCAGATCCGAGAGCCTCTGTATTATATTAAACAGAAACCAATATAAAGTGTATTATCCTACCAATAAAATTCTTCAATTATAAATAAATACATACCGAGCATTAAAATTCAATTAACCATATTCCTATTGTGATTACAGTATAGTTACAATCCATCTGCATCTTGTTTATTTGCTCCTTTTTATGTATTCTTTGTTTCAATCTATTCTCAGTGATCAGACTCACACCATCAAAAGGATAGGCCAATGAGTTAGCTGATACATTCATATTACATTTCCAAAATCCCTGATACTAAGGAGAAGATTCCATTTGATTGGAAAATAACAAATGCAACTTCATTATTCAAAAGGGAGGGAACTCTCTGTCTCAGGCAAAAATGTTAGCTAAAATGTTATTAAACTTGTTGAGGAACTGCACATGCTAGTTTAAACTGAAGACAGACACAAAAAGCTGAAGCAACTCGGCGGGTAAGGCAGCATCTCTGGTGAAAAGGAATAGGTGATATTTCAGGTCGAGACCCTTCTTCAGACTGAGAGTCAGGGGAAAGGGAAACGTATAGAAGGTACTTAGGACAAATGAATGGAAGGTATGCAAAACTCACAAGGAAACATGGAGCCCACAATGGTCCATTGCTGGCTGCAGGGGTGCGCCAAACTCATGGACTTCATTAATTTCACCACCAATTTCCATTCTGCACTCAAATTCACTTGGACCATCTCCGACATCTCCCTCCCCTTTCTTGATCTCACTGTCTCCATCACAGGAGATAGACTATCGACTGACATCTTATTATAAATCTACTGACCCACAACTATCTAGACTACACTTCTTCCCACCCTGTTTCCTGCAAAGACTCTATCCCCTACTTCCAATTCCTCCGTCTACGCCACATCCGCACCAAAGATGAGGTGTTCTATACCAGGACACCCAAGATGTCCTCATTCTTTAGGGAATGGGGGTTCCCCTCTTGCATCATAAATGAGGCCCTCACTCATGTCTCCTTGTTATCCCGCAGTTCTGCCCTTGCTCCCTCTCCCCCTAGTCGCAACAGGGACAGAGACCCCCTAGTCCTTACCTTTCACCCCATTAGCCATCGCATACAACACATACATGGCAATAGTGTGAACTCGAATATCGTGTAAATTATTCTTGTTTGAAACAACAGGTGTTGCATTGGAAGTAGCAGTTCAGAGGTGTTCTAATAACCTGGAATGGGTGTGTTGCATTCTGAAAATATTAATAGACCTTAAGATTCTATAAGCTGAAGTTTAAAAGAGTGGGGACTTATTTGAAACTCATGATCCCGGGAGATCTAGATAAAGTGGCGGCGGAGAAGATGTCTCTCCAAATGGCAGAATCTTATTAAATGTTAGCAGGATTGAGGGGATCCTGTTCCTGTTCCTGCAATTAATCCAAATGTTTGCATGGGCATCAACAGACAATAAGCTTCAGTCCAGAGACATGAGGACACAATATGGGAAGAATATAGCACAGCCGGAGTTGCGTTATGGAAGACATGTAAAATCAAGGCTCTGTTTAGTGACTCAGATGGATGTAAAATCCTAGGCACAAGATAACAAATGGCAAAGAAATGTTGCTGTGTTAATTATTCCTGAGTCAATATCCAAGGCATGCTGTTTATTGCACTTTACCGTGAGTAAATTGGTTATCGCATTCCTTTATAGAGCCTAAGCAATTGATTTTAAATGCTTCAGGGCATCCTAATGATGTGAAGGTTTATTGTAAATGTATCAGCTTAATAACTGGATTAAGAAAAAGATTGTACCTTTTGAAGAGCAAGTCAGATGTAAAAGCACCATGTGCATGATTTGAGGCATTTCCAGTTGAAATTCTCCGCCACTGGAAAATTGGTCCCAACACTTCCAGCCATGATCCAACCTAACCGCGTGTGGTTCTCTCTTTGTATGTTGTGCACGTGCCGATATAATCAGCAGAAATCGAACAGAAAGATTATGATCTGCGACCTTTGTTTTCTTTCAAAGTTAAGCAATGAGCAAATCATGAAGCAAGTCGAGAGTCACTTGTGATTGAAAAGATCTCTGCTGATGCATTGATTTTATAAGCACTGAACTCCCACGAGCTGCCCTTTTGCACACAGGCCCACTGTAAAAGAGCACAGTGGCTCTGTAAATGTGCACCTCAGTGCAAATCCTGCAGTGACCAGTTCTGTAGCTTGTAAAGGCAATGACCCTACCATGGCAGAGGTCCAAATCTAGTCTTTCCACATTGAGAGGGCACACATCATTCTTTTAACCCTCCTCCATCTCGATTTACACCCTTCCCTCAATTTCCCTCCATTTCTTCCCAAACCCTTCCCTCCACCAAATCCAAGTCCCTACTTTTGATTGTCTGCATGGAGAGTGCATGTTCCTGCTCCCAGCAGAGATGCAAAAAGATGGGAAAGCTAACTGCTGCTGCATGTGAATAGGTGGCCTGTGTAAGTGGGGGGAAACCACAATAGCAATTTCTTAAAGTAAGGATGTCTTAACTTAATAACTTATTTTTGTCACCTTAATCAAGTATGCTGGGGCAGAACAGTGATGCAGCGATGGAGTTGCTGCCTGACTTCGCCAGAGACCTGGATTTGATGCTGACCACAGGTGTTGTCTGAAACGGGGTTTGTACGTTCTCCCCATGACCTGCGTGGGTTTCCTCTGCGTGCTCCGGTTTCCTCCCACACTCTAAAGAGATACAGGTTTGTAGGTTAATTCCCTAGTGTGTGTAGGGTGGTGTTAGTGTGCGGGGATCGCTGGTTGACGTGGGCTCGGTGGGACAAAGGGCCTGTTTCCTTCCTGTATCTCTAAACTAAACCTAACTGAAAAAGTACGACACTCGTTTAGCACAACAAAAACGTGTGAAAGCTGATTTCCAGGCAACTATCCTTCTCAAGTAGCTATTGACAACTTAATAGCAACAATAGCCTGCAACATCATCGCCACGGTAAGGGTTAGCATCTTTTCTAACCAAAAACCCTGGGTGAACAGGTCCATTCGCCTTGCCCTGAAAGCTCGCACCGCTGCTTACAACTCTGGCCTGGCATCCGGCAATATGGACGACTAAAAGACAGAGTCCTACAGACTGCGAAGGGCGGTGAAGGACGCAGAAAAGGAGGTACAGGGACAGGATGAGTCGCAGATGGAGCAGCAGAACACCAGACACGTTTGGCAGGGGTTACGGACTACAACTAACTACCAGAGCAGCCTCCCCTCAACCGGGAGTGCTGGCACCTCCTTAGCTGATAGATATATATAGCACCGCCATTCAATATGATCATGGCTGATCATCCAACTCAGTATCCTGTACCTGCCTTCTCTCCATACCCCCTGATCCCTTTAGCCACAAGGGCCACATCTAACTCCTTCTTAAATATAGCTATGAACTGGCCTCAACTACCTTCTGTGGTAGAGAATTCCACAGATTCACCACTCTCTGTGTGAAAAATATTTTTCTCATCTCGGTCCTAAAAGACTTCCCCTTTATCCTGAACTCTTTTTACGCACAACTTGAGGCGGGCAACAACACTCGCAGCCTACCTCGCGGCCTACCATCGAAACTGGAGCGGCGTTTCCTGTCAGGACCGGCCGAGATTACAGCTTCGGCGGCGGCACAGCGATGGGACACCATCAGGGAGCGGGCGTTGCCTTACCGGGTCGCCGTGCGGTAAGCTCCGGAGTGCTATGACCGCCGACTCCCAACATCGAGGAGCTGTGGCTGCGGGCATCCAGCCGCGGGCGGCGCTGGATTTAAAACACCGCGGAGCCTGGGATTCGAGATCGGCAGAGTCGGAGCTCCAGCCAGCGCGGCCTGAGGACCACGGGTGCCGCGGTCTCCGGGGAAGAAGTGGCCACTCCAGACATTTTCCAAGCCGCTGAGGAGTGTTCACCCAACGCCGGAGTTCCAGCTTTCCGGCAAAGAGGGCCTGAAAACATCGGACTGGCTGTGGGGGCCACAAATAGGCCCCGACCTCTGGTGTTTCACAGAGGAAGAGGACTAAACTTTTTGATGCCTTTTCCCACAGTGGAAATTTTTTATTTTGTTGTGGGGGGACGTTCATGTTGAATTCTATAATGTGTTCTGTCATTTTCCTTATTTTTAATTTTTTCTATGGATGTACGGAGACTTTTTAATTTATTTTATGTAAAGCACTTTGGTTTCAACGCGAGTTGATATAACGCAAGTTGACACATGCTATATAAATAAAATTTACTTACTTACTTACCCCTAGCTCGCCGGCTAACAACAACATCGTCAGCGCACTGGCTAGCGAGGCTGGAGGGAGGTCCACCGCTGGGGATGTGCACACATTCTCGGTGATCGAGCACGACATGAGGAAGGCTCTGATGCTTGTGAACACGGGGAAAGCTGTAGGCCCAGATGGTATATCTGGGTGAGTACTAAAGTCTTGTGCTAAACAGCTAGCTCCAGTGTTCACATCAATATTCAACATGTCCCTGGCCAAGTCCGTGGTTCCTGCCTGCTTCAAGAGATCCACCATTGTATCAGTGCCTAAGAATGCCTCTCCAGCTTGCTTGAATGTCTACCGACCGATGGCCCTCACCTCGGTAGCCATGCTTCGAGAGGCTGATCGAGAACTACATCTGCTCCTTCCTCCCTCGCACCATGGACCCGCTGCATTTCGCATACCGTCCGAACAGATCCACGGATGATGCGGTCTCCCAGGTTCTGCACACTGCACTGTCTCTCACCTTGACAGCCAGAAGGGGGGTTATGTAAGAATGCTGTTCATTGATTTCAGTTCAGCTTTCAATACCATAGTCCCCACCGGATTTGCTGAGAAGCTGCTGGAACTGGGACTGAACACTCCTCTGTGTGCCTGGGTCCTGGACTTTCTCACCGCCAGGCCCCAGGTGGTCAAGATGGGGAGACATACATCGAGCACCCTCACCCTGAACACAGGATTCCCCCAGGGTTGCTTCCTCAGCCCCCTACTGTACTCCCTGTACACACATGACTGTGTGACCAGGCTCAGCTCCAACTCCATCAAGTTTGCTGATGACACTGTGGTGGTGGGCCTGATCTCCGATAACGATTTGAAGGCCTACCTGGAGGAGGTGGCTGACCAGGCACTCTGGTGTCAGAACAACAGCCTCCTCTTGAAGGTCACTAAAACTAAGGAGCTGATTGTGGACGCCACTCCACGTACACGCCACTGGGGATAAATGAGACCACTGTGGATAAGGTGAGCAGCTTTAAATACCTGGGATGATCTGACATGGACAACACACACTGCCGTACTGGTGACAAAGGAAAGGTGCGCCTTTACCCCCCCTGCAGGATCTATACACCAGGAATTGCAGATCGAGAGCCAGCAAGATAATGAAGGACCCCTACCACCCCAGCAATGGACTGTCCCAGCTGCTACGATCAGGCTAGCGCCTCCGCTGTCACGCTGCAAAAATAGAGAGGATAAGATGGAGTTTCTACCAACAGGTCTGTAAACTCTAATCTCACCAGGGACTCATTTACTGTGGTGTCTTTTCACAAAATGTAAATACTGGTTCTGTTCTGTTCTGTTGTTCTGTTGTTTTGCACAATCCCGCAAGCATTCTCACTTTCATTTCACTGTACATCTTGTATGAACATGTGGCAAATAAAGTTGACTTGATTTTGTGCAGGGCAATATCTCTTTGATGTATTATAGGCAAATTACATTGAATTATGAAAATACATAAGAGAGACCTATTCAGTCCCTGCTGGCTCCCAGATAGCTAATTCCATCAGCCCCGCCATCACTCTTCTCCTGAACCCCGCATGTTCTACCTGCTCACATAATCATCAATCCCTGTTGATTTTTTTGACAACCCTAACATATACAATGTGCAACCTATGTGCATGCTGTTGGAATGTGGAGGAAACTGCAGCGGCTGGTGGATGCATCACATGAAGAATGTAAATCTATACGGAAAGCAGTAGGGTCTGAGTCTGAGAACATTTCTATGGCTTTGACCTCAACAACCTTTTTGATAACTTCTTCAATTCTTCTTGAAATTCTTAAAAACTCAACCAGATTTGTAAGATATCCCATGCACAAAACCATGCTGACTATCCTTAATCAGCCTCTGTGCATCTAAATGCATATATATCTTATCCCTTGAAATCTGATTTGAAAATCTAAATGCCACATATATCTGCATATCTAATATTTTGCAGGCCCCATCATGGGATATTATCTCTCATTTGCCATGTCTTCTTTTTAGATCGGCTTCAAGGTAATAGATACCTACATTTCAGCTCTTGAGATTCTGACATGGCTGATGAGGTCAATGTGCAACCTGCAGACTCTGCCCCAGGTGGTATTTGTCAGCATGGATGGTTACTAATGTGAGGCTCTCCTTTCACTGAAGAAACTATCTAAAAAATACAATTACATCGAATAAGATAAATTCACATTATAAAGTGGGCTGTATTCTGAGTCTCAGCTGCATTCAGAGTCTCTTATTTGGGAAGACCTGAAGTGTCTGTTGCCTTCCCAGATGCTTCATTACCAGTTTTTGGCCAGGGATTACAATTAATTGTAGAGTCATAGAATCATAGAGATGTGCACTGCAGAAAATTGACTGATCAAATGAAAACAGGCCTATGCTGTGAAAATCACTATCCAAGCCAGTCCCACTTGCCTGTGTTTGACATTTCCTGTACATGTACCTGTCCAAAATACCTTTTCTGTCTGAAGAAGGGTCTCGATGAGAAACGTCACCCGTTCCTTCTCTGCAGAGATGCTGCCTGTCCCGATGAGTTGCTCCAGCATGTTGTGTCTGCCTACTATATTTATTTTAGTTTACTTTAGAGTTTATATTAAAGAAACAGGGCAGAAACAGGCACTCCAACGTCTTGTGTCTTGTTTTATATATTGCACCTGCCTCAGTTACTTGTTCCTAGCCTGCCCAAGCTCTTCCTGTAGCTTGCATCCTGGCCACATCATTATACATCTGTTCTGCACTTTTTGTTTTAGCAGATTAGCATCTTTCCTACACTAGAGTGATCAAAATTGCACTTAATACTCCGACAGCAGCCTCATGAATGTCTTGTACAACTGTAACATAATGTGCCACAAGCCTTCTACACTGCCCTATCTGTGTGCGATGCCACTGTTATGTAAGGCCCATCTTCCCATATGTTTGCGAGTAGAAATGAGTAAAAGCTTGGAGCTCAACCTCTGAGTGTACATAGGTATGCTGCACTGACTAAATGCTGCAGATCAATGGCTGAAACAGGGTTGGCAAAGGCGGAACAATATCCTGTCCATCCTGTACATTAACTCCATTCCAATGGGAGCTCGTTTGAGGTGAGATGATGTAATGTATTGAGAGAGATTAAGAAAATGGTTAGTATATCCTTGTTTAAGAAGGAAGTGCAGATGCTGGAAAATCGAAGGTACACAAAAATGCTGGAGAAACTCAGCGGGTGAGGCAGTATCTATGGAGCGAAGGAAATAGGCAATGTTTCGGGTCGAAACCCTTCTTCAGACTGAATATATATATATATGAATATATCCTTGTTGGAGTTAGCCTGCGCTGTGTTTCTGCTGATGCTGTTGAAGGAACTTCGTAAATTTTTCTTAGTTGATGCTGAAGGCTATTATGAAATTTAAAAAATGCCATTCATAGTGGCAGGGTGGTGCAGCGGTAGAGTAGCTGCCTTGCAGCATCAGAGACCCGAGTTCGTTCCTGACTAAGCGTGCTGTCTGTATGAGGTTTTTATGTTCTCCCCATGACCACGTGGGTTTTCTCTGGGAGCTCTAGTTTCCTTCCACATTCCAAAGATGTACAGGTTTGAAGGTGAATTGGCTTTGGTGAAAATTGTACATTGTCCCTAATGTGTGTATGATAGTGCTAGTGTACAGGGATTGCCGGTCGGCAGGGACTTGGTGGGCCAAAGGGCCTGTTTTGATGCTGTCTCTAAACTAAAACTAAACTATAGTGGTTGATACTGCTCTTTATATTTTAATTGGTTTTGTTATATGGTGAATTTTACATCCCTGTACCTCTTGACGATACAATCTGCATTGTGGCTCCAGGGGAGTTGCTTTTGCCATGAGGGCGATACTCACAATGGCTTCACAAACATGCTCATGGGCTATCTCATATCTTTTATCAATCTATCTTAACAACATTATTGCTACAAATATTACCGTTGTAAATGTCATGTTTTGTCAGGAAATGTACACACCATTCAGTCCTTAGTGTCAGTGCAAAGGGCTTTCAATAATCTCTGTTAAAACCATAAAGAGCATGTTCGTAAAGCTCTTTTGATCTGGGAGATATTTTCAAATCTTAAATTAAACACCCAGACTGTGGGCAAACAGAATTTAATGAGTTCCTGGTCAACTCTATGTAACATTTCATTTTTTTGTGGTTCACAATGACATTTTGTTCAATAATGCTTGGTGATCGGTGCCGGAATTCTGAAAATACTTTTATTTTGTTCCCACAGTGAGATTCAATGCAGAAGAAATAGGAAATGTGTGAGTTAATACATACGACATTAACAATTTATAAGCAATAAAAATATACTGCAGTGTAACATCAGTTTAAAAATCCAGGGAGACTCAATGTCAAAAAATCAATTGCAGTGTACCTAATTTTATTTCCAAATGACTTCAACAATCAAACAATTGTGTTTTATTAAAATTTCAAGCAGAAAGACAAATCCAAAATGTCACTAAAATGACTACATGGGATTTATTTCAGATCCCCTGTCAAGTACAGGGTCCTAATCTGCCATGTGATACTCTGTATAATGAGCAAGCTTCAAAAATAAAGTTGTGATGAGGATCTGTAAGACATTTTCAGAATGCTTTCAAGCTGCATTTCTTAAGCAACACTTCATTGGAGTGGATTAATGAGTTTAATACATTTCTCTGGAAAAACATGCTTGCGATCAGAGAAACAAGTTAGTGTTTCCTAATTAGCTCTTTGGGCTCAGAGGAATCTAGTTTCCTTCTTGAAATTCAGAGTATCAGACTTTTGAGGCAAAAGGTGCCTGCGTGAGTAAGAATGCTATAATTGAAACATCTCAAAAGCTGTTTACTACATCACCAAGGATTAAAATCAAAGTGTGTCTCACTGATCCTTCCACATATGCATCATTTCATCCTTTCCTCCTTACCAGATGGAGTAGATAAGGAATGGCTTCTAACTCCCCAATAACATGCTGTTTCGAATTATGCAACACAGAACTAATGACATAATGATTCTCAGACCTTAAAGTTGCTTCTACATATATTTTTGATTTTTCTTCACAATTCAAGACATTTGTATTTAAGTGGTGACACATTTGCATTCAGAAGTGGAGGATACTCAAACTGATGTTTGAGTATCCTCCAGTAAGCCATGCGAACAAACCTATTTCAACAATTTGTTCAATGAATCAGTTTTGCTGGAGGCAGTTTCGCGGAGGGCATAGGTTTAAGGTGAGGGGAAATTTAATAGGTACCTGAGGGGTAACTTTTTTACACAAAGGGTGGTGGGTGTATGGATCGAGCAGCCTGAAGAGTTAGTTGAGACAGGTACTATTGCAATGTTTAAGAAACATTTAGACAGGTACATGGATGGGATAGGTTTATAGGGATATGGGCCAAACACAGGCATGTGGGACTAGTGCAGATGAGACATGTTGGTCGGTGTTGGTATGTTTCCATATTTTGTGGCTCTATGACTATGACTCTAAGTAAAGATGCACAATCACAGTTGCTATATTAACTATTCTAAGTTCTACACTTGAATCAATTAATCAAGCAATCAAATTAGTCATTACACCAATATCTGTTTGCACGCAGACAAGTAATTGAAAATGCTATTTGATAAAGAAAATGGCCCTTTTTAAAAAAAAATTCTGGTCCTTGATTCTTCTTTAAATGTTTTGAAATACTTTCATTTATGTGGTAGGCTCCAAGATCCTAGGAAATCAGTGCATATCTAATTCCAATTGACCAAATACTTCCAATTCATTCAGTTACATATTGAACTCATTAGTCTTTCAAGTTCAAAGATCTGTGGGATTGTGGTCTCGGCCATTACATGCAGCTGCAATCAGAAAGTCTTAGTTTCAAAGCTGAAGTTCATTAGACTAAAATCAGGAGTAAGAGTTAGCAAAAACCGGCAGTGGGTGGATTGGAAGTGTCCCCTACGGAATGTACCAGAAAGGCTGACATTAAACATCTGGACCAACGGTGCAGTAATACAGTGATTATTTTATTGGATGAGATCAGATAATTCTGACCTGTATGGATTATCTGCTCTTGGTCAGGGGATATATTTGGTCAAGACACCAAGAGTAATAACCTTGACACAAAGTGTTGGAGTAACTCAGCAGGTCAGGTTGCATCTCTGGAGAACATGGATAGATGACATTTTGAATTGGGACCTTTTTACAGACTTATTGTGGTTGGGCGGATGGGAGGAGGATTGGGGGGGAGGGGGGGGGGAGGGAAGAAAGCTGGAAGAGTGGAGGATCAGGCCAAAGGTGAGCAAGTAAAAAGTGAATACAGGTGAGGAGAACATACTGGATCTCCCAGTTGATACCCATTTTAACTCCTCTTCCCAATCCCATCATGGCCTTTCTCACTTCTCCTCTATTGCTAGAGTGAGGCCACATGCAAACTGGAGGAACAGAGGCTAATTTTCTGACTGGGTAGCTCACAACCCAATGGTATGAACATTGAATTCTTCAATTTTAGGTAACTACAATCCCCCCACCTCCCCGCCTCCCCCTTTCTCTCTCCTTTCTCCCCTGTGGCCCACATGGACTTACTTTTTTCCTCCCTTCCCACTGTTCTTCCACCTACATTCATTCCTTCATCTAGTTTCAACTTCAATTCTATTGCATCACACCTTCTGCCTTTTCATCTCTGACCTTTGTTTAACTATCTGCCGGTCAAAATTGTCCCTAATTTCTATCCACCAATTACTTCCAATCTTCTTCCCCACCCCCTCCAACCACAATCTGCATGAAGAAGAGTCTCAACCTGAAATATCACCTCTCCATGTTCTCCAGAGATGCTGCCTGACCCGCTGAGTTATTCCAGCACTTTGTGCCTTTTTTTGTAAACCAGCAACTGCAGCACGGTTCGAGAACAGCTTCACCCAAGACTGCTAGAAATTGCACAGAGTTGTGGATGTAACCCACCTAAACCACCTTTCTTACATTGACTCCATCTACACTTCATGCTGCCTCGGCATGGCCATCAACATAATCAAGTACTTGTCTCACCCAGGTCACTCTACTCCCCTCTCCCATCAAGCAAAAAGTACTGAGGATTGAAAATGCATGCCTCCAGATTCAGGAATAGTTTCTTCCCAGCTGTTATCTGGCAACTGAACCGTCCTTTCACCAGCTAGTTTGTGGTCCTGACCTCCCTTCTACCTCTTTGGAAACCTTTAACCTATCTTTGACCGGACTTTATCTTGTACTAAACGTTATTCCCTTTATCCTGTATCTGTACACTGTAGGGAGCTTGATTGTAATCAAGTGTAGTCTTTTCGCTGACTGGATAGCACACAAGAAAAAGCTTTTCACTTTACCTTGGCACACATGACAATAATAAACTAAACTAAAAAAAAACAAGTCCTTATTTCTACAAGAATAATACTCTTGCTTTTCTTCAAAATAGGTCTATTAGATCTTTTGCATCCATCTGGGAGAGCAGATGAAACTGTTCAAAACTTATTAAGCTTATCCTTTCAGCAGAGAATGGTTTTGTTGGTGGTAGTGATGTTGCTTCTTGTTACTGCATCACTCAAGTACCTCTGGCATAATGGCTCAATGTAAAATCCTGAACAGAGCATACAATCTCCCCCAATTATTCATGATTTCATAGCTCAGCAAACTGAGTAATGTCACTTCAACACATGTTAGTCATCTTTCAAGTACTGGCTTCTTGGAAAAGATCATATTTTGCATAATAGAGCATTTTAATTTAGATTCACTTAGAGCATGAGTGATGTTTTGTTTTATAAATCCTGATCTGCGCATAATATGTCTTGCCATATTCAGTGTGCAACCAGGACATTATAAATTTAATTTATGATGTGAATTTGTTTGCATGCAGTCCATTAAACACAAACACCCTGAAGATTTGGCATTAGAGTAGTGGTACATGGCTGATGGCACAGGTCTAGGCTCATTGATAGTACTCTGACTTTTGGATAGAATGTGGTGGGTTCAAATCTTGATCCAAACTTGTTCTCATAATCAAATGTGACACTTCAATGCACTATGGAGAAATTCAAACAGTCAGAACTGCTGCCTTTGTGAGATCTCAGGTGAACATGAAAAATACAGAAGTTTTCATTATGATTTACAAGATTCTGAGATGGGTCTCTCGCTCAAGAGCTCAGAACTCAACAGAACAAAGCTCTCTACATAAGGAGCCATAAATTCTAGGTGTTCTCTACCTTGGAGCTCTGAATACTTACTTGTTAACTATATTAAGACTGAGATATACAGAATTTTGGACAGGATGGGAAGAATATAAGGATAAGGAATATAAGGATTCTTGATTGGAGAAAGGCTAACTTTGAGGGAATGCGTAATGATTTAAAAGGAGTGAATTGGGACATTTTGTTTGATGGGAAGGATGTAGGAGAGAAATAGAGGACATTTAAAGGGGAAATTGTAAGTGTACAGAATCTTTATGTCCCTGTTCGGTTGAAAGGAAATAGTAAAAATTGGAAAGAGCCATGGTTTTCCAGGGAAATTGGACACTTGGTTTGAAAAAAGAGAGAAATCTACAATAATTATAGGAGACATGGAGTAAATGAGGTGCTAGATGACTATAAAGAATGTAAAAAGAATCTTAAGATAGAAATAAGAAAAGCTAAAAGAAGATATGAGGTTGCTTTGGCAAGAAAGGTGAAAGTAAATCCAAAGGGTTTCTACAGCTATATTAATAGCAAAAGGATAACGAGGGATAAAATTGGACCATTAGAGAGCCAGAATGGACAGCTATCTGCAGAGCCAAAAGAGATGGGGGAGATATTGAACAATTTCTTTTCTTCGGTATTCACCAAGGAGAAGGATATTGAACTCTGTAGGGTAAGGGAAAAAAAGTAGAGTAGCTATGGAAACTATGAGATTCAAACAGGAGGAAGTACTGACACTTTTGAAAAATATAAAAGTGGATAAGTCTCCAGGTCCTGACAGGATATTCCCTGGGACATTGAGGGAAGTTGGTGTAGAAATAGCAGGGGCTATGACAGAAATATTTCAAATGTCATTAGAAACGGGAATAGTGCCGGAGGATTGGCGTACTGTGCATGTTGTTCCATTGTTTAAAAAGGGTTCAAAGAATAAACCTAGCAATTATAGACCTGTTAGTTTGATGTCAGTGGTGGGCAAATTAATGGAAAGGATACGTAGAGATAATATATATAAGCATCTGGATAAACAGGGTCTGATCAAGAACAGTCAACATGGATTTATGCCTGGAAGGTCATGTTTGACAAACCTTCTTGAATTTTTTGAAGAGGTTACTAGGGAAATTGATGAGGGTAAAGCAGTGGATGCTGGCTATATGAATTTCAGTAAGGCCTTTGACAAGGTTCCTCATGGAAGGTTGGTTAAGAAGGTTCAATCTTTGGGTGTTAATGGCGGAGTAGCAAGATGGATTCAACAGTGGCTGAATGGGAGATGCCAGAGAGTAATGGTGAATGGCTGTTTGTCAGGTTGGAAGCCGGTGACCAGTGGGGTGCCTCAGGGATCTGTGTTGGGTCCACTGTTGTTTGTCATGTACATCAACGATCTAGATGATGGGGTGGAAAATTGGATAAGTAAGTATGCAGATTATACTAAGATAGGTGGTGCTGTGGATAATGAGGTACATTTTCAAAGTCTACAGAGAGATTTGGGACATTTGGAAGAGTGGGCTGAAAGATGGCAGATGGAGTTTAATGCTGATAAGTGTGAAGTACTACATCTTGGCAGGACAAATCAAAATAGGACGTACATAGTAAATAGTAAGGAATTGAGGAATGCTGTGGAACAGAGGGATCTAGGAATAACTGTGCATAGTTCCCTGAAGGTGGAATCGCATGTAGATAGGGTGGTAAAGATTTTGGTGTGCTGGCCTTTATAAATCAGAGCATTGAATATAGGAGTAGGGAAGTAATGCTAAAATTGTACAAGGCATTGGTGAGACCAATTCTGGAGTATGGTGTACAATTTTGGTCGCCTAATTATAGGAAGGATGTCAACAAAATAGAGAGAGTACAGAGGAGGTTAACTAGAATGTTGCCTGGGTTCCAGCAACTAAGTTACAGAGAAAGGTTGAACAAGTTGGGTCTTTATTCTTTGGAGCGCAGAAGGTGAAGGGGGAACTTGATTGAGGTCTTTAAAATGATGAAAGGAATAGACAGAGTTGACGTGGATAAGCTTTTCCCATTGAGGGTAGGGAAGATTCGAACAAGAGGGCATTACGTGAGAATTAAGGGACAGAAGTTTTGGGGTAACATGAGAGGGAACTTCTTTACTCAGAGAGTGGTGGCTGTGTGGAATGAGCTTCCAGCAGAAGTGGTGGAGGCAGGATCGATTGTAACATTTAAAAGTAAAGTGGATAGGTATATGGACGGGAAGGGAATGGAGGGGTATGGTCTGAGTGCAGGTAGATGGGACTAGGGGAAAAATAAATGGTCGGCACGGACTGGAAGGGCCGAGAAGGCCTGTTTCCGTGCTGTAATTGTTATATGGTTATATGGTTATAAGGTAGATAAATGTTTGATGCACTGATTTACCCATGACCTTACTCAATGATGGACCAGACACAAGGGGCTTTAAGGTCTTCTATTAATTCCATTCCTTATGTCCTTCTGTTCATGTTCATAAGTTGGAGGATCAGAATTAGGCCATTCGGCCCATCAAGTCTACTCCACCATTCAATCATGGCTGATTTATCTATCCCACTCAATCCTGATCTCCAGCCCTCTCCCCATAACCCCTGACACCCTTACTAATCAAGAATCTATCAATCCAATGACATGGCTCCACAGCTGTCTGTGGCAATGAATTCCACAGATTCACCACCTTCTGGCTAACAACATTTCTCCTCATCTCCTTTCTAAAGGTACGTCCTTTTATTCTGAAGCTGTGGCCTCTGGTCCTAGACTCTCCCACTAGTGGAAACATCCTCTCCACATCTACTCTATCCAGGCCTTTCCCTAGTTTGTAAGTCTCAATGAGATGCCCCCTCATCCTTCTAAACTCATGCAAGTACAGGTCCAGTGCTGTTAAATGCTCATCATAACCCGATTATTCCTGGGATTGAAACTGCCCAAAACTGCTCACATTAAATGCTAGCATTGCATTTACCTTTCTTACTACTGATTCAACTTGTAAATTAACTTTTAGGGAGTCATGCATCAGCGTTCTCACGTCCCTTGGCACCGCTGATTTCTGAATAATCTCCCTATCTCTGATTGGGCTTACCTATAGTTTGAATTCACTGGACTGTATACAAAACAAAGAAATTCACTGCTTCTAGGTCCATAGGTAAAAGTGACAATAAAATATCGTCATCACTATCATCATTTTAGTTTGCGACTGAAGAAGAGACCCAATCGAAAATGTAATTCATCCATGTTCTCCAGATAGGATGCTTGACTCCAGGAGTTACTCCAGTACTTTGTGTCTTTTGCTGTAAACCAGCATGTGCAGTTCTTTGTGTCTCTCTTAATGTTTCTTGGGTTGAATGTGGGAGCAGACAGATTCTGAGCAAGCAGATGGAAGTCAGTCCTGCCTGATTTTCTCTTAGTTTGTACTATGCTGAGTTTCCCAAATGGATTTTGGAAGCTCATTAGAAACCAGCTCAATATATATGCAATATATACTGAATATATATACATTTCATCGAAACGACATCATTACGGCATTCGGTGCTGGAGTAACTCACTGGATTGACCCGCTGAGTTCCTCCAGCACTTTGTGTCTTTTTGTTTGTATTAACTAGCATCTGCAGTTCCTTGTATCCATCACTATGACATTGATGAGAAGTCGCATTGTTTACACCCCTTGGGAGCATTTATAATTTTGCTCACAAGTCCCAGGCATTTCAGCAACCAGAAGTGAACGAGATAAGTAAAAAAAAATTCCAGTTGCTCAGCACGAGGTACTGTACATTGCATTTTGATTTTTGTGGCTGTTGACAGGCCTGAGTGTCCTTCATCTTCAGGGTAAGGTATAGGTGGACCTCCAGTCACCACTGGTCCTGTGCATAGTTCTGGGTCAGTGCTTTCGGGTCAGACTCTGTGGGGGGTTGCCATCTATTCAAAGCCAAAGCAACTGAGGAGGACAGGAGAGGTTTGAGGGGGCAATTGAAGCTGAAAGGCCGAAACATGGAATGAATTCATGCTCCGGGCTGGTCCGGAGTCTAAATTAGTTGTTGGACCGGGGAGAAGGGATAAGCAGGTGACGGTGATCTCTCTTCCTCCAAGTGTTTTTCAACTTCCCCCGAGACACAATGCTCATCTCACTGGAATGTGATGTCCCTCCAAATAACGAATCGAGATATTTACTTTCTCTTCCAAATGCCAAGGTGACCTCCTGATCCTTCAACCTCTCACTGGCATGTTGATGAACCTGAAAACCTATGTTGAGCTTGGAAAAGTGCCACCTTTTTTCAAACTGCTGCAACTCTCCAACACCTGCAGTCCTGTGAATTCTCCACCTATTCAGTGCCAGGTACCAGATGCTACTTCAGCCTGCAGTATGCCTATGTGTGGATGAGGCAGCATCGATTATAGAGGCGGGTACTTATCCCGTAGTGTACGCAGCCTGCCAGTTACATATTGCCAAAATAATTTTGATACTCTTTTTTTAATCATAGTGGAATAATTTGAACATTATTGATACACTGGCTATAAATAATAGAAAATCGTTCAATGCCTTTAGGAAAATTACGTGAGGCAGATGTGGGCTTATGGTAACTCTTCGATGTGCTGGCAAAACCTGCTGCTTGGCTTTACTGTTCTGGGTATTTTTTACTTTTTTCTTTAATTTCATCAAATTTAATTGACTCATCCAGTTTTTTGTTTACTGTGTAGATTTCCCAGGTGGTTGCTGATACTGAGCCAATAACAATGTGTGTGGTTACATAGTTACTGTAAACCTATAACATTCTTGATTATTGAGGCAGAACATGCATCTGTGCAGGATTGCTTGCACCCACAGCTAACCTCCAAAGTAAATGCACAATTACCTGGAGTAAACGCTCAAGAGGAAATATTGAAAACTGTTGGGAGGAATCCCACTTCCCGTTGGAATTGTCTTCCTTGACATGGAGGGAGGGTTTGAAGGAGACGAGGGACGGTTGAAGGACAGGTTGTGTGGATGTGATCGTGCAAAAACAAATTCAGCCTTCAAAAAGAAGCAACACTCTTATGCAGAAAAGACAACCAAAGACATTGAATGTTGTGGAATACTTCAAAGATAATTAGAAATATTCATGAATGTGCAAATACAGTTTTAATTTTTTTTTTAAATCCAAAAAAGCAAAGTAATTAAGTAATCTGAAATGTTTAATATGCCCCCAAATTTTTAAAATTATTTTTGAAACATCTCAAAAGACCTAACCACTTTTAAACACATTTAAAAGTTTATAAAAATAAAAAAAAATTACCAAACCATTGGAGATTTCAAAGAAAAGAAAGACTGAAAGATATGTTGGGAGAAACTGCAGATGCTGGTTCAAACCGAAGATAGACACAAAAAGCTGGAGTAACTCAGCGGGTCAGACAGCATCTTTGGAGAAAAGGAGTAGGTGAAGTTTCATGTCGAGACCCTTCTTCATATTCTGCTTATACATATATGTTGCATAATTTCGTATTCCATACACATAAGAGACCCTCATCTAACACTCTTGTGGTCATTCTCTTCTATTGAAGCCCAGTGGGAGCAACCAATGGCACAGTTTTCCAACTGGCGCAGAATGTAGGAGAAACGGAAGGAGGGAAAGTGGAGTGCTATGATGTTGTGAAATCATTCATGGGTCTACTTATGTGAATAGAATGAGCTGGAGGCAGGGAAAAGAATGTGAGATAATTGTTACTCCAGGGGAGATGAAGGAAGGAGAAAAACAGTTGCAGGATAATAGCAGAAAGAGATAAGGGGATAGAAACAGAAGGGAAGGAGTCTTCAACACAACACAGGTGGTGCTGCTATCTTATGTCTTCTTGAACACAGATTTAATCCCGACTTCTGATGGTACATGCATGGAGTTTGTACTGAGTGTGATCAAATCGGTCTCTCTCACATATCAAAGATGTGCTGGTTGATTAGCTAATTGGTTGCGGCAAATTGCCCTGCATGTAGATGAGTGAAAAAAGAAATAGGAGGGAATTAATGGGTATGTAGGAGAAAATGGGCTACTGGGAAAATTTGATGAAATGGAATTGATGGAACTTATTCAAGAGATCCATTCTGAGATCCCCACCTGTTTTAAAAATACCCCACCCGTCATCCTGGTGCAAAAGAAAAGTAAGGTAGCATGCCTTATGACCTGTCCAGTGGCATTAACATCTACCATCATGAACTGTTTCAAGAGACCGGTGATGACTCACAAAACCACAAGCAGTGAGGATAGGTGACAACACCTTCTCCACAATTATCCTCAACTCCTATACCTTGCTAGGATGCTGTATCATTCTACTGTACTTCCTATACACTCACGACTGTATGGTCAAGTTCAGCTCCAACTCCACCTACAAGTTTGCAGATGACACCACTGTGGTTGACCGATTCATAAATAATGATGAGATGGAATACAGGAAAGAGGTAGGGAACTTGGTGACAGGGTGTCAGGACAATAATCTCTCCCTCAATATCAGCAAGATGAAGGGGCTAGTTATTAACTTCAGGAAGCGTGGTGGGGTGCATGTCCAATCAGCATCAATGGTACAGAAGTGGAAATGGTTGAAAGCTTCAAGTTCCTTGGTGTTAATATTACCGAAGATCAGTCATGGACCAACCAATTGATGTGACAGCCAAGAAGGCACACCAACACTACTTCCTGAGGAGACTGAGGAAATTCAGCATGTCTCCAGTTACTCTTACAAACTTTTACAGATGCACCATAGAATGCACACATCGGTTGCTTCACAGCTTGGTCTGGGAACAGTTCTGCCCAAGACCGCAATAGACTGCAGAGAGTTGTAGATGTAACCCAGTATATCACACAGACCAGACTTCCCACCATTACTTAATCTACTTCATGCAGCCTCAGTAAAGCAGCCAACGTAATCAAAGACATATCTTATCCCAGTTATTCCTTCTCTCTACACACATCCGGCAGAAGGTCCAGAAGCTTGAAAGCACGCACCACCAGACTCAGGACTCCTCTATTATCAAACTTCTGAACGGTCCTCCCACAAACTAGGGTACTACGCCATTGTGGACATTGGACTTTGTCAATGGAACTGATGCACTGTAATAGGCTACCATGTTAAGAACTATATTGTGCACTCTGTATCTTCCCCATTGCTCTATCTACTTGTGTTTTCATATGATGTATCTGATCTGATTGTACACATGCAAAACAAAGCTTTTCACTGTATCCCGGTACACATGACAATAATAAACTTAAATCTGGTGGATCATCATCATCATCATTGTTGAAATCATCAACAGGCACGGTGCCTTACAATGCTATGTACGACAGTGATCGCAACTTCTACTGAAGAGTGGATGGCCATTAGCTCGCTAGGGGCTCATCCATCCTTTGACAGGTCTTGTTTTTGGTCCTGCTGGGGGTCGACAGCTCCCTCCTCACCTGACAAACCAGGTGGGGGAGACGGTTTAGTCGCCGACTATCCGACCATGGAGCAGGTAGCACAGGATTACATGTTGCCCGTGGCGGGGGGAACTCCCCCCGTCCTGAACTAATCTGGTGGAGCCAGACTTTTAAAAAGACACATGAATATGCAGGGAATGGATATGGCTTAAGTGCAGGCTGGTAACAGTTGGTTTTGGCAATATGTTCAGCACAGACTGTTTAAGCCTAAGGGCTCGCTCCTGTGCTGTGCTATTCTATGTGCTATGCACTGTGCTTCCACAAGGCAGTGTTTTCCAATTTTCAAAGACTGGATGTTGATAATAATAATTACTTCAAAACTATATTTTTGGTTATTGAACGACCTGCCATGGAAACATTTTCTCCGTATCAGGCATCTCTGTCCTTGCTGAAGTGTGACACCCAGAACTGAACACATTTGTCTGGTTAAGATCCAACTATAGAGATTATAAAGTTATTGTACAGATCGTAGAACAGTACAAAACAGGAACAAGTCCTTTGGTCTGCAATGTTTGTGCCGAATATGATGCCAAGTTAGACACAAAATGCTGGAGTACAGTAACTCAGCGGAACATCAGGTAGCATCTCTGGAGAGAAGGAATGGGTGACGTTTCGGGTCGAGACCCTTCGACCCTTCTTCAGTCTGAGTTACTCCAGCATTTTGTGTCTGCCTTTGATTTAAACCAGCATCTGCAGTTCTTTCCTACACATGATGCTAAGTTAAACTGATCTCATCTGTCTGTACCTGATCCATACCCCTCTATTCCCTGCACTTCCATGTGCTTCTCCAAAAGCTTCTTAAACGCCACTATTGTGTCTGCCTCTGCCTCTGCCGCCACCCCTGGCAATGCGTTCCAGGCACCCCACTTCTCTCTGTGTAAAACAACTTGTCCCGCACATCTCTATTAAATGATCCCCCTCTCACCCTCATCATTGTCTTTGTACTTTATGTGACTATTTCATAAATTGAGAAAACTATATGTCCTGATGCAGGGCCTGGACTTGAAACTTCAACTATCCCTCTCCCCTCCTCCTCCCCACAGATGCTGCTCAACTCACTGAGTTGAGTTTTCTTGCTCCAGATCCCAGGATCTGCTCTCTCTTGTGGCTCCAATGAAACCATATGCTTTATGTTACATCTTCATTCATTTGCCTTGCTACCTTGAAACCATTGTGAATGTGAACCCGTTGTCTCTTTGTTTCTGCATCACAAAAATTGTATCATTTACTTTCAATGTCTTCTGTTCCTACACAGATGCACCATTTCATTCATTTCTACATTACATTGCTTCTGTCCATTGAGTACTGTTTCATTATGTCATTCTGTGAAATCTCATATTATCCTTCAAACTACCTTCAGAAGTTTTATCACATTTGCATACTTGAAATGTGATCAATATACCCAAGTCCAGGCCATAAATATATATCAAAAAGACCAATGGTCTTTGCACCAATACATTTCTCCCCAATCTAAAAAAACAGACATTTGCTATTTCCCTCTGCTTTCATTATCTCAGCCAAGTTCATGCCATCTTCCTTTTCTGCCCATAGGATTCAATTTAGTTAACAAGACCATTATGTGGCAGTGTATCAAAGGTCTTTTGAAAATCTATGTTCCATCTGCTGTGTGATGTATTGTATTTAGATTCACTAGGGATGAGGGGATTGGTTGGCAACATCAGAAGTTGTATCTGGATTGCATTATTCTTCCCTTTGTAGATTCAGAGGAACAGGAAGGAATACGTTTGGTACCAGAAGGATATGTTTGTATTCATTGCAAAGTTGTTTTCTAATTATCTGACAGATATCCCTGTGCTGAGCAGTGCAGCATTGTAGCAAGTGTAGGAACACTCACATTGATTGAAGCAGAATGATGGAATATAATGACGTGAATCTTCAGCAATATTATCAACTGAACACACTTTTAGTGGAAACCAATTTTAAATAGCAGATTGAACGCTAAGAGGAGGAAGTATTTTGTATGAACATCAAGTGATTTTAAACATAGCACTCGTCCACCCAAAAACAAAAACACTTTCTCAGCCATATTTTGCTTCATGGATATTTCTCTCCAGAGGTTTTCAGGAACGGCCCTTGATCTAAAATGGAAATAATCTGATCTGAGTAGAAACAAAGAACTGCAAATGTTGGTTTATACCGAAGATATATACAAAGTGCTGGAGCAACTCAATGGATCAGGCAGCATCTCTGGAGAAAAAAGATTGGTGATGTTTCGGGTCGGGACTTCTGTAGAAGGGTCCAAACCCAAATTGTCACCCATCCTTTTTCTCCTGATATGCTGCCTGACCTGTTGAGTTGCTCCAGCACTTCGTGTCTATGATATGATTAGAAATTGGTTTATTTTTTCACAGATGCTGGTTTATCTGACTAAGTTTTACTTCAGGAGTAGTTATCCAGATGTGTTTTGGCTTCTGTCAGAGTGACTTGAAAAAAATCGACAACATCTTTGGCATGGGATTTTCAAGCACATTAACATTGTTATGCTATGTAGCATTACTCGCCAATCTCTGGCATCATTCGGGAAAGAAGATGAAAACTTTATTCCTGAAACATTGCCATTCGTGTAGTAAAGGTACAATTTTGTTCTGAAAGGAGTTCTAAGATGTTTACACTGTGACTGTAAAGCAATGGATTTTGTATTGTATTTTGAGGTACCATGTTCCCATCCATTTAGTTAGCTTCTCTTTCTTTGATGATAAGTGTATGTTTTGGGTTTTGAACCTTCTACTGTAGTTGTTTGTTTTTCACTCTTTTCTTTATTTTTAGTGAGTTAAAGTGTTTTGTTTGGAGTCTATTCTTTTTTATGTGGGGGGTGGGGTGGGGGGGAAGGGGGAAACTACTTTTCCTGTTCCCTACCTGGTTGGAGAGGCAGCTTTTCTCCGGGCTGCATCTTCGACCCGTCCTCGCGGCCTACCGGCGGGCCCGGGGCAGCGTTTCCTGAGGGGACTGCCCAGAACCTCGGCTTCGGCAGCGGCGCAGCGCTGGAGCGCCATCGCGGAGCGGAGCGGGCGATGCCTTGCCCGGGTTGCCGCGCTGGAACTCCGGTGAGCTGAAGACCGCCGACAAAAACATCGCGGGGCTGCAGGCCTGTGGAGCGGCCAGCTGCAGGTGGCGGCGCTGACTTAACATCGGGAGCCAGTGGGGGAGCTTCATTCAGCGCGGTCTTGTTGGCTTCGGAATCTGCGGACTCCGGTAAGGAAGCGGCCGTTCCAGGTGTCCCAAGCCGCTGAGAGGATTCTCCCGACGTCAGAGCACCACCACCCAACGAGAGCGACCTGGAACATCGGGCCTCCGTGAAGGCAACTGCGGAGGCCTCATTAGGCCTGACTATGGGAGGACATGGGGATGGGGAGTGGACATTGTGCCTTCCCTCATAATGGGAACCATTGTGGGGGGATGTTTTTTATGTTTAAAATCTCTTTATTATTGTTATGTCTGTATTCTTTTTTTTATGTGCTGCGTGGCAAGAAGCATTTCACTACACCAATTGGTGTACGTGACCAATAAAATAACATTTGAACCTTTGAACCTTTGATGTTTGCGAGCTGTTGCTAAAAAAGAATTGAATAATAACTTCACTCACACTTGTCCTTTCCTGTCCTTTTCACGCAATTCCATCAAAGACACAAAGAACTAAAGTAACTCAATGGGTCAGGAAGCATCTCTGGAGGACGTGGATGGGTGACATTTTGGATTAAGACCCTTCATCTAAGCCTGAAGAAGGCTCTTGATCCAAAACATCACCCATTCCTTCTCCCCAGAAATGCTGCCTGTCCAGCTGAGTTGCTCCAGCTTTTTGTGTCTAACTTCTTCTACCTGTATCTCGATCTGAAGAAGGGTACCAACTGAAACATTCCCTGTCCATGTACTCCAGAGATGCTGCCTGGCCCATTGAGTTACACCGGTATTTTGTGTCTTTTTTTCCAAACCAGCATCCGCGTTTCCTTGTCTAGGGTGTGCAATTCCATTATTATCTATATTACTAAAAGTCTGATCTTGACCACTTCCTGTTTTTCTGTTTCATGATTTTAGAAAAAACGCTGCCACATACAGCTGTGATTTTTGGCCATCTTACTCAGAGTCCCCCTCCGCTGCGCAGGGCAAGAGGATTTTTCCCATCAATAAAAGTAAAAGTTATTAATGTTTAAATATGTTGAGATTCTCTCTGCTGCCCCTGCTGGTGGGAGGGACTATAAAACCCGGAAGTGTTGTGCCTCAGCCAGTCTCTGCAAGATGGAGGAAGCAAGACGGTCACGTCTCTCTGAGCTGTGAATAACACTGAACACATGTCTACTCAACTGTGAGTGCCCTTAATGTGGTTTGAAAATGAAAATCTGGTTGGTTTGAAATGCTGCACTTCAAATGATTGTTGGTGGTGGTAACTGCTTTGAAATTCTGCACTGCAAATGGTTGTTGGTGGTGGTTGCTTTGAAATGCTGCACTGAAAATGGTTGTTGTTGGTGGTTGCTTTGAAATGCTGCACTGTAAATGGTTGTTGGTGGTGGTTGCTTTGAAATGCTGCACTGCAAATGGTTGTTGGTCTAAACTTGACAACTTCCTGTTTGCACTGTATATTGATTTTAAATAAAATGCTACCATTTACGGCTGCGATTTTTGGCAATCTTACTCAGTCCTTACTCAAGGACTGAGTAAGGTATTAGTCTTTAAAAAAATGTTGAGAATCTCTCTCCTGTCAATTATGCCATGAAGGCCACGCCCCTTCCGGTGGGAGGGGGAGGGATTATAAAACCCAGAAGTGTGGGTGTGGCTCAGTCTCTGCAAGATAGGGGAGGGAGAGGTCCCGACTCTGTCTGACCTGTGAATCAACTGAACACACTGAATGTCTACTGAACTGTGAGTAAGGTGTTTATGTGGTGTTTTGTGTGGTTTTGTGGTGGTTTTATGGTGGTTTCACCCTGCTTGAAGTGGCATGAAACTGCCCTTGAATTTGGTGGACTTGCACCCTGCTTGAAGTGGCAGGAAACTGCACTTGAGTTTGGTGGCCTTGCACCCTGCTTGAAGTGGTAGGAAACTGCACTTGAATTCAGTAGCCTTGAACCCTGCTTGAAGTGGTAGGAAACTGTACTTGAATTTGGTGACCTTGCACCCTGCTTGAAGTGGTATAAAACTGCAATTTAATTTGGTGGCCTTGCACCCTGCTTGAAGTGGTAAGAAACTGCACTTGAATTTGGTGGCCTTGCACCCTGCTTGAAATGGTAGGGAACTGCATTTGAATTTGGTGGCCTTACACCCTGCTTGAAATGGAATTTCAAGGAATAGCCGTGAGTCAAATGCTAGACCACCAGCCGTGAGTTACCAGCACATCAGGCTTGAGTGACTGAGCTGCCACCCCAAGAATCCATTTGGCCCACAATGTCCATACTAGCCCTCTGAAAACCAGTTCCTGCAGCTACCCATACTAGCACTCCAGAAAGACCACCCCCCCCCCCCCCCCACTGGCCACAAATATTGGAATTGGTGGAGAGGTGGAATATTGCATTGGGGACCAGCCCTCCAGTGTGAACATGGGACCCAACGGGTACCACTTAGTCTAGTAAGTTATATATACAACATTTGGCGTATACTAGACCACACTTTACAATATCCCAAACAATGTTAATCAATCATTAAGATCTGTTTAAGCTATTATTGTAAAAGAAAGCTCATATTCTTTCATTGTGATTTTTTTTAAATCCTCCCCACATGACATTTACAAGTCAATGTAGAATTGTTTTCATTTTTTTGCAGGCACAAGAGTTTACTGAACTGATGAGCATTTGATCAAGGTTAAATTAGAAATTTAATGCTAACTTGCATTAGTTAATTAATGTTAGCCCACACTTGCCAGATTTAGTAAAAAGTGCTATACATCATAATGAAGGACTCTGCCCAAAAAGCTGAACTCTGTATCCACAAGAGATTTGTGCAAAGCCTGTGAAAGATCTGTGGAGTATGATTCTCCTTTGCCTGTCACTCTTGGCCGATAGCAATTAAACCATTTGGAATAGTGACT
The DNA here is from genome assembly GCA_963514005.1 of Raja brachyura. The sequence continues at coordinate 42,730,683 of OY740785.1, read as the reverse complement.
ACATTTTAAGAGATGCAGCTTATTGCGTCAGAAAAATGGAAAGATTAATAAAGTTTTGAAACGCAGTTTGCTGAGAACAAGAACTATGCTGCAGATTGTTGTCGCCTTCTGAGATTTCTCCTGGAGCTCAAGTATTGAAAAATGATGCAAGCTGATTAACTTACCTACCGCAATACAAATTGGGTATACAATACAAACAGCCCATTGGGCACATGTCAAAAAAACCCACCAGCCCCATTCTCCCTCCCCTTATTTCTACAGAGCGCTGCCAATTTATTTTCCCTCATTTGCCTTTCAACTTTGATTCAGTTGACGTATATTGATACCACAAGTTAACTTAGTGCAGCCAATTCATCTACCAGTGCATTTGTGAGATGTAGGAGAAAACGGCAGTACCCAGCAGAAATCTACCGGGTCACAAGGTGCTTGTGCAAACTCTGCATAGCCATCTCCTGATATTAGGACTAATCCCAGATCCACAGAGTGGTGAGACAGTTGCACTAGCTAATGTACCACTCATAATTGAACTTTTAGCATTTACCGTCCTACCTTCGCATTTATTTTAACTTGTGAAACCAACACAGGCATTTTGTTGATTAGCCTGCTGTGTGGTGGAATTTCCTGCCACATTTACTCAAGACTTCTGTCAATCTTCTATAGTAACACTATTCTGCTGTAATTTGGGCAGGGTGCCATTTTCCCGAATTGGCTTTGTCGAGATATGATCATCACTTTACTCAGATTCATGGTTGGTTTCCCTGCTCATCAGTTTCCTGATCACAGGCTTTATGAAATGTGATTTTTATTTGTTTTGGAATCTGTATTGCTCCCTTACCACTGCTGTTATTTTCCAGTTGGAAATCTGCAGAGCTCTATATGCATCGCTCTCACCACCCATTGTAAAAGCATTCTGTGGCTGATGGACTTCGCGCACACTTAATGGAGTATGTATAAACTTGCTACTCCACCCAAGATCTCGTGAAACATAATCACTGACACTGTGGTAGGAATTTTAATGCTTCAAGATAGTGGAGAGAAGCCCCTGCCCTGATAGTTTTGAAGATGACAAGTTGGCAGAAGGGTGGGTGTTTGAGCAACTAACTTGCTGTCTGGAACCAGGTTCCAAATTTAAATATTTTAATGACATTCACTGAATGACATATTATGTCCTGCTTAAATTTAATGTAGATGGGCTCTGTTTGCTATTATCTGGAATTTCACGTTTCTCACGAACGTATAACTACTCTGCCAAAGCCAGAACCCTTAGCACATGCCCAGCCTTAGGTTTTATTCTCCATATGATTGCCTATGAATTCTAGCATTTGACAAGCAAATGAACTGATCAGGTATTGTCCCCTGGGAAGGAGAAAGAAAATACACAATTAACTTGTTAAAGGACTGTTCTCTGCAGTGTTGCATCAGCTCGGTCAAATGAAAACAGCGAGCAATCAGTGTTTCCATGTTAATGTAAGGATATTGATTGTGAGGTTTTATTTTCTGAAGAACAGAACATGGACACTACTGAAGCGCGTGGTAGGGTGACTTTGACAAGAAAGCTGGAATTATTTACATTTAAATCCATCCAGATACAGTGGATGTGTAATGGTATTTTGTTCATTCAAAAATGATGTCTATCAATTTTTGCTTTTATTATCTAGTAGTTTGAATTAAGCAATTTGAACACAATTGCCCTTTAGGTGCTTTTACACAATTTCAATTAGAATTATCATAATTTCAAGAAATAGCTCCACATTAAGAATAGTAGGATGTACTATAAATATCCTGCAGCAGCAATGCTAATGTGTTGCAATTCATGACTAACCCATAAAAATATTGCCTGATTTTTGTATTCCCACTATTCAACTTCTGCTTGAAATGGGACTATAATGGCTACAATGCGTATGGGGTACAATACTGAATTCTGACTTTTGTCATGCTGATCAAACCTCCCAATGAAACAGCTGTGAGCTAAAAGGGCCAATGCTCATCAGGATCAAATCTTCCACGATGCTTAATATGGGTTTTTTTTTCAGATGGTTCAATTAATACTTGTTTTCCCAAATTTGTTTAAGTTACCCACTGGTTCATTCATGCGAATCACCAGTAGACTTAACATTTATTGCCCATCTTTAATTGGAAGGCGGAGGTGGTTCTTCTGGGATGTAGTTGTTCCAACCTGCTGATAGATTAGACGTTCTAGGGATGAGAAGATGGTCCTTTCATTCTGCTTTTGTTAGTGCAATGGGATCCAATCTGGGTAGTTATGTGAACAAACGTGACTACATTTTGGCCTTCTAATGTAATTAGCACTTTCATGGATATTGGATGGACAAATGACTTTTTAGTGCTAATGCTGATAATGTGTTAACAGTGTTTGTTGCAGGTCTGATACCAATACATTCCATTTTGTTGCTTTTAAAATAATAAACAGTAGATATTGAAACACATTGTGTTACTACTCAATTTCCAGTGAAGGCTGTCAGCAAGATAATATTTTATTTGTGATGTTTGATCTGCAACATTGCTATTTTAAAGGATATTCTGAATTTGGCTTCTGACCCGATCCAATGAATCATGTAAGGGAGCTTGAATGACTCCAACTAGCCTTGTACAACATTCAGCACATGGTCAAGAATAGTAAGATTAAATGAGAATTTACCAGTATGAAGTTTGATCCTTATTTTATGAGGAGTTATGATGAGGGATTACGTGAAGAAGCCCCGCCAGGCGCATGTGCGTCATACTTCAAAGCAGCGGGGTGAAAACACAGAAACCGATAGCCAAAGTAACATAGTGAGGCTTTAGAAGACTCGAACTACCAGATGATCCTTTAGATTATGAGGGCCGGGAGCGGAGGGTACGTAATCCCTCATTGTAACTCCTCATCAAATAAGGATCAAACTTTGAACCGGTAAGTTCTCATTTACTCTTACTATTTTACTTCAGAGTCAAGTGAATGACTACGTAAAGATTTTAAAGCTCTGTGATTTCATGCCATAGATGCACTCCATATGACACACTGCTTCAGTTGACACAGTAGTGAATAAATAATATATTGACCATTGCTTCGAATTATCCAATAATCATTTTTAAAATAACAATACAGTAATAGCCCCTCTATCCCAGGGGAAATTACAAATGAAATTTATGAAGACAAAGCAAATCACGTCAACCGGAACCCAAAACAGCATGCCCAAACCCTGGCAGTCAGAAAGGTTTATCATAATTTTAGAAAAGTTGATTCCTTAGACCATCCTGCGGCCTTGCTGCGGATGTTGATGCTGCCCTGGTGGAGTGAGATTTAAACACATGAGTGTCTACTCCAGTGGAATCTAAAACCTGTTTTATCATCTAGAAATAATTTATACTGACACCTCTTATGAGATTTTTTGTGACTGATGAGCATTGCTGTCCCAGAGCCTCTGTGACTAAGTTACCTCGATATATTGACTCAGGTGCTTAACTACACATAACCTTTGATCAACAGGGTATGCTTTAAGCTTACTTTGGTTCCGGCCATTCCTGGCTTGCTTTGTTAGATTAAATCATACACATAAAACGTAATTTTATCTGCAGAAGAATACATGCTGTCTAGTCGTAACTTTGCAATGTTTGCACTCTTTGCGTTGATACTTGCGCCATGAGCTTAACGACTTTAAGTGTTAACTTCTGAAAAGACAATGACGTAATTGGAGCCCATTGTCGAAGCAGTGTGAGAACTATACTGACATCCCAGATTTCTGTATATCTAGATTTAATAGGATTTGTGTTACAAAATTCCTCTAATTAATTGGGACACTAATGGATGAGACCCAATAGGTTGTTGTTCTGAAACTGCCCTAAATAGGAGGACAAAACACTCTGAGTACTATTAATGGCACTATAACTTAAGTGTTCATCAAAAATGCAACATAGCAAGGAACTCCAATACATCCGGTATGCTTGCAGTATGATCAAATATATCTGACTGTAAACAAAACGCCTCCCATTTCTTAATATGAGACACATATAGTTTCTTAGTGCTATCTTTCCAAGCTGCAGTTATGACATCCATGGTCCTATTCGGCAGTCCAAAGCCTTGGAACGGTCTGGTCAGAACCTGCAGATCAACAAATTAATATGATCATGTAATGGACTTTCTTCTGTTACTGGATGAACTAACAAATTATTGCAGTTTGGGACAGTCATGAATGGCTGCGTCATCATTCTGAGCACCAATGGGACCATGGCTCTGTAGTCCAGTCTGGAACCACCAAAATGCCTGAGGCAGAGTCCTGCTCTATTCTGGTGATACACTGCCTAATCAGGCAGAATGGGGAAAGCATAAAAGAAGTACGTCCCCAATGTAGCGAGAATGCGTCCACCGCTACTGCTCCTGGACCAGGTTCCCATGAAACATATTTAGGCAATTGGTGATTTAGCCTGGATGCAACAGATCAATATCTGGAAACCCATAGTGGCTGACAATCATTTTAAAACTTCAGGATTTAATCGTCCATTCTATGTTGTCATTGAACTTTCATGACCTGTTGTCTGCCACCACATTGTGTCTACCTGGTAGGTAGATAGCTGAGACCCAGATATTTCTGGAAATACACCAGTGCCAAATGAGATTAGCCAGATTATCACATGATACTGTCCTTATTATTGCCATGGGATTATCAATCTGGAGTTGAACATGTAAATTATTCATTGTTAAACAATAAACTTTTACTGCATAGAATGCACCCAGCAATTCCGTAGCTCCCTATCTGGTAGCACTGACATATGTCTGTAAAAGCACTGAAGGTTACTGAACCAAAATGTTTTTAGTAGTTTGTAATTGAGCTATGGCTCTGGTTGGTAACTGCATAGGTCTATCAAAATGACCTGCATGTTCTTTAAGTGCTAGTTCTCTAGCTCGTTACAGACTTCAATAGTGCAGTGGTACAAACTGCACTGCAGGGAAAGCTGCCACCAATTTACCAATAACGGTAGCTACTTCCCGGATGGAGGGATATTGTTTTTCAGCGAGACTGGTACAGACTTCTCTGATCTCCACAGCCTTCGCTGTAGGCAAAGTCACTGACATATCAACTGAATCATGACAAATCCCAAATGAACTATTTTTTAGGATGGCTCTAAGTTGGATTTGGTTGGATGGACCAGGGACCCTACCCTTTCAAACAGGTATTTGGTTGCTGAAACCGATTCCTCAGCTGTCTGCTGAGTGTTGCTTATGATGAAATATTATCGAAGTAAGCCATTGCCATGTGATTCTGGCTTCCACTATTTCTTGAATAGCCTAGGAACTGAGGTTAATTCATTGGGTAATGCTTTAAATTGCCACAGCTGTCCCATCCAACTAAATTTTAAGTATCTCCGATACTGATGATGAATTGGTACTGAATAATATGCATCTTTCAGATCTATAGTTGTCATATAACAGCCTTGTGATAACAGCTGTTTCACAGTATTGAAGGCGTCCATTTTAAAAATGCTTATAGTGAACATAGGAATTTAACTGGTTTAGGTCCAGAATGCCTCTACATCCCCCATCTTTTCTCTGTCTGGGGAATATATGGGACACAAATTGTTGAGGATGGTTTATCGTCCTCTCAATTACCCCTTTTTTGGGACAAAACCGTAATTTCTTCTTTTACCTGCTGAGTTTGTGCAGAAACCCCAATACTCTATTAGGCATATTCTGTACGGATCAATTCCTGACATAAACTGTATTCGAGCTTGAGACAGTGTGTAGTATAAACCGATGAGATGTTATGCAGCACCATTCATCATAACCGGAGGTCCCAGAATCTTATCCTGGACAGAATGAATCACCTGTACCTCTACAGTCGGCCTTTACTCCTTCTTCCCATATTGGGGCTGTAGCTGGGATACACAGGTGAGTAATATCGTCGTCCCACTGGCCCCCTCTGCTTGGCCCTGCCCCTGGATCCTTCATCTTTCGCGCTGAAATGGCCTGCATCCTGGCAGAAGGAACGTATGACTTCATGAGACGGATTGTTTTGGCATGTTCCTCCAAGTCCTTGACTTGTTAGAGGAGGTCCACCCCAAATAAATAATCTGGGCTTGGATATTGGTGGACCTGCATAGAGCTGCAACTTCGGGTTCAACGTAGGCATTCCAGAACAGGCCAGCACATCTTGTTGAGTATCAGACATCGGTGCCCCCTGGACCTTCTCCAAATGCCTGCTGCCAAGAACCTGAGGACGCGTTGAGATCTCACTTCTTGTCCCCGCATCGTTGCACTCATTTGTGCCCTTTCCGAGTTCACGGTGGGCATTTTGAGTGAAGCACACTTTACAGGTGTTTTATAACGTGTGGCAGTCTTCCATGAACGTATCCTGGAGCTGGTGAGAACCAATGTAATTTACATTGGTTGCTAGAGTTTTCTCGATAGTCTCACCAGTCCCTTCCGGGTTTAGCGAAGTTTAACGCTACGTCCGGGACACCTGGAGCATGGCTCGTGTGCGCTGGTGTGTGCATATAAGCAGTGACACCAGCTTCAGGGTCAGACTCCTTCTGCCCTGCTTCTCCCGAGTCATGCTCTAAGGAGGTCTCATCCAACCCTAAACAAGGTGCTGGAGAGGTTGATTCCCACTGTTATCCATAAGCAATGTTTTCTTCTTTGCTGTATGGACCTCTGCGAGAGGTTGTGTGGGAATCCTAGGACATTCAACCCCAATTGAAATTTTCCACGACTCTTTAAATTTGGAGCATTTTCCCCAAACCTTTAACTAAAAGGAGGGAGTCTTGCATATCATCAGACTGATGAGACAAATAAGCCTGAGAGTACTTTAGTTTGATATTTCTGAGTGCCTTGAAGCACTGGAAATTGATGGAGATAGTTGAGAAATAAAGTTAGCATTTCATTTTATTTCATTAAATTTAAATTTTATTTCATTTCAGCTGCAGTAAAAGAGTAGCGGGTATTGGAGCCGGCATTTAGCGCAGCCGTTATCTCCAAACCCGATTTAAATAGCGGTAATAGCGGGATTCGTGTTGGAATTCGGAATTGCGTGGATTCACTGTGGCTTCAGCCAGTTTAGTAGAAGGTTGGCCTATTTTTGCGTTCTCAACATTGGATTGCATTATTATTGTATTAACATTAGTATTGGAGTGCCATGAATACTTCTTATGTTGTGAGAATTAGCTTCAGATTGTTTTGACCCTCCAGGATTGAATGTACTTTGGGGATGCAAGTTGCAAAGACACTCGTGCACAAGGACTATGTGAGAACCACTTCTGCCAGGAGAAATATCAACATCTTGATGGACATTGAAATGTTTCTGCTCAGCTACTTGGCTGAGAGCTTCAGGGAATCAGGCAGGCATCATGGTACTCATCTGCTGCGATCAGATTGCACAGCTGTTGCTAAGGCCTCCAAGTCTTTGGCCACACGAGAAATCGCACACAACAGTCGGTCTCAGGTGATGGGTGATATCTCTCTGCCTCTGCATAGTGAAACCCATACATGCAAGGCAGCAGTCTGCTCGTGATTTGTCATCTAGCCAAGCTCTGTTGGATGAAGCTTGTATCTCCAGTTGTCAGGTTTATTCATTGATCTGACTGATCGTTGACGCATGGAGGTGCAGCATAGGCAGTGCCAGGGTGGCCAAAGTGAAAGGTTGGGATATCATATCACCAACGTCTGAGTAACAGGTTGCGAGGGCATGGACATGGACTCTTGCATGACACCCATACATTGCCCAGTTGGCTTTGCTTATATCCCCTCTGGCCAGATCTCAAAGCTTCCTTCCTTCCTTCCTTCCTGCTTGCCTCAAATGCAGCCGGCTATTTCCAGGTGCCTCACCTCAGGAAACATAAGCCATGACTCCAGATTCTGGTTACACCTCCCTCACAGTTTGTACATTTCACCCGGTGCTATGTGGGATCAGATGCAATGTAGCGGTGCTTATGTCCACGGTGCTCAGGAAGATCCAAGTCGCTTGGCCCAGCAACTTTTCACTTTCAGATTCCCCACATGGGCATTCCATTTGTGCCTCTGGCATTATTTTAGGAGACATTTCTTTAGTCAGAGGGTGGTGAATCTGTGGAATTATTTACCGCTGAAGGCTGTAGAGGCTAAGTCAGTGGATATTTTTAAGGCAGATATAGATAGATGTCTGACCCAGACTCTGAAGAAGGGTCTCGACCCGAAACGTCGCCTATCTCCTTCGCTCCTTAGATACTGCTGCACCCGCTGGGTTTCTCCAGCCTTTTGTGTACCATAGATAGATTCTTGATTAGTACAGGTGTCAGAAGTTATGGGGAGAAGGCAGGAGAATGGGGTTAGGAGGGAGAGATAGATCAGCCATGATTGAATGGCGGAGTAGACTTGATGGGCTGAATGGCCCAATTATACTCCTATTTCTCATGACCTTATGACTTCCTCCCTCTCCTTTCGCTCCTGTGAGGGAGCAGTGTCCCACCAGTGTGATTCCGAATTTGTTCTGGCATGCATCTGCTATTTGGACGGAGAAGAAGCAGAGTATGTGTGAAGAATGTGCACAACAGAGCTTATTATTAAGGAAAGGCCAGGAAAGTGAATAAAGCACAAGTGAACACCACGTAGAAATACACCTGATCCCAATAGGCACTCACAGAAGTCATAGAGACGAACAGCACAGAAAGAGACCCTTCAGTCCAACACTACCATATCTACTTTGCCTTTGCAAGTACGTCTTAAACTTAGTGATTGTATGTAATTCCAAAACCTTCTTTGGCAGAAAGTTCAAGATATTAATGATTATCTGTGTAAAAACATTTCCTTTAAAACTCATTTTAAATCTATTCCTTCATATTTTTGATACCTCTACCATTGGAAAAGTCAAGTCACTTTTATTTCTATAGCACATTTAAAAAACAGCTCTCATTGGCCAAAGTGCTTCACATTGGTGGCGGTACTAACGTTATACAACATTGGTTCATAGGTTAAGTACATACATAAATACATACATTTAGCCCTCCCTCAGAGGACATCAAGAAAAGCTTGAGAGTAAAGATGAGTAAAGAGTTGATGGAGGGGGCAGTTCTGATCGGAAGAGGGATGTCGTTCCACAGTCTGGGAGCTGCAACTGCAAAGGCGCGGTCGCCCCTGAGATTATGCCTAGACCGCGGGATGTTCAGTAACCCCAAGTCGGTCGATCTGAGGGACCTGGAGGTGGTGTGGAGGGTAAGCAGAGTTGTGATGTAGGAGGGGGAAAGTCCATTAAGGGCTTTATAAACATAAAGAAGGGTCTTGAAATTGATCTGAACCGCACCGGGAGCCAGTGGAGAGAGTCCAGAATCCAGGTGATGTGGTCCCTTTTTCAGGTGCCCGTCAGGAGTCTCGCTGCGGCGTTTTGGATCAATTGCAGGCGGGACGGGGATGATTGGCTGATGCCAGTGTAAAGGGAGTTGCAGTAGTCGAGGTGGGAGGAGATAAATGTTTGGATGATCTTTTCGAGGTCATCAAACTGGAGGAATTGTTTTATTTTAGCTATCGTCCGAAGCTGGAAGAAGCTAGCTTTTACCACGGCATTGACTTGTTTGTCAAATTTCAATGCCGAGTCAAATATCACGCCAGGGTTTTTGACGTGAGGTTTGAGTAATGAGGTAAGGCTTCCAAGGCTGCCTGCTATCGTTTTGATTGAGTCAGAGGGGCCGAGAAGGATGACCTCAGACTTACTCTCGTTTAGTTGGAGGACGTTCTGGGCTATCCAACACTTTATATCCTCGAGGCAGTGGATAAGGTTAAGTAGATTTGATCGGTTGTTGGGCTTCAGGAAGAGATAGAGTTGTGTATCGTCTGCATAGCAGTGGAAGGAAATGCCGTGCCTTTGAATGACTTGACCTAAGGGGAGCATATATAGGGAGAAGAGAATTGGGCCAAGGATGGAACCTTGTGGAACCCCGTAGCAGAGGCTAGCTGGCGAGGAGAAAGAGTTGCCTATGTTAGTAGAGAAACTCCTACCTTTGAGTACTCTATCAAACGTATCTGTGCCTCTTATAATTTTATCTACCTCTGTCATATCATCCCTCAGCTTCCTTCACTTCAGGGAAAATCCAATCCCATAACTAAAGTGTATCGATTTAGGTGACTCTCCTGTGCACTCCCTCCAGTCCAACACATCTGTCATACGATATAATACGATATAATAAAACTTTAATTATCCCAGGAGGGAAATTGATCTGCCAACAGTCATAACACACAAGGTACATGAAACATGAAATTAAAGTAACGAGTGGAAAGGATTGGGGATGTGCAAAAATTGGGGAGGGTGATCTATCTCTCCATCCTAACCCCGTGCAAAGATTGGGGGGGGGGGGGGGGGGACGAGAGGTCAGTCTCTCCCCCGACAGACTGGTGAGGAGTTGTACAGTTTGATAGCCACAGGGAAAAAGGATCTCCTGTGGAGTTCTGTGCTGAATCTTGGTGGAACCCTTCTGTTGCTGAAGGTGCTCCTCAGGTTGACCAGTGTGTCATGGAGGGGATGAGCTGTATTGTCCAAGATGCTCTGCAGTTTGAGGTGCATACTCCCCTCCGAGACCACCTCCCATGAATTCAACTCCTCCCCCAGGACCGAGCCAGTCTTCCTGATGAGCTTGTTAATCCTGTTGGCATCTGCGGCCTTCACCCTGCTGCCCCACATGACAGCGAAGAAGATGGCACTGGCTACCACTGATTGGTAGAACATTTGCAGCATTTTACTGCAGAAGTGTGCAATCAGAACTAGACACAATACTCCAAGTGCAGCCTAGCCAGTGGTTCGTAAAGTTGAAACAAACATCCCAGCTTTTATATTCTCTGCTCTGAAGCCAAGTATTTCATATGCCTTCTTTGCAACCCTGTGTTGCTAATCAAGGAACAGTGGACTTACACCCCAAGATCTCCCTGTTCATTAACATTTCTTAGCACCCAACCATTTAAATATATTGCTTGCTCCCATGTGAACTCCCAAAATACATCTATTCAGATGTCTTATAGCGCCAGAGACCTGGATTTGATCCTGACTAGGGGTGCTATCTGTGTGATGTTTGCATGTTCACCCTGTGACCACGTGGGTTTTCTCCGGGTGCTTGGGCTGCCTCCAACGCTCCAAATGCATACAGGTCTGTAAATTTATTGGTTTCTGCAAATTGTAAATTGTCCCTAGTATTTAGGATAGTGCTAGTCGCTGGATGGCAGGCTCGGTAGGCCAAAGGGCCTGTTTCCATGCTGTGTCTCTGTCAGGATTAAATTCCCACATATATATACTTATTACTTTTCTTATTACTTCCCACATATATATACTTTACTCATCAATAATTAATACTAATCTACATAAAATTAAAATAAATAGTAATTAGTAAATATATTTCCTAAGATCATACATTTGATTATACCAATAATAGTTAAGATTTCCTTGATCTTTGCATTTAAATATGTTATAGGATTGATGAAACATTTTAGAATTATATATTCCCGTTAAAATACCTTTTGTAAGACAATAACTTTAAGGACTTATGGAGCTGGTGAGTTAACATCATCTACACTGGAAGTCTGTAGATGGCTAGCCATGCTAGTATGGCTTTCACTAACTGCACCTACTATAGATGTAGTTTTTCCTTACTTTTCACTATTTACTAACCCTTTTTTCTATCTTCTGTTTTTTTATATTACTTCATGTTTTTATTTTTTTACATCACAGTGGACTCGTAATCAGAAAAGATATATCCGTGCGAGATATTTGAAAATCTTGAAACTCGTCCATCCGGAGTTCGGGGGTAAGGTCGGGTATGTCGAGCTGAGACATGTGAACCATTATAGACCACCTTAAATAAAATGCAGGACTTAAAAAAGAATTGGGGAATGAGGGAATAATCTTTGGCAGTTGGAATGTTAAAGGTCTTAATGAACCTATTAAAAGGGGCAAAGTATTGGCACATTTGCAAGCACTTAAAATTGATGTTATGTTTCTTCAAGAGACACATCTAAAAAAAGATGCCGAGCATAGATTAAAGGCTAAATGGATTGACAAAATATATCATTCCTCTTTTACTCATAAATCTAGAGGCGTAGCAATACTGATACGTAAAGGTACTTTATTTAAGCATACATCAACTATAATTGATAAAGATGGAAGATTTATTATTGTAACGGGAGAATTATATGCTCAAAAAGTAATATTAGCCAATATATATGGCCCAAATTTTGACAGTCCAATTTTTTTAAAGAAAATATTTAATACAATTCCTGATCATGCACAACATAATTTAATAATTGGAGGAGATTTAAATTGTACTTTAGATCCTTATTTAGATAGATCGTCAGGACAGAGGAAATTTAAATCACACTCCAGTGATTTAATAAATGCATACATTGATACTAGTAAAGTTAGAGATGTTTGGAGAATGGAACACCCAACAGGACGAGATTATTCATTTTACTCCTTGGTACATAAAAGATATTCTAGAATTGACTATTTCCTTGTAGATATAAAGCTTATTCCATACATCTATAACTCTAAATACCACAGTATCATTATTTCAGATCACGCTCCATTAACATTTAATATTAAATTTAATGATAACATGAAAATACGAGGACAATGGAGACTTAATCCACAAATTTTGAAGGATAAATTAACTAATGAATATATTATAAAGCAGATTAAGACTTTTTTTGAAATAAACGATAAACCAGAAATATCTCCATCCCTACTATGGGAAACTTTTAAGGCTTTTACTCATGGAATTATGATATCTTCACAAGCATTTTATAACAAAGAAAAGCGGAAGGAACAAAATAATCTGGAAACGGAGATAAAACAATTAGATATAGAAAATGCTCTCAACCCTACAATGATAACACATAATAAAATTACTGCATTAAAATATAAATTAAATAAGATATATGCTGACCAAGTGGTTAAATTATATCAATACACAAAACAAATACAATTTGAATTTGGGGACAAACCACAAAAATTACTGGCTCACCAATTACGAAAAATAGAGGGAGAAAAAATAATACATCGGATTAAATCAGAAAATGGTGAATTCTTAACACAAAATAACGATATTAATGAGAGATTTTTACAATATTATAAAGATTTATATTCATCCAAAATGACTGAAAATCAGATAGGAATTAATACATTCTTAAACGACTGTAATCTAATAGGATTGGATGTAGATGATACAAAACTATTAAATGCTGAAATAACAGTTAAAGAAATTGAGGATTCTATTATATCATTAAAAAATGGGAAAACTCCAGGGCCAGATGATATTGGTTCGAAATTTTATAAATCATACAAGGATCTGATAACACCTTATTTGAAGATACTTTACGAATATATATATATATATATGCGCAACAGAGTTTACCAGAAACACTAAACGAATCCATTATAAAACTCATACCAAAAATGGATAAAGACCTAGATGATCTGGGATCATATAGAGCTATTGCTCTCTTAAATACGGATCAAAAGATATTAACTAAAATATTAGCTAAAAGATTAAGTGTAGTGATTAATAAAATAATACACCCGGATCAAACAGGATTTATACCTAAATGATACTCATCATATAACTTGAGACGATTGTTAAATATTATATACTCGAAAAGGAGTTATAATAAAGACTTAGTAATAATATCGTTAGATGCAGAGAAAGCTTTTGACCAAGTTGAATGGCCATATTTGTTTGCGGTTATGGAAAAGTTAAATTTGGGAGACAAGTTTATAAAATGGATCAAATTACTATATACTAATCCAACTGCTAGAATCTTAACTAACCAAATGATATCCACCAAATTTAATTTATTTCGAGGATGCAGACAAGGTTGTCCCCTATCACCATTATTATTTGCGTTGGCTATAGAACCATTAGCCACTCGGGTAAGATTACACCCCGAAATTTTTGGATATGAAACTAACGAAACAAGAAATAAAATTTCTCTATATGCAGATGACGTATTATTATATATTAAAAAACCTGAAATTAGCATACCTAATTTATTGAATTTAATAACTCAATTCGGCTCGTTTTCTGGATATAGAATCAACTGGAATAAAAGTGAACTTATGCCATTAACACAAGATAATTTAACTATATTAAAACAATTTCCTTTTAAGATTGTTAATGAACAGATTAAGTACTTAGGAATTCACGTTACAAAAAAATATGATTCTTTATTTAAATATAATTTTTTACCTATACTAAATAAATTATCTAAGAATATTCTATATTGGAGAACTCTACCTATCTCAATGATAGGTAGAATTAATGCGATAAAAATGATTTTTCTCCCACAATTATTATATTTATTTCAAATGATCCTGATATATCTTTCTAAGAATTTTTTTAAAAAAGGTTGACTCTATAGTCACTAATTTTGTTTGGGACTATAGGAGCCATAGAATAAATAAAAAATATTTATGCAAATTGAAAATTAATGGAGGTTTAACATTACCTAATTTTATATTTTATTACTGGTCAGTTAATATTAAGAATATGAACTTTTGGTGGGTGGAACTTGATGAAAATCCAAACTGGTTACTTATGGAAAAGGAAGACTGCTTACCGTATGAAATCAGTTCCATATTATTTTCTAAAATTAAAATATTTAAGAAAACTTATCGAGAAAACCCAATAATTAATAGTGGAATTAATATTTGGAGACAGTTAAAAAGAACGTTAAAACTAGAAGATATCCCATTAGTTCTTCCCATTGTTAATAATGTAAGTTTTAAACCATCCCTGGAAAATTTAGGATTCTTACAATGGAAAAATCAAGGAATTAATAAGATCAGTGACCTTTACAGGGACAATCTGTATCTTTCATTTAAAGAAATACAGGAAATATATGGACTACACTCTAAACATTACTTCAGATATCTACAAATAACTGACTACATTAAAACAACTGCACAGGAATATAAAAAGAGAAAGACGGGAATTCTAGATGAATGCTTAAATAAACACCCAAACACGGAAAAATTAATATCATACATTTATAATTTTTTATTAGAAAATGATATACCCAATACGGAAAAGTACAGACAACTATGGGAAAATGAAATAGGTGAAACAATTGAATCTGATATCTGGGATGAAAGTTTACGATATATACATAATTGTACATTAAATTCTAGACACTCTCTGATACAATTCAAAGTTTTACATAGATTGCATTTTTCAAAATCTAAATTACATAGAATATTTTCTAATGTATCTCCTATATGTGACAAATGCCAATACCCAGAAGCTAATTTAACACATTCTTTTACAACTTGTATAAAAATTACGAATTTTTGGTTGGAAATATTTTAGGTAATCTCGAATGTTGTAAATAAGAATCTAGTTCCAGATCCAAAATTAATAATATTGGGAATATTAGAAAGGGATCAATTACTCACGACAGCACAAAGAACTTTCATAGATTATAGTTTAATAATTGGTAAAAAATTAATTTTACAATTTTGGAAAGGCCCCATACCCCCTACAATCAAATTGTGGATTTCAGGAATGGCGGAGACCTTACACTTGGAAAGAATAAGACTTGCACTTTTAGGCAAGTTAGACCAATTTAATGTGATTTGGTCTCCATTCCTTGAATATCTTAAGGGATCAATATGACTCGGTTTGTGGACCTGATCGAGACCTGAACGAAGGATTGGACGAAGAATAATACATTATTGATCACGGATATATTATTATATAAATACTGTTTGTATAATATACCACTGTCATTTTATTTACTTTTTTCTTTTGGTTATTTTATAACTATCTTTATGTTAATCATTTTTCACACTTTCCTACTTTTCACTATATAAAAAAACTACAATAAAATGTTTAGAAGTATATATAAGAAAATATGGTAATTATTACCTATCTCTTTATCAAGAACGTTGTTTTTATATGTACTTATACTTGTACTTATACCTGTACTTATACTTCTAATAAAAAATATTCAACTAGGATTAAATTCCATATGACTGACGTAAAAAAAACTGGAATAACAGTGAGTCAGGCAGCATCTGTGAAGAAAAGAAATAGCTGATGTTTTGGGTTGAGCCTTCTTCAGTCTGAGAGTCAGGGGAAACGGGAACGGGAGGTAATTAGGACACATGAATGGAAGATATGCAGAAAGCAATGTTAATCAAGGAAATGTGGAGCCCATAATGGTCCATTGTTGGCTGTGGGATGAGCGATAACAAGCTGTACAGACAGTGGAACTCAACAGGACGACAATAAAACTAGTATGACGACTATGGCAAGGGAGGGACGGAAAGAGAGGGGATGCAAAGGTTACTTGAAGTTAGAGAAATTAATAGTCATACCAACTAGGAGTAAGCTGCCCAATCAAAATATGAGAAATTCCATATGCCAATGTTCTGCCCAATTTTCCATCGGATCTGCATCCTACTGCAGCCTTGGAGATCCTACTTCACTATCCACAATACTGCCGACTTCCATGTCTACGAACCAAGCTTTCCATGTTCACATCCAAACCAGTAATATTGATCAGAAATAACAAGTTTCCAGCAAGATACCAGTAATACACCACTGGCGATAGGCTTTCAATCAGAAAACCTAGGCAGAAGTTCAGAGGTCCCAAATGACTATTGTTGCTTTTCCATGGGGTGGAATGGGATGGTACTTCCCAGATCCTAAGGTCTCGTTGAGGCCTACTGTTATGTCATGAGGTCATAAGGAATAGGTCATAAGGAATAGGAGTTGAATTAGGCCATTTGGCCCATCAAGTCTACTCCGCCATTCAATCATGGCTGATATATCTCTCCCTCCTAACCCCATTCTCCTGCCTTCTTCACATAACCTCTCATACCCATACTAATCAAGAATCTATCTGTGTCTGCCTTACAAATATCCATTGAATTGGCCGCTACAGCCTTCTGTGGCAAAGAATTCCACAGATTCACCACCCTCTGAGTAACTTCTCATCTCCTTCCTAAAATAACGTCCTTTGATTATGAGGCTGACCTCTAGTCCTAGACTCTCCCACTAGTGGAAACATCCTCTCCACATCTATTCTATCCAAGCCTTTCACTATTCTATATGTTTCAATGAGGTCCCCCCTCATTCTTCTATACTCCAGCAAGTACAGGCCCAGTGTTGACAAACGCTCATCATTAATTTTAATAAGAGTCCTATTTCTGTGTGTTAAGCTACAGATCAGATTTTATGATTTCATTGTTAAAAATAGTACTGGATTGGAAAAGTTCTATTGTTGGTGAAGAGCCTGTTATTTTTGGTGATTATAGTTTGGAGAAAGGGTTTATCAAGAGCTTAGTGCCCTATGGTCACTGTAAATCTCTGTTTCCTTATCTTTTACTGCCAATTTTTCATTTCTCTTTTGGTAGTAAGCAAGACTCCTAACTGATCCCATGAATAATTGCTTATATTAATATACATCATGGTTTGTGTTTGCAAGTTCTGAATAGATTTTCCATTCTTCAAAAACAAATATAGGCTCGATGGGCCAAATGGTGTCACACTACGTTATAAGAAAAATGTGATGACATAGAAACAGTATATAGGAACGGGAGTAGATCCATCAATCACTCAGGGTGCTTCTATTATTGAATTAGTTCATGTCCACAATAGATTTACTCAAATGACAGCTTGACAAACAATACCCACTGTAAGTACTCCAGTCTCAATCTGTGAAGATTTAATTGACCCAAAGTCAGCCATTTGGAACGGTAATGGTTCCAGATTTGTTCTCCTTTTTAGGAAAGAGCACGTGCTGGTTTCATTTCTTAACCATCAAACTTTAATGCTACCCCCCTGTTCCGTATTTGCTTACATCTATCCAATTGAATTCTTTCAGAAGGTGATTTTGTGAAACTTTCATGAATCTCTGCAGTTCATGTGTCAAAGATACTCACATGCTACCATTATGCAGGATTTCCGGGGCTCTGATGATGAAAGACTATGGATATACTTCTATGTCGGGGTATCTTGATCAGCATGAATCTGTTGGGACAAAGCCTCTATTTCCATGCTACATGATTCTATGACTCGATTACTTTGGTGATAGTTTATCCATACAGTCTGCCTTCTTTCGCTGACAGAGGTCAGATGTTTCTTAAATGCTGATGAAAAATCAGATGATACATTTTTTTCACACTGCATATGAGCTTTTTCAGGATACCTCGATACGGTCTTCAGTCCCTTATCATTAATGCAATGAAATCCAAGGATCGTAGTGCCTTTGTCATGGGATCATTACCTGCACCCATTAGGAGTTTGAAAAGTGGCCTTTCTTTATTTCACTCCAAGTGTGTTATAATTATTTTTAATTAGGCTCTGCATTTTGCTGTCAATATGTGACAGTCAGATGGTAGCCTGAATAAAATTCAATCTAGCTGTGTGAAATTTTCATTGTGAGTGAACTTTTCACTTGAGGCAGAGTCGTTCTATTATTGTACTACCCCTCATTATTTCCCTTGCAAGTACAGTATATACTTTCCAAATAGCCTTCATACAAATTCATGTACAATTTTTGTCGTAGATTTGCATGTACAATTCTCAGTAAAATAAACTTTTTTTAAACCCTAAAGGAATTGCTCAGAATTCATGACATTCAAATTCCACATATTCCCTTAGGCGTAGTTAAAAAGAAACTGCACTAAATCGAATGTGATATCAACAGTTTCTTTTTCATACCATTGAAATGCAATAAATTCATTAAAATTGCTAAATTTATGACAATCTTTTCCATAGAATATAACTGTAGAAATATAATTATTCTTATGAATTCAGAAATGTCTGCTTCTCTAAATCTTGCATATTGCAGCCAATTTTAGCATTTGGTTTTGCTGAATAGGAAGACAAGCCTCATGAATGCCTGTGAGTCCTGTACGTTTTCAGCTTTATTCTGTTCTGAAATTTTGAAGAATGATCTTGAAGAAAGTATTATTGTTTAGCACTTTAGATATTAATTATATAGCCAAAGAAATGCAATTTAGAATCAACTGGTAATGACAGAGAAGAATCTATGATTTACAGTAACTTTATTTTAATTTTGTAATACATAATGCTACATATTACATTCCCCTGCGGGATAATTTGTTCTTTGATAAATTGCATACCCACGACAACATGGAAAATCACCGTCCTGATCAACAAATATTCTGGTAGGCTTTGGACAGAAATTACTCCAGCCCAACAGCTCTCTCTCTCTTTTTTTTTTTCCATTTTCAAAAACTTTATTCAACACATTCATAAAATACAACACATCAAAACATAATCAAAATCACACTATACTCTCTCTCTCTCTCTCTCTCTCTCTTTTTTTAGAGCATTCATTTAATTTCTTCTTTCACGTTATATCTCCAACCTTTCTCTCCCTCCCTCTCTCTCATTCTCTCTCTCCCTCCCCCTCTCTCCCTCCCCCTCTCCCCCTCTCCCCCTCTCCCCCTCTCCCCCTCTCCCCCTCTCCCCCTCTCCCCCTCTCCCCCTCTCTCCCCCTCTCCCCCTCTCCCCCTCTCCCCCTCTCCCCCTCTCCCCCTCTCTCCCTCCCTCTCCCCCTCCCCCTCCCTCTCCCCCTCCCTCTCCCCCTCCCTCTCCCCCTCCCTCTCCCCCTCCCTCTCCCCCTCCCTCTCCCCCTCCCTCTCCCCCTCTCTCCCCCTCTCTCCCCCTCTCTCCCCCTCTCTCCCCCTCTCTCCCCCTCTCTCCCCCTCTCTCCCCCTCTCTCCCCCTCTCTCCCCCTCTCTCCCCCTCTCTCCCCCTCTCTCCCCCTCTCTCCCCCTCTCTCCCCCTCTCTCCCCCTCTCTCCCCCTCTCTCCCCCTCTCTCCCCCTCTCTCCCCCTCTCTCCCCCTCTCTCTCCCTCTCTCCCCCTCTCTCCCTCTCCCCCTCTCCCCCTCTCTCCCTCTCCCCCTCTCTACCCCCATTCTCTTTCTTTCCCCACTCTCACTCCCCTTTATTCCCCCCTCTCTGGCCCCATTACTCTCTCTTTTTTTTTTTTTTTTTCATTTCAAAAACTTTATTCAACACAAATCATAAAATACAACACATCAAAACACAATCAAAAATCACACTATAATGAACAGATCATTGTAGTACAACAGTACATTCATTTATAATCGCCTCAACCCCACGCGGCGACCAGCGCTGACGGAAGGCCCCCACAGTCCCCGTGAACACCGCGTGTTCCCTCTCCAGGGACACACGTGCACGGACGTAGGCCCGAAAGAGGGGCAGGCAGCCGACTCTCGCCTGACCGTCGACCGCCCGCTGCCTGGACCCACGAATGGCCATCTTGGCCAGGCCGAGGAGCAAACCGACAGGTAAGTCCCCCCCCCCACACTCGACTCTCCCCACTCCCTGCCTTGTGTCCAAACACCAGGATTGTGGGGCTAAAATGCAGCCAGAACTTGAGGAACAGCCCCTTCAGATATTGGTACAGGGGCAGTAACCTCACACACTCCATATACACATGGAATACGGTCTCCTCCTCTCCGCAGAAAATACATGCGGCAGACGAGCCCGTGAACCGACTCAAAAGTTTATTACAAACCACCGCTCCATGCAGCACTCTCCACCCCAGGTCCCCAATATAAAGGGGTACAACTCCCTTATAGAAGGACCCCCACTGGGGCCCCCCGCCGCCTTCGGATGGTAACACCGTCCTCCATGGTGAGTCAGGACGGGAGACGAAGGCACGGTGGTTCAGAATGTGCAGGAGCATCCTGTACAGTGCGCGTCTCCTTGCATCACAAAATGGCATGCTGGTCATCTCAGAAAGGCAGCTCAGATTATGCGGAGCCGGAGGCCGAGAAATATCCCGAAGCCTAGGCCCGATGAGCAGATCTGACGGAGCGGGGGTAAACTCTATCTGAACCACTCTAGGCTCGCGCCTCTCCTCGACAACCACCATGACAGGATGAGGACCAGCCACACCCGCAGCCACAACATCCCCCTCTCCTCGTGGAACAACACTCTGGCTGAACACCACCAAATTCCTCACTCTTAACACATCCCTATAGAAAACAGGCAAGCCCCTTAGAGCGGGTCGACTGACACCCGCCACCGGGAGCCGCGAGACCCCCCTTAGGCAACGACCCTGACGAAAAAAATACGTGGCCAGAGCGTGCCATCTGGGAGGGTTCTCTACATACATGTATCTCCGCAGAGTCCTGAGACGGAGAGCCGCCACCTGGGTGCGCACGCACACCAAGGACTGGCCGCCCTCCTCTAACGGAAGACTCAGGACCGCCGCGGAAATCCAATGCTTCCTATTTCCCCAAAAGAAATCCACCAGCTTCTTCTGTATAGCAGTTACAAATATAGAGGGCGGGACAAGAGTAGCCAGCCGGTACCATAACATAGAGGCCACCAGCTGGTTTATGACCAGCACCCTCCCCCGAAAGGAGAGAACTCCAAGCAGGCCTGACCAGCGCCCCAGCCGAGCAACCACCTTCGTCTCCAACTCTTGCCAGTTTGCCGGCCAAACATCCTCAGTGGGACTCAGGTACACCCCCAGATAGAGGAGGTGCGTGGTACTCCACGCATACAATGCCATCTCCTCCGGCAGGGAGTCTACCCGCCACTGACCCACCAAAAGTCCAGAGCACTTACTCCAATTAATCCTAGCAGAAGATGCAGCCGAGTAAATCTCCTGGCAGTCACGCATCCTCCGCAGGTCACCAGGATCAGTGAACATAAGAAGCACGTCATCGGCATACGCCGATAGAATCACCTCAACCCGCGGGCCAGGTAGGGCCAGGCCTGTCAACCTCCTCCGAAGAAGACACAGGAACGGCTCCACACAGACCGAATACAACTGGCCCGACATAGGGCACCCCTGGCGGACCCCCCTCCCAAAATGAAAAGGAGCTAGCACCGCGCCATTAACCTTTACAAGGCACTCCGCAGCAGCGTACAAAAGCCGGACCCGGGCCACGAAGTGTGGTCCAAACCCAAACGCTTGCAACGACCCAAATAGGTATTCATGCTCCACCCTATCAAAAGCCTTCTCCTGATCAAGAGACAGAAAAGCAGCTGACTCACCAGTACCCTGGACTAAATGAATCAGGTCCCTAACCAGGTGGATGTTATCCTGGATGGACCGGCCAGGGACTGTATAAGATTGATCAGGATGAATCAATTGATGCAGCACGGAGCCCAGGCGATTTGCCATTGCCCGTGCAAAAATGTTTTACTCTGTGCATAGGAGAGAGACTGGACGCCAGTTCTTCAACAAACGGAGTTCGCCCTTCTTAGGCAGCAAGACAACAACCGTCCTACGCCACGAGAGAGGCATCACTCCAGTCGCCAGGCTCTCCCCCAGAACCAACATATAGTCACCCCCTAGGACGTCCCAGAATGCTCTAACAAACTCCACCGTCAACCCATCCAGCCCGGGGGACTTACCCCTCCTGAGCTGATGCAAGGCGCGAGTCAACTCCTCCAAAGATAAGGGGCCATCAAGAAGATCAGCCTCCCCCCTATCTACGGTCGGTAGACCCTCCCACAGATCTTGCTGAGCCTCCACACTGAATCCTTCCGCAGAGAACAGGGACCCATAAAAGGACCTAACCAAGGCATTAATCCTCTCTGGATCAGTGACAGAGGAGCCGTCATCTGCAAGCAACTCCACGAGCTGTTTTCGAGCTCCCCGCCCCTTCTCCAAAGAGAAAAAGAAAGGCGACGCTCGGTCCAGCTCGTGCAGCATCTGGACCCGAGACCTCACATAAGCGCCTCGAGATCGCTCAAGCAGCAGACTCCTCAAAACCTCCTTCTTCCTCTGAAACTCTCCCCATTCGCTGGAGTCTTCACCAAACTGACCAAGGCGAGACTCAGCGTCCTGTAACTCCCTCTCCAGCTTCTCGACCGCTGAGTCCCGCCTCCCAGTCGACCCCCATGTATATTCCTTACAAAAGAGACGGATGTGAGCTTTACCCACATCCCACCACTGCCTAAGGGAAGAGAAGCACCTCTGCCTCTCTCTCCACTTCACCCAAAACCGAGTGAATGACTCCCGGAAACACCGATCCTCCAGCAGCCTGTTGTTAAAGTGCCAGTACGCGGACCCAGCCCGAGCGCACGCTGGATTGAAATCCACACGCACCAGATAATGGTCCGAGCACGGCACCAGCCGCATTGAGGCCGCTGAGACACGGGAAACAAACGCTCGGGAAATATAAAACCGATCAATGCGGGAACCACCGCCCTCAGACCTCCGCGAAAAAGCAGTGGAATCAGGGTGAAGGTCCCTCCAAACATCAACCAACTCAAAAGAGTCAATCAAGCCTCTCAGCTTCCTCGCTACAGCAGGCGCACACTGAGTACCAGAACGGTCCCGCACCTCAAGTGTGCAATTAAAGTCCCCACCAAGGAAGACACACTCTCCCCTATCAATAGTGCCCAACAGAGCATTCACCTCCCGAAGTAGGCCGGCCTGCATCGTGCCGGAGCTAGGGGCATACACGTTAATGAAATGCAACGGCATGCCATCCAGGCTCACGGCCAGATGGAGCAAACGTCCTGGCACCACTTCCTGCACTTTTAAAATGCTTGGCAGAAAATTTGGGGCCAACAGAAAAGCCACCCCACTCGAATTTGAGCTGAGATGGCTCATATAAACCCTCCCTTCCCACTCCAGATGCCAGGTAGGTTCATCACTAGCAACGGTATGTGTCTCTTGCAGATAACAAACTGCAAATCTCCCCTCCCTTAGGGCTGATAAGAGCTGAAATCTTCGAAAACTCGCTCTACTCCCATTTAAATTTAATGTAGCTACTGTGAATGTGTAGGCACATTAGATTGAGACCCTCACACTCCCTGTAGTCTCAGGAGCTCCTTTTCTGAGGACCTTCAAAAAACCCCCAAACTGCCCCAAATCCGAGTCAGAAAGACCACTATCCTTGTTACTAAGGATAGCCTCGAGACTCGCCTGCACATCTAGACAGTCCCCCCACCGCCTTTCAGCAGCAAACCATAATGTTTTGGAAGTGCGGCTCGTTTTTAGGAACTCTCGCACCTCAACAATAAACTTCGCCTCAGACACGGCCTTGGAGTCTGGGCTCACAGCCAACCCGCTCGCACCTGAATCAACAACCTCAGAAAGACCAGAACTCTCTGACAAATCACTCTCTGTGCCACCCCCACTGGCCGCATCGCTGTCCTCCTCCTCAGCCATGACACGACCCCCCGGATCAATGCTGGGGGTGGGTCCCAACACCCCTGCCTGAGACTCGCAGCCCTCTGAATGGCTGGGCTCCTGCACGCTACCATCACCCTCCTCTTCTGGGCCTGGGGAAGCAACAACAAGAGGCATCCCCAGGGCCTGTGGAACACTGGTACCCTCGGAGTCTGAAAGAGGATCACGACCCATAACAGCCCTGACCTCCACATCATCCAGAGTGCCCTCTCCACAGGCATCACCCAGAGAATCACCACCTGCTATTAACCTCACCCCAGACAGCTCATCCGGTGAGGCATCCCGCCCCCCAGCACCTCCACTGGCACTGATATGGAGCACAGACTTGAACGACAACACCCCCGAAACTCCCCCCTCAGCCTGACTCTGCACATCCCCCGTCACAGAGGGCACACTACCAGAGGAGCCAACCACGTCACCTAACGTGCTAGCACCCTCAGTAGGCCTCTGAAACGAGGGGACCTCATCCGACGCAGAGGGTACACACCCAAGGGAGCTAACCACAGCACCCGCCGAGATAACTCCCTCAGAGGGCCCCTGAGATGAAGGGACAGACTCCCGCCCAGTGGACACAACTCCACCGGAATCAACTTCAGCTCCCAGTCCTGTGACACCCGCTGTAGATCCATGAAGAGAAGGCCCAACCACCGACCCAGAAGACACCGGGTCAAGACCACTTTCAGCCACCTCAGTGGTGGAAAGCCCGGAGAAAGACATCCCCTTCGCTCTGGACCCACGCCCTTCCTCATCTTCACCAGGCAGATGCCTCCTTTTAGTCCCACTCGCATGCGGAGGTGCGGTAACCTCCATAAGGGAAGGGTCATCCGCCTCCACATTACCCCCATCCACTTTGCCACCCACACGTTTAGGCTTCTTTACCCCCTTCCGAGCCACCCCAACTCCCCCCTGGGCCCCAGCAGGTGCAGTCTGCACCACACTGGAGCTAAACTCACCCGATTGCACTTTCTTCGCTCGGGCGGCCCTATCCCTCTCCTTCTTCTTATTGTGCTTCCCCTGCTTCTCCCAAAACCCCCCCTCAACACTCCCCTCCTCCTGCGCCCCACCTCCATCCGCCGCCACAGGCGCAAGACGTGGGGGACGTGGGGGGCTTGGGCTCTCACCGCCCAGGGTCCCCAAAGCGGAACCTACGGACCCAGAAGGCTTCGCACTGCCGCTCCGGGTCACCAAGGCAGAACTGGCAACCTTAGCCGGGTCAGCAGTACCACCCCGCGCCGCTGAGGTTTGACAAGCCACCCCAGATGGGCCAGCAGCGCTTTCCTGGGCCACTGCACTAGAACCTCTAGCAGTGCCCCCGCGAAAAAGACACTCCCTATGGAGATGTCCAAATTCGCCGCACGCATGACACCGTGCCTTGCCCCAACTCCAACGCACGGTTCTGGGTACACCCTTATGCACCACCTCAAAACTCCCCTCGGCACCATCCCCCTCACCCACCTTCATGAACACCCTCCTCTTGAAACTGAAGACCCCTTTTTCCTCCGGGTCCCCCCCGGGATGCAAGAGACGAAAAGATTTAGACCGCACCTCCCCGAACTTGGACAGGTGTGGAAAAAGCACTGCATCCGAAAAATAAGTGGGGCAGCTCCGCAGGAGAACCGGTCTCACCCTTGATACCCACGGATCCACCTGTATGTGGACCCCCCCCCACTGAGATCCCCTCCTCCAACGCTCGGGCCACACACTCCCGGGTCTTAAGTATCATCTCCACCTTTCCCCTTTCGAGCTCAGAAGAGACAATAGCCCCCCTCCCAAGAAGTTCATTCATGGCCTTCGTAATTTCCCCCCTCGACATCATAGGCCCAGTTTGAACAGAAATACCAAAACTGTCCCCATCCAAGTCAACATGAGGCTCAAGCTCAGATGGCCTCGCACCCGCCACTGAAGCCGACGCTGCGTAGGTCCGGACCTTCGGCCGCGCCCCTTCCATCGCCATCCTCACAGAGGCACAAACCAGCTCCAGGCACCTCAGCAGCACAGCTCCAAGTTAAGTCCCAGAGACAGTCACAGTCAAAGACAGGCAGCAGAAAACAGAAACCTCCAGCTGAAGCAGGAAAGTCCCCAGGTTCGTCCACAGCCAAGAGCAGCTTTCGGGAAACTCGATCCCAGTCGCGCTGGAAGCAAAAGTACCTTCTTCACATTAAGCCAGGCAGCCGCACTGAGCAAAATGACTTTAGGGCAGAGAAGCGGTGCCAAAAACGACAAAGACACCGCACAACTTCAACCCACTGAGATCACAGGCACTCTTGGCAATCCGCCAGCGACAACCGCACCCTCGACAATGTGGAGAAACTCAGGAATCTTCACACAGATGGAGGCTTCCCAGACCAGAGAAAAGCTTCAACAGCCCAACAATAAGTTGAACTATGAAGCCCCCCTGGGTCTGTGCCCTCTCCAACGGCAAAATCCTTGAAAGGCTGCTTCAATCCTTCTCAACTGCAGAGCTGAGAAGAAAACACGACCTCTCTCTCTCTCTCTCCCTCTTTCCCTCTCTCCCTCCCCTCCCCCTCTCTACCCCCATTCTCTTTCTTTCCCCACTCTCACTCCCCTTTATTCCCCCCTCTCTGGCCCCATTACTCTCTCTCTCTCTCTCTCTCTCTCTCTCTCCCTCTCTCTCCCTCTCCCTCTCTCTCCCTCTCCCTCTCCCTCTCCCTCTCCCTCTCCCTCTCCCTCTCCCTCTCCCTCTCCCTCTCCCTCTCCCTCTCCCTCTCCCTCTCCCTCTCCCTCTCCCTCTCCCTCTCCCTCTCCCTCTCCCTCTCCCTCTCCCTCTCCCTCTCCCTCTCCCTCTCCCTCTCCCTCTCCCTCTCCCCTCCCTTCCCCCCTCTCTCTCTTTTCCCATCTCTCCCCACGTCTCTCTCTTCCCTTCTGACCCATCCAACCCCTCTAGCCCCTTCTCACCTATTTTCATCCCCTCCCTTTCTGGTTCCATCCACCCGGTCCCCCACACATTCCACACGCTGGATCTCCTCTCCCATCTGGTACTGTCTGCCCTTTATCTCGCACTAATTGGTTCCATTATCACCTTACTTATTTTTCAAATCTCAGCACTGGTAGGATTTGGTCCCCACTGAACACCCTCCAGCCTCTGGCTCCACCTGCACCTTCCCCATCACCTACACATCCTCCTGTACATTTAACATCTTCAGTCCACCTGTCACATGCCAGGCCGTCTCTCCAAGTACTCAGTGTAGACTGGCTAACTTCCCTCTGCAGATGCTGGAAACTTGAGCAACACAAAATGCTGAATGAACTCCATGGGTCGGACAACATAGAGTTATAGACTCATAGAGTGATACCGTGTGGAAACAGGCCCTTCGGCCCAACTCGCCCACACCAGCCAACAATGCCCCAGCTATATTAGTTCCACTTGCCTGGGCTTGGTCCATATCCCTCCAAGCTTGGCCTACCCATGTACATGTCTGTTTCTTAAACAATGGGATAGTCCCAGCCTCAACTACCTCCTCTGGCAGCTTGTACCAAACACCCATCACCCTCTGCGTGAAAAAGTTACAGCTCGGAATCCTATTAAATCTTTTCCCCTTCACTTTGAACCTATGTCCTCTGGTCCTTGATTCCTCTATGCTGGGCAAAAGACTCTATTCCTCTCATGATTTTGTACACCTCTGTAAACCAGTACACCTCCTGCACTCCATGGAATAGACCCAGCCATCTCAACCTCTCCCTATAGCTCACACCCTCTAGTCCTGGCAACATCCTTGTAGATCTTTTCTGAACCCTTTCAAACTTGACAATATATTTCCTATAACATGGTGCCCAGAACTGAACACAATATTCTAAATGCGGTCTCTCCAACATTTTATACATCTGCAACATGACCTCCTGACTCTACTGACTTCATCCATTTCACCACCAACTTCCATCCGGCACTCAAATACACTTGGACCATTTCCGACATTTCCCTGAAACACTCCTGACTGACATCCACTACAAACCAACTGACTCCCACAGCTACCTGGAGTACTCTTCCTCCCACCCTGCTTTCTGTAAGGACTCCATCCCCTATTCCAATTCCTCCGTCTACGCTGCATCTGCTCCCAGGATGAGGTGTTCCACACGAGGTCATCACAAATGTCCTCATTCTTCAGAGAATGGGGATTCCCCTCCCCCACTATAGATGAGGCTCGCACCAGGGTCTCCTCCATACCCCGCAACACTGCCCTCTCTCCCCATTCCCCCACTCACAACAAGGGCAGAGTCCCCCTGGTCCTCACCTTTCACCCCACCAGCCAGCACATACAACACATAGTCCTTCGCCAGTTTTGCCACCTCCAACGTGACCCCTCCACTCACCACATCTTCCCATCTCCCCCCTGTCTGCCTTCCGCAAAGACCGCTCCCTCTGCAACTCCCTTGTCAATTCTTCCCTCCTCTCCCGCTCCACCCCTTCCCCGGGCACTTTCCCTTGCAACCACAAGAGATGCTACACTTGTCCCTTCACCTCCCCCCTCCACTCCTTTCAGGGACCCAAGCAGTCCTTCCAGGTCCGACAGAGGTTCACCTGCACCTCCTGCAACCTCATCTACTGCATCCATTGCTCCAGATGCCAGCTGATCTATATCGGTGAGACCAAGCGGAGGCTTGGCGATCGTTTCGCCGAACACCTCCGCTTGGTCCGCAATAACCAACCCGACCTCCCGGTGGCTCAGCACTTCAACTCCCCCTCCCATTCTGTATCCGACCTCTCGGTCCTGAGCCTCCTCCACGGCCAGAGTGAGCAACACCGCAAGTTGGAGGAACAGCACCTCATATTCCGCTTGGAGTCTGCATCCTCTGGGCTTAAACATTGAATTTCTGAATTCTGTTAACCCTTGCTGCCTCCTCCCCTTCCCTCTCCCTCAGCCCTCGGGCCCTGGCATTCCCTCTCTCTCTATCTCTCCCCCACCCAAGTCGCACTAGCTTCTCATTTTCACACTACAAACAGCTTACAATGGCCTGTTTCCTTTATCATCAATACTTTTTTGCATATCTTTCATTCATTGTTCTTTATCTCTCCACATCACCGTCTATATCTCTCGTTTCCCTGATCCCTAACCAGTCTGAAGAAGGGTCTCGACCCGAAACGTCGCCTATCTCCTTCGCTCCTTAGATGCTGCTGCACCTGCTGAGTTTCTCCAGCCTTTCGTGTACCTTCTATACTCAATACTCTGACTGATGATGGCCAAAGTTCCAAAAGCCTTTTTGACCACCTTATCTACCTGCGACTCGACCTTCAAGGAACCATGCACCTGTACTCCTAGATCTCTCTGCTCTACTACATTACCCAGAGTCCTACCATTTACTGTGTAAGTCCTGCACTTGTTCGACATCCCAAAATTGCTACACCTCACACTTTTCTGTATTAAATTCCATCAACCATTCCTCCGCCCACCTGGCCAATCGATCCAGTCCTGCTGCAATCTTTCACAACCATCTTCACTATCTACAAAACCACTCACTTTTGTATCATCAGCAAACTTGCAAATCATTGATGTAGATGTCAAACAGTAACAGTACCAGCACCAAACCCTGCCTTACTGAAGTCCTTGTACACAACATCTACTCTACAGCTCTGCCCTCATCAACCTTATTAGGTCACGTCTTCAAAAAAATCAATCAGATTTGTGAGACACGACCTCCCACGTACAAAAACATGCTGACTATCCCTAACCAGCCCGCCCATTCAAATGCCTGTATTAGCTATCCCTCAGAATACTCTCCAGTAACTTACCAACTACAGATGTTAAGCGCACCGGCCTATAGTTCCCAACATTTTCCCTCCAGCCCTTCTTGAACAGAGGCACAACATTTGCCACCCTCCAGTCTTCCAGCTCCTCTCCTGTATTTAAGGACGGCTCGTAAATTTCAACCAGAGCTCCTGCAATTAACTCGCTAGTTTCCAGCAATGTCCTCGGATACATCTGTTCAGGCCCGAGAGATTTGTCTACCTTCAAACATCACAGTACCTTCAGTACTTCTTCGACGGTAACCCTGACTGCTCTCAAGACACTTCCAATGACTGCTCCAATTTCCTCCGTCCCACTGCCTTTCTCCTCAGTAAATACAGAGGAGAAATACTCATTTAGGACCTTGCTCATCTCCTGTGGCTCCACACAGAGGTGACCGCTTTGATTCTTGAGAGGTCCCACTCTCTCTCTAGTTACTCTTTTCCTCCTTATGTATTTATAAAATCTTTTGGGATTGTCCTTAATGCTACCCACCAGAGCTATCTCTTGGCCCTTTTTTCCCTTTGGATTTCCTTTTTTAGCTTACTCCTTTGTTCCCGAAACCCCTCCAGGGATATACTTGATCCCAGCTACCTGTACCTGTCCCTTGCATCCTTTTTATTTTTGACTAACATCTCAATTTCCCTCGTCAGCCAAGTTTCCTTACATTTGCCTGCTTTGGCCTTTACTCGAATGGGGGCGTACACATCCCGAGCTTTCTTCAGCACACTTTTAAAAACATCTCACTTGCGTGTTGTTCCTTTCCCCTCAAATAACCTGCTCTAGTCAACTTGAGCGAGACCTTCTCTCATGCCCTCAAAATTGGCCTTACCCCAGTTGAGCATTTTCACACGTGGACCCTCTCCGTCCCTATCCATAACTATATTAAACCTAATCAAACAGAGGTCACTGGTCCCAAAAGGCTCCTCCACACACACTTCATTAACTTGCCCTTCCCAGTTTCTCAATAGTAGATCCAACGTTGCCCTCTCAAGTGTGGGGACCTCCACATGCTGCTTACATCTGTTGAGGGAATGGACAGTAAACGTTTTGGGTTGGGACCCTTCTTCAGACTTGACTCGTGTGACTCAACCTATGTTCCTGCACCAGTAATCAACTGGGAGAGGTCAAATTACATGTAATATCTTCTCACTTTCTGCTGTGCCTTTCTAGCTGTACTGGATGCATCATTGCTTCAATTACTTTACAGGCTTGTTACTGTATATCTCTGTCTCTCCTGAATAGTGGCATGCCATTTAAAATCTCAGATCTCTGCATAAAATAATTTTCCGAGATGAATCCTAACTTTCAAGAGCAAAACAGTGGCACGGGCCATTTGATATATCATGGTTTCTTTCATCTTTGCTCCATTATATGGTGATCCATGTAAAACCCACTGTCGCCATCTCATGCTGAGGTCTTCTTCTCACTGGTGTCAAGTGTGTTCTGTCCTTCACTTGCCTGAAATATATGATTTTCCTCCAGACATAAGTTCATAAGTGATAGGAGCAGAAGTAGCCCATCAAGTCTACTCTGCCATTCAATCATGGCTCCCTCTCAAACCCATTTTCCTGCCTTTTCTCCATAACACCTGACACCCGTACTAATCAAGAATTTATCAACCTCTGCCTATCAATCCATTGACGGCCTCCACAGCCTTCTGTGGCAATGAACTCCACAGATTCACCACCCTCTGACTAAATAAAATTCCTCCTCATCTCCTTCCTAAATGTTTGTCTGTTTATTATCTCATTGACTATAATGTGCGATGCTCCTTAAAGTGATCTGCACCTCCTCCAGTGAAACATAAGTTGCTATAGTGTTGTTGTTGTTGTTGTTGGACAGTGAGGCAGACACCTTTGGAGTCATACAGACACAGAATTGTACAGCAAAGAAACGGGCTCTTCATCCCACAACATGCACAGTGATCTTTATGACCTTCTACAATAATCTCATTTTCCCCCTTTAGGAACATATCCTACCATGCTTTGCCCATGTAAGCACTAGTCTAAATGCTTCTTGAATGTAGTGATTGTATGCAATTCCACTACCTGGTTTGGCAGCAAGTTCCAAATAGCAATCTGAAGAAGGGTCTTGACCTGAAAAGTCACCAATTCCTTCTCTCCAGAAATGCTGCCTGTACTGCTGAGTTACTCCAGCATTTTGTGTCTATCTTCCAAATATTAACCTCTGTGCAAAAATAATGCTTCTCTTCCAATCATATTTAATTCTCATTCCTCCTACCTTAAAGCTGTCATCTTGTTTTTGATACCCCTACCATAGGAAAATGATTTTCACTATCTACCCAATATATGTCTCTCATATTTTTATATATTTCTATCAGTTCATCACATTCTCCTTTGCTCTAGGGAAAATAAGTCCTGTCTATCCAATCTTTCCCCAAAGTTCTCCAGTCCAAGAAATGTCCTGGTAAGTCTCTTCTGCACTATTTAATTATTGAGAAGCAAAATGGCAGTCGTTGAGCAAAACTGAAACATAGAATCATAGGTGCAGGAGGGGGCCATTCGGCCCTTCGAGCCAGCACCACCATTCAATGTGATCATGGCTGATCATTCCCAATCAATAACCCAATAATCTGCCTTCTCCCCATATCCCTTGACTCCACTAGCCCCTAGAGCTCTTTCTAACTCTCTCTTAAATCCATCCAGTGACTTGGCCTCCACTGCCCTCTGTGGCAGGAAATTCCCCAAATTCACAACTCTCTGGGTGAAAACATTTTTCCTCACCTCAGTCTTCAATGGCTTCCCCTTTATTCTAAGACTGTGGCCCCTGGTTCTGGACTCGCCCAACATTGGGAACATTTTCCTGCATAAGTTGAGAATATGCAAGTCCCATATTCACACTTGTTTCCCAGAGTGAAGTTCAACCACCATTGCTAACTACGTGACCTTAAAAAGAGAATTATAAACATATTTCAAAATACACTAAATTTGTAAAATACAGTGAAATAAGGAAGAATAACCAAAAACGAATACCCACCTACCTTTTGAATGGAGATCAATAACACTATTCAAATGCATGAAGCTGGATAGAATCTGTACCCGGCAGTGAGAGAGCAGAGGCTGAGAGTGGGGGAACTTTGGCCAGTAAGAAATTGTGAGAAATAATTTGGGTTCTGGAAGAAGACTGGTAGCATAGTCTGAATGAAAAAAGTGCTGGGATGGATTCTGATGGAAAGCTTGCGATCAGGAGGGTAAAGGTGGTGACTACATAAGTGGATGAGGATCAAGCTTGGAGCCAGGATTCAGATCAGGTCAGTGGCCGCACATTAGGGCATCTGATTCAGGGTTGGACACTGGAATTTACCCAAATAAAAACTGAAAAAACCTACAACTACGCAGTTGAAAACCCACATGGTTCTGGACTCTCCCAACATTGGGAACATTTTTCCTGCATCGAGCTTGTCCAGTCCTTTTATAATTTTATATGCTTCTGTAAGATTCCCCCTCATCCTTCTAAACTTTAGTGAATACAAGCCTAGTCTTTTCAATCTTTCCTCATATGACAGTCCAGCCATCCCAGGGATCAATCACGTGAACCTACGCTGCACTGCCTCAATCACAAGGATGTCCAACCTCAAATTAGGAGACCACAACTGTACGCAGTACTCCAGATGTGGTCTTACCATATTAGCTGTAGATATTTTACGGCAAGGAAATTGAAGCTCTCAAGCATTTCCACTTTGGCAGCATTGATGTTGATTGGGGTTTGAACTCCACACGCTTCCTGAAGTCAATAACTAGCTCCTTTATTTTGCTGACATTGAGGGAGAGATTGTTGTCCTGACATCATGTTATTCGATCAATAATCTTCCATCAGAATCAAGAAAAGTTATAAAACAAGTATTTTTCAGATGCAGAGAAGGTGGATGGGTATAGAGAACGCCAACGATGTTTGCGATAGAATGTATAGCATGAAGGATTGAACGTTTGCCCTGGCCCCCGCCTTTGCGGTGTGTTTGTGTTCGCTCTGACAGTTGCCATTCCAGTTTCTGGTTTTTCAGGCGACTCACGGCAACTTGACAGTCACCGGCAGTCCGCTGAAAAATCGCCTAATTGGGACAGGCAAATTAGCCTCCACAGTCTTCTTGGCAAAGGTGGATGGCCTATTATCGGAGCTGGCCTGTTCCGCCACAAACTGGAAAGACTGCATTTCTGAATTTTTTTAATTGGGAGTTTATCGGTTGACTAATAATGTACCTGCTTAAAAGATGAGATGCTTTTTCACAAGTTATCATTAAACTTCATTGGACCAGTGTAAGACAGAGAGATTAAATTGGTAACATGATGGAAAATTAAAATGGCAGGCACTGAAAAACTTGTTGACTGAACGAGAATGTGCTGCAAAGCAGTGAGCCATTTGATATCTGCAGTGTCGAGGAGAACACATTGTGAACACGGAATACACTAGATTGGAAGAAGTGCAAATGAATCGGTGGTTCACATGAACGGGCTGTTTGCTTCACATGACAGTGGGAAGGGAAAAGAAAGGGCGGTTGCTGTGATCCTGCTCGAGTTAGAGTTCAATTTTTTAATGAAGACTGATACTTAAGTCTCATTGAGCGTTGATACTGATGGCCTCTATTAGGAACAAATATTAAACCACAAATGACTTTAAAAAGATGTTGTTTAACGATTTCTCCTTCAATGCAAGCAACCTATTTTGCTTTTCTGAAGAACAAATCAATGGAAAGCACATCCCCCAAAACAACCCATACGCTTAGATAGTGCCTAGCCTTTGTTTGGTTTGGCATTTGTTTCCCCATAAATACCATTGGACTTGAACTCAGCAGGAATCTCCAGAAGCCTGCTTTACATAGGTTCGCCTATCAATTATCCATATCCAGTTTCCCAATCACAGTTTAAACAAACTGCTGACAATAATATTTCATTGCAGATATTTCATTACAGTGGGGTCACATTGGAATGATAGCTGTATATCTTCATATGCATATCTCTGAAGATCTGTCCTGGACCCTGCATATTGATGCAATCATAAAGAAAACCCATCACGCCTTTACTTTCTTAGAAAATGAGTATGTTGATGAACACTCTTTTGAACTTCAACAGACGTATGATATAGAACACATTGACTGGTTTCAACATAGCCAGGTTCAGCAACTCGAACGGCCAGGAAGAAAGGAGATTACAAGGTATGATGGACACTGCCCAGTCGATCGCAGATACCGATCTCCCCACCATGGAAGAGATTGTGAAGCACTGTCTCAAATAGTCAGCCCGCATCATCAAGAACCTACACCACCCAGGCCACACTTTCATTTAACTCCTGACACCAGGAAAAAGATATAGGAGATTGAAAACTACAATATCCATGTTTAGTAGGTATGTTACTATACCTACCTTTAGCGGCGCTGCAGTTCTGCCACCTCCCGTGTGCGTGACTTTGGCGCCTTTCAGAGGGGGGCGGGTTTAAAATGCCGTTTTTGGCTAGACAGTCCAAATCGATCCATGTCGGGCGATTTCGTCGCTAAAGAGAAATCGCTCCGACATTTCATTCATGAAGGTATTTTTAACTACGCTAGATTATTTATTAACTAGAGTAGTTTAAAAATCATCTTCTAAAGCTCTGAACATTGACAGCAGAACGGGCCTAACATAGGGGAGAAAATAAAGTGCACAGTTTATTTTTACATTAAAACTTGGGTTTTAGGAAGGCTTTAATCACATTTTCACGTTGCGAAAAGGGGACAAAAAAGATGTATGAACCGGCTATATTTTTCATACCGACTTCACCGCAAACCACAACGTTCCAATCCACCGCATTCCACTAAAACCCACTCGCTAGTTGATTTAAATGGCCATGAATTTACAGGCATTAAACACTAACTTCCTTACATTTGGCCTATAAATTAATGAAAATGAGATTTTAAAATCATGTTATATCGTGGATTATTGTGTGAATGATATTTGGACACTTAGGCAATTTAAAAAAGTTTATATTTTCTTAAGAAATGGATAGATGTTTAGATCTAGTAATTGAATTTTGTAATTAGCTACAATTAGATAACTAACTAATTATATGCTTTAATTTCAGGTCATCCAAGTAAGATTGTTTCATATTTGTTTCAGAATGCTTCAATCTATAATAACTGAAAATTTCATTCAGTTCTCTTAATTTTTAAGAAAGCTATGGGCTTTTGACTGTTCTAGATCACAGCTTTTGAGTTAAGTCAATGTAAAGGCAATGGGGAACAAGATGCTCATTTCCGAGTATGAAAATGGCCATAACTTTCTTAATACTGAAGATATGAAAGTGAATTAGGTGTCAAATTAAACTTCTTTTTATGCTTTATCTGATGGGATAAATTGCAGACTTGATTATTAAAATCGCAAAATGTTGTAACATTGCTATGTTTAGGAACCGCTTTTTCCCCAAATCCGATCCGGTTATTGAACACTACAAACTCCAACTAAACTCCCAACTACGAACTGCCTGGGTTGCACAAAGCAGTTTGGGCTTTGTTTCGTTTGCGCACTATCTAGGGTTTTTTTAATTTAATTTATTTTTGTTTGTTTATTCTATTATCTATTGAGGACAGTGTTAGCAAACCTGATGTGCTGTTGCTGCAAGCAAGGAAGGGGCAGGACAGTGGGATAAATGAAGGTACATCAACATGGGGCATATAAAGAGTGGGAGGGAGGAGGGGTATAACTTTAAATTGGAGAAGGCAATTTTCATACTGTTGGGTTGTAAGCTTCTTCTTCTTGCGTATGGCTTGTTGTATTTGATGTTATTTGATTGTGCACGCCGGATTGACTGAATTCGTCGAAGCAGGGTGGACCACGTGAAGGTTGCAATCTTCCACCCCGGGTTGTAAGCAGTGGAGGCCAATTCTCTGGATGCTTTCAAGGGAGAGATGGATAGAGCTCTTAAAGATAGCAGAGTCAAGGGATATGGGGAGAAGGCAGAAACGGCGTATTGATTGTGGATGATCACTGATTAGCCAGGATCACATTGAATGGCTATGCTGGCTCGAAGGGCCGAATGGCCTACACCTGCATCTATTGTCTATTGTCCAAGAAGCAGAAAATCATATAGGGGAAATAATTCTTCATTGGCATCCTCATTGTCTAATCAAGTGCAATGTGAGGTGCTGTTCCTCCAAGTTGCATTTGGCATCACTCTAGCAATAGAAGAGGCTAAGGACAGAAAGTTCAAAGTGGGAATGGGAAGGGGAACAAAATAATTATTAACTGAGAGATCCACAGTTCTTGGTGAACCGAGTGCAAGTGCGTGGTGAAACGGTCGCCTAGTGTACACCTGGTCTAGCCGAAGCAAAGGAGGCCATCCAGATTATATCACTCTAATTCTCCACCCATGATCATCGTGACTTCTCCATTTTTGTGATCTCCTGTATTGTTACCATCTTCTGCTATCTTATCTCACACAGATTAAAAAGGAACGATAGTGGGATCTGTCAATGGGGTTTTGGTGCCTGTTTGACCCTTCTGGAGGACTGCAGTGAAAAGCCATGTGATTAATTATCCTGTGGGTCCACGTTTAATCTTAGTCAAGTGAAGGATGAAGACTTAGTTCATCTAAAAGAGATGGAAGGGGTTAACAGAGCACAAACAATGGTCAATATAGTGCAGAAAGGTCGCATATGCAGTTTGACCTTCAGCCTGGAATAGTACAGGTTACAGCACACAGGATATTGGACTCAACAGCAGGGAGAAATTAACAAATCGAACAATCTTTTAAATAAACGTGGATTACCCAGTGGTAAATATATCAAACACTACTTGTCTGCCTTATGGGGTATATACAGTAGTTGTAGTAAAAGCAGTGAGGATTCGTAACTGAGCGGAAAAGCCTTTGAACTGTTTCCCCATGTGCATGTGAATAAATGGCTTGCATGTTGAGATGGGCCGCTAAGTGTCAACTCTATCATTTAACACTGTCCGCTTAGTTCAACACCATGCATCTCTCAATAACTGGTTTCTTGATGATTGCCCACACTGATTGTTGTTCATGGTAAGTGAAATTCCATTATCATCCACATCCCTGGCTGAAATTTAATTT
Organism: Raja brachyura; assembly: GCA_963514005.1. Next base: position 42,692,714 of record OY740785.1, on the reverse strand, counting down.
ATGTCCAATATCAGAGCTGTACCATTTTTCCCTGTTTATTCATAGGAACTAAAGATAACTCCTTGGTTACCAGCTGCCTTTGCCTGACAGATACTCTGTTACTGTTCCTGACTCTTATGCAGTTTCTTAATATGTATTATTCACAATTACTAGCCATGGTATTCTGATGTAGTTTTAAAGTTCTCTGTGTATTAAAGGTGCGTGAAACCGTATTTCCCTTCAAGCCAAGTGCTTTCTAAACCTGCTGTCCAAAAGTGACATACAAAAATGAAATAGTTCTAATGACAGCAATTTGACAGAGGGACGACACATGGTGCAATTTTTCAAAGTCTGAAATATTCCCTGGAGTGAAAAAAATTATCTCAAGGCAGCACTAATTTGAAGTGAGTCATGAGGTGATGCTTTTGATGAAGAAGTTGAGGTGCGTTCCGCTGTTATGGTTTAAGCGGACTCAGGTGCTGTTGCACAATTGGGATCTAAACCAGGCAGGATTTGTTCAGCATTATTTAATGGTCATTCATGCCCCATTGGGAAAGGTTAAAGCTATAATTGGCCCTTGTCTGAAACCACTCAAGCTGCAGAATATGTGAAGGTTAGCAACAGTTTTCAGTCTAATTGCTCCCTTGTGAGTTAATCATGAAACGATACATACTTGCACAGCAGTAGGCCACGACTCATTTACTTTTTGCAGTGACATTTCCAAGAGATGATTAGTATGTCATTTTCTTCCACTACCTCATTGTCATTCAGACATATACATGCAAGATGTCTTATTCCCTTGTCCAACTGCAACATGAAAATACATTTGTATTTCCCAATGTCTATGACAAAGAAAGAAAAAGCTTCTGTTGGTATTCTGATGATCCTCTGTAACTGCTAGTTGTTTCTGTTGAACTAAGGTATGCAAATAATAGATGGATTAGGAGAAGTATGGCAAGATTATCACACAGTAACAGGCAGTGACAGCAGTTCTCCAACCTGCTCCATTTTAATCAAGATGCTCTCTGCTTAGAATTATTTATCTGCAACTTTAGGGGCCTCAGGACATTCAGGAGTGTTCAGTACCATATGTTGTGCTATCCTTTATCTTTAACATCCAATACGATTTACAATTATTTTTAGTTGCCAGAAATAGATGGCATATCTTTTCTAACAAATTTCATATAAAAATTTCAAAGAAATGACTTAGATTACTGTACAGATTACTTTGGGATAAATTCATCTGTTAAAATGCTCACTTTCTGTGCTTTAACTTTCAATAATTCTCTGGGATCATTCTACTGAACTGTTATTTTCAGCTTAATGATTCTTCTGAAATTCTCCCTCACATAATCTGCTGTTCAAAACATTAATGATCATTACCACCATAGGTCATATTTAGCATGTTAATGGTTTAAGAGAAACTAATTAAGTGGCTAATTTCAGGATCTTTAACTTTTTACAAGGAGTGCACTTCTACAATAGCCTGGACTGGAATAACAAAAGATGTTGACAGCTTCAAGAAAATAATCCCCTCAACCTTTTCTTTTTCACTGACCTCCTGAATACAATTGATAGACGATAATCTGCACAGTTTGTAGATAGGAGACACATGGAACACTTCCAATTCAGCTGTGAAAAGTAGTTAATGTTGACAAATGCAGGTATGAAATCAGCTAAAATGTACAGGTATCTGGAAAGGGCAATAAATCACCAATGCCATTTGAAAGTTAAAGGTTAAAAGTTGGTGGGGAGTAAATTGGGCAGTGTGTAGAGTGATAATCAAAATTATAGAGGCATGTATGGGCAATGCAGGATAGATAAGGATGATGTGTATCTTTTCTACATTTGATGTGCACTGTATCGAATCTGAAAACGATGTAGACTAAATTAAAAGTGCTTAGGCTCGAGATTAAACCCAAGTTGCATTTATTTGTGGGCATGGATGGAAATAGTTGAGGCTGCTAGTAAATATTTTCAGTAGTTCAACAAGAACCAGTAAACTGCCAGGTGATTGGGGTGATGAGCGTGTTTAAAAAATATATATATTATTGAACTTAAATGGAGTAAAACACGGAGTGCTGAAACATAGAAAATAGGTGCAGGTGGAGGCCATTCGGCCCTTCGAGCCAGCACCGCCATTCATTGTGATCATGGCTGATCGTCCCCTATCAATAACCCGAAGGAACGCAGCATTCAGTTAGCATCTGTGAATAGAATGGATGGACAAAGTTTTGGGTCAGGACCCTTCTTCAGACTAGGAGTTATTCCAGCACTTTGTGTTTTGGTTGAGATTCTAGAATCTGCAGTTCCTTGTGTCTCCAACTTAACTTCAGTGGTGGGGGCAATTAATGGGATCATCATTAGGATTTATGATAGTCAGTATGAAGTACAGACAAGTCTATTAACGTAACGTAATTCTGGAAAAGTGAGGTCTTGTTTATACACTTTTTTTTTGTGAAGAAATCACTAAAGATCATGCTTTTAGTCCGTACTTAGATTCCTCTGGAATCTCAAACTTTCATCCATATGCAGAAGCATCTTCCCTTATTGCTGATTTCTTGAATCAGTATCAGAAGTGCAATGTGCTGTAGGGAAGTTTCTGCAATGAAATCAGTGTACATTTTGAGACACAGGTCTAGTAATTTAAAAATAGGTTTCTCAATATGAAAATTTGTCTCGTTTATTCAATGTTGCCTCATTATTATCAGTGGAGTAAGTGATTAATTTTCTCTGAAGGTTTCCTGAATGATTGGAGACGGGTTGTTGTGTTTACCATGGACCTGAAGCTAAGGATGTTTGGCTTCTGGAAAGCAAAAGTGATTGTGAAGGTAAAAAAGGCAATATTTTGGCAACACAGAAAATGAGACATCGAACTAGAAAAAAAAAATTAAAGCAGTGCAATAATAAGAAAGGATAGCTCTAAAGCATAACATGGAATATTTAAGTGATGCTGGAACAGAAAATGGAAATTATTTCAGATTATCTTCTGCTGCAGTACTTTCTATAATCAGAGGAGTAGGCAATCTATTGGTGCCAACAATTGCAAAGGAAATTAATAATGAGATGACTATTAAAATAATCTGGGCTACTTGAATATTCATAAGGAAACAGGACCAAATGGAATGTATTCAAAAGTAGTTAACGAAATGAGGATAGAAATAGTTGGAGCTGTGGCTCATTAAATACATTGGCAGTTACAGAATGAATTTTAAAAAAAGCCACTGTTTCATATTTCAAGAAAGGTCAGAAATACAAACTGAGAATTAAATGTCTCTTAGTCTGACATCAATTGCGGGAGGAAATCATAGTAACATAGTAACATAGAAACAAAGAGCTATTAAGAAGCATGTGATGTGAGCCTAGCCAGACAATACAAGTTTATTAAAAGCTGGCCACGACAAACTATCCATTCCAGTTTTTGAAGATGGTACACTATTAGGGGGTGGTGTTGATTTAGTGCACAGTCAATCTCTTGGCTTTCAAGACACATTTGATAAAGTGCCATATGACAGCCCTGTTGCTAAAATGAAAGGGGTTCTGTCATTACTCGAACTTAGTAAACTGGATGATATATTGGCTCAGTAATATGAAACAATAGGTGGTGATCAGTGGTCACCATTCTAATTGGATCGCTGTTGCCAACATTGCACCCCAGAATTTTGCTGCTCGTAATATTTTTATTGTGATATTCATGTAACTATTAATTCTGTAAGAATCCTGGCTAAGTTTAGTCCCCCGAGGATTAAAAAAAATATTGAATCTGCCAGCAAGTTTTCTTTTGTGTTGATTTTCTTCCATCTTTTTTCATATACAAATCTGTTAAAGATTTACCTATAGATTTAGAGTATTATCAGATCAAACATTTAAGCTTAAACATTTGATTTAAAATAGGTAACCCTTGGATGCTAGCTTTTAGATGGTGAAATATGAAATTGCTCAAAAGAAATATGAAATTCTGGAGTGCACTGGAAGAATAAAAAAGTAATATGTTTATTGAATATAAAATGAAATATGTCGCACAATCTAAGTTAAGGTGGATCAATAGAAAAGGAAATAATAGAATGGAAGGTAATGTCAGATACGAGTTACTCCAGCATTTTGCGTTCTGTGTCAGATAAACCGCTGTTGCTATAATTTTGAATGTGCTCAATTTTATATTTAGAAAATTAAGCGATTTATTAATTCTTTAAAAACCAAATGAAAGCCATCCAGCCATTGAGTTCATTTTGGATTGCTACAGAGCTAATCTATGTGTTCCATTCCCATTTGTATTCTCTCTTACCTACCCATCAACTCCCCCACAATGGGTGGCACGGTAACCCAGCGATAGAGTTGTTGCCTAAGGCCCTGTCCCACTTACGTGTCCTTGGGACGCAAATCATGCAACCTCATCGTCGCATTGAGGCGCACGGGCATCGTGTGGCCAGTCCCACTGAGAAGCGTGGAGGGGTATGGAGTTGTGCACGGTATCGCGCGGCGCTCTCCGGGATTTTGTAGCGAACAAAATCTTTGTGCGCCTCCGGTCTGACGTAGCGCGTATGCTCCGCTGTAGGATCTTTGACACTCCGTTTCTTGCCACGGAGTGAGGGCCTGTTCAGCTATTATAGTTTCAGGACCTATCTCAACACAATTATGTAGAGTTATGAACACCAATTTTAACATGTAGGATAGATCTTGCTCACTAATACCAGTACTTCTGCAAGGAACTGCTAGTTTCAACCTTTTATAAAGCTGGAGGTCCAAGATGCATGTATTCCCTCCACTGAAATCCTAAACTCAATGACTGATTTGGAATGCTGAATGCAAAGAGCTAGATAGGTCATCCTCAGCATTGTTTCTCCCTAAGCAAACACCATCAAAAAATGATGAAATGTTCATCCATCTCATTGCTTTCTATGTGTAGTAAGGAACTGCAGATGCTGGTTTAAAATGAAGATAGACACAAAAAGCTGGAGTAACTCAGCGGGTCAGACAGCATCTCTGGAGAACAGGAATAGGTTACGTTGCTGTTGTAGCAATGCAATCTGTATCTCTGCCATGATGCTCATGGAATAGCAGCCAGCAACCCCCTTTATATGCATAAATTATGTCACGTGCTGTGTCACGCATGGAGATGCGCGAAGGTCGCAAAACCGCCGATTCTGGCCTTTTGCGCCAATTGCACGCAATCGCACGCGTCAGAGACCCGGGTTTGATCCTGACTACAGGTGCTGTGCAGAGTTTTTACGTTCTCCCCATGACCTGCGTGGGTTTTCTCTGGGGACTTTGGTTTCCTCCCATGCTTCAAAAATATATAGGTTTGTAGGTTACTTAATTTGGTATAATTGTAAAAAAAATGGTTCCATGTATGTGTAGGATAGTGCAAGTGCGTGGGGATCGCTGGTCTGCAAGGACTCGGTGGGCCAAAGGGCCTGTTTCCACACTGTATCTCCAAACTCCCCTGCACTAAATGGTTATTCACAGTGGCTAAATCATCTACCAGTACATCTTTGGGATGGGAAAAGAAATTGAGTACCAATCAGAAACCCAAGGCTAGATATGTAAGACAATGGCCATCATTAAATTCCTTTCTTACCCTTTACACGGTGGGTAGAATGTGGCCAGGATGAAGAACAAGATGGAGGTTACACCTTCTGGAGGCCTAACCAGATGAGAAAAGCTTTCTTGTCAGAGTGGGGGTTGAAGCAGGTTTGGGGCTGATGATTAAGGGAGTAAAATAGGTTTATTAGGGGGGGTGTTGGATGAAATTGTGAGGAAAGGGTTCCGGGCAGTGGATTAAATGGAGAGAGACACAGACACGAGGTTGTGGTGTTGTGCTCAGAGGGGTGATTGACAAGGCATAAAATGCCAATTGGGTAAAATGGTTGAAAAGTTATAGGATCACTCTAGAAATATCACTTAAGAAATATCCTAGGTATTAACTGTGCCATGATTCAGGGTAATAGCCATTGTCAATTCAGATTTTCATACTAGGACTAGAGGTCATAGCCTCAGAATTAAAGGATGTTCTTTTAGGAAGGAGATGTGGAGGAATTTCTTTAGTCAGAAGGTGGTGAATCTGTGGAATTCTTCGTCACAGAGGGCTGTGGAGGCCATCAGTGGATATATTTAAGGCAGAGATAGATAGATTATTGATTAGTACGGGTGTCAGAGGTTAGGGGGAAATGGCAGGAGTATGGGATTAGGAGGGAGAAATAGATCAGCCATGATTGAATGGTGGAGTAGACTTGATTGGCCGAATGGCCTAATTCTAATCCTATCGCTTTTGATCTTATGACCTTATGATACCAAGGAATCACCCAGATGTTAATGTATATGGCAATGTACATGGTAGCTAATGTAGTAGTAAGTAGTAAGTAAGTTTATTGGCCAAGTATTCACATACAAGGAATTTGCCTTGGTGCTCCGCCCACAAGGAACAACATGACATACAGTGACAGTTACGAATGACTCAGAGAACACTAAACATTAATAATAATAATAAAACATTAATGATAAAACACCATTGATCAAGCATGTTAACCAACAAAATAACAAAAGGGAGGTTACACATTTTTGGCTGTTGAGTAGAGCAACTACTCGTGGATAAAAACTGGTTTTCTGTCTGGCAGTGGCAATCTGGAGTCGCCTTCCAGAGAGAAGTGATTCAAAGAGTTTGTGGCCAGATTGAGAGGGTTCAGAGATGATCTTGCCCGCTCGCGTCCTGGCCCTTGCAGTGTACAGTTCATCAATGGAGGGAAGGTTGCAGCCAATAACCTTCTCTGCTGATCAGACGATTCGCTGCAGCCTCCAGGTGTCGTGCTTGGTGGCTGAGCCAAACCAGACCATGATGGAGAAGGTGAGAACAGACTCTATGATGGCTGTGTAGAATTCGACCATCATTGCCTGCAGCAAATTGTGCTTCCTCTGCTGCCGTAGGAAGTAAATTCTCTGTTGTGCCTTTTTGACTGTAGAGTCGATGGTAGCCCCTCCACTTAAGGTCCTTGGAGATGATGGTTCCCAGGAACTTAAAAGACTCCACAGATGTGACTGTGGTGTTGTTGATGGTGATTGGGGTGAGGGGAGGGGGAGCTCTCCTAAAGTCACAATCAATTCCACTGTCTTAAGAGCATTGAGCTCTAGGTTGTTGCTACATCACCAGTACGCCAGCAGTGCCACTTCTTGTCTGTCGACAGATTCCTCCCCATCCTGGATCAGTACAATCAGGGTCGTGTCATCCGCAAACTTGAGAAGCTTGACAGAGGTGTCTGTGGAGGTCCAGTCATTGGTGTAGAGAGAGTAGATCGGACGATTGGTTTGAGGTATCCTCAGCTCACCCACACAATTGCCTAAATTGATATAGGCGAGAGCTGGAGTATATTTCTTTATATACTGTATTTACTCTGTGAAAATGAAATTATTATAGACCATGTAAATCTAGGCTGGAAAAGTGGTGTCAGTTTCTGCAGACAGTGGACAGAGATTACAGCAACTCAGAATTTGTGTCCCAAAAGAGGCTATTTTATCTCTCCTAGTGAAAGAGACCATGGTTTCACATATGAGCAGTGTCACAGATAAGAGATATTTGGAACTGGTTAAAAACTGCAATAGTGATCATGCAGATCTTGCATCAAGCTCAAGATCACCTGAACTTTTTTTTTAATTGGTAGATGCTCCATGAAATGATGTTGCTGATGTATTTTTTAAGTTATGATCTGCAGATTTAGTTTAGTTTAATTTAGTTTAGAGATACAGTGCGGAAACATGCCCTTCAGCCCACCAAAATCACACCGACCAGTGATCCCCGCACATTAACACTATCCTACACACACTAGGGACTATTTACATATACACCAAGCCAATTAACCTACATACCTATACTTCTTTGGAGTGTGGGAGCAAACTGAAGATCTCGGAGCAAACCCATGCGATCACGGGGAAAATCCGCACGGACAGCACCCGTAGTCACGATCGAACCTGGGTCTCTGGCACTGCAAGCGCTGTAATGCAGCAACTCTACCGCTGCAACACTGTGGCCAACCAGTGGTACTTAAGATTTTTTACAAAAATACAACAACGATTCGTTGCAAATGTGTTAATTAAAATGCATTAGTGAATCCCTGCCTTTAAAATAATTGGTTGCAAAAACTTTCTTCAAATTATGTAAAGACATCTTAATAGTGCGATAACTATCCAAACCTTGCATAACATTTCATTGATAAATAGATCTATGTTCACTAAAATTCATCTACTAAATACAAAAATGAAGAGAATATCTGAGTAAACTATTTCAATGGATCTGTGGACTTTCTTTAACATATTATCATTATCAGGATTGATGAAGTATAGAAAAGCTGTTTTGACCCCGAATATTACTGTGCCTGTGCCTGTGCTTTTGTGGGCTTGAAGTGAACATTCTTCACATTGATTACTACCAATGAAACTGCTATATTTTTTGCACTATATATATACTCAGGTACTATCACAGATATATTTGTCAGACTTTGTAATGCTTCTCCACCAAGTGGTTTGTTTGATGCACAGAAATCTAATAAAACTAGATTAAAGAGCACGAACAAACCATTGCATTTTAAGAAAGAAGGAGTGAAAACATAACAGCTTTATTGCTGGGCAGAATGTAGTCCCCACACAATAGGTCACCATTAGAAAAATAGTAAAACTGATGAAAAAATATTAATTATCAATCTAAGTGAAAGGTTACAGAGCATCCCAAAATAAATGTAATGACATATTCTCTAATACAGTTGAACAAGTTGGAACATGTATTTTAATAACTATTAGTCAAATTACATATTTACTTTGTATTAATGAATATTTGAATACTTTTAGAATATCAAGATAGTGATCAAATATCTAGGTTTTGAATAATGGTTTTAATATATAGTTTAAGTATAATGAGAAAAGAGAACAGAATAATGCGAGTTGAGTGTTCAACACTAAAATAAGTTGCATGCTACATCTTCAATTAATGAGATACAGTCCTAGAATTTAATATAAATCATAGTAAATATGATTACGAAAATCACATTTTGTTGTGGTGTTTTATTTACTATAACCCCCCTCTCCAGATTTATTAAACGTTGATTGGATTTGTTTTGCAAGATTACATTTCAGAAATTTCATCATTATTTATTAATCAGCCATCAAAAATAATTGGATTTGCTAAACAAAAATAGAATCTTACTGTTGCTGCTTTTATTTGTCAGGCATAAAGTTATATAATATTGAGATTTTCTTCAAATTCCAAGACTAACCTAAATTGCTTTTTTCATTTGTGTTTCATCCACCTATATATTTTTCCCAACAATTCATTTTCTGAAGATTAAAACCATATTGTGGACATGTGACCTATTTCTTTGTTGATCTATCTGGTGCTGCATGACCTGGAAAAACAATTCTTATTGCTACCTAATGCATTCAATATTGATATGTGCTATATGAAACGGCAATAATGCATTATTTTTGAACTGACCAGTGCCCATCACTGCCACCTTTCATATTTTAAGGTAGAGTGATGTTGAAGTTGTAATTCTAGTGTAGTCTCAGTTAAATGTACATGAAGGAACTATGGAATACATTCTGATACACCTTTGGCAAAGTCTAAATAATTGGGGTAAAGCACTATCCTATATTTCACACATCTGAAGGTTAAAATATTGAGCTGATTGAGGTCAGGTGTGGACTATGCGTGCTCAATTCATCTGGGGTGCAAATAGACACTGTATTTCGCCTCAGCATCCTAGTGAATGGTGAAAGGTGAAAGGTGAGGGGAGTAATGGATTAAAAGTATTATATATGAATGCACAAAGTATAAGAAATAAAGTGGATGAACTTGAGGCTCAGTTAGAAATTGGCAAGTATGATGTTGTGGGAATTACAGATACATGGCTGCAAGAGGATCAGGGCTGGGAACTGAACATTCAAGGGTATACGTCCCATCGAAAAGACAGACAGGTGGGCAGGAGGGGGGGGCGGGGTAGCTCTGTTGGTGAGGAATGAAATTCAGGCCCTTGCGAGGGGTGACATCGAATCAGGAGATGTAGAGTCAGTATGGATAGAACTGAGGAATTTTAAGGGTAAATAGGCCCTAATGGGCCTCCAAACAGTAGCCTGGATATAGGATGCAAGTTGAATCAGGAGTTAAAATTGGCATGTAGTAAAAGTAATGCTACGGTTGTTATGGAGGCTTTCAACATGCAGGTAGACTGGGAAAATCAGGTTGGCACTGGACCCCAAGAAAGGGAGTTTGTAGAGTACCTCCGAAACGGATTCTTAGAACAGCTTGTACTGGAGCCTACCAGGGAGAAGGCAATTCTGGATTTACTGTTGTATAATGAACCAGATTTGATAAGGGAACTCGAGATAAAAGAACCATTAGATAGTGACTGTAATATGATACATTTTAATCTACAATTTGAGAGGGAGAAGGGAAAATCGGAAGTGTCAGTATTATAGTTGAACAAAGGGAACAATGGAGCCATGAGGGAGGAGCTGGCCAACATTGACTGGAAAGATACCCTAGCAGGGATGACTGTGGAACAACAATGGCGGCTATTTCTGGAAATAATACAAAAGGTGCAGGATCAGTTCATTCTAAAGAGGAAGAAAATTTCTAAGGGGTGTACGGGGTGACCGTGGCTGACAAGGGAAGTCAAGGACAGTATAAAAATAAAAGAGAAGAAGTATAACATAGCAAAGATGAGCGGGAAGCCAGAGGATTGGTAAATTTTTAAAGAGCAACAGAAGGTAACTAAAATGACAATATGGGGAGAAAGGATGAGGTACAAAGGTAAGCTAGCCAAGAATATAAAGGAGGATAGTAAAATCTTCTTTAAGTATGTGAAGAGGAAAAAATTAGTTAATACCAAAGTTGGGTCCTTGAAGACTAAAACAGGTGAATTTATTGTGGGGAACAAGGAAATGGCAAACAAGTTGAACAGGTACATTGGATCCGTCTTCACTGAGGAAGACACAAACAATCTTCCTGATATACTATGGCCAGAGGATCTGGGGTGACAGAGAAGCTGAAGGAAATCCACATTAGGCAGGAAATGGTGTTTGGTAGACTGATGGGACCCAAGGCTGGTAAATCCCCAGGGCCTGATGGTCTGCATCCCAGGGTACTTAAGGAAGTGGCTCTAGAAATCGTGGACGCATTGGTGATCATTTTCCAATGTTCTATAGATTAAGGATCAGTTCCTGTGGATTGGAGGGTAGCAAATGTTATCCCACTTTTTAAGAAAGGCGGGATAGAGAAAACAGGGAATGATAGACCAGCCTGACATCGGTGGTGGGGAAGATGCTGGAGTAAATTATAAGAGATGAAATAGCGGCGCATTTGTATAGCAGTCACAGGATCGGTCTGATTCAGCATGGATTTATAGAAGGTAAATCATGCTTGACTAATCTTCTGGAATTTTTTGTGGATGTAAGTAGGAAAATGGACAAGGGAGAGCCAGTGGATGTAGTGTTCCTGAACTTTCAGAAAGCCTTTGATTAGGTCCGACGTAGGTGATTCATGGGCAAAATTAGAGCACATGGTATTGGGGGTAGGGTACTGACATGGATAGAAAATTGGTTGGCAGACAGGAACAAAGAGTAGGGATTAACGGGTCCATTTCAGAATGTCAGGCAGTGACTAGTGGGGTACCACAAGGCTCGGTGTTGGGACCGCAGTAATTTACAATATACATTAATGATTTAGATAAAGGGATTAAAAATAACATTAGCAAATTTGCAGATGACACAAAGCTGGGTGGCAGTGTGAACTTTGAGGAGGATACTATGAGGATGCAGGGTGACTTGGACAGGTTGGGTGAGTGGGCAGATGCATGGCAGATGCAGTTTAATGTGGATAAATGTGCGGTTAGTTTTGGTCTCCAAATTTGAGGAAGGACATTCTTGCTGTTGAGGGAGTGCAGCGTAGTTTCACGAGGTTAATCCCCGGGATGGCAGGAAGACATATGTTGATAGAATGGGCATGTATACACTAGAATTTAGAAGCATGAGATAATTGTGGATAATCAGTCATGATCACAGTGAATGGCGGTGCTGGCTCAAAGGTCTGAATGGCCTACTCCTGCACCTATTGTCTATTGTCCAGGAAGTAGAAAATATCGGGGAAATAATTCTTCATTGGCAGCCTCATGTGGTCACAACTTCATAAAAATAATTCAAATAGCTTGACATAATTTTCAACTGCCCTTCATTTGTTTAGTGAATTAATGAAGAAAGGGAATTAATGCAGTTATATGAAGAACTTACACCATTAACATATTAAAACAATGTAATTATGAGTTCTCTTCACAGAGATTTTGGAGACGCTCTACAGATCTGTTCTCTACTGGTGAAGGCTATGAATGTTTCTTCAGTGTTGTTTGAGCTGCACTCGTCTATCCAAATGAAAATAATTCTTGATTTGTACTCTGTAGCCATGTGTTTGGTGAATTAAGAAGTGAGTTGTCAGGGCACCCCTGTGGGGTAACTTAATTTAAGATAGGCACAAAATGTGGAGTAACTCAGCAGGTCAGGCAGCATCTCTGGAGACAAGGAATAGGTGATGTTTTGGTTAGAGACCTTTCTGCACACTTAATTCCATTCTGGTTTTGTTGGTTCTGAGCTACATAAGGTCGCCAATGTCTTGAACATGCCTTAACAAAAGCTTTTCATTGTACCTTGGTGAATGTGACAATAAACTAAACTTAAATCAACTGGGGGGGACAACAGGGGGTATGTGGGTGGGGGTGGGGGTGGGGGGGGGGGGGGGGGGGGGGAAGAAGGGACCCACATTATATAAATAGTATTTTTCGTAACCATCTTGCCGTTTTTGTGGTGACTCTTTTCTGTGCTTTGTATGCAAAAACAAAGAATTTCACTGTACCTAGATACATGTGACAATAAATCATCATAATTTTCATCAAATTTATTTGCTCCATCTTTAGTGTTAGTTAGATAGTCATAGAGAGTGATATGGTGTTGGAATAGTCATTTCAGCCTAATTTTTCCAACATATCCCAGCTTCACTAGTCCCACCTGCACACATTTGGTCCACATCCCACCAAACATGTCCTATCCATGTCCCTGTCTAACTGTTTCTTAAATGTGGGGATAGTCCCTGCCTCAACTACTTCCTCTGGCAGCTTGTTCCACACACCCACCACCCTTTGTGTGAAAAAGTTACACCTCAGATTCCTAAGAAAGTTTTCATCCTTCACCTTAAACCTATGTCCTCTGGTCTTCAATTCACCTACTCTGGGCAATAGACTCTGTGCATCTACTCGATCTATTCCTCTCATAATTTTATACACTTCTATAGGATCACCCCTCATCCTCCTGTGCTTCAAGGATTAGAGTCCCAGCCTATTCAGCCTCTACCTATAGCTCAGACCCTCTATCCCTGGCAACATCCTTGTAAATCTTCTCTGTACCGTTTCCAGCTTGACAACATATTTCCTATAACACGGTGCCCAGAACCGAACACAAAACTGCCAATCGGACAATTAGTCCTTCCTATAGGGCAGGTGATGATTGCTGGCACGGGTGGGTGTTTTGTTGCAATGAGATGTGGTCCCTGCTAAGGTACATATGGTTCATGGCTTTGAGGACCTCAATACCATCTTGAATGCTTCTTCTCACTTTAAGTGGTCATGGCCAGAGATCCCCAGGATTCATAGTCACTTGGTGCAGGGTCCCTGCCCTCTGATTCATTATTGTGTCTATAGTAGTTATTACTCTATGTGGTTGGTCTGGTTAACTTTATGTTAATTGTGATGAGAATTATGTTGAATGTCAAAATCAGATGCTTAGACTCTGTCCTGTTGATCATTGCATAACAAGGTTAAATGTTATTTTTTTGCAGCAGCCAATACTTTTCTGAAGACAGACACAAAAGGCTGGAGTAACTCAATGGATCAGGCAGCATATCTGGAGAAAAGGAATGGGTGATGTCCTGAAATGTCACCTATTCATTTTCTCCCAAGATGCTGTCTGACCTGTTTAGTTATTCCAGCCTTTTGTGACTGTCTTCGGTTTAAACCAGCATCTACCTTTCCTCCCTACACATGCAGACATGATCTGCTTCTTCATCCGAGAAGTTGCAAATAGGATTGAACGTTAGAACACGAACACAATTAAAATAAAAGCTTACTTTTGACATTACCATAAAGTGAAAATCTATCTAAATTATTAAAAAATATATTTTGTTGATAAACGTACTGGATTCGATGGTGATCATGCAGTTTGCATTTTGAATACCCCACCTTGCTCCATAATTTAGTATTTAACGTTTTTTGACATGGATCAATGTTTTCCAGCATTCTGAAACTATCCAGTCACCACTAGAATTTGGATCCATTCAAGGACATTAAAACTTGCACATACAAAAATACTGCACCAAATGTAATTCCTATTATCATCTCCAGCTCTTTGATTTGACTATGTTAATACTTAGTGGTTTGGCTCAGATTCGAACATGACCATCAATTATAACATGGCTAAAGGGAAGGCTTAAATTGAAATTATACATTCAGTCTGTGGTACAATGGTAAAACTATGGGTGCTGTCTTTTCGGAGTTTGTACTTTCTCCTTGTAACCACATGGGTATTCTCCAGTACTCTGGGTAATCCAGTTTCCTCCCACATTCCAAAGATGTACAGATTTGTGGGTAAGTTGGCTTCTGAAGACTGCCCCTATTGTGAAGGATAGAACTAGTGTACAGGTGATCGCCGATCAGCATGGACTCGGTGTACCAAAGCGCCTGTTTCCATGCTGTATCTCCCCTAAACTAAACTAATCTTTTTTTTTTTAATTTATTTTTTTTAGAAGTAATGTACAGTACAGTAGTATAAGCCAAAAATAACATATTACATTTGATGTACCACTTCTTGTTTTAAACTTTAGTAATAGGAAAATAACAGAAGGTAGAAAAAGAAAAATAGAGAAAGTTAGATAAGATAGCAAGTGCGTGAGAAAGTGAAATTAAAGAGCCCGTAAAGATGTAGAATGCGAGAAAGAATTTTAAAAAAGAAAAAGAAAAATAGAAAAAGGAAAATATAAGAAAATAAGATAAGATAAAAGGGATGTACCTACTTCATATCTTTACACACCCCTCACCAGGTCCTGAAACTGTTTATTTTCAAAGTTATGTTGCACTCTATGCTTGTAATAAGTCGATAACTGGAGACCAAATCTTTTGGAATTGGTCTGATTTGCCTGCTAGGACGAATCTCATATCTTCGAGGTGTAACATTTCGGACATATTTGAAATCCACATTTTTACCGTTGGTGTGGCTGCGTTTTTCCAGAATTTAAGTATGAATTTTTTTGCCATTATTAAGCCATAATTAAGGAAACTCTTTTGGAACGAAGTCAGCTCAAAGCCGACTTCCATTGTTCCAAAAATAATCAATTCTGTGTTTGGTTTCAATTTTATTTTAAATAATTTTGTAAAAATTTCAAAGATTTCATTCAAAATTTTTTGGATTTCTATGCAAAAAATGAAGGAATGTGCTATAGTTGCACCTTGAGAAAGACATTTATCGCAAGTGGGGGAAACATTTGGAAAGATTTTACATAATTTAGTTTTTGAATAATATAATCTGTGTAGGATTTTAAATTGGATTAGAATATGTCTTACATTGATTGAGCATTTATGCACATATAGCAAGTGTTTATCCCAACTCTCTTTCGAGATTTTTATAGATAGTTCATGTTCCCAATCTCTTCTAATTCTATCGGATGATGGTATTTCTATATTTAGGATGATATTATACAAGTATGATATTAAGTTAGTTGAGTCCGCCTTTCTATTCATAGCTTCATCTAATAGGCCTGGAGTCAAATTTTGGTATTCTTGTGTATATTTTTTCAAATAATCACGGATTAAAAAATATTTAAAATATTGATTACTTCTCAGATTGTATTTAAGTTGTAGTTGTTGGAATGATAAAAAATGTCCAGTTTCATACATGTCTCCAAATGTTTTAATTCCTATTCTTTCCCAATGTGTAAGTGATTTATCAATAATGGATGGTTTAAACAACAGATTATTAACTATGGGAGAGAGAAGCAATAGGTTTCTTAATTTAAGGGTTAATTTAATTTGTTTCCAAATTCCAATAGTACTACGAATAATTGGATTTTCTTGTATATTGTATTATTCAGTTTTATTGGTGAGAGAAGGATCGTTCCCATATTAAAAGGGGAACAATCCTCTCTCTCCATTACGATCCAATCCACCCGCTGGGCAGAATTGTCCAACAGGTGAATTGCATTTTTGATATTTGCTGACCAATAATAATACAAAAAATTAGGGAGTGTTAATCCACCAAATTCTTTAGGTTTACACAAGCATCTTCTTTGAATTCTATGGGATTTATAGTCCCATATAAAATTTGTGATATCAGAATCCAATTTGTTGAAAAACTTTTTAGGTAAGTATATTGGTATTGATTGGAATAAATATAAAATTTGTCGTAGGAAGATAATTTTTATAGCATTTATTCGGCCTATTAAGGACATCGGAAGAGTTTTCCCAAATTTAATCAGGGCATTTAATTTAGTAAATAGGGGCATATAATTTGCATTGAATAAAGATTTATATTTTCTGGTGATTTCGATTCCCAAGTATTTACATTTTTCTGTAGCAATTTTAAAAGGGAATTTTAAAAGGTGTGTCGAGTCTTGTGGTTTTATCGTCATAATTTCACTTTTATTCCAATTTATTCGATATCCTGAGAAGGATTCAAATTCCTCTATTAGATTTAATATATCTGGTATACTGATTTGCGATTTTGTAATATACAGTAGTACATCATCTGCGTATAAAGATATTTTATTATTTGAGTATTTTGTATTATAACCATGGATATTCGGATGTGTTCTTATGCTTTCAGCTAGGGGTTCTATTACAAGAGCAAATAGCAGATGTGATAGTGCACATCCCTGTCTATTGCCCCTGGATAGTTGAAATTTCGGAGACAGCATGTTATTGGTTAAAATTCTAGCAGTTGGCTTGTCATATAAAAGTTTTACCCATGAAATAAAATTCTCTTTCATTTGAAATATTTGCAATACTTTAACGAGGTAATTCCATTCTACTTGATCAAATGCTTTTTCTGCGTCCAATGAAATAATTGATAAGTCTTGCTCTTCAGTTTTGTATGAGTGGATTATATTAAACAGACGTCTCAAATTATTGCATGAGTATCTCTTGGGTATAAACCCCGTTTGATCCGCATTTATTAATATGCTAACATATTTAATTAATCTTCTTGCTGAAGTTTTTGCAAATATTTTTTGATCTGGATTTAACAGTGGTTCTGTATGAGCCAGGGTATTCTAAATCTTTATCTTTTTTAGGTATGAGTGTAATCTTTGATTCCGCTAATCTTTCTGGTAATGTTTGTTCTTTGAAAGCATATGTATACATTTATGTAAATGTGGTGAAATTATCTCATAAAATCTTTTATAAAATTCATTACTAAATCCATCTGATCCTGGTGTTTTACCGTTCTTCAGAGAATTTATTGTTTCTTCTATTTCCTTAATTGAGACCTGAGCTCCTAATTCCTCTTGTTCCATCAGATTTAATTTTGGAAGATTACAATTATCCAAAAACTTTATAACTTTAGTATTAACTGCTGATGTTTTAGATGTATATAAATTTTGATAAAATTGAGCAAATCTTTTATTGATATAATTAGGTAATGTTAACAATTCACCTTTATCTGATTTAAAATCATATGATTTTTTTCCGAATTCAAAATGTCCTGTTTTGTAATTTGAAATATTCTTATAACCTTTGCAGATAATATTATATTTAATTTAAATTTAAATATTGTTATTTTATTATGTTTATCTATAGTTGGCTCTTTAACATTATCTAGGTCCAATTGTCTAATTCGTTCTTCTAACTGCATTTGTTCAATCTTGTTCTTTTTATTTTGAAAAGCTTGATATGAAATTATAGATCCTCTGATAAATGCCTTAAAAGATTCCCATAGTAAAGCTGTTGAAATATCTGGGGTGTCGTTGGTCTCAAAAAAAAGTTCCATCTGTTGTTTTAGATATATACCACCTTGTGGATCATTTAGAATTTGAGGATTAAACCTCCAAAACGATTTTTTATTAGGCATTCCTTCTAGCTTAAAAAAAAAAGTTAACGGGGAGTGATCAGAGATAATGCTGTTGTGATATTTTGGGTTCGTTGTGTAAGGAATTAATTTCGTATCCACTAAAAAGTAGTCGATACGTGAATAAGTTTTGTGTACCATTGAATAAAACAAGTATTCCCTTCCAGCTGGGTTAGCGATCCTGCAAACATCTGTTATATTTGTGTTTTTTATGTATGTATTTAGGAGTTCACTAGTTTTAGATTTTATGTTACGCCTCTTTTGTTGTGCAGATTTGTCCAGATAAGGATCTAAAACGCAATTAAAGTCTCCCCCAATTATCCCATTTTGATAAATTAAACTCTGAAATTATATTCAGGATTTTATTAAAAAATTGGGGATTATCAAAATTAGGTGCATAAATATTTACCATAGTGATTGGGTAGAGTGGATCTCCACAGTAACTATGAGATATCTCTCCTCTTTATCTGTTATGATATTCTTTGATTTAAATGGTATACTTTACGAATAATAATTGCCATACCTCTAGATTTAGAGATATATGAAGAATGATATGTTTGACCTATCCAATTTGCCTTCAATCTAGTCTGGGCTTGCAGTTTCAGGTGTGTTTCTTGTAAAAAAATTATGTTTGAATTAAGTGATTTCAATTGTGCGAAAATCTTACCCCTTTTAATTGGTTCGTTAGCACCCGTTATGTTCCAACTGCAAAATGTGATTCCTCCAATTTTCTTTTGTTTATCGTCTTGCATTTTAAATTACTTTTATACCTTTAAGTCATATGGTGCTACAAAATATCTCAGGACTCTGGATGTTGGGTGGGCATTCGTGGCTATTAGGTGCTGTTGGTACATCCCTTTTAAAATTGTCCATAAGCAAAAAGACAAAAAAGTGTGAAATGATGTGACAATTTTTTTTAAAGTGATATTACAGTGTCTAAAAATAACGACACTGTTACATATTTAGTGACTTCCGTTGCTGTTAATATACATTTAGCTCCGCTCCCTTGACAAACCTTGCAAAAGGGAGGAGGGGCCAATTCAAAACCAAATTATATATAATAAAATTACAATTTGTACATCTAATTAAGTCTTCAGATTGTCTACCATTTACTTTATACTAACAGTTTTTACGTTTACTTCACATTCAGATCCCGGTCTCTTGTAATAATAAGCTGCTGGTTAGAAGGGGTTAACCAGAATCAGACTCCTGGCTGATTGCCAAGTGTCTGAATCTTCTCCCCTCCTCCCAAGCATAACTGGGACCTAATCTATATCTATATACTATTAAAGCTCTGTGTGTGTCTGCCGACCGCCATCCGGCTGCCGGCTGGCTGTCACATTTTCCCCCTTTGATTCCCTGTTCCACCAAAACCGGACCCTCAAACGCCGCCATTTTTTTCCATTTTGCCAGACATTACGCTTGTACATTCACAAAAGCACTCCTCAATACATTTGGACATTTTACGTACACTTTTTAACATGAAATCCATCACCACCACTTCACCCCAACGGGTTTGCACTTGGTCTAGTATATTATATAAGTTTGTGTTTTAGTATGTTAATAATCTATTTCATTATATTTAGCTCATTGTCCTAAATCTAGACATTAATTAACGATTAAAATAACCCCCCCTTCCCCTCCCCAGGGGAGTTAATAATTATAAATCATTACTAAATTGTACCATTATAACAGTTCGCATTAAATTCAATTGCTATTGCTGTGTTAATTCAGTAGTTTCTGTGTTAGTGTAGGATCAAAATTATAAAATACTTTGATTCATAAAGTTTATTTTCAAGCCTGTTTGTATTAAATTCTCCATTCAGCCGCACCCTTGTTTTTCAGTGTTTCATTCGAGGTGGAACAAAGAGTGTCCTTGAGTTAGCATTCCAAAGAAGATAAGATGTCTAGACCTCACCTCGTGGAGAAGCTCCGCCATCTTAATCTTTTAAAAAGTAATATTTCTCAGCTTCCCCTCTGCCGATATCTGTAGAATAAAGAACTATCCAGCCAGTCATGATGATTTACTTAGCCCTCTATCTCTTTTACGATGTCTTGAGCATGTTTGTATGTTGCTTCTGAGTCAGTAAATGCATGTTCATTATCCTTGTAAGTAATCCTTATTTTTGCAGTGTACATTATACCATATCTTACATTTTGAATTCCTTTCAGGATCTGTCTTGTCTTTGAAAACAATTCTCGTTTTTTAGCGATTTCAATTGGATAATCTCTAAAGAATCTGAGAGTATCCACCCCAAACATCATATTATTTCCGTATAGGATTTTTTCATAATATCTTCCAAAGCCAAAATGTCATGAAATTTCACTATGATCTGTCTTGGGGGGGGGGGGGCTCCTTGCCTTGATTGAGCTCTTCGCACCCAATGTGCCACATCTATTTTCGGTTTGACAGGCAGGGCTGCCAACTTACTTGTTTAAGTCAGTTGGCAGCAAACTCACGAGGATCGTTCCCCTCCTTTCCCTCTGTCACTCCTATTCTTAAATTCTGCAATCTTGAACGTGCTTCCAAATCAAGGCATTTATCAGTCATTTTAGCCAATTGCCCCAAGACACGCTCCTGATCTTTCTTCATTCTCTGCCTATCTTCAGACATTTCTTTCAATTCTGTTTCCATATCTTTCAGAGCAGTCTGATATGCTGTAGTAGTTTGGAGAATAGAGTCAAACTTCTCCTTGCAATCTTTTTCCACCTGATCAATTTTCACAGTTAAATCCTCTTCAACATCATCAATTTGTTTTCTTAAATTACCGATTGAGTCAATAATTTTCTGATTCCCATGATTAATGTTCTCCATCATACTTTCATTCCCTGCAACAATCTCACCATGTAACATAACAGCATATTCTTTCTTTAATGACTCTCTTACCGACTGCTTTATTTCTTCCAGCTCTTTCTCCTTTGTAGCCTTTGTAGCCATTTCAGAGGCTAATTCTTCAGATGCTTGTTGATTTTTCAAAAGAAGCCTTGCAATGGGTCTTTGAGGGCTTTGGGGAGAAATCGCTTTTTTTATTTAAAAGTGCCTTTAACCACCTTTATTTTCGCGGCGATTTCTGATGACGTCACCAATGCGATGTCAGGGAGCACCGGTGAATATTTTTAAATTGGTCCCGTCTTCCAAACCGGCTTTTTAAGCAAATTATCGCATTTTTCAGGAGCGAGCTAAATGCTGCGCCTGTTCAGTGCTCCATGGCGCCACCGGAAGTCCAAACTAAACTAATAGTAAGATTAAACGAGAACTTACCAGTTTGAAGTTTGATCCTTATTTTATGAGGAGTTACGATGAGGGATTACGTGAAGAAGCCCCGTCAGGCGCATGCACGTCATACTTCAAAGCAGCGGCGTGAAAACACAGAAACAAATAGCCAAAGTAACATAGTAAGGCTTTTAGAAGACTAGAAATACCAGATGATCTTTTAGATTATGAGGGTGGGAGGGCACGTAATCCCTCATCGTAACTCCTCATAAAATAAGGATCAAACTTCAAACTGGTAAGTTCTCGTTTAATCTTACTATTTTACTTTGGAGTCACGTGAGTGACTACGTGAAGATTTCAAAGCTCTGTGATTTCATGCCGTAGATGCATTCCATACGACACTCTGCTTCAGTTGACAGTAGCGAATAAATAACATATTGAACATTGCTTCGAATTATTCAATAACTATTTTTAATAATAACAAAAACAGTAATAACCCCTCTGTCCCAGGGGGAAATTACAAATAATAATATGAAACAAAGCAAATGAAATTAAATGGAACCCAAAACAGCATGCCCAAACCGTGGCCTTGCCTGTACAGGGTTGTCATAAAATTTTGAAAACGTTGACTCTCTAGAACATCCTGCGGCCCCGAGGATTTGAGGCTTTGCCGTGGATGTTGCTGCTGCCCTGGTGGAGTGAGATTTAAACACATGAGTGTCTACTCCAGCATAATGCAGAACCTGTTACAATCATCTAGAAATAGTTTGTACTGACACTCTTTTATATGTTTTTTTGTGACTAATGAGCAGTCCTGTCTCAGAACCTCTGAGACTCTTCGTTAGCTCAATATATTGGCCTAAGTGTTTGACTACACATAACATTTGGTCAACAGGATATGCTTTAAAGATCACCTTGGTTCCAGCCATTCCTGGCCTGCTTTGCTTGATTAAATCATAGACATAAAATGTAATGTTATCTACAGACAATTGCAAGCAATCTAGTCGTAACAATTGTAATGTTTGTACCCTTTCAATCTAGTCGTAACAATTGTAATGTTTGTACCCTTTGCGCTGAAACAAGCGCCATTAGCATAACCACTTTAAGTGTTAATTTCTGAAAAGATAATGACGTAATGGGAGCCCATTGCCGAAGCAGTGTGAGAACTATACTGACATCCCAGATTTCTGTATATCTAGGCTTAGGAGTATTTTTGTTAAAAATTCCTCTCATGAAGCGGGATACTAATGGATGAGACCCGATAGGTTGTTGTTGTTCTGAAAAATGCCCTAAATAGGAGGACAATGCACTCTGAGCACTGTTAATGGCACTATAACTCAAGTGCTCATCAAAATGCAACATAGCAAGGAACTCCAACACATCACATATGCTTGCAGTATGATAAAATATATCTGATTGTACACAGAACATCTCCCATTTCTTTATATGAGACACATATTGTTTCTTATTGCTATCTCTCCAAGCTGCAGTTATAACATCCATGGGCCTGTTTGACAATCCAAGGCCTTGGAACGGTCTGGTCAGAACCTGCAGACCAACAAATTAATACGGTCATGTAACGGGTGACTTTCTCCTGTAACCAGATGCACCAACAAACTACTAGAGCTGGGAATCGTCATGAATGACTGAGTCATTCTGAGTACTAATGGGAACCATGGTTGTGTTGGCCAGGCGGAGTCATGCTCTATTTTGGTGAGGCATTGCCTGATCAGACAAAATGGAGGAAAAGCATAAAAAAATGAATGCCCCCAATGTAGCGTGAATGCATCCACCGCTACTGCTCCTGGATCCGGCTCCCATGAAACATATTTAGGCAACTGGTGATTCAATCTGGAAGCAAACAGATCAATATCTGGCAACCCAAATCGAGTGACAATTGTTTGAAAAATGTCAGGATTTAACATCCATTCTATATTGTCATTGAACTTTCGTGATCTTTTGTCTGTCACCGCATTATCTCTAACTGGTTGATAGATGGCTGAAACCCAGATGTTCCTTGAAGTACACCAGTGCCACATGTGGTTAGCCAATTTATCACATGATACTGATCTGGCTCCTCCCATGTGATTAATATATGCCACGGCTGTGGTGTTATCGATCTGGAGTTGAACATGTAAATTATTCATTGTGGGACAATATGCTTTTAATCCATAAAATGCCCCCAATAACTCCAAATAATTTATCCCATGTCTGTGGAGAATCAAATCGTCTTGTACATTCCATCTGCCGCCACAGCTAGACTTGCTGTCCATAGCTCCCCATCCGAGAGAGCTCACATCAGTCTGTAAAACCACTGAAGGTTCCTGCACCAAAATGTTTTTGGTAGTTTGACTAACATTAACATTGCAATTCAGCTAGAGCTGTGGTTGGTAACGGCATAAACCGATCAAAATGGCCTGCATGCTCTTTTAGTGCTTGTTCTCTGGCTCTTTGCAGACTTTGATAATGCAAAGGTCCGAACTCTACTGCAGGAAAAGCTGCTACCAATTTCCCAATCACCTTAGCTACTTCTCGGATGGAGGGATAAGGTTTTTGCGTGAGGCAAGTACAGACATTTGTAATATCCACAGCCTTGGCTGTTGGTAATGTTACTGTCATATCAACCGAATCAATGAGAAACCCCAAATACTGTTTTTTTGGGGCTGGCTGTAACTTGGACTTAGTTGGATGGACCAGAAACCCCAATCTTTCAAACAGATTCTTGGTTGCTGAAACCGACTCTTCTGCTGACTCTTTAGAGTTGCTGATAATTAAGATATCATCTAAATAAGCCATTACAATGTGATTATGGGCCCTTAATAGCCCCAAGCACTGGTTTCAACAATTTTGTAAACAGCCTAGGGGCTGAACTTAATCCATTAGGCAATGTTTTGTATTGCCACAGCTGTCCCATCCAATTAAATTTCAAGTATCTGATAATGAGCATGAATTGGTACTGAATAATACGCATCTTGAAGATCTATATTTGCCATATAACAGCCCTGTGATAACAGCTTAGCAGTAATGAAGGTATCCATTTTAAAATGCCAATATAGAACATAAGCATTTAAGTGAGTGAGGTCCAGAATAACTCTACAACCCCCATCTTTTTTAGGTCTGGGGAATATATTAGACACAAATTGTTGAGGATGGTTAACCGTCCTCTCAATCACCCCTTTTTGGCATAAATTCTTAATCTCTTCTTTTACCTGCTGAGTCTCTGGAGCAGAAAACACCAACACGCTATTAGGCTTGTGCTGTTCAGGTGGGTCTATTCCTGAGAAACTCAATTGTAGAACCTGACACAGTATTTAATATAAACCGATCAGATGTTATGCAGCACCATATAAAACAATTGTAATCGACCTCCAACAGGAGGTTGTACACCAGAAACCTTATCCTTAACAAAAATTCCCTGTACCTCCACAGTCGGCCTGTAAGGTTACTTTCTGCCCATACTGGGGTTGTTGCTGGTCTGTCCTAGTGGGTAAAATCGTTGCCCCATTGGCCTCCCTCTGCTGGGCCCAGCACCTGGATCAGACCTTCTGTACATCAAACCAGGCTTTCGTAATGGTGGTCTTGGGATGGTTGGTTTCATCAACCCGTATGTTTTTGCCTCATCATCTATATCTCTAATCTGTTTCACGAGGTCTGCTCCGATTAGATAATCAGGCGGTTGTACACTTGTAGCCCTGCATAAAGCCGCAAATTTCTGATTTAATGTCGGCCGGATGGCGATCTTCCTAATGCAGTTTACTTCCAAGAATGCATTACAGAAAAGGGCCAGCATATCTTTCTGGGTCGGTGTCATCCTGCCGCCACCAGTTGGAGGAAGCGCTGAAAGCGAACTTCTTGTCCTCTCATAGATGCACTCATGGGTGCCCAGATTGCAGGGTTTATGGTGGGCACCCTGAGTGAGGCACAGTTGACAGGTGTTTTGTATTTTGCCGTGGTTTCTTCCATCACAGCCAGTTGAAGCTGGTGAGACACCAAATAGTTCACATTGGTGGAGAGATATTCATCCATTGCCTCACCTGTCCCTTCCGGAATAGCAAAACTCCTTGCTATATCCGGGACACCCGGAGCGTGGCTCTTGTGCTCTGGTGTGTGCACATGAGCAGGGACACCAGAATCAGGGTCAGTTTCCTCTTGCCCTGCTTCTCCCGAGTCATACTCAAGGGAGGCATCCTCCAGTCCTATACAAGGCGCTGGAAGGAAATCCCCTTGCTGATAAGCACTATATTCTTCTTCATATGGGCCCATTCGAGTAGCTGCCTGGGGAATCAATGGGGCCTTTGACCCCTGGCTTATCAAAGTGTGGAGCATTTGTTCCATATTTTGAAGTCTCCCCCACATTCTTTTTCTATCCGGAGGGGAGTCTTCTTCTTCTTCAGACCCGTCAGATAAAACGGGTCTGACAGACAAACGTTTAGCTTTCCAGTGAGTTGCAGTGGCCTCAGTCTCCTGAGTCACTGGAGCTGGTGTAGACTGTTCAGTTGTCGTTATACCGGCAAACGGTATCGGAACCGGCGTTACCGGTCTAATCTCCCGACCCGATCTGATATGTGAATGCGCATCCCCGCTGGATCCACGCTTGGTCCGAACTCTCCTACCTGAATGCTCCATGCCACCGAGTCCTACTGACTCCACGAGCCAGATTTACGGAGTTTAAATACTTCCAGGAACAAGTTTAAACTCACTTACCTGTGAAGTTCCTACTTACCACTGGTGGAGCTGCGCTCTCCAGCCCGTTCAGTGCAACATGTGCGAACGTAATGACGCGCATGCACCTGGCGGGCTTCTTCACATAGTCACTCACGTGACTCCGAAGTAAAATCTAAACTGCCTCTCACATATGTGTTCATGATTTAATGACACTCAGGCAAGAAATATTCACTCTCAAGACTGTCTCCATTAAATTTCATTTGAAAATTATGTAAAGCTTAATAAATAAATATTTGATTTCACAATTTCTGTAGGACACAATATTGATTCCAATCCATCTCCTTTGCATTAGTGGTGGAAAGTCAGGTTTAACATTTCACAAAGAGAGATAGCTGTCACAAAGAGTGAAACTGTAAATTAACATGGAAATTCTGATGTGGAATCAAGGAACTGCAGATGTTGGTTTACACAAAAGATCTGAAGAAGGATCCAGAGTTGAAACATCCAGAGATGTTCTCCAAAGATGCTGCCTGACCTGCTGAGTAACTCCAGCGTTTTGTGTCCTTTAAGAGTAGACAGATATTCGTCAATTACCATTCTGTATGACATACAGATTTTTTTTGCATTTCTTAATTTAAGGGTAAATCTTAGATAAATGCACTTCCATTTACCAGAGTGAATGTGTACCCTCATTGTGTTGTCATGTTAAAGGAGTCATACATTGAACAAGCAAAGTGTCTTTTCAGTTTATTTTAGCTATTGATTTCTTAATATCACCAATCTTCCATATTTTTAAAAAGCTAGAGAATCCCTACACTATATTTTAATTTAAGCTTTAAATGCCAAACAATTCAATTAAATCAATATACAGCCACGTTTATATTTTCTTCTCCTTGTAAGCTCCTGTTCACTGAAGGTTCTGCTGTCTCCATCCCAAAGTCGATCAATCCTATTCACTCATTGACCTGTGCTGACATAACTACATAAAATTCTGTTCCAGCAAAACCTTGGTTTTAAATTTCTCACCATTATGTTCAAATGACTTGATGGCCTTGGCCCTTGCTATTTCTGTAATCTCTCACAGCCTCAATGACACTTTAGGTCAGAACCCTGCTTCCGACTGATTGTAGGGGGGGGGGGGGGGGGGGGGGAGCAGGGTGGAGAGCTGGAAGAGAAGAGAGACAAGATAAAGCATGGCAGGTAATAGATTGACATAGACAAAAAAGGGTTTTCAATCGGCAGGTGATAGGAACAATGGCAAGAGATAAAACCAGATGGTATGAGACAGGATTGACAAGTTGTACATTTTGAAGCCAGATAAAGGATTGTAGGAGGAGGGAGAAGGGGAGGGGAGAATTGGATGGAAGTTTGACGACCTTTTACTTCTTTTGATGGTCTCTGGGACAGAAAGGGGGCTTGTGGGGGAGAAAGGGGAAGGGAGGGGGGTTGTTGGAGCTTACCTAAAAGGGGAATATGAGGTGTTGTTCCTCCAGCTTTCATGTGACCTCAGTCTGGCAATGGAGTGGGCCCAGGACAGAAAGGTCAGCATGGGAGTGGGAAGGGGAGTTAAATGGTTAGCAACCCGGGGATCCAGTAGACCTTGTTGGATCGAGCGCAATTGTTTAGTAAAACAGTCACTGAGTCTAGACTTGGTCTTGCGATCTACACATTGGGAACACTGGATGCAGTAGATGAGATTTGAAAACCTTGTTGTTGCTTAAAATAGCTGGAAGTTATACAAAGTGAATGCCAATATTTGGAGACAAATTGACAAAGGGGAAGGCCAAATGGGAAGAATCAGAATTAAAACTCTTGGATTCTACTGGCTCGGGAAGTCTTCACTTCCATCTCGATCTAATGATTCTGGCGGCTAAATTACCCTCCGAAGGTCAGGGCAATTTACCTCAATGCAGCAGCAGGGTGATCCCAGAACTCTGAGCTGATTCACCACATTATTATAGCTGTCAAACAATAATTATTGATTTTTTTATTTTTTAATCCCTTTTTTTTTATATCTTCCTCTTATTCTTTGTTTTTTTTCTTTCTTTTCGTGCTTACATCTTTATGGGCTATTTTTCTTTACTTTTTCACGAACCATCATTACCATTACCTTACCTAACTTTCTCTTTCTCTCTTTATCTTGCTTCTGTTATTTTTCTACTATTAAATTGTACAAGAAATGTATTATGTTATTCTTGGTTTATACTACTGTACATGACTTCTAATAAAAATATTTTAAAAAACAAAAAACCCCAATAATTATTGAAAAGCATGAACGGATATCATCAAAAGAAATAAAAGGTCGTCGACCTCAAACATCATCTCAGTTTCTCTCACTACAAGCTCTGTCTGACTTGCTCTTTCCAACAGTCTGCATTTCTATTTCAGATTCCCACCTTTTGAAGTTTTCAACTTTCAGAAAGGTGCGCGATGCATATTAAGACAAGTAGGGTGGAGAAATACACACAATCCTTTTTTTTTAAACTTTGAAACCTGCAGCAAAGTATTGTATGTTGTAAATTATGTGACAAGTGGTGAGGAAATTCATCTTCTCAGCCTGCAAGGATAAAGTGGCAATTGTTCTGAATTTACAATAGCTGCCTACCAAGTTGTCAGCTTAATAAAAGAGAATCTGGTTATGGAATCCAGCTGGGATAATTTGTTAACATCTGCCACTAAAACATGAAGCATTATAGTAAACCTATAATCATAAATGCTTTTTCATTTTTCTATAATACAGCAGGAAAAATGGCATCAACATTATCCAGCACCCAATACACTACAAGCACAATACTATTTTTACCAAAGAAGGCTCGACCTGAAACGTCACCCATTGCTTCTCTCCAGAGATGTTGCCTGGCCCGCTGAGTTACTCCAGCACTGTCTACCTACTATTTTTACTTTAGTTTACTTTAGAGTTTAGATTAGAGAAACAGGGCAGAAACAGGCACTTCAGCATATCGTGTCCGTGCCGCCCAACGTTCACCCTGCACACTAGCACTGTCATACACATTAGGGACAAGTTACAAATTTACAGAAGTCAATTAACCTGCAAAACCTCTATGTCTTCAGAGTGTGGGAGGAAACTGGAGTACCTGAAGATAACCCACCCGGTCACAGGGAGATTGTACAAACTCCGTACAGACAGCGCCCGTAATCAGGATCGAACCCGGGCATCTGGCACTGTAAGACAGCAACTTTATCGCTGCGCCACCGTGCTGACCTGATCAGCCTTGTTTCTCCTAATTTCATTGAATGTCATGGGAACTATTTCTTGAAGGCTTGATCTAGGCATATTGTATTGTATTGAATGGCGGGGTGGATCTTCAGCCTGATATAGCATAAAGAACGTAAAACGCAGCAAAATATAATTAGTTTGGGAATTAAATCTGGAACTGCCTATTTTGATAGATTGGGGTAGCACAAAGATCTTGACTTTTGAACAATGAGTTTATGAGATGGCAGGAAGTATTTATTTAAGCAGGGAGAGATCAACAGATGTAAGGGTGGTTGGGAATAGTAAGTCAGCATAATTTAAGGAACAGCAGATGGGATCATGGAAAGATGATAAGAGTTGATATTTTGGAAAGTGAAGATCAAATGGATTGAAGTACATTCTTTGTATAAACCAATCTTGTGATCTTCTGAAGCATTTCCAATAAACATTTAATGGACATGACAGATATATTTTGGCAAGATAGTTCAATATATTAAAGCAATCTCTAGATCAAGGCCTACATATGTTCCTTTTGTTTGAGCATTCATGACAAAAAAGTTTCCAATTGTAAACTAATTATTTTTAAAACATACCACATGATGGCTGGAATTGTGAGAATGTTATTTTCATGAGACTTCCATTTCTTTTTTGTTTTGGTGCATTTTTACCTTACTCATCGAATAAATGCCAAAAGGTTTGACAATTCTTGAATGTGAAAAGGCTCTATTTTCAATGGAACCCGATAAGGTTCAGAAAGCAAGTATAATCACACCGTTCCTCTGATTTGCTATCCCTACCACCACAATTTCCAAATGTCTGTTCTATCTGCATGGAAATATAGGAACCAGTTATAATCAGAAATGCAGGGTAAATTCATTCTCTGTAGACTATAAATAGAAAATTTAACTCATAACCCAAGTAAACACAATAACATAAAAAGGACTGCAATATTTTTGTTCTTACCTGCCATGCATTACATTTTTGCATTGAAATATAATTATCATTTGCAATATATTAAATGGTATAGCATCATATTGGACACCATTTGCACATGTAAAATATTTCACAATTATGGCAAAAAGCAAAGTACTGGAAGAACTCAGTAGGTCAGACAGCATCTATGGACAAAAGTGAACAGATGATATTTTAGGTTGAGACCCTTCAAGCCAATTCCAGTGTCAGCAGTCCCTTGTGTGTCCATTTCAAATGTGTAATTTTGAGCAATATTTATGTCGTTTTGGACAACAGAGAATATGAATACAAGGCGGTTCACCATTCTGTTAGCAGAATTGTATAAAATTACAGGGCAGAGAAAAACAAAAATGCAATACAAATCAGAAGTGGTGCAATTAAATGCAAGTATTAAGTCATTTTATGAACAGGTAGTGATAAATTTCAAGGTTTGCCAGCCAAAATGAAATGGTGCAAATTTCCAAAATACATAAATTTAATGTATTGCCATTTTATTAAGGTTTCTAATCAATATGAAATGGAACGATTCAAATTGATTGCCACAGTGGCTTAGCTTTATATGCGCTAATTCTTACTAATTAAAGAGACACTGTTTGTTGTGGGCAATAAAATAATAAATTAGAGTTCAGAGAAAACAAATTGGCAGATTTCTCCTGATTGATTTACAGTAAGTTAAACGGTTCTTTAAATGTAATTGTTAAGAATCCGGGTGGCTCAACTGACTTCAGAAAAATAAACCACACACAATCTCAGCAAGTTAGCTGAGGTCCAAAAATATGGGCCAGTTATTTAACCCTTTGGGCCTCAATTTGTAGCAGAGACTATATTGCCAAATGTAGATTGGCAAGTTCCTGGCAGTTTGATCTGCAACCAGTTGCTCACATGGCCTTCAGTCATGTGACTCTATTTACTTGATGATTAACATTGATAATTTTTATACAATATTTGCAATGGTCATTTCAAATTTAATGGCATGTTGCGGTGTCATTCAGTTGAATTAACTATTTAACTTGTTATTTTATGTGAATTGAATAAGGCATTTGATAAGTCAAAGCTAGCAAAGAATAGAACATTCCGAAGCTTAAGCTATGTTAGATAGATATTGCTTCTTTGATGTTTCAGCAGTTGCATCAACTAAAACACTGATTCAACAAAATGTCATTGCAAGTAACGTGAAACCTAAGCTTTTGCACAATTTTAGGACTTTTTACAATCACAGCAAATTTAAAAATATTAAATAAAACAAAATGAATCTAATTCAATTCACCTCCTCTTCCACGGCCAAACATTGAGACATACTTCAGGGAAGTGAGGTTCAATCGTCAGATAGAAGCATTAAAGTTGAATGCTGCAATAAAACAAATATTTGCCTGCACATCACAGACCCAAGTGAACTTGCCTTCCTACCTGATATTCTTGTTCATTTCTCCATCTCTCTCTTCCCCCCCCCCCCCCCCCCCCCCGCCCCCACAGTAGACATGCGCACACACACAACTTTGTTGACATTTTTGTGCATCATTTTACTTCGGAGTCACGTGAGTGACTATGTGAAGAACCCCGTACAGCCGTTGGTGCGTCATGACGTCAGACGCATTGGTGCAGTCGGCCGGTTGGAGCAGCAGCGCTCCTCCAAGCGGTAAGTTTAAAAACTCGAGGTAAGTTTTTAAAATTTTTCAGAGTTCATTTTCTGTGACGGTTGGAGAAGGCTTTTGGAGAATGTTGCAGGAAGTGAAAAAGGTGGCGGCGAAGCGCTCTGGAGGGAAGAAGGTTGACGACCAGGAGAGTGTTGTTGGTGGAGGCCCGTCTTGTGCACCTGGTCCGATGCCGGCTATACAGCCAGCGATTGCGGACCCACTGCCTTCGAGCAGTGTAGGCTTGCCAGTAGAGCGGAAGTCGGGCCTGGAGGTTGTACCCTCTACAGGAGAGTCCGTTTGCTCACGGCTCTCCCAGGTCGAGATTCTATTGCAAAGAATGCTCGACAGGGACCAGCTCCGGGAGGAGGAGTGGTGCCCAAGCCAGGCTGTTGGAGAGCCTGAGCCAGCAGCACCTTTCACAGGGCTGCAGGAATATCCTGCCTGTGAGGAGGATGTTCCAATGGTGCAGTTCGCTGACACCGAGTCTGTGGTGGGGGAGAGCAGTAAGGGAGTTCAGTTGGAGGTAATTCCTAATATTGCTGGAAAATTTGCTATGCCCAGAGAGGCAGGAGAGCCGGCTGGTGAAGAATTGGCTGCAGTAATTCAGTATATGCTCTCCCACCAGCTACAGGAGTTAGCCATGGATGAAACTGCAAAGAAGTATGAAGCTCCTATTAATTGCGACCTTCTGAAAGTACCCGTGGTGAATCATCAGATTTGGACACAGTTGGGGGTGTCAGCTAGGGCTCAGGAGATGGAATTTCAAAAAGTGCTCAGATTGTTCTCGGCAGGGCTTACGGCTTTGGTGAAAATAATTGATACAGGGAATATGTCTGAGGCCCATCAGGATGCACTAGGACTGTTTTGCAGTGCATTTTTTGAAATTAACAACATCAGAAGAGCTGCTATAAGGCCAGTGATTAATCCTAATCTGGCGGCTTTGTGCAAACCACCCAGTGTACCGCCAAGAAACCTGCTGTTTGGAGGGGATCTTGTTAAAAGAGTGAAAGAATGTCATGAAGATGTAAAAACTATGGGCCTCGTTAAGACAGCTGGTAAACCAGGGAAAAGGTTTTATCCTTATCAAAGAGGTACCAGTTCGGTGGCAGGTGAAGGAACCAGCCATACAGGTCTCCAATATCGGAATTGGCAGGCTGCCACCAGTATGAAGGGCAAGGTGCCTTTCTCAAGGGGCCGTGGACAACAAGGTCTACAAGGACATATGCAGGTAAGGAATGTGCCTTTGAGAGAGAATTAATTAAGTAATGTTGCTGTTGAAGTTGGGGGAAGGTTAAAATTGTTTCTCAAACAATGGCAGGAGTTAACGTCAGATGTGTTTATATTGAACAGTATTGAAGGGGTAAAAATTGAATTTTACTCTAATGAGAGTCCACCCACTCAACATGCTCCAAGTCGGAAACTTATATTTTCAGATGAAGAAAATGTGCTTATACAAGCAGAAATTAGTTCATTACACAAGAAAGGGGTAATTGAGACATCAGTCTATCAAAGTTGTCAATTTGTGTCAAGTATTTTTCCTAGGGCTAAAAAGACCTACGGCCTGACGATTGGTGGTCATTTGTGGCCACTCCATCTTGTGGTCCTCTTGGCATGCTCTGGCTCATGGAAAGGCTGTTGTGACAAGGCTTCCAGTATGACACATTCAATGGGAGTTGCAACAGGTAAAGGTGGCCTCAGGATCAGCAGGGAGACCAAGGGCAGGCAGTGGGTCAAATTAAGCTTGTTACAATGTATAATTTCCATTTTTCCTTAACAGTTGAGTCTCTCCTCCAAATCAGGAATAGGTGAGCTGCTGTCTCCCTTCAGGAATTCTTGATTCAGATTGAAACTTCATTGCGAAACAGTGTGAGGTCTTAATAGCAGAAATGGTGATGTGCCTTTAATTCTAAATTCGTGTGAGCTCCTGGGTTGAATGTGAAAATTCCCATGGTATTAATCTCATAGAGCAGGCAGTTCTCATGGTGTCATGCCCAAATCTATTTCTTCGACCAAAACAAATTATTTAGTCATTCACCCATTTTCTATTTGGTAGGTCTTGTGTGGAAATTGATTGGTGTGTTTACCTACAAAACTGCACTTCTAAAATAATATATTGATCGCTGAATGCTTTCCACGGACAGTCTGCAGTCATGAATACCATGAATATAAGCACCATAAATACATGTTCTGTCACTCTTAGGATCTATGCTCCACAAGAATATCATACCCCAAAGCACACCCCAGGGCTTCAAAAATCATTTAAGAGCAGCTTTAATCAGCAGAGTGTGTTTTGGGTTTGCATTAATGAGCTTGAACATCTATAATGCACTGAGTTAGTGAGGATTAGGATTGCAGTATAGTGGTGCAGATCCGCAGTGTGCTACAATAAAACTGCCTTTGTTTATCTCTGCTCCATTGGACTTTCTTCATCATGTAAATTCCAATGTAATATAGACACTCTGCAAATTATACAGCCATTAGAGTCACCCTGGTATTGTTGATTACTGACAACATCATATCACCTTCTGTGAAAGCACATTAGTGCAGATATAATTTGGCTGTTTTCATTACTGGAAATGATTTAGGTCATTCTGATTCGAGGCATTATGTAATCAGCCAAAATCGTTTGTAGAACGCCACAGGGCACACAGTCTTGCTATTCATAGAGTTACTAGGAAATTAGATAAGGGAAGGTAGTTAATTATTGCCGTTGTTTATCCTCTTCAAGGACAGGTGCCCCTGTCTTGATCTCATATGCCTTATTAACCTTTCTTTTAATTGCTTACCTTAACTTTTCTCAAAGTTCGATATTGCCTTTGCTTCAGTTACGAACTGCAGCGGTTTATTCCACAACGTGACTGTGGTCTGGGTAAGAAAGGAATTCTCTGTTGTTGGTGGCAGTGATGTGCATGTTATATGTAGAGACATAAGAGGATCTTGTGGAAGAACAGTGGCCGTTACATGTACTAGCTCTGGCACCTCCTCATTTCTGTGCAAAGTGGTTTAGGGTTTTCCATCACATTTAGTGTGAACATGTAAGCCCCAAACTTTCTTAGATCATAAGATATAGGCACAGAATTAGGCCATTTGGCCCATCAAGTCTGCTCTGCCATTCAATCATGGCTGATCTATCTTTCCCTCTCAACCCCATTCTCCACCTTCTCCCCATAACCCCTGACACCAGTACTAATCAATAACTTATCAATCACCACTTTAAAAATACCCAATGACTTGCCCTTGACAGTCATCTGTGGCAATGAATTCCACAGATACACCACCCACTGGCTAAAGAAATTCCTCCTCATCTCCATTCTAAATGTTCACCCTTTTATTCTGAGCCTGCGCCCTCTGGTCCTAGACTCTCCCACTACTGAAAACATCATCTCCACATCCACAATATTCAGGCCTTTCATTATTTGGTTAGTTTGAATGGGATCACTCCATATCCATCTCCAGGGTGACCAAGGCTGAGAGTTAAACAGCAGGGGCATTCAATATTCAAGAAGGATTCACAGAAAGGAGGATGAGGTGGGGTGACATTGCTGGTTAAGGAGGAGATTAATGCAATAGTAAGGAGAGACATTAGCTTGGATGCTGTAGAATCAGCATGGGTAGACCTGCAAAATGACCAACAGCAAAAAACGCTTGTTGGAGTTGTATACAGATCACCAAACAGCAGTAGGGAGGTTGGTGATAGCATCAAGCAGGAAATTAAGGATGCCTGTAGCAAAGGTACAGCAGTTATCATGGGTGACATTTATCTACACATAGATTGGGCCAACCAAATTGGTAACAGCGCTGAGGAGGAGGACTTCCTGAAATGTATATGGGATGTTTTTTTAAGCCAATACGTAGATGAGCCAACTAGAGGGTGGGCCATCCTAGACTGGAAAAGAGCATGAAAAAAATTAGAGGGGAATATAAAAACTGACTGTAAAAGCTTCTTTAGATATGTTAAAAATAAGGATTAGTGAAGGTCACTTACAAATATAGGTCACTTACAGTCAAAGACAGGTGAATTTATAATGGGAAACAAAGAAATGGCAGAACGGTTAAATGAGTACTTTGGTTCTGTCTCCACTAAGGAAAACAAAAAATCTCCCATAAATACTAGCGGACGAGGTTCTAGTCGGAGTAAGGAACTGAAGGAAATCCACATTAGTCAGGAAATGGTGTTAGGTAAACTGTTGGGACTGAAGGCAGATAAATCCCCAGGGCCTGATGGTCTGCATCCCAGAGTACACAAGGAAGTGGCCCTAGAAATCGTGGATGCATTGGTGATCATTTTCCAAAGTTCTCTCGACTCTGGATCAGTTCCTGTAGACTGGAGGGTAGCCAATGTAACTCCACTTATTAAGAAAGGAGGGAGAGAGAAAACGGGGAATTATAGACCTGTCAGCCTTACATCAGCAGTGGGGAAGATGCCTCAGTAGATTATTAAAGGTGAAATAGCAGCACATTTGGAAAGCAGTGACAGGATCGGTCAAAGTCAGCATGGAAATATGAAGGGGAAATCTTGCTTGACTAATCTTCTGGGATTTTTTGAGAATGTAATAAGTAGAATGGATAAGAAGAGCCAGTGGGTGTTGTGTATCTCGACTTTTAAAAAGCCTTTGACAAAGTCCTACTCTGGAGATTAGTGTGCAAAATTAGAGTACATGGTATTGGGGGTAGGGTATTGACATGGATAAAGAACTTGTTGGCAGACAGCAAGCAAAGATCAGGAATTAACGGGTCCTTTTCAGAATGGCAGGCAGTGACTAGCAGGCAGGCAGGGGTGCTGCAAGACTCGGTGCTGGGACCCCAGTTATTTACAGTATATATTTATGATTTAGATGAGGGAATTAAATGCAACATCTCAAAGTTTGTGGATGACACAAAGCTGGGTGGCATTGGAGCTGTGATGAGGTTGCTATGAGGCTGCAGGGTGACTTGAATAGGTTAGGTGAGTGGGCAGATGCAGGGCAGATGCAGTATAACGTGGATAAATGTGAGGTTATCCACTTTGGTGGCAAGAACAGGAAGGCAAATTATCTGAATGGTGTCAGATTAGGAAAAGGGGAGGTGCAACGAGACCTGGGTGTGCTTGTACATCAGTCCCTGAAAGTAAGCATGCAGATACAGCAGGCAGTAAAGAAAGCTAATGGCCTTCGTTGTGAGAAGATTTGAGTTTAGGAGCAAGGAGGTCCTACTGCAGTTGTACAGCGCCCCGGTGAGACCGCAAATGGAGTATTGTGTTCAATTTTAGTCTCCTAATTGAAGAAAGGACATTATTGCTATTGAGGGAGTGCAGCGTAGGTTTGCCAGGTTAATTCCTGGGATGGCAGGACTGACATACAGTATGAAAGAATGGGTGAACTGGGCTTGTATTCACTGGAATTTAGAAGGATGAGAGGAGATCTTATAGAAACATGAAAAAAATCTTAAAGTATTGGACAGGCTAGATGCAGGAAAAAAATTCCCGAATTTGGGGGAGTCCAAAACCAGGGGTCACAGTTTAAGAATAAGGGGATTAGGATTGAGATGAGGAAAAACGTTTTCACCCAGAGAGTTTTGAATCTGTGTAATTCTCTGCCAATTCACTGGATGTTTTCAAGAGTTAGATTTAGCTCTTAGGGCTAAAGGAATCAAGGGATATGGAGAAAAAGCGGAAACGAGGTACTGCCATGATCATTTTGAATGGCGGTGCTGTCTCGAAGGGTCGAATGGTCTACTCCTGCACCTATTTTCTATGTTTCTATGGCTACAATCCAGCGAGTACAGGCACAGTGCCTTCAACGGCTCCACAAATGTTAACCAGCCATCCCCGGATCATTCTCGTAAATCTCCTCTGGACCCTCTCCCGCACCAACATATTTTTCCTCAGATGTGAGGCCCAAAACTGGGCCCCATATCCAACTTCTAGCTTTTTCGTTTTGCCGATAGCGCTCTGTCAAAGAGGCAACGTTGTGATCATGCCCCTGAGCTTGCGTCGAGGAAAATGCATGAGCCCATGTGTCAAGTTGGACTGGAGCAAGGAGGATTTTGACAGATTAACATGATTGCCAACATTTCCATAATTATTGAAACTGCTTGACTCAAATGCTTTAAAGTGTGTGTAAAATGCTGAAAAGCAGAACCTCCAGGGTGGTTATCTCCGGTTTGCTTCCATTTCTCGTGCTGGCGAGATCAGGAACAGGGAGATACAGGACCTGAATGTGTGGCTGAGGAACTGGTGCAGGGGGAAGGGATTTGGATTCTTAGACCAGTGGGATCGGTTTTGGAGAAAGGGGGAACTGTACAAAAGGGACGGATTGTACCTTAACAGGTGGGGGACCAGCATTCTGGCAGGCAGGTTTGCCACTGCTACACGGGTGGTTTTAAACTAAATAAGGGGGTTGGGGTGTAAAATGTGATTGGCTAGGACGGAGTTAAAGGGAAAGAGAGTAAAGGGATAGTTAATGCCCCAGAATTATTGGGAAAGAAAGCTTACAAAGGGATAGGAGAATATGGCCAAGTGTAATAGGGATCCATGTGAAAGGTGAGATGCGTAAGGAATCAAAAGTATTGTATATGAATGCGCGAAGTATAAGAAGTAAGATGGATGAGCTTGAGGCTCAGTTAGAGGTTCGTAGGTATGACATTGTGGGGATTACTGAGATGTGGCTGCAGGAGGATTAGGCCTGGGAACTTAATATTCAGGGTTATACATCATATAGAAATGACAGGCATGGGGACAGAGGAGGGGGGGTAGCTCTGCTAGTAAAGAATGGAATTCGGTCCCTTGCAAGGGAAGACAAAGGGACTGACGAGGTAGAGTCACTGTGGAATGAGTTAAAGAATTGTAAAGGCAAGAAGACACTAATTGGTGTTATCTACAGACACCCAAATAGTAGCCAGGATGTAGGGTGTAAGTTGCAGCAGGAGTTAAAACTGGAATGTAACAACGGTAATGCCACTGTGGTGATGGTGGATTTCTATATGCAGGTAGACTGGGAAAATCAGGTTGGTTCAGGACTCCAAGAAAGAGAGTTTGTAGAGTGCCTCCAAAATGGATTCAGATTGTAATGGAACCGACCAGAGAAATGGCTATTCTGGATTTAGTGTTGTCCAATGAACAAGATATGATAAGAGAACTCGAGGTAAAGGAACCGCTTGGAGGTAGTGATCATAATATGATTAGTTTTAATCTGCAATTAGAGAAGGAGAAGGTTAAATCGAAATTGTCAGTGATGCAGTTGAAGAAAGGGGACAATGAAGGCATGAGAGAGGATCTGGCCAAGGTAGACTGGAAAAGGATCCCACCATGAATAACGGTGGAACAGCAATGGCAGGAATTTCTGGGCATAATCCGGAAGACGCAGGATCATTTCATTCCAAAAAGGAGGAAAGATTCTAAGGGGAGTAGGAGGCAGCCATGGCTGACAAGAGAAGTTAGGGATAGAATAAAACTAAAAGAAAAGATGTATAATAAAGCAAAGAGTAGCCGGAAGCCAGAGGATTGGGAAACTTTCATAGAACAGGAGGAAACAAAGCGGCCAAGACAGGCTGAAAAGATGAAGTACGGAGGGAAGCTGGCCAGGAATATAAAGAAGGACAGTAAAAGCTTCTTTAGATATGTTAAGGGAAAAAGAGTAGCAAAGTCAAATGTAGGTCCCTTGAAGGCAGACACGGGTGAAATTATTATGGGTAACAAGAAAATGGCAGAAAAGTTGAACAGGTACTTCGGATCTGTCTTCACTAAGGAAGACACAAACAATCTCCCAGATGTACTGGAGGACAGAGGATCTAAGGGGGTAGAGGAACTGAAAGAAATTTTCATTAAGTGGGAAATAGAATTGGGTAGGCTAATGAGACTGAAGGATGATAAATCCCCTGGGCCTGATGGTCTGCATCCCAGGGTCCTCAGGGAGGTGGCTCTAGAAATAGCGGATGCATTGGTGATCATTTTCCAATGTTCAATAGATTCAGGATCAGTTCCTGTGGATTGGAGGATAGCTAACGTTATCCCACTTTTCAAGAAAGGAGCGAGAGAGAAAACGGGGAACTAGGAATGCTGGAGTCAATTATTAAATAGGTAATAATGGGGCATTTGGATAGCAGTAACTTGGATTAGTCCAAGTTAACATGGATTTATGAAAGAGAAACCATGCTTGACTAATCTTCTGGAATTTTTTGAGGATGTGACAAGTAAAATAGATAAAGGGGTGCCAGTGGCTGTAGTGTATCTAGATTTTCAGAAAGCTTTTGATAAGATCCCGCAAGGGAGACTGGTGACTAAAATTAGACACATGGTATTGGGGGTAGGGTGTTGACATGGATAGAAAATTGGTTGCAGACAGGAAGCAAAGAGCAGGAGTGAACGGGTCCCTTTTCAGAATGGCAGGCAGTGGCGAGTGGAGTGCCGCAAGGTTCGGTGTTGGACCGCAACTGTTTACCATATATATTAATGATTTGGAAGAGGGAATTAGGAGCAACACTAGCAAGTTTGCGGATGACATAAACGGGGTGGCAGTGTGAACTGTGAAGAGGATGTTAGGAGGTTGCAGGGTGACCTAGTCAGGTTGAGTGAGTGGGCAGATGCGTGGCAGATGCAGTATAATATAGATAAATGTGAGGTTATCCACTTTGGCGGCAATAACAAGGGGGCAGATTATTATCTC
Source organism: Raja brachyura (assembly GCA_963514005.1). Next base: position 42,652,256 of record OY740785.1, on the reverse strand, counting down.
AATGGGGTTAGGTTAGGCATGGGGGAGGTTCAGCGAGACCTGGGCGTCCTTGCACACCAGTCACAGAAAGTTGGCGTGCAGGTACAGCAGGCAGTGAAGAAAGCTAATGGAATGTTGGCCTTCATAACAAGAGGATTTCAGTATAGGAGTAAAGAGGTTATTCTGCAGTTGTATCGGGCTCTGGTGAGACCACATGTGGAGTATTACGTACAGTTTTGGTCTCCTAATTTGAGGAAGGACATCCTTGTGATTGAGGCAGTGCAGCATTGGTTCACGAGATTGATCCCTGGGATGACGGGACTGTCATATGAGGAAAGATTGAAAAGACTAGGCTTGTATTCACTGGAGTTTAGAAAGATGAGGGGAGATCTTATAGAAATATATAAAATTATAAAAGGACTGGACAAGCTAGATGCAGGAAAAATGTTCCCAATGTTGGGCAAGTCCAGAACCAGGGGCCACAGTCTTAGAATAAAGGGGAAACCAATTAAGACTGAGGTGAGAAAAAAAAAATTCACCCAGAGAGATGTTAATTTGTGGAATTCCCTGCCACGGAGGGCAGTGGAGGCCAAATCACTGGATGGATTTAAGAGAGAGTTAGATAGAGCTCTAGGAGCTAGTGGAATCAAAGGATATGGGGAGAACTCAGGCACGGGTTATTGATTGGGGATGATCAGCCATGATCACAATGAATGGCGGTGCTGGCTCAAAGGGCTGAATAGCCCCCTCCTGCATCTATTTTCTATGTTTCTGTGTTTACTTGCTAAAGAAAGTAAGTAAACATTTTTTAAAATTATTTCATGAATGTTTAATAGTTAAAGAATATTTTTGGATATCATATTATGGGTGTCTCAATTTCTGTTTGGGATGTAATTGCAAGGGTGTTGAAATCTAATCACTCCCTGCTAACATCGTCTAATATCTCAAGTAATGCTCCATAAGGAATGTGAAACAGGAGATGTTATCAACTTGTGTGTGACTGACATAGCAACCGCATCTTGAACACTGTAGGGGTTTTTTCGTTTCCCACAAAAGGGATTCCCCTAGGTTCTATACCTCGGAATTATGGTGGGATATGATAAAAGGTTGAATTGACCAGAGTGTGCTGATGAGAGAAAACAGAAACCAAGATGGACTCAAAGCAAGTCTAAATTTACAGGCTTTATTAAACAATGAGAAATCGAATCTCACCAACACTACATAATACGTGGTTAAACTTATGCTTTAAACTAAGACTATGGAAGGAAAACTATCGGGCATGTCGCAAAACTTAGTTTAACAATATTTTACTCCCCTTTCCCCTTATTTACTCAACCTCCTATCCTATTTCGGGAATTTCTCCAAGTCACCAGGATACTCACAGCTAAGTCGATGCAGGCTCACGAGCTGTCCAGTAGAGCAGGAAGAGCCAAAAAGAGCCGAAAAGAGCAGAGAGAGCAGAGAGAGCAGAGAGCGAGTTCTGGCTGGACTCCTGTTTTATACCTGAGATTCCTTTGAACCCCCCAGGTGGTCCTCTGGATAAAAGGGCTTCTTTTGATGTTTCCCAGTTTCGATCTGGCATGAACAATAGACTTCCGATGATAAGGGGTTTGCTGATGTCATGATCCCTCAGCCTGATCGTTATCCCATCGCCTGGATGGGCTCCTATTGTCTCGATGGATGGGTCATCCACGATGGTGATTGTGCTTGTTGCTGGCCTGTTTACCATCGTCTGCTGAGGCTTGGTTCCTTCCTTTGTGTATCCAAGAAAATCTCGTTATCTCCGTCTCTGCCTTTGTTCACACCGTTGTGTGATGTCCAAGTCCACGGACCAGACGGTTTGAAACTTGAAACTGAGTCTTTCTGTGGATTGCAGGTTTTTCCGTTGCAGCCAGCAAATCTGTCTTTTTAAAATGTCCATGTCCTTATTCAAGTTCTTCCATAATTTTGGAGGATTTGCCCCAATAACTTAACTCAGGCACGGGTTATTGATTGGGGGTGATTAGCCATGATCACAATGAATGGCGGTGCTGGCTCAAAGGGCCGAATAGCCCCCTCCTGCATCTATTTTCTATGTTTCTGTGTTTACTTGCTAAAGAATGTAAGTAAACATTCATTTTTTAAAATTATTTCATGAATGTTTAATAGTTAAAGAATATTTTTGGATATCATATTATGGGAGTCTCAATTTCTGTTTGGGATGTAATTGCAAGGGTGTTGAAATCTAATCACTCCCTGCTAACATCGTCTAATATCTCAAGTAATGCTCCATAAGGAATGTGAAACAGGAGATGTTATCAACTTGTGTGTGACTGACATAGCAACCGCATCTTGAACACAAGGACAATGGTCAATGTAAGTTATGGATTGATGTGTTAAGACCTGGAAATGGTTATTTTCACGGTTCAGACTGAGTGAAATCAATGTTTCAAGCCCAACAATGAAAAACACAGCAATGTGCGATTGAATTTTGTCCATAATTCTACTACTGCTTAAAGATGGAAAATATGATAATCAAATGCAATAGTGGATCTTTCAGATAATGCAATATGTTAATGTCACTAACTTTAAAAAAAATTAAACCTAACCACCTTTCCACAACCAAAAGCACCATTTCTCCTCAACCACGATAGAAAAATAGGAACCAAAACAGTAGAAAATAATGGTTCGTAGGGATAGATTTGGCTGTTCAGATATAATAGTAAAATATAATTAATTAGCGGAGGAGCAGGAAGAAGCAGGAAGTTACTACCTTACAGCGCCAGAGATCCGGGTTCAAACCTGACTACGGGTGCTGTTTGTATGGAATTTGTACGTTCTCCCCGTGACATGCGTGGGTTTAATCCAGGTGTTCCGGCTTCATCCCACCCTCCAAAGCCAGACAGGTTTGTAGGTTAATTGGCCTGGTATCATTGTAAATAGTCTCTAGTGTGCATAGGATTGTGTTAATGAGCGGCCTCAGTGGGCCAAAGGGCCTGTTTCCATGTTGGATCTCTAAACTAAATAAACAAAACTAAATTAAACATAAACTAAATCGAAAAACTAAACTAAAATTAAACGGGATACGATGTACATCCAGGTGTCTGAATTCTGTGGAGGCATTTCTGGAGCTGTGTGTCAGATATTGATGCTCTAGCCCAAAGTCTAAAGTTATCAATTCATTTCACATAATGTGGATGGACCATCAATTAATCAAAATGTTCTGCCTATGAAATTGACTACGACATCTTCATTTCCTGGATGTGGATTTATTCCAGGTATCACATTGTTGTTGGCATCACACAGGGTACCACGTCATTGCATATTTAGCAGTAACAGATGACCTCTTCCAAAAACAGGCAGCTTTCTCTAGTTTGCCAGAAAACTTGAAAATCTGCTGACCAGGTAATAGTTTTTTTCCATCTCCTGCTGTGCAATGGATTGTAATGGACAGTTTCCATATGGAGATGAGTGTGTTCAATTAATCTGGTGGTGTACATGACCTCTATCCTCAGCAAGGTCCAAAACATAAAGGAGATTAATAAGATTAAAAGAGAACTTACCAGTTTGAAGTTTGATCGTTATTTTATGAGGAGTTACGATGAGCGATTACGTGAAGAAGGCCGTCCCCACGCATGTGTGTCAATCTTCAAAGCAGCGGTGTGAAATCACAGAACAGTTGTTGAACTAAATTAGTAAGACTAGAGTTGACTAGAACTTACAGAAAGATTGTTATGTTATGAGGGTAGGGAGCGAAGGGCACGTAATCGCTCATCGTATCTCCTCATAAAATAACGATCAAACTTCAAACTGATAGGTTCTCATTTATTCTTACTATTTTATTTCGGAGTCACGTGAGTGACTACATGAAGATTTTGAAGCTCTGTGATTTCATGCCGAGAAACGAGTCCACGCGTCACAACTGCATCAATTGACCAGGACGAGTGAGAAAATTTAATGCATTCAAACATGACATGGTTAAACAATACTAATGCTTTAATAACAAGAAATAAAATTAACAGTGACCCCTCTCACCCAGGGGGAAACTGTGAAACAGAACTTAAACCAGAATCAGAATCTCTACTTCCTGAGAAGATTACAGAGAGTCGGTTTGTCAAGGAAGACTTTCTCTAACTTCTACAGGTGCACAGTAGAGAGTATGCTGACCGGTTGCATCGTGGTTTGGTTCAGCAACTTGAGCGCCCAGGAGAGGAAAAGACCACAAAAAGTAGTAAACACTGCCCAGTCCATCATCGGCTCTGACCTTCCTTCCATTGAGGGGATTTATTGCAGTCGCTGCTTCAAAAAGGCTGGCAGTATCATCAAAGACCCACACCATCCTGGCCACACACTCATCTCCCTGCTACCTTCAGGTAGAAGGTACAGGAGCCTGAAGACTGCAACAACCAGGTTCAGAAATAGCTACTTCCCCACAGCCAGACAATTAAACCTGGCTCGGACAAAACTCTGATTATTAATAACGCATTATCTGTTATTTGCACTTAATCAGTTTATTTATTCATGTGTGTATATATTTATATTATGGTATATGGACACACTGATCTGTTTTGCAGTAAATGCCTACTATGTTCTGTGTGCTGAAGCAAAGCAAGAATATAATTGTTTTATCAGGGACACATGACAATAAAGTCACCTGAACTTGAATCCACCATTGTAACTCAGCCAGGGCTTCAGCTGGCAATTGCATGGGTCTATCGAAACGACCTCTCTGAAGCTTGAGTGCCTGTTCCTTTGCACGTTGTAAGTTTTGGTAGTGCAAGGCCCGAACTGAGCAGCTGGGAACACCACTACTAATTTTCCAATTATACTAGCCACATGTCTAATAGGAGGTTGATTATCAACAATGAGTTTCCTGCAGGCTTCAAATAACTCTAATTGCTTGCCCCGAGGCAGAGTCACTGACATGTGTACTGAGTTAATGGTGAATCCCAAATAGTTAATTATTGTTGATGGCACCAATTTAGACTTAACTGGATGAATTAAAAACCCCAGTTTTTCAAAAATGAGTTTTGTAGCTGACACAGATAATTCAGCTAATACCAAAGTCCTTCCAATGACTAAGATGCCATCCAAATATGCCATAACAATATGATTCTGTGCCCCGAGTAGCCCCAGGACTGGTTTTAGCAATTTAGTGAATAGCCTGGGGGCTGAAGTTAATCCATTAGGCAATGCTTTAAACTGCCACAACTGCTCCATCCAGTTAAACTTCAAAAATCTCCTGTGATCCTCATGAATGGCCACTGAATAGTAAGTATCTTTGAGGTCAATGCTCGCCATGTAACATCCCTTGGAAAACAGTTGTTTGGCAGTGACAAACGTTTCCATTTTAAAGTGTTTATACTGCACAAAGGTGTAAAACTCTGTCAAATCTAGGATAATTCGACATCCTCCATCCTTCTTTTGCTTAGTAAATATGTTGGACACAAACTGGTGAGACTCACGACTCAACCTCTCAATTACCCCTTTCTTGAACAAAGAGTCAAGCTCTCTTTGTTCACTCATACACTCCTGTTGTGAAAACACAAAAGTGCGGCCAGGTGTATGCTGAGTGGGTGGAGGCGAGTCAGAAATGAACTCAATTTGGAAACCTTGTATATTGTGCATATAAATGGGTCAGATGTTATCCAATGCCATTCATGAAAGAAAAATTGCCATCTCCCCCCAACTTGTAATTGATCCATCACCTTAGTGGTTACCGGCGGTATGGTCTCTGCTTCTGCCCCTGAGATCTGGAGGGTAGGTCTGTTGGAGGGCGCCGCATCTTGAACATGGCTCGGCTTGGGCACTGCCCTAAAAAAGGCCTCTGTGCCTGTTGCTCGGCACCACGTCCACCATATCCGGCGAACCTTCTGGTATGGAGAGGAGGGTAGGGGTACAGTCTCTGGAAATATGATACCTTTGGAGATGCCTTCATAAGGCCAACAGTTTTTGCCTCCTCATCCAGCTCTTTTACCTGTTTAGACAGGTCTTAGCCTGAGGATTCTTTGAATTTTAACCTCTTGGACTCATTTCCCCCCTCGAATTTGTCCCCAGATGGATTGGTTTACAACCGGGACACTTAGTGAGGCACGGTTTAGTGGAGTATGATACTTGGCATGTCTCCTCCATCGTTTGGTGTTGGAGTTGATGGGAAGCCAGATCATTTATGCTCACTGCGAGCTCTTCATCCAATGATTACCCTGTAAGGGCAGGGATAGCAAATCTGGATGCCATTGGTGGTACACCCGATGTTCCATCATGCCATGAAGCATGCTGTCTAACTGTGCCTCCGTACTCTGGGTCAGTATAAAACTGACATCGTATGCTCCCTCATCAGAGAGGGAGATATTCTGCAGCCCTGACACAGGTGCTGCTGCCTTGGGTTCTCTGTAATCCCCGGGCTCAGATAGCTCCGTCCTTTGGAGCATATCATTCTGGAGTAACCTCTCCACTAGGTTCTCGATGTGGGTCAGTCTGCCAATAATGCTGCCCATAGAAGGAGGGGATTTTTCCACCTCCTGGCCCGACTCAGATGAGAGCCTCCAGGGCCCTCACAGACTTTCTAGTGGCTTTCCTCCCCCGTGGAGTAGCCAAGGCGCTTTCCGGCAGCACCATGTCCGTAGGTGCTAGCTGCTCTGCCAGCGGCCCTGAAGGCAAATTTGGCGGCCGCCCGCAGTCCCGTGGTCTTCCGCAGTCGGTTTCGTCACGGCTTGCCTCTTTACTTTAGACATTATCTCCCGATGTCCGATGCTGAAACGGTAAGCAAAACACCCCGAACCGGAAGCAACGACCTCAGCTAAGTTATGAACACTTCATGGAAAACTTTATTGTCATTCAGACCTTGCGGTCTGAACGAAATTTCGTTGCCTGCAGTCATACATATAGTAAATAACAAAACACACAATAAACACATATTTAACATCCACCACAGTGAGTTCACCAGACACCTCCTCACTGTGATGGAAGGCAAAAATCTTGTCTTTGTCTCTTCCCTTCTTGTTCTTCCTCTTCCTCTGCGCTGAGGTGACCCAGGCCTCTGATGTTGTGACCGCACCGGGTGATGTAAATAAGTCCCGTGGCTGAACTGCGCTCCACGAATGGGCCCGTTCAAACTCCACGGCCTGGGGCGGTTGAAGCTGCCAAAGCTGCCGCCCTCCAGTCCAGCGGACGCAGCTGTTGCCGCGGGAGCTCCGGAAAAACAGGTCACCAACCTGTGACCTGCGAGCTCCTGACGATGTCGTCCACTGGGCCCGCGGTTGCACCTCCGAAGTCACTGCCGCCGCCACCGCCACCAGAAAGCCGCCACAGCTCCGAGTCAGGCTGCCAGAACGCCGGAATGGCTGAACCTGCCGCAGCCCGAAGTCGGCCAGCCTCGCACTGGAGGCTGGCTCTGCCTCCGGAGCCTCGAGGTCGGTCGCAATTGGAGGCTGTCAGCTCCGCCATTAGGTCTCGGCGCAGACGGAGACAGAGACGGGGGATACAACAAGAAAAGTCGCGTCCCCCCCAAAAGGAAGGGACTAAAACTTTTCTCCCACCCCTCCCACACACATACACTACATAATAACTCAAATTAACACGCTAAAACAAGACAAGAAAACACCAAAAAAAAAGAAAAACAGATGGACTGCGGGCGAGCCACTGCTGCCAGGGCAGCGCCGCCACTCCTACCTGAGCCTTTAAACTTACCTGCTGGAGGGAGCAACGTGCCCGCCAGTCAGTCGTTGCGCAATGCATAAGACGTAATGACGCGCATGCGTGGGGACGGCCTTCTTCACGTAGTCACTCACGTGACTCCGAAGTAAAATGCATGTCATGGTTGGAAGAGAAAACCTAAAAAGAACTTACTGTCAGAGTTTGTTTTGACTTTGCAGTATGTGGGATTTAAAGGCAAGGCTTGTATTTCCTATTAACATTGAATTTAACTAACCTACAAACAACTCCGCTGCCCCCCCCATCTCTTCCCCCTATCTATTTCCCCCTCTCTTTCCTATGCTCCTGTTGGATTCATAGAAACGTAGATAATAGGTGCAGGTGTAGGCCATTCGGCCCTTCGAGCCAGCACCGCCATTCAATATGATCATGGTTGATCATCCAAAATCAGTACCCATTCCTGCTTTCTCCCCATATTCCTCGATTCCATTATACCTAAGAGCTAAATCTAAATCTTTTTGAATACATCGTACCCAATCCTCCCTTTCCCCTGCCCCATTTCCCCTTCGAACTATATTCCTTCCTCTGGCTTCGCAATTCTTGGCTTTATCTTTCTCACACTTTTTGTCTTTTCATCTCCTTGTCCAATCATCTACTAATCAAAACTCCCCCCCCCCCCCCCCCACCTTCCCTTACTCGTACCCACCTATCACTTGAGAGGATTTGTCCTGCCCCCACCCTCTCCCAGCTTTTTTCCACTCCACCACAACCAGTCAGAAGACGGGTCCCAACCTGAAACGTCATCTATCCATGTTCTCCAGAGATGCTGCCTGACCCGCTGAGTTATTCCGGCACTCCATCTTTTTTTGTAAACCAGCATCGACAGTCCCTCATATCTCTCGCATTTCCTATTTGTGCCTAATCAGTCTTTTGAAATTAATGGTGAGTTTCTGTCTTGAATTGCTCCAGACCTAATGACCAATGGGTGATCAGGCAGCAATGTCCATGATTTAGAGCCTTTAATTATGTTACAGAATCAGGAACCTGCAAGATTTGGACAGGAACCTGCAATTTGTGTTGTCTTGTCTCATTGATTGCTGCGTTTGTCTTCCAAGACAATATCGTTTTGAATGGTACGAGTGTCAAAGTGGAAACAAGCCTTTGGCACAACTTACCCATGCCAACCAAAATGTCCCATCTACACAAGTCCCTCTTGTACGCGTTTGGCCCATGCCCCTCTAAATCTCTCCTATCCATGTCCAAATTTCTTTTAAATATTGTTATTGTTCCTGCCTCCACTGGCTCTTCTTGCAGCGTTCCATATACCTACCATCTTCTGTGTGAAAAAGCTGCCCCTTGGGCCCCTATTAAACCTGTCCCATCTCACCTTAAACCTATGTCCTCTGGATCTTGATTCCCTACTCTGGGTAAAAGACTTTGTGCATTCACCCTATATATTTCCCTTGTGATTTTGTGCACCTTTATAAAATCACTCTCAGCCTTCTGCATTCCAAGGAGTAAAATCCTAACATGCCTAATCTCTCCATATAGCTCAGATCCCCAAGTCCTGGGCAACATCTTTGCAAATCTCTGCACGTTTTTTGGCTTAACAACATAATTCCGATAGAAAGGTGACCAAAACTGAACACAATACTCCAAATGCAGTCTCACCACAGACTTACATAACTGTAGTATAACATCTTAACTTCTATCCTCACTTCCTAGACTGATGAAGGCCAATGTACCGAAAGCCTTCATGACTACCCTATCTTGTTGTCCAAGAAGCCTCATTGAGTTGCTACAGTGTACATCAAAAACATTGCAAATGCTGTAAACCTGAAATAAAAATGTAAAAAGAGAAGCATAGCTATTCTTTCAGGTCCATGATCCTTTGTTGCTTTTATTATTGGTGCAGTACATCTTGCACTTAGCTGACACGATGGTCCACTGAGTCTGCCAACCAAATGGGCTACATTGGATGCTGTCCAACTCTATGATGAGGTGCTTTTGAATCTTCTGTAATCTAGGATATGGAGATTATTCCATCATTATTCTGATTGGTATCCAGTTAATATGAAGTCTTTATCAAACCATCGACTGCAGAACACCCAGCTTTGAATCTTTTAGCCACAGTGTTTAAGTGCCTGAGCCAGTGAAGTTTAATGATGATGTTATAGAAATTGACGGTGAGTCTAATGTTGTTAAGCATGAAGGAGAAGTGGTCACATTGTTTCCTTTTAGAGATAGTAATTTCATGGAATGTGCATAGAGCAGATGTCACATGCCAATAATCAAGCTCTGCCTGAATTTGCATTGTGTTTTACATTCAGTAAAATCGTGGAATTTTCCTAAAAGAAACTTCCTAAAATAAAGAATGCTTGACCACAGCTGATGTATTAAATGGTGCAAAAATGGGGCATGGTGCAAAAATGGCTTCAGATTGGATTGAAACATTGGATTGAAACATAGCCAGGAGAGGAGTTTGTTTATTGGACAATGCACAAACCAAATACTGAGAATTTAAGGCTTGTTTAAGTATGTTTTAATGTTTCAGATTGTTTGTTAATTTGTCAGGATTTCTACTAAGAGGAAATAATTTCTAAACACATTAAAGGGGAGTAGTCTGGCCTGAGTTCCCAGTGTTTGGTTTGAACCTTCTTCCGTAGCCCCCATTAAATAGCAGTCACAGACGCACAGTTTTGAGAATGATCAAAGACGAATGCATCTCTGAACAATGTTACTCAGTTTCCAGGGCAACAGACAATGTATGGGCAATGACAGCACTTGAAGTGTGACTAATACAGAAATCACACGTGCGCCCAGTCAAAATTCTAGAGATGTGTGCCTCAAACTGGAAATAGACACAAACACATTTCACTCCACAAGCACCTCGATTTGCATCTGTGCAAGCTCTGAAAACAAGAGCATTGCATGAGTGAATTTCTACATCAAGCCATTTGTAATAAGTCTTAATCTTGGTCTTGAGGAATTTTGGATCGCTCTAGAATTTAAGCACCAGAGACCTAGGTTGAATCCTAACTCGGGTCCTGTCTGATGTGGAGTTTCCATGTTCTCCCTGTGGCCGCATTGATTTTCTCTGTGTGCTCAAGTTATCTACCACATCCCAAAGATGTACTGATTGGTAGCTTGATTGGCCACTATAAATTGACCCTAATGTGTAGGTGAATGATAGAATCTGGGATGGAATTGATGAGAATGTGAAGCCAATAAGTTTGTCAGTTCAGTTTAGTTTATTGTCACGTGTACTGAGGTACAGTGAAAAGCTATTTGTTGCATGCTAACCAGTCAGCAGAAAGACAATGACAGAGGAATAGTTTAAATGGCAGGTGAAGCAGCATGTTTCCACGCTGTAGAACTCTTTGACTTTATGCTTTGTAAAATTGGCTTTAAGTAATATGCCCAATTTGGAGAGCTTTGTCGCCTTTACAGCGTAGAACAAATATTCTTTAAACTCTTAAGGGGTTTGACAAGGTACATACAAAGTTGATGCTGGGCTGTCTATAACCATGGGTCACAGTCCCAACATGAGTTTTTCCATTCACTGCTGATTTGAGTGGACATTTCTTTGCAAAGATGAAAGTGGGGCTTTGGGATTCTTTACCCAAGAAATCTGTGAGTAGACAGAGTTTGGAAGATCTTTAGATATTAGGGGAATCAAGGACAGATATTCGAACAAGGTGACACAGTTACAAGGTAAGGGTGTGGTAATTAAAAACTGGAATATCTCTTTGCAGAGAGGTGAATTATTTTTATTCCAGGTGGCGATAGAAACTAGATCACTGGAGTTATTTAACGAGAAAGCAGATGCTTTATACATATCAGGGAATGAGGGAATGTGGATATAGCATGAAAGGATGTTGAGCCATTGGGCTAATCAGAAGGATTGAACAAAAAGACAGGTTTGCGGGGTCAGGTCTCATTTTGCTCTTTTCTTGTGTATGTGAGGTTCATGCAGGAATGTGGCTGTGAGATGAGAGATCAGTCATGATCTGATTTAATGGCAGAACAGGAAAAGGGGTCATAAGACTTATTCCTGCAAGCTAGCTCTTGCCTCACCAATTCTCCTCACCTCTGTTGGATAAGGGCTAGAAATCCCCAAATTCAGCACCTCTCAACCTGCAGGAACTATTTCATCTGTATCACACTTTTCAAAAGGTTGTGATCCTGAGTGTGATGCCCTATAGGAGTTCCCACTCTGGATCATTAAAGAAAATCAGGGAATAGTCATAGTCATAGAGTAATACTGTGTGGAAACAGACCCTTCGGCCCAACTCGCCCACTCTGGCCAACAATGTCCCAGCTACCCTAGTCCCACTTGCCTGCGCTTGGTCCATGACCCTCCAAACCTCTCCTTTCCATGTACCTGTCCAACTGTTTCTTAAACGATGGGAAAGTCCCAGCGTCAACTTCCTCCTTTGGTAGCTTGTTCCATACACCCACCACTCTGTGTCAAAAAGTTACCCCTCAGATTCCTATTAAATCTTTTCCCCTTCACCTTGAACCTATGTCTTCTGGTCCTTGATTCCCCTACTCTGGGTAAAATGTACTCTGTGCATCTACCGATCTAGTCCTCTCATGATTTTGTATACCTCTATGAGATCTTCCCTCATTCTCCTACACTGCATGGAATAGAGACCCAGCATACTCAACCTCTCCCCATAGCTCACACTCTCTAGTTCCTACAACATCCTCATAAATCGTTTCTGAACCCTTTCAAGCTTGACAATATCTTTCCTATAACATGGCACCCAAAACCAAACACAATATTCTAAATGCGGTCTCACCAACGTCTTATACAACTGCAACATGACCTCCCAACTTCTATAGTCTGACTGATGAAGGTGAAAGTGCCAAAAGCCTTTTTGACCACCTTATCTACCTGTGACTCAACTTTCATGGAACCATGCACCTGTACTCCTAGATCCCTCTGCTGGACAACACTACCCAGAGGCTTACCATTTACTGAGTAGGCCCTGCCCCTGTTCGACGTCCCAAAATGCAACATCTCACACTTCTCTGCATTAAATTCCATCAACCTTTCCTCCGCCCACCTGGCCAATCGATCCAGACCCTGCTGCAATCGTTCACAACCATCTTCAATATCTGCAAAACCAATAACTTTTGTATAATCTGCAAGCTTGCTAATCTTGCCCTGTATGTTCTCATCCAAATCATTGAAGTTGATGACAAACAGTAATGGGTCCAGTACTGAACCCTGTGGCACACCACCAGTCACAGGCCTCCTTTATGAGAAGCAACCTTCCACCATCAAGAAGGGTCTGAATTAGGGTTTTGACCCGAAACGTCGCCTATCTCCTTCGCTCCTTAGATGCTGCTGCACCCACTGAGTTTCTCCAGCTTTTTGTGTAACCCTTCCACCATCAACCTCTGCTTCCTTCCATGGAGCCAATTTGCTATCATTCAGCCATCTCTCCATGAGATCTAACATTCCAGAGCAGCCTACCATGCGGCACCTTTATTAACAACTTCCTAATATTTGACAAACACAGCTTGTTGTATATTTGGTGCAACAAAGGCAGAAGTCAAGCATTGGTCATTCCCGAGAGTGATGAAAGACACACTACTGATCTGATTTTATCCTATTATATTACAAACTTAATTTCAATAGGAATGTTCTTTGCCTGGAAAAAAAGCTACTCGAGTTACTAAAACATAAAAAGTCATCATCACCATTCCAATGCAATTGGAAAGAAGTCTGCTATCTTCCCAACTTTGCAATAAGCTTTTAAATCTTCAAAAGCCATCATTTGTAATTTACCCTTCATGCTCTTTTGAGTTTGTGTTTAATCTTGTGCAATATTTGAACTCGTTGATATCTTAAATGCTGGTCTCGGCATTGTCAACTTTCAAGTGGAACTTGCAAATGCTATTGACTGTACTGCAATTTTTTCTTTGATCAAAATCATTTGTCTGCAGGCTGATTTTGTGCTTTTAATATATCGATGTTGATGCGCTGTTTTTGATAGTTTGCTTACACATATCTGCGTATTAAGTTAATTGTCGAAGAGCACAAAAGCAATTTTGGAATAACATATCAGAACATTGTTGCAGACTGCCAAAATAGCCACACAGGGCCAGTCACATTGACAGTTGAAAATAAACCTAATCTGACTCCTACTAGTAACTTGCTGAGTTCTAATTCCTAAAGCTTGTTTAACTTCATGAAAACTTAATGGTTTGCCATGACAAATATCCCTGGGGCTCCTTCAGAGTCTATTGAAAATTAGGTTATCAAGTTAATGGCTAATAATCACCCATTTGCACATTTGGTTAAGAAACATCCTCAGTTACAACCTATGTTTTCTCACCTGAGGGTGAAATGCCTACCTCCTCGACACAGAGATGTGGATCCTCGGGGACTGTGGTTATCAGCGGAGGTTGAAAAGTGGTGCAATAAGAACAGTGAAATTGCTCGTTCCATTTAAATAAAACATCTTCATGAATTGGCCAACACTTTCCTTAACTGCTTAAACCGGCAACAGAATTAAAAAGAAGGCAGACACTAATTAAAGGTAATTTGAAAGATAAGGAAATAGTTGAAGAGAAAAAGAACACCCTTTATGTTTTTGAAGCAATTCCATTAAAACCCAATGAGGTAAATAGTGATTAGTTCATACTTAATTCCTGAGCCCCAAATGCACTTCTTGAGATCATGTAAAACCTAAAGTGAAGGTGGGAGGTTATAACATAACATTTTTTAACTGATATGCACTCGGCTCACTGTGATGATGTTGCCCAATCTGCGCTCACGAGGCAAATCAGTCAGCAACAGCCCTTGAGGAGGTTGGGTGTTTCCCTTTTATATTTTAGTTTAGTTTAATTTAGTTTAGTTTAGTTTATTGTCACTTGTACTAAGGTACAGTGAAAAACTTTTGTTGTGTGCTAACCAGTCAGCGGAAAGACAATACACAATTACACTTGAGCCATCCGCAGTGTACAGATACATGACAAAGGGAATAACGTGAAAAACGTTTGGTGCAAAATAAAGCCAGTAAAATCTAATCAAATATAGTTTGAGGGTCTCCGATGAGGTAGATAGGACTGCTCTCTAGGTGTTGGTAGAATGGTTCAGTTGCCGGATCTTTGGCTGACTTGGTTTCCCAGACCTGGCAAACTTAAAAGGAGGGGAGAAGGCCTGGATCCATTAACTAAGAGCTTTCATGGCAATAATTGTGGGTCTGGAGGAACCGGAGAGTTTCCTGCTCACTTTGTCCATGACTGCCAAAATGTCCATCTCCCCTTGCACCATCTCAATCCCTCAATCACCATCTCAGCTCACCCCAACAGCTACATTTCTAAGGGGAAACACAGAATTGCAGATGGCATTTTACAAAAAAAGACACAGAGTGCTGGAGCAACTCAGTGGATCAGGCAACCTCTGGAGAACATGGATAGACGATATTTCTGGTTGGGACCCTTCTTCAGACTATGCCCCCGTTACTCTGTGGAATTCCTCCGAATTGTATCTACAGCCTTATAAATATTGTTGCTATGATATCCAAAAATCCAGGAATGAATTATGAGAAAGAGCATCCCTGTTGGCCATTCACCTCATAACAACAATAGTTTTCATTGTGAATAAGTGTTTCTCAAAGGACATTGTTGAAACTGGTTAGAGATCATTAACATTAACACCAATGCCAATTTAGATAATATGGATGAATAAATAAATTCATTTCCTGTAAGACTATGACCTCCATACATAATTGATAATGAACTCAATACATATTCTCCTTTATAATAAGTGATACAGAAATGAGCACACACTTGTCCCTGACAAGAAACCATCACTGGAACCCCTCCAAAACATGTGCTTGCCGTGTTCGGTGTTACCTCTTAGGTGTCTTAGGCATGGTGATCTGAAGACAAAGGCTAAGTGGTTGTGCTGCAGAATAGTAGCTTCATACAAGTTAACTCCTGTCATTCTCATTGAGTTTAGCAGCCATGATTAGATCTTTTAATATTTTGCCATCTGAAAAAAAGAAGAAAATTAAGGTGTACGAGGAAATAATCTTGTCAGGTGTTAATTCCAGATCTAAACTTACCCCATAGTCTGGTTGAGTCAAACAGTGAATACGAACAGTGTAATTCCAACTATATTTTGTTGTATACAATACTGTTGCGGGACTGATCCTCTGAACCACTTAGTCGAGCCCAATACAGCCTCGCGCAAATAGAACAGACTAAAGACAATCGGCACAGCCCAATGTGCTCCCCACTCCTTTACACCCCTCCAAACTAAAGGCGCAAAAGCACTTGGGGGAGGCAACCCCTTCAAGCCAATTACCGATACCGGCTGCTAAATACATAGAATGATAACTCTTTGGCCCAATGATACAATAGTACATAACATAGTTTCAACACATAGCACTTAGGGAGAAACACTTCCAATAATTAAAGAAACATTACCATTATATAAAGAAACATCTTTGGTGAGGTCACTCTTCTGGACCAATCACAAGTACCGGCAGGAAGGTACTGAAATATAGTTGAGACATAACATTTCCCCAACCAATCACAAGCATGCCTTTAGCATCAGGGCATAGCTGCACCTGCAGAATCCCAGACATCTTGGCAACTTGTTGGCCACCTGGACAGAAACCTTCTGCAACCCCTTCCCAGGCTTCAGACTCCCTGGAGCCATTTATGTCACATAGGTCTCCAGCTCCCTGCAAATTATGTCACCCTTAGTGAAGCAGGTCTCACTGATATTTTCACAGACATCTTCCATTTTTCCAAGTACCCAAACCCCTGCATATTCACAGGCACTTGCTTCTTCCTTGTGTATATTCATCTATCAGATGAGGATGGTGGCACGTGGTAGACAGAAGAAGATTCAGTATGGATTCTGGGCAAGTGGAATTGGACTTCACTGAGTCCAGGGTCAGTGTTTCGGAAGTTTCTTCCTGACATTACACTGTCACCTCTGCTGTTGCAGTCCTGCCAGGGATGGCAGCTGAAGAACACAAGTCATTACCAAAGATAGACAGAAAATGCTGGAGTAACTCAGCGGGACAGGCAGCTTCTCTGGAGAGAAGGAATGGATGAGGTTTTGGCTCAAGACCCTTTGTCAGACTGATGTCAGGGGAGAGGGATACATAGATAAGGAAGTGTAAGGTGTGAAAATAGGACAAAGGGAATGGAGATCAAGGAAAATGTAGAAATAGATCATTGTTAGCTGGGAGAAGGTAACAACAATGCAACCAGAGATAAAAAGTAGTTGGAGACAGTCAGACTGGTTGGAGAACTGGGAAGGGGAACGGATGGTGAGAGAGGAAAAGCAAGGGCTACTTGAAGCTAGAGGTCAATGTTCATACCACTGGGGTGTAAGCTACCCAAACAAAATATAAGGTGCTGTTTCTCCAATTTTCATTGGGCCTCACTCTGGCAATGGAGGAGGCCCAGGCCAGAAAGGTCAGTGTGGGGATGGGAGGGGAGTTGAAGTGTTTAGCAACCGGGAGATCAGGTAGGTTTAGGCTGACTGAGCGGAGGTGTTCAGCAAAACAATCACCGAGCCTGCGCTTGGTATTGCCGACATATCGGTATCCTTTTCTCCAGAGAAGCTGCCTGTCCCGCTGAGCTACTCCCGCATTTTGTGTCTATCTTCAGTTTAAACAAGCATGTGCAGTTGCTTCCTAAACAGGCATTGTCAGGATATTGCTTGACTCAACTTAAGCCTGTCTCCAAATGGCAATGAGGAGATAGTTGCTGGTACACCAGGGCAGAGCACACCTTCAGCCTAATGCTTATGTTAATGTTGAGAGTCTGTTTTGGTCCTCGACCTGGACATTTTTCCATGTTCAAGCCTCAAGACATTGGTGCCATTGATTCAGTCACATCCAAAATGAGGCCTTTCCTTCATGTACTAGATAACACAGGTTTAGAGGATGCAGGCAGGTGGGACAGGTGTAGATGGGGCATGTTGGTCGGCATGGGTGAGTTGGGCCAATGGGTCTATTTCCACGATGTATGACTCTATGACATTGCCCTAATGCAGAGTGTGTCCAACAAATGTTAAGCCAGTAGGAGTAGTAGGAATTGGTTAGGAATCAGGGCAAGGGTTGATTGGTGGCTTGATGATGGTTGGAGGACCTGTGATTGCAGGTCAAAGATGGCAGTGCTGAAGAGTGAGTGACATTATCAGGTTGGGCTTGATTGGATTCTGAAGGACAGCTAGTGCATAAATGACTTAAAGAAGACCTATGTGATATGGATTTGCATTGCCAGAATGGGACCTGCATAAGGAGGTCCTGCTTTAGGTCAGGCGGAAGAAGGTGTTTCAGATGCTATGAAAGCTGCTACTGCAGGAATGACCTGTAGGTGGCACAGGCCATACCATCTCAAAATAAAATGCTGGGCGTGGTGCCCAGATGTCTATTGCCCATGGTTATATGTCGCTCCACATGTCCAGGATCTTTCATTTGTTGTGGCAAATGCAGAGATGCCGAAATGAAAATCGTGAACTTTGTGACCTGAACTATATATCTCAGATTTTCATTCATAAATTCATGTTTATAAGTGATAGGAGAAGAATTATGCCATTCGGCCAATCAGGTCTACTCTGCCATTCAATCATGGCTAACCTATCTCTCCCTCTCAAACTCATTCTCTTGCCTTCTCCCCAAAACACCTGACACTGACATTCTTGTTTTATTTTATATAGGGATTGGAATGCAAAGTGCATAAAAATGTTGTGTTGCATAATTTAATTTCTGGACACATGTTTTGATAAGAGGGAGTACATATTAGTGAGTGTGTACAAAATGACAGCTTTCATTCTCTTCTTCTTCTCTTGGTTCTTGGTCCTCCAAAATATTCCAAATGGTAAATAAACTGGAGGTGGCAGACGGTGGACTTAAACAAAAAAAGGATTCTTGGAGAAGAACAGCTGCATTAAATTTAGTTGGGTAACTATGGTAGGGTGAAGACTATTCCATGCTTTAATTGTGTGGGGGAAGAATGAATTGTTTGAAACATCTGTCTTGGTAGCTGGTATCTCAAATTGGATCGAATGTCCTTGTGTGCTCCTAATAGGCTTGGGTTTCGTGTAGGTTTGGTAAGCTGTGTCGAGCTGACCATTTAACATTTTGTAAAAACAGGTTAAATGGTGAGCTTTACGTCTGCCTTGGAGAGGGTTCCACCCCAGTGAATTCGGAAGTTTGGTAACACTCGCGTCTGTCTCATAAGTATTTGTAAATTAGGTATTTGTAATCTCTGAAGAATGGATGAGCCAAATTAGTTTTTCCAACATGCCTACCCTTACAGGTACCAGGTTTTTATTCCTGACTTATTGAATTATCTGAATTAAGTTTGGACATTAAACCATTCAAAAAACTTTTTTTAATGGTAGTGCACATTCACAGAGTAAAAAAAGTTAAATAACGCTTTGCAAGACATTGGTTAGGGAACACTTTAGATTATCAATAGACAATAAACAATAGGTGCAGGATTAGGCCATTCAGCCCTTCGAGCCAGCACCGCCATTCAATGTGATCCTGGCTGATCATCCCCAAACAGTACCCCGTTCCTGCCATCTCCCCTGACTCCACTATCTTCAAGAGCCCTATCCAGCTCACTCTTGAAAGTATCCAGAGAACCAGCCTCCACAGCCCTCTGAGGCAGAGAAATCCACACACTCACAACTCTATGTGTGAAAAAGTGTTTCCTCATCTCTGTTCTAAATGGCTTACCCCTTATTCTTAAACTGTGGCCCCAGGCTCTAGACTCCCCCAACATCGGGAACATGTTTCCTGCCTCTAGCGTGTCCAAACCCTTAATAATCTTATATGTTTCAATAAGATCCCCTCTCATACTTCTAAACTCCAGAGTACACAAGCCCAGCCGCTCCATTCTGTCAGCATATGACAGTCCAGCCATACCGGGCATTAACCTTGTAAACCTACGCTGCACTCCTTCAATAGCAAGAATGTCCTTCCTCAAATTAGGGGACCAAAGCTGCACACAATACTCCAGGTGTGGTCTCACTAGGGCCCTGTACAATGGCACAGCTCCTCTTGTTATAAAGGCCAACATGCCATTCGCTTTCTTCACTGCCTGCTGTACCTGCATGCTTACTTTCATTGACTGATGCACAAGGACCCCCAGTTGTACTTCCCCTTTTCCCAACTTGACACCATTTAGATAATAATCTGCATTCCTGTTTTTGCTACCAAAGTGGATAACCTCGCATTTATCCACATTAAACAGCATCTGCCATGCATCTGCCCACTCACCCAACCTGTCCAAGCCACCCTGCATTCTCATAGCATCCTCCCCACAGTTCACACTGCCAAACAGTTTTGTGTCATCTTCAAATTTGCTAATGTTACTTTGAATCCCTTCATCTAAATCATTGATGTATATTGCAAGTAGCTGTAGTCCCAGCACTGAGCCTCGCGGCACCCCACTTGTCAATGCCTGCCATTCTGAAAGGGACCCATTAATCCCTTAATCTTTGTTTCCTGTCTGCCAACCAATTTTCTATCCATGTCAGCACTCTACCCCCAATACCATGTGCCCTAATTTTGCCCACTAATCTCCTATGTGGGACCTTATCAAATGCTTTCTGAAAGTCCAGGTACACTACGTACACTGGCTCTCCCTTGTACATTTTCCTAGTTACATCCTCAAAAAATTCCAGAAGATGAGTCAAGCATGATTTCCCCTTCGTAAAAATCCATTCTGACTAGGACTGATACAGTTACTGCCACCCAAATATGCTGCTATTTCATCTTTTCTGATTGACTCGGGCATCTTCCCCATCACCAGTCAAGCTATCTGGTTTATAATTCCCTGTTTTCTCTCTGCCGCCTTTCTTAAAAAGTGGGATAACATTAGTGTTAGATATTGTGCTTCTCTTTGCTAAAAATACATTATATGAATTGGATATTTTGTGCCATCGGGAGAATTGAGGAGTATGGGGTTGATCTAGAAAATTGGCCCTTGGTAAAAGATCACCAATGATCTTTGTGAATAATGAGTAGGGGTTTGGGGCTGTGTGGTCTCTTTCTGTTGTTATGTCAGTCTCTCAAGCAGAGTCATCTAATTGATACCAGGGTGGAAAACTGCAGGCATGGTGCCAGATTTGGGAAGCAGTATATTTTTCTGGAGAAGATAATAACCAAAAGGAAATGATATAAAAGCCTCCCAAAGTGAGGAAAGTTTGCAAAAGTGCAAGGGAGAGACCAGTTTCACAGTTGGTGACAGTAAGAGAGAGACCAGGAGCAGCCTCTTTACATGGAGGTGTGTTGGAAAGAGGACTGCTGTGCTGCACAAAATAACTGCTCTGCTGCACAAAATAAATGTTGCATTTCTTAAAGGGAAAACAGAGAAGAACATATTCCTGTGCTGAAAGCAGCAGGATATTTTAGATTACTGTATTAAGGAGCAACCATAGACTAACTGGTTAGCTGCTGGTGCCTATATTGGCCACTGGATAAACTCACAAATCTGTCAGTGGAGACCTCTATATATGTTTTAATTGGATGGTTTGTTTGAACAAATAAGAATTAGCATACACATGATAAAACATTTATGTGTATATGATGCAATCTATTCCAAAATGTTGGATGCATCCACCAAGTAAAATGCCCAGTAGAGCATACCATAAAACTAGGGTCTAGAAAATAAATTTTCTGCATGATGTTCAGTATTCCCACTGGACCAGCAGAGTCACCAAGCCATTGGCTCAGCAGAACAGACATTTCAGAGTAGTATTAGAAGCTGCAGGGGAAGTGTTACAATTTTTCACATGGATGGTTATTAGAATACAGTATGAGTTTTTGCGAGGAGCTGCTGAAGCAAAAGCAATCATGTAATTTTAAAAGGAATTTAGATAAACGTGATCCAGATAAATATTGAAGGAATGTTTAGGTAAGAGACGGGAAATGGATTAGATCTGACAATAACGATGTGGAACTAACACCAGCAAAGGCTTGATTAGCCAAATGAAATTACGCTTGTCCATCTAGAATTGCATGGCAGCATTCTTAAGAGAAACGGATATACTTAATCCTGGATTATACTCCCTATTTAAGATTTCCAAGGCAGAGAGTTTCCAAAAGTAAACAAATAAATAAATCTCTGGGTAAATATGTTCCATTGAAATATAATCTGAATTTGAGTGAATTTGAATAGATGCAACATGGCATTCCACTTTATTCATCGCATAAAAGCAATAAGCAAATTATACTTCTAATTCAAACATATCCGGACAGTTTTTTTCCCTTATCTTGGTTCAAGTCTATTTAGTAGCATTGATACGACAGATAAAGCACCTGAAGTTAATGATTGTGTCGACTGATGCTAATTTAGCTTCATTGCCATGTCAGATTTAGTAATTTCATAAAAGCATGCTGTCTGTATGCAGTATTAACATGATTTTTTTCATTAAATCTTCAACAGAAATGTAGAATAATATTTATATGTACTGCATAATACCCAATTTATTGCTTGAATGAAGAATGTAGAGTTATTGCATGATAACTAGCATTTGGTGAGATTTTATTGTGATTAAAATAAATTGTGTTTTTAAGCACTCGACATGGACATTGTCTAATCTACAGTGATTGAATATATGTCTGTTTCATATATCTACTTCAATGTCTACTTTGGGCACTCCATAATATTGTGTCAATGGACAAATTCTTGTGTTTTGGCCATTTAATGAAACGTGGGAGTGCACCAGGCTTCATCTTTTGTTTCATTGTTAAATCAATTATCATCCTTTTTTGCTTTGTCCTAATATCCCTTGTCTCCAGAGCCATTAGCATACTGTAGCCCTTCTCCTTTCAACTCCGAATTATTCTCCCTCTTGTTACGTCTTACAACTTGTTACAGTTCTAACTTTTCCCATTTCATTAACCCGAAGAAAATTCTTAATATCGCCCCACAGATAGTGTCTGACCTGCTCAGGATGCTAAGCGTTTCTTTCCAATTCATAATACCGACATCAGTAGTCATGTTGCGGTTGTTTCTACCAAACGGGGCGGTTACAGTGGTGCAGCGGTAGAGTTGCTGCCTTACAGAAAATGCAGTGCCAGAGACCCGGGTTCGATACCGACTACGGGTGCTGTCTCTACGGAGTTTGTACGTTCTCCCCGTGACTTGCGTGTGTTTTCTCTGAGATCTTCGGTTCCCACCCACACTCCAAAGACATACAGGTTTGTAGGTTAATTGGCTTGGTAAATGAAAAATTGTCCCTAGTGGGTGTAGGATAATGTTAATGTGTGGGGATCGCTAGTCGGCGCGGACCCGGTGGGCCGAAGGGCCTTTTTCTGTGCTGTACCTCTAAACTAAACTAAACTTAAAAAAAAGAACATTGCCTCACTTTTATTCATGTTAATATTCATTTTACCACTTAACTGGCCAGTCTACAAGCTTTCCATGCTGGGGATCACTGGAGAAGAGCTCCGACCGCTGGCCTCTGGCCTATAACATCTTGAAGCCACGGTCTCTGGTAAGAAAGTGGCCGATTTGGGCACTCCAAGCCGCGGAGTGTGTTCGACTGTCCCGATGGCGGAGTTTTGATCATCCCGATGAGAGGGCCTGTACATCCGGCTGTCCGTGACGGCGACTACGGAGGGTTTATGGCCCCGACCACGGATGAAGAAAAGGAGGACAGACTGAACTTTGTTGCCTTCCACCGCAGTGAGGAATGCTGTGGTGGATGCTTATGTTAAATTCTATTGTGTATTGTGTGTTCTTTTTTTCAACTGTATCACTGCTTGGCAAATTCATTTCACTCTACCTTAGTTGGTGCATGTGACGAATAAATTTGACTTTGACCCTGTCAGAGATATATCAGAAATATTAATGTGAAATGTAATTTACCATGCAGTGTTACAATTAAAAAAGGAACCAATACACAACATAATTCAACACAGACATCCAACACAGCATTCTTCACTGTGGTGGAAGGCAATACAGTTCAGACGGTCCTCCTCCTCCTCCTCCATTGTTCACTCGTGGTCGAGGTCCTGACCCTCAGTAGTGGCCGCTACAGATGGCCCAATGATCAAGCCCTCTGTTCAGGATGGTCGGAACGCCAACGTCGGGACAGGTCGAGCACACCCTGCGGCCCGGAACCCCCAATCGGCCACCTCCCTACTGGAGACCGCGGCTTCCAGCTATTGTAGGCCATAGGGCGGCGGTTGGAGCGCTTCTTGGGCGACCCTCGGCAAGGCGGGCCCATGATGTTGCAATCCCCGCTGCGCCACCACTGAAGCTCTGGGACCGCGATGTTAAAGTCCTCGCTGCGCTGCCGTTGAAGCTCTGGGCCCGACTCCGGGAAAGGCCGCACCAAACCAGCTGTAAGGCCACGAGGAGGGAGGCAAAGAACCGGCAAGGAAGAAAGTCGCCACTTCATTGAGGTAAGTCATAGAAACATAGAAACATAGAAATTAGGTGCAGGAGTAGGCCATTCGGCCCTTCGAGCCTGCACCGCCATTCAATATGATCATGGCTGATCATCCAACTCAGTATCCCGTACCTGCCTTCTCTCCATACCCTCTGATCCCCTTAGCCACAAGGGCCACATCTAACTCCCTCTTAAATATAGCCAATGAACTGGCCTCAACTACCCTCTGTGCAGAGAGTTCCAGAGACCCACCACACTCTGTGTGAAAAAAATCCTTCTCATCTCGGTCCTAAAGGATTTCCCCCTTATCCTTAAGCTGTGACCCCTTGTCCTGGACCTCCCCAACATCGGGAACAATCTTCCTACATCTAGCCTGTCCAACCCCTTAAGAATCTTGTAAGTTTCTATAAGATCCCCTCTCAATCTCCTAAATTCTAGAGAGTATAAACCGAGTCTATGCAGTCTTTGTTCATAAGACAGTCATGACATCCCAGGAATCAATCTGGTGAACCTTCGCTGCACTCCCTCTATGGCAATAATGTCCTTCCTCAGATTTGGAGACCAGAACTGTACGCAATACTCCAGGTGTGGCCTCACCAAGGCCCTATACAACTGAAGTAGAACCTCCCTGCTCCTATACTCAAATCCTTTTGCTATGAAAGCTAACATACCATTGGCTTTCTTCACTGCCTGCTGTACCTGCATGCCTACTTTCAATGACTGGTGTACCATGATACCCAGGTCGCGCTGCATCTCCCCTTTTCCTAATCGGCCACCATTTAGATAGTAGTCGGTTTTCCTATTTTTGCCACCAAAAAGTCAAAGCCAAAGTCAATTTTATTCATCACATACACCCGAAGGTGCAGGTAGGTGCCTGAAAAACTGTTTCCCTCTATTCCCCCCACCACCCACCACATAAGACATACAGAGAAACACTAAAACATACTTTGAACAAACTAAAACAACCAAAAAAAGTCGAAACAACGAACCCGCTGCAGGCGAGGCAACAGACTCGCAGCGCCACCAGAACCAAATCCTTTTTCACCAGAGATGCTGCCTGACCCGCTGAATTACTCCAGCACATTTTTATCTATCTTCGGTATAAACCAGCATCTGCAGTTCTTCTACACATAATTCCTATGCTCTTATCCATGCATCATCTGCAACTTAACTTCTTCCTTACTTTTCATGTTCTGATCAAAGATTCTTAAACTGAATTATTAACTCAGTTTCTTCTTCCACAAATGCTGCTTGATTATCTGAAAATATTCTACTTTTATTTCAGATTTCCTTTATCTACAGTTTCTTGATTTTCATGTACCAATTGAAAAAGTAATTCTAAAGACAAAATTGAGTTTTATTTTACCCTTGTCAATGATTTTCTGCTAGTTTAATTGAGGGCAGTTGGAATCTTCCATGATTATCATGCTATTTTGCTACTCAACTTTCAGCATCTCTGACATATTTCTTCTCTGACTTCATTTCCACTATTTAGTTGTTTATAGTCGACTTATTTAAGATGGTGAATCCCTTCCTATTTCTAAATCAATCTATATGGATTCTGTATCTATCTTCCTGTTATTTATATCCTTTTTTTCACTCTCATGTCCATAAATTGTAAAATGGAATTGATGATATAAAGGTAATGGATATATGAACTTTTTTGTTCATGTTGAACAAGAGGAGCCAAGTTGGAAATTAATGTCTAAAGTAGTTAGACATTAAGGTAGTTAGATTAGTTTGATCATCACAAACAGTGGAATGTGAAGTATTTGACTAAAAATTTAAGCAGGACAAAGCTAAATTGTAAATGTAACTGCAGGGGCAAAATGCTAAAATGCTTCAGCAACAAAGCAAAATCATCATTTATAGAGAATGATCAAACAGCACTGGATCTTGTAAATATGAAGGCGGATAGACAATTTGATGTCTTCCTGATTATTATTGTAAGTACAGTTCAATGAACATACAAAGCTATATTGGACATTCAGCAGAGGTAATTTTTACCCTGGGTGACAGCCACTGATGGGTCATAATGGGATTGAAAATGCAGTTTTAAGAGGCTTCTGCATCCACATCATCAATTTCATGCTAACAAACCAAGTCAAGTTTAGTTCAACCATATCTTATGATATATTGCAAGTGTTGGCCTCAAATCTAGGAGGAGCTTAAAAATTCAATGTACACACAGATGACACTTTGAATAGATCAATGGCGTTGCAGAGCTTTTCGTTAAAAGATTCAGAAGGGGCCATTGTTCAGAATAGATTTTTGCAAAGATTAGTTCTATTTATTTGTAGGCACATGGAAAAGTAGGATGAATATATAGTGATTAGTATAGGTGAAGTTGTCATAAGGGAGATGTTTTTTTTAATATGTTGCTATCTTATTTTGTAAATTACTGAAAAAGTATATTTATTATGATATCCCCAAATAAGAATGTAGAAGAGTTATTATTATAAAATGTCCTTCCTACTGTAACTCACAAACCTGTTTTTATTACTTGCGCTTTACTTGCATTTTGTAATGCAATAAACATACAGGTCCTTGAAAGATATAGATGACTTTTTGAATACTTCAAAGTGACTATTTCATGCCTGTGTCCTTTTGTTCCTTTCATTGGCCGATCTGGGTCACTGCACATTCCTATTCTCACAATAAGCTTTAAAAATTGTCTATCTGGAATTTTTTTGAACCAGGTTTTGCTTAACCAGCTTTCTCCTACAAAGTCTTGTCTGATGTAGCCTACATTATGATAGAGTAGGTTTTTGACCTTTCCATTACTAATGCCAGACTGAAAATGTTGTAAAAGGAAGTAGCAATGGCAAAATGTATGGCAATATTTCCACATCAAATATAAAGTTGGAGCTAAAACTTATTCACATGAGGGCTTTTATTACATTAGTAGTAGAAATCCATGGATGTATTAACATTGAAACATAGAAAAATTGGTGCACGAGTAGGCCATTCGGCCCTTCGAACCAGCACCAACATTCAATATGATCATGGCTGATCATCTAAAATCAGTACCCCATGCCTAATTTTTCCCCATATCCTTTGATTCCCTTGATTATTTATTTTGTCTTCCAAATTTACAAAGAAGCCATTTTAGGCAGAGGTTATGGACAATGGTAAATAGCTCTCCAACCTTGGTTCCTGCTTATTACCTTTACATTAACAATTTACATCTGCAATTGTGTTATCTTATCCCTTATTTACTAAGATGCCATGGTCTCTGAGACATAATTGTAAAAATATATTATTCACGCTTTACTCTGTTATTAAATTTGATAACTAATTTTAAATTCTTGGAGGATTTTCTATTTCTCAATTTTTCAAAAGAAAATTAACTTTCTTCGAATAGAAACTTACCAGTTTGGCGACACAAGAGACTGAAGATGTTGGAATCTTGTGCATCTCTCTCCTGATGGAGATGCTGCCTGATCTTCTGAGTTCCTCTAGCTGTTTATTTTTCACCAGCTTGCGGATGGGAGAGGACAATGGTGCTGTTCAAGTTTCATGTAGCACAATAATACGATATGACTACAGATAGCTGACATGGAATCAAACTTAAGTTTAGTTTATTTAATTTATAGTTACAGTGCAGAAACAGGCCCTTCGGCCAAGAGTCCTCACCGACCAGCGATACCCGAACACACTAACGTCATCGTACACACACTATGGACAATTTGAAACTATACCAAGCCAATTAGCCTTCAAACCTGTACTTCTTTGGAGTGTGAGAGGAAACCGGAGATCCTGGCGAAAACCCATGCTGGTCATGGGGAGAACGTACAAATTCCGTACAGATAAGCATCAGTAGTCAGGATCGAACACGTGTCTCTGGCGCTGTAAGGCAGCAAATCTACTGCTGTGCCACTGTGCCACCCTAAATGTATCTGATGTGAAATCAAACCTATTTTAAATTTGCATTGCTTTTTAAGAAAACAAAAAGCACAATATCGTTATATATATATTAGCTTCAGATCCATGATGTAATATATTCTGTAATGTTATCTTTTCATTATGAAAAAGTTACAAATGTAAACTACTTATTTTATACATTGCAAAATGCTACAATTTTATATGCAGAGTTTGGCTGTTCTATTACTATGAATAACCATCTTATGAAAATGTGCCAATATTAATGGATCTGATAAATAATTTATATTCAATCACATTATTATGTCAATTAAAATAAGGGCAGATCACGTGTGACAGACAATTTGAAAGACTGCAAAAATTAAGCATATCGTCACATCTTTTGCTCTTGTATTTTATTTAATTCACATGTTTAATCAATAATGTGTTATTATCAACATTTTTTTTATGTGTCATTCCTAACTGTCACTGTATGTCATGTTGTCACTTGCGGGTGGAGCACCAAGGCAAATTCCTTGTATGTGAATACTTGGCCAATAAACCTATTCATTCATTCATTCATATCTGCGCTCAAATGATAGAAATAAGATGCTAAAGGTGATGAACAAAGTCAGACAACAAAAATAAGTATGGCTTCTTATTGTAAAGTATTTTTAAGAATAAACATTTTTGAACTGCTCCATGACTCTAAAGGGATTTAATAAACGAGTTGTAAATAGCGAAAATGTATACCAAGGACATCTAAATCTTTCCTTCTTTAAATGTGTCTTGTCCTGTCCTGTCAAAACCACAAAACATTGAAATATATTAAGAAGGATTTGATTATGCTATTGTTTCAAATACAAACAAATCCTTTTATGAAGTAATGATCCTGGTTCTTATGCAGGATTTCATGACAAATCAACATCAATTCTGTTCCAGTAATTTATCGCAGTATAACAGTAATCTGGCAGCATCTAGTTATCTGAATAATTGGGTTAAATCGTGCAAAATAAATTATCAAAATGGAAGAAAAGATCTGGTCAATGGCAATTTACTAATCTCTATGAAAAAAGAGCGTTACCCAGGATATAGACTTAATGTAGGAAGGAGAGAGCTAATCATTTAAATTAATTTTACCTTTTGGATAAATGGTTAATTTGAAGTTCTTGTCTGTAAGTTCCATTGTTTAAGTTCCACCTTACAACTGGCAGAATAATTACCTTTATTATATTTCGCCATTTAGAACGGAAATGAGGAAAAACGTTTTCACATAGAGGGTTGTGAATCTGTGGAATTCTCTACCTCAGAAGGCAGTGGAAGCCAATTGTCTGTATGCTTTCAAGAGAGTTGGATAGTGCTCTTCAAGATACCTGGGTATGGCACCTGGAAACCCCGGGATGACCTCCAGAGCCGACGGGCTGGATATCCCAGACGAAATGAAGCTGGAGCTGCTGATTCTGAGGGAACCCCCGTTCATTACGGAGCTGGAGCTGCCGTCTGTGAGGGAATTCCCGTTCCAGCGCTGGTCCGCAGAAACAACAGGCACAGGAAACACAGTACCTGGAAACAAAGGGGAAGCCTCCATTGTGTCCGGAAACGTGGCCGACGGGCAGGACTTCAGGTCAGACTGAAGCGCAGGGGACTTCGGCCCCCTCTCCCTACTATCCTACTGGCAAATGTACAGTCCCTTGAAAATAAAGTGGAGGACTTAAGGGCAAGGCTGCTTTATCAAAGGGGGCTGAGGGAATGCTCTGTGTTCTGTTTCACAGAGACATGGCTCACCCCCAGCTCCCCAGACTCAGCAGTCCAGCCTGAAGGGTTCTCCATCCACCGCATGGACCGTACACTGGCATCAGGGAAAGGGAGAGGAGGGGGTGTCTGCCTCATGGTCAACTCACGTGGTGCTCAGACGTAGTAGTCCTGTCCAACTCCTGCTCGCCACACTTCGAACATCTGGCGGTGAAGTGCCGTCCCTTCTACCTACCGAGGGAATTCACCTCCATCATACTGACCGCGGTCTACATCCCACCCCAGGCAGACGTTTGTCTGGCACTGGAGGAGCTGCACGCCGTGGTCAACAAACACCAGACGTCTTACCCCGAGGCATTTACCACCATTGCTGGGGACTTCAATAAGGCAAACCTAAAGAAGTCACTCCCCAACTTCCACCAACATGTCTCCTGCTGCACTAGAGGACCAAACACCCTCGACCACTGCTACACCACCATCAAGGATGCATACCACTCTATCCCTCGCCCTCACTTCGGTAAATCCGACCATACCGCGGTGCTGCTTCTTCCTGCCTACAGGCAGCAATTAAAGAGTGCACCCCCAGAGGTGAGGACAGTACAGAGCTGGTCGGCGGGGGCAGAAGAACAACTACAAGACTGTTTGGAGTCTGTAGACTGGGCTATGTTCAAGGACTCGGCAACAGACTTGAATGAATACGCCACAGTCGTTACAGACTTCATAAAGAAATGTGTGGAGGACTGCATCCCTATAAAAACCTTCCGAGTGTTTCCCAATCAGAAACCTTGGATGAACTGTGAGATCCGCACTCTTCTGAAGGCCAGACACCGGGCATTCATGTCTGATGACACAGTGGTCTATAAGAAGTCCAGATACGACCTCGGTAAGGCCATCAAAAAGGCCAAAAGGGAGTTCTGCTCCAAGCTGGAGGATGAGACAGATGTTCGGCAGCTGTGGCGGGGACTGAATGCAATCACCTCTTACAAGGCGAAACCAGGAGGCAGCTCGGATGTCGGCGATACATCACTCCCTGATGAGCTCAATGCATTTTACACACGCTTTGATAGGGAGAGCACCGATGTGCCTTTCCGAGTCCCTATTCGCTGTGATGGTATTTCAGTCTCAGTCACAGAGGCCGACGTCAGGAAATCCTTCAGGGGGGTGAACCCTCGAAAAGCGTCTGGACCTGATGGCATACCTGGTCATGTCCTAAAAACCTGTGTGGACCAACTGGCTGGAGTTTTTACGGACATTTTCAACCTGTCACTTCTGAGGTCTGAGGTTCCCACCTGCTTCAAGAGGGCATCAATAATACCGGTGCCCAAAAAGAGCAAGGTGACGTGCCTCAATGACTATCGACCTGTGGCACTAACGCCTGTGGTGATGAAGTGCTTCGAGAGGTTGATCATGGCGCAAATCAACTCCTACCTCAACAAAAACCTGGACCCACTGCAGTTCGCTTACCGCCACAACAGATCAACGGTGGACGCGATCTCACTGGCCCTCCACTCTGCTCTGGACCACTTGGACAACAAAAACTCATATGTCAGGCTGCTATTTATTGACTACAGCTCGGCATTTAACACAATCATCCCCTCCAAGCTGGTTACCAAACTCGCAGAACTGGGTCTTTGCACATCCCTCTGCAATTGGATCCTCGACTTCCTCACCCACAGACCACAGTCTGTTCGTATTGGTGGAAATGTGTCAGACTCGATAACAATCAGCACGGGAGCACCTCAGGGCTGCGTGCTCAGCCCCCTGCTGTACTCACTCTATACTCATGACTGCGTAGCCGGTCATAGCGCGAACTCCATCATCAAGTTCGCTGACGACACCACTATTGTGGGACGTATCACTGATGGGGATGAGTCCGAGTATAGGAGAGAGATCGAGCGACTGTCCATATGGTGCCAACACAACAACCTGGCCCTCAACACCAGCAAAACCAAGGAACTGATTGTGGACTTTGGAAGGAGTAGGATGGGGACCCACAGTCCTGTTTATATCAATGGGTCGATGGTTGAAAGGGTCAAGAGCTTCAAATTCCTGGGCGTGCACATCTGTGAAGATCTTTCCTGGTCCGAGAACACAGATGCAATTATTAAGAAAGCTCATCAGCGCCTCTACTTCCTGAGAAGATTACGGAGAGTTGGTCTGTCAAAGAGGACTCTCTCTAACTTCTACAGGGGTACAGTAGAGAGCTTGCTGACTGGTTGCATCGTGGCTTGGTTCGGCAACCTGAGCGCCCTGGAGAGGAAAAGACTCCAAAAAGTGGTAAACACTGCCCAGTCCATCATCGACTCTGACCTTCCTTCCATCGAGGGGATTTATCACAGTCGCTGCCTCAAAAAGGCTGGCAGCATCATCAAGGACCCACACCACCCTGGCCACACGCTCATCTCCCTACTACCTTCGGGTAGAAGGTACAGGAGCCTGAGGACTGCAACAACCCGGTTTAAGAATAGCTACTTCCCCACAGCCATCAGGCTATTAAACCTGGCTTGGAACTCTAATCATTAATATCCCTCCATCTGTTATTTGCACTTTATTAATTTATTAAGTCATGGGTGTATTTATGTATAGAATTGTAGTCAATGCCTTCTATGTTCTGTTGTGCTATGCAAAGAAAGATTTTCATTGTCCTGTCAGGGACACATGACAATAAACTCTTTTGACTTTGACTTTTGACTTTGAGATAGCAGAGTCAAAGGATATGGGGAAGAGGCAGGAACGGGGTACTGAGTGTGGATGATCAGCCATGATCACAGTGAATGGCGGTGCTAGCTCAAAGGGCCGCATGGCCTACTCCTGCACCTATTGTCTATTGTCTATTTTCCCCCTAACCAAGAAAATAAGATTGACCAGTGGGTGTGACCTTACCGTGCAACAACTGATTCTCCCATTTGTCTACCAGTAGGATTTTATTCAAAGTGGTTTGTGAAGCCTACAGGTAGTCTTGAAGATATGCTGAATGTTCTCGTGTCCTTTTCCTCCAATTTTATTATTTTTCTTTTCATCTATTTTTTTCTGTGTCCAAACTCCTGATCCTTTTGTAGCGTAATTCTCTCTTCGGTTAGAAAATCAAAGTGCCAAATGTTTAATCTTCACATAGTTTTGAACAGAGTTGGCATTTAACTCTCGGAAATGAAAGCTGAAATTATGCTGACAGTTCAAATGCATGGAATTGAAGTGTTGCAATGAATAGACTCAGCTGCCTTCTCCAAAAGACGCATGTTGATTGAATTGTTTCCAGAAGGTGACACTGCTCCAATTGTTTTACAGGTTATGCAAACTGAAACCAAAAAGCGAGGGAGGATTCCACTTGTATTTAATTCAATTTTGCAATGCTCAGCCAATGGCACCTAGGAATAGACTGGGTGACAACCAAGAATAGTTTGGTGACTACTGGAGAGACAGTTGACGGCACGGAAAGACGGCACCCGGGAAAGGCTGGGTTAGCACCCCAGTCTGTGTCTTTCGTGAGAAAGACACCCAACAAAGCTACGGAAAGGCCTAATAAACTATCGTGGCCTAAACATCCATCAGGCGAGAATGAAATGCTTGGAGAAGGAGAAAGAGGAGCAGCACACAGGCCTTGAACCTGGTGAGACACAGGAGGAGCTCGGCCGGGAGTCACCCCACAGAGCCCAGTCCCTCCATGCACTAGAGTCTCCGAACCCCTGTAGAATAGTTATTAAGATGGCTGATCCGTGGGCGGTTGCTGCTGGGATGCAAGTCGGGGCCTGATCAACCCCGGCTGGGTCGCTTGGGTGAGGGTGTCTGATGTTTTGAGACCCGAAACACCCGATGACCCCAGGTCACATCACTGAGGATGCGTCCCAGCTCATCTAGAAGATGTATATATTTTTCACATTTGAAATGATTTTCTATTACTTAAGCCTTAAAAGTAAATGCATGCTAAATTACCGGCTAATTACCTGCAAGGTTTTTTTGAAAATTTAATTCAAGAGATAAAAATGACCTGGAGTATAGGGTAGTTTTAGATTTTAGTATTTTAGATTTAGTTTTGGAGATACAGTGTGTAATCAGGTCTTTTGGCCCACCTAGTCCGCACCGACCAACAATTCCAGCACACTAATGCTATCCTACACACACTAGGGGCAATTTACAATTATACCAAGCCAAGTAACCTACAAACCTGCATATCTTTGGAGTGTGGGGGAAAACCGGAGATCCCGTAGAAACCCACACAGGTCAATGGGAGAACGTACAAACTCCAGACAGATAAGCATGTGTCGTCAGGATCAAACCCAGTCTCTGGCGCTGTAATGTAGCAACTCTACCTCTATTTTGTTGCAGAACCTCATACCTCTATTTTACTCACGTTTAGAGAAACAGCTTGGAAACTGACCCTTCGGCCCACTGACTTCACTCTGGAATAAAACTGGGTGGAAAAAAAGGTTTTTTTCGCCCAAAGAAGACCTTTTTTTCACCCAGTTTTATTCCACCAGGGAGATCTTACCTTCCACTACCTGCAACCTCCGGCAACCACCTTCAACTAGCATCGCAACCGGCTTCGACTAAAAAATGACCGATTTTTAAAACGGCAACCTATTTTTAGTCGCGGCCAGTTTTGAGCTTTTTGGAACAATCGGCGGAACATAGAAGAAGTGGAAACCACTTTCGACCATTAGGGAGATTGACAAAAACCTCTGGGAACCGCACGGAAACCTTGGGTGGGGCGCAAAGTCTCCAGAGGTTTCCGGTCAGGTTTCCTAAGTGGGACAGGGGCATCACTAACTTCCTAGAAGGCTGTAACATGACTTTTTGATTCTTATACTCAATGTCCTAGCTGATTAAAGGGAAGTATACCATTCACCTTCTTTACCACTCTACCTACTTTAATTACAACTATCAGCTATGAAATATGAAGCTATGAACTTAAACCCCAACATCTCCTATTAACTGTCCTGTCATTAATTGTATACTTTCCTCTTCCATTTGACCTCCCAAAGTGGAATACCATACACTTGCCCAAATTAAATTCCAGTTATTCACCCATATCTGTAAATGATCCATATCCTGCTGTATCCTATGATAGCTTTCTTCATTCTTCACTGCTCTCCACCACCAATTTTGGTGTCAACTGCAAATATATCTACATTATATGGTGTCAACTGCAAATATATCTACATGCCATCTACATTTTTGTCCAAGTCATTTGTATATACAACACAAATAACAGAGGTTCGAGCACTCATTCCTATGGAACATCACTGGTCACAAACCTACAGTCAAAATGAAGACCCCTACACTCTGTCTCCTATGGGTAAGTTAGTTCTGAACTCAAACAACCGAGTCAGCATGGATCCCATGCATATTAATCTTATGGATAAGCCTACCATGAGTTTTTTTTATCTCTGAATACTTAATTAAAAAATTAAGGAAAAGATCAACTTCAACTGAACTCACAACAAAACCACAATGTGAGACATTCTTAGTCAGGTAGTTTATGAATCAACATTGCAACAATTGTAGGAATTTTTTTTACATTAATAAGAAAACATGAAGATTATATTTGGACCATATTTATGGCAATTCAAAATTTCTGGCAAACTTTACAAATGGTACTTAGATGGCTATGCTCGTGAAGTATAAACAGTGCTTAAGGTAACTGTCAGTGACAAATCCAATTAACATCCTGTCTCAGTGCATTTTTCTGTGAAGTTATTCAGCACATAGAAAAATCAAAACATAGAAAACAGGTGCAGGAGTAGGCCATTCGGCCCTTCGAGCCAGCACTGCCATTCAATATTATCATGGCTGATCATCCAAAATCAGTACCCCATTCCTGCCCTTTCCCCATATTCTTTGATTCCATTAGCCCTAATAGCTATATCTAACTCTCTCTTGAATGCATCCAGTGAATTGGCCTCCACTGCCTTCTGTGGCAGATAATTCCACAGATTCACAACTCTCTGGGTGAAAATGTTTCATCTCAGTCCTAAATGGCCTACCCCTTATTCTTGAACTGTAACCCCTGATAGCTGATATCACTGTGTGAGCACTGATAGCTGAGCAGTGTAAATGACAATCAACCTTGGCTCATGGATGTGGCAGGATGTGGAAAACGTTGAGCAAAGGAGTACCTGTTCACCCTTAAATCACCAATGGGATCATGGAAACTGCAGTTTCCTCTGCCACTCTAACAAATAGCTTGGTGTGCGTTCTGTTTAGTTTAGTTTAGCGTCATGTGTACCGAGGTACAGTGAAAAGCTTTCTGTGCAAGCATTAATGTTGAAAATAAATATGAATCCACAAACCTACTTCATTGACAAGGTGGTGGTAGGGAGGGATCCAGGACATGCATATCGCTGAAGATCTGTCCTGGGCCCAGAACATTGATGCAATCACAAAGAAAGCTCATTAATGCTTGTTCTTCCTTGGAAGATTGAGGAGAATAGTAAGATTAAATGAGAACTTACCAATTTGAAGTTTGATCTTTATTTTATGAGGAGTTATGATGAGCGATTACGTGAAGAACCCCGCCAGTCGGCATGCGCGTCAATCTTCAAAGCAGCGGTGTGAAATCACAGAAAACAACACTCGAAGCATTATAGTAAGATTATAACTCTAGAACTACCAGATGAGCTTCATGATAATGAGGGTTAGGAGTGGTGGGCACGTATTCGCTCATCGTAGCTCCTCATAAAATAAAGATCAAACTTCAAACTGGTAAGTTCTCATTTAATCTTACTCTTTTACTTCAAAGTCACGTGAGTGATTCCGTGAAGACTTTAAAGGTCTGTGATTTCACGCCGATCCAAATCCAGGCGTATCACACTGCAAGCAGTTGACTCAGGAGGAGTGAATTAGTAACAACATTGATTCATGATACTGATTTTACTTCGGAGTCACGTGAGTGACTACGTGAAGAAACCCCGCCAGGCGCATGCGCGTCACTACGTCGACGCATGTCGCAAGGAACGGGCTAGAGAGTGCAGCTCCAGCAGCGGTGAGTAGAAACCTTGCAGATAAGTGGTTTAAACTACTTTCCAGTGGGTATTTAAGCTGCATAACGCTGGCTTGCGAGTCAGGAGAAGCTTGTGGTATGGAGAGCGGTGCGAGGAAATTGGCTCGTAGCAAGCGTGGGTTGCACAGCGATGCGTGTTAAGATAAGTGCGGTGCCGGTTCCGATACCGGTGGCCGTTATTCCCGTTGTTAACGAGCCTCCAGCTGCTCCAGTGTTGCAGGGCACTGAGGCCACAACTATAGGCAGAAAAAGTAAGAGAAAGTCTGTCAGGCCCGTTTTGACTGACGGGTCTGATGAAGATGATCCGGACAGGAAAACAATGTGGGGGAGAATGGAACTAATGGAGAGAATGCTCCAAACTTTGATCAACCAAGGGTCCAAAGACCCAGAAAATTCCCAGGCAGCCTCCGTAGGAGTTCCATACAATGAATATGGTGCCTATACAGAATTGGAATCTGATTCTCCCATGCCTTGTTTAGGTCTGGACGAGGTCTCCTTAGAGCAAGACTCCGGAGTACCAGGGCAGGAGCAGACTGACCCTGAAGCTGGTGTCCCTACTCATGTGTACACACCAGAGCACAAGAGCCACACTCCAGGTGTACCGATGTAGCGCAAAGTTTTGCTATACCGGAAGGGACTAGTGAGGCCATGGAAGAGAACCTGGCTGCCAACATTAACTACTTGGTTTCTCACTAGCTCCAAGACATTGTTATGCCTGAAACAGCGGAGTTATATAAAAAACCTGTCAATTGTGCCTCGTTCAGGGTGCCAACAGTGAATTCTGCAATTTGGGCACCCATGAGTGCAACAATGCGAGGGCAGGAAATGAGTGTCCAGCGTGTCCTCAAGCTAATATCAGCTGGCATCACTGCTTTTGGAAAAGAGATACAAAGGTCGACTATGTCCAAGACACAGAGGACATGCTGGCGTTATTTTGCAATGCTTATTTTGAATTAGATTGCTTGAGAAAAATCGCCATTCGGCCAACATTGCACCCTAAATTTGCAGGATAGTGCAGGGCAAGCAATACTCAGGCACCAGATCACTTATTTGGTGAAAACCTACCAAAACAAATCAAAGACATTGATGAAGAGGTGAAAACGATTGGCCTCATAAAACCTTTTATCCCTGCTCAGAGAAAACAAGCAGGCTGGCTGCGAAGGGGGTTTGATTCCGGGGCAGGGATGAGCAGAGGCAGGGCAATGGGTAGAAAGTACTATTACCCACTTCAGCCGAACATCAACCCTTATATTGGGAGAAGGAGACCTTCTCAGTCATTTACTGAGGTACAGAAACTTAATTCCATCACAGATAAAACTTCTGGGGAACAACCTCCGGTTGGGGGTAGATTACAATTGTTTTATGATGAATGGTGCTGTATAACATCTGAACAGTTTATACTAGTTACTGTGTCAGGTTCTACAATAGAATTTATGGCAGGAGTTGATCCATCTGTAAAGAATAAGCCTAATAGAGTCTTGGTGTTTGCTGCACCAGAAACTTGTCAGGTAAAAGAAGAAATTAAACATTTATTCCAGAAAGGGGTAATTGAAAGAACGGTGAATCATCCGCAACAATTTGTGTCCAATATATTCCCCAGACCAAAGAAAGATGGGGGTTGTAGAGTCATTCTGGATCTCACAAATTTGAATTTGTATGTCCAGTATAGGCATTTAAAAATGGACACCTTCAACACTGCAAAGCAGTTATTGTCACAACGCTGTTATTTGGCTACTATAGAACTCAAAGATGCTTATTATTCAGTGCCAATTAATCATCATTATCTCAGGTACTTGAAGTTTAATTGGATGGGTCAGCTGTGGCAATTTAAAGCATTACCTAATGGGTTAACTACAGCTCCCAGGCTGTTCACAAAACTATTGAAACCAGCACTGGCGTTACTGAGGGCTCAAAATCACATTGTAATGGCTTATCTAGATTATATTTTAATTGTAAGTGCCACTCAGGAGACAGCTGAAGAATCTGTTTCAGCAACCACAAGCCTGTTTGAAAGGCTAGGGTTTCTGATCCATCCACAAAATCTAAGTTACAGCCATCCCAAACAATTGTTTATTTGGGGTTTGTCATTAATTCAGTTGATATGTCAGTAACTTTGCCAACAGATAAGGTTGGGGATATTACAAATGCCTGTACTTGTCTTGCTGAGAAACCTTATCCCTCCACCGAGAAGTAGCTAGGGTTATTGGTAAAATGGTAGCAGCGTTTCCTGCTGTGGAGTTTGGACCTCTGCACTATCAAAGTCTGCGAAGAGCCAGAGAACAAGCACTAAAAAAGTGTGCAGGTCATTTTGATAGGTCCATGCAGTTACCAACTAAAGCTTTAGCTGAATTGCAATGGTGGATTCTCAATGTTGCACAAGCTACCAGAAAATATTTTGGTTCAGCAACCTTCAGTGGTATTACAAACTGATGTGAGCGCTCTCGGATGGGGAGCTATGGACAGCGACACCAGCTGTGTGGTAGATGGACTGTCAAAGGGGATTTAATTCTCCAAACACACGGTATCAATTATTTGGAGTAATTGGGGGTATTTTATGGATTGAAAGCTGATTGTTCTGCAATGAATGATTTACATGTTCAATTACAGGTAGACAATACCATAGCTGTGGCATATGTCAATCACATGGGAGGAGTAAGATCAGTATCATGTGATAATCTGGCCAACCAACAGATCACTAAAGTTCAATAACAATACAGAATGGATGTTTAATCCAGAAGTTTTTAAAAAGATTGTCAGTTGGTATGGGTTACCAGATATTGATCTGTTTGCGTCCAGATTAAATCACCAGTTGCCTAAATATGTCTCATGGGAGCCAGACCCAGGAGCTGTAGTGGTGGATGCATTCTCGCTACATTGGGGAAGTATATTCTTCTATGCTTTTCCCCCATTCTGCCTGATTAGGCAATGTCTCACCAAAATAGAGCAAGACTCCGCCGCAGGCGTTTTGGTGGTTCCAAACTGGCCTACACAGCCCATTGGTGCTCAGAATGATGGTTCCCATTGGTGCTCAGAATGATGACTCAGCCATTCATGACGATCCCCAGCTGCAGTAATTTGTTGGTACATCCAGTAACAGGAGAAAGTCATCCATTACATGATCGTATTAATTTGTTAATCTGCAGGTTCTGACCAGACCATTACAAGGGCTTGGACTGTCGGATAGGACCATGGATGTCATAACTGCAGCTTGGAGAGATAACACTAAGAAACAATATATATCTCATATAAAGAAATGGGAAATGTTTTGTATACTGTCATATAGATCTTATCATACTGCAAACATATTGGATGTATTGGAGTTCCTTGCTATGTTGCATTTTGATCAGCGCCTGAGTTATAGTGCCATTAATAGTGCTTGGAGTGCTTTGTCCTTCTATTTAGGACAAATTTCAGAATGACAATCTATCGGGTCTCATCCGTTAATATCCCGATATATGAGAGGAATTTTTAATATAAATCCTCCCAAACCCAGATAAACAGAGATCTGGGATGTCAGTGCAGTTCTCACATTGCTTCGGCAGTGGGCTCCAATTACGTCACAGTCTTTTCAGAAGTTAACATTTAAAGTGGTTATGCTCATGGCATTATCATCAGCACAACGAATACAAACATTGCAAATGTTGCGGTTAGATTGCATGCATTGTCTTTTTATGTTTATGATCTAATCAAGCAAAGCAGACCAGGAAAGGCTGGAACCAAGGTAATCTTTAAAGCATACCCTATGGACCAAACATTGTG
Organism: Raja brachyura; assembly: GCA_963514005.1. The sequence goes on along the minus strand of OY740785.1, from coordinate 42,611,877 downwards.
TGTGGTTAAGTATCTGAGTCAATATATTGAAGTAACTAAGAGTCTCCGAGGTTGTGAGACAGCAATGCTCATTACCCACAAAAAAACATATAAAAAATTGACAGTACAAATTATTTCTAGATGGTTAAACCAGGTTCTGGATTTAGCTGGAGTGGAGTGTATTCTAGAGGCCACAGGATGGTCTAAAGAAGAAACTTTTTCTAAATTTTATGATAAACCTGTTGTCACAGGTTTGGACATGCTGTGTTCCGTTTAATTTGTTTGATTTGTTTCATATCATTTTTTTATATCATGTAATTTCCCCCTGGCATAGAGGGGTTATTACTTTCCTTTGTTATTATTATTATTATTATTATTATTAAAAAAGTTATTGAATAATTTGAAGCAATGTTCAATATATTATTTATTCTACTGTGTCAACTGAAGCAGTGTATCGTATCGAGTGAATCCACGGCATGAAAATCAAAGAGTTTTGAAATCTTCACGTAGTCACTCATGTGGCTCCGATGTAAAATAGTAAGATTAAACGAGAACTTACCTGTTCGAAGTTTGATCCTTATTTTATGAGGAGTTACGATGAGGGATTACTTGCCCTCCGCTCCTGGCCCTAATCCAAAGGATCATCTGGTAGTTCTAGTCTTCTGTAAGCCTTACTATCTTACTTCGGCTATCGGTTTCTGTGTTTTTCACGCTGCTGCTTTGAAGTATGACGCGCATGCACCTGGCGGGGCTTCTTCACGTAATCCCTCATCACAACTCCTCATAAAATAAGGATCAAACTTCGAACTGGTAAGTTCTCGTTTAATCTTACTATTAACATGTTAATGTTTTAATTCACAACTAACAAAAAATATATACAATAGCAACTCTGCTCTCCCAGGGAGAAGCTATGAAACAAAATTCAACACAGAGTGGGCGAACACCCCGGATTCAACAAGCAGCTTGTTTTGAACCTCTGAAAAGTCAATTAATTTGACCATCCTGCGGCTGCGAGGATGTGGTCTAGAGGGACGTCCATTGCCCTCGCCGCTGACGTCGATGCTGCCCTGGTGGAGTGAGATTTAAAGTTTTGAGTATTAACTCCTGCATATCCCAGGACTTGCTTCAGCCATCGTTAGATGGTCCGAGATGACACTTGCTTATTCAGATTCAGATTCAGATTCAGATTCAATTTTAATTGTCATTGTCAGTGTACAGTACAGAGACAACGAAATGCATTTAGCATCTCCCTGGTAGAGCGACACAGCAAATGATTTGAATAAATAACAATAAGTGTCCGGGGGGGGGTGATTGGCAGTCACCGAGGTACGTTGTTGAGTAGTGTGACAGCCGCCGGAAAGAAGCTGTTCCTGGATCTGCTGGTTAGGCAACGGAGAGACCTGTAGCGCCTCCCGGATGGTAGGAGGGTAAACAGTCCATGGTTGGGGTGATAGAGGTCCTTGGCGATGCTGAGCGCCCTCCGCAGACAACGCTTGCTTTGGACAGACTCAATGGAGGGGAGCGAGGAACCGGTGATGCGTTGGGCAATTTTCACCACCCTCTGCAATGCCTTCCGGTCAGAGACAGAGCAGTTGCCATACCAAACTGTGATGCAGTTGGTAAGGATGCTCTCGATGGTGCAGCGGTAGAAGTTCACCAGGATCTGAGGAGACAGATGGACCTTCTTCAGTCTCCTCAGGAAGAAGAGACGCTGGTGAGCCTTCTTGATCAGAGTTGAGGTATTGTGGGTCCAAGAGAGGTCGTCGGAGAGGTTGACTCCCAGGAACCTGAAGCTAGAAACACGTTCCACCTCCGTACCGTTAATGTGGATGGGGGTGTGCGTGCCGCCCCTGGACTTCCTGAAGTCTACAATGAGCTCCTTGGTCTTCTTGGAGTTAAGGGTCAGGTTGTTGTCAGCGCACCATGCTGCTAAGTGCTGGACCTCCTCCCTGTAGGCCGACTCATCGTTGTTGCTGATGAGGCCAATCACCGTTGTATCATCTGCATACTTGATGATGGTGTTAGTACCATGTACAGGTGTGCAGTCATAGGTGAAGAGGGAGTAGAGGAGGGGGCTCAGCACACAGCCCTGTGGAACGCCGGTGTTCAGGGTGAGGGTTGAAGAGGTGTGCTTGTCTAACCTAACAGACTGGGGTCTGTTGGTTAGAAAGTCCAGTATCCAGTTGCAGAGGGAAGGAGCGATGCACAGATTACCGAGTTTGGCGATCAATTTTGATGGTATAATGGTGTTGAATGCTGAGCTGTAATCGATGAACAGCATTCTTACGTAAGTGTCTCTGTTGTCGAGGTGGGAGAGGGCGGAGTGAAGTGCCGTTGAGATGGCATCCTCCGTACTCCTGTTCTTGTGGTAGGCAAACTGATAGGGATCCAGTGTGGGGGGTAGGCAGCTTTTGAGGTGTGCCAGGACTAGCCTCTCGAAGCACTTGGTGATGATGGGGGTAAGTGCAACTGGGCGGAAGTCGTTGAGGCTTGCCGCAGTGGAGTGTTTTGGCACTGGCACGTGGCTTTTTGTGGCTTTTATGTGGCTTTTTGTGGCTTGTGATTCACGCCTGTGTGTAGTGGAGCATTTGAAGCATTATATTGAGTTACAAAGGGCCTCAGAGGGTCCGAGGTAGCACTACTTAAGAGCTATCTCGGACCCTCTGAGGCTCTTCGTAACTCAATATAATGCTTCAAATGCTCCACTACACACAGGCGTGAATCTGCGGAAATTACAAGCTGACAATACAAGCTTGAATCCTGACACCCCTGGTCTGCTCTGTTTGAGTAAGTCATAGACGTGAAAAGTAATGTCATTTTGTGATGACACCATCCTGTCCAGATGCAGTTTGTGGAGAGTCTGAACCCTTTGTGCTGATGTAAGTGCCATGAGCATGACCAATTTGAGGGTGATTTTTAATAAGGACAATGATGTGGCTGCTCCCCATTGACGGAGCACCGTGAGTACCATGCTCACATCCCAGATTTGAGAGTACCTGGGCCTAGGAGGATTGGAATTAAACACACCCTTCATGAATCTTGATATTAACGGGTGGGACCCTAAAGGATGGAGATCTGACCCTCGGCACAATACGCTGACAGGGCACTCCTGGCACTGTTGATGGCACTGTAACTCAGCCCTTCATTGGAGTGTAAGTGGGATAGGAATTCTAGCACATCTGGGATGGAGGCTGTGTGATAAGTGATGTTCCCATGCAAACAAAATTCCTCCCATTTCCTGATATGGGAGAGGTATTGCCTTTTTGTGCTATCCCTCCAGGATGATGTGATGGTATCCACAGTCTAATTGGACAGTCCCAGACCCAGGTACGGCCTTTTGAAAATCTGCAAATCAACAAATTTACATGATCATTCAATGGGTGTGGGTCCCCAGTCACAGGGTGCACCAATAAATTTACACGTTTTGGAACCAGCACATTAGGGTGCATGGTTATTTCCGAAATGAGCGGGAACCATGGCTGTGTAGGCCAGTCGGGCACTACCAGAGCCCCTGTGGTGTTCTGCTTGATCTTAGTCAGCACCGGCTGATGAGGCAGAAGGGTGGAAAAACATATAAAAACATTCCTCCCCAGTGCAGTGATAATGCATTTACTGCCACTGCCCCTGGGTCTGGTTCCCATGAAACGTACTTCGGTACCTGGTGATTAAGTCTGGATGCAAACAAATCGATATCTGGCATCCCATACCGAAGGACAATTTCACCAAATACTTCACGATTCAACATCCGCACGGTGTTGTCGTTGAATTTGCGTGACCTGGTGTCTGCCACCATATTGAATCTGCCTGGCAAGTAGACAGCTGAAATCCAAATATTATTTTTTATGCACCAGTGCCAAATGGTGTTAGCCAACCCATCACATTATTTCGACTTGATTCCACCCATATGATTGGCATATGCCACTGCCGTAGTGTTGTCAACCTGCAACTGAACGTGTAAGTGGTGCTTAGTGGTACAAGAATCTTTGAGCCCATAGCACGCTCCTAACAGTTGTAAATAATTAATTCCATGTGATTGGAGAATCTGTGCCTCATGCATATCCCATCGGCCTCCACAACTAGATCTGGTATCAGTAGCACCCCAACCTAGGGCACTGTTATCAGTCTGTAAAATAAGTGATGGTGTTTTTGTCAAAATTGTGCCATAACAATTTAATATGTTTCTAATCCACCACTGTATCTTTGCGATGGCTTGAGATGGTAAGTGCATGGGCCAATTGTAATGGTTTGCATGTATTCTCAGTGCCTGTATCTTTGCTCTCTGTAAATGCTGATAATGCAAAGGTTCATATTGGGCTGCTGGAAAGGCTGCTACCAATTTACCAATTAAGCTCGCAACCTGTTTAATTGAAGGTGATTTTCCCTTTAAGAGGTTGATACAGCCTTCAATTAAATCTACCCTCTAGCCCTGGGGCAGAGTTACAGAGATGTGATTGGAATCAACTGTGAAACACAGATAGTCAATTATGTTAACAGGCACCAATTTCGATTCAACTGGGTGGACAATGAAACCTAGCCTCTGCACCATGAGTTGAACAGCTGAGACTGATAATTCAGCTTCGTCAAAGGTGTTTCCAATGATTAGAATGTTTTCTAAATAGGCCATGATTATATGGCCTTGTGACCATAATAACCCAAGTACTGGTTTTAGCAATTTAGTAAATAGACGAGGGGCTGCAGTTAACCCATTAGGTAGAGCTCGAAATTGCCACAATTGTCCCATCCAGTTAAATTTCCAGCCTAACACCGATGGAGCTGGAAGCCTCCTCGGACCGACTGTGAGCCCCACCATGGGGCGTGGACTTAACATTGAAGCAGATCCCCTGCGGACTTTACCATCGAAAGCTTGCAGACTCGGAGAGACAACGCAGAAGTTCGACCAGCCCCGACCCGAGGTCTGATCGTCAGCACAGGGGAGCTGACATCCTTCCGATGAGGTAGCTTGATCGCCCTGATGCGAAGTGCCCAAATGCCGCTGGCTACAAGAGTCAAGATCATCCCGTCAATGGAAGGCTCAAGGCTCCCAACCGGGGGGAGAGCAAAGAAAGGAAGAGATTGAACTTTTTTTCGCCTTCCATCACAATGAGGAATATGGAGGAGTTGCTGTGGTGGATGTTTATGTTAAAATGTATTTTGTGTGTTCTGTTGCTATTTATTTGTATGACTGACTTGGCAAATGAAAGCGGTTGGTGGGGGTGCTGTGAGTCAGCTGCCCTGTCAGCAGCGTGTTCATTATTTCGCTTTTTTGTTTTCTTTAGTGTGTCCAAATGTTTATTTTAGTGTCTCTCGGTATGTCTTGTGTAGGGGGTGGTAAGGGGGGGAACCACTTTCGGTTGCCTCCTCGACGGAAAGGCGACTTTTTCCATGTCGCCTCTCTTGCGGCCTAACAGCATGAATTAAAGCGGCCTTTCATGGAGTTGGGCTTGGAGCTCAGCAGCGGGTGCAGCATGGACTTTTCCGCTGCGGAGCGGGTGAACCCTTGCCTGGGTCACCAGAGAGGAGTGCTTCAATCACTGGCCTAGTGACTTTTGCATCATGGGGCTGTGGTCTGCGGAGCTTCCAGCCGCGAGCATGGCATGGACTTACCATCCGGAGTCTGGGATCCCTTGCCGGGAATCGCCAGGGAAGAGCTCCGACTGCCGGCCTGCGGCCTATAACATCCCGAAGCTGCGGTCTCCGGTAAAAAAGTGCCTATTTGGGCACTCGAAGCCGCGGAGTGTGTTCGACCGTCCCGAAGTTGGAGTTTGGATCATCACAACGAGAGGGCCTGTACATCGGGCTGTCCGTAGTGGCGGTTACAAAGGGTTCATGGCCCCAACCACGGGTGAACAAAGGAGGAGGACTGGCTGAACCTTGTGCCCTCCGCTACAGTGAAGAATGCTGTGGTGGATGTTTGTGTTAAATCTTATTGTGTATTGTGTGTTCTTTTTAAGTGTATAGCTGCTGGCAAATTCATTTTACTGCACCTTCGGGTGCATGTGACGAATAAAATTGACTTTGACTATGACTTTGACTTTGACTTCCTCGTAGGTTGAAAAACATACTTGGCTAATAAAGTATTATTGTGATTGATTGTAACTTTAGCAACAATTATCTTCTTGGGACTATATGGTTGCAATCCGGACTTCAGTGTTGTACTTTTATGGTTACCTGGTATTACTGTTATTATTATATAGTATTATTGATAATTATATGTTTAGATTAGTTGTATTGGAGACAGCGTGGAATCAGGCCTTTGCTGAACTGCTCGAATAATTCAGTAGGTCAAACAGTATCCACATTATACTGCATCTGCCAGGGCTGGATTTAGATGAAGAGAGGCCCTAAGCTGTTCCACTTGTGGGGGTGGGGGCTTGGGAGGGGCCTCATGACTAGAGGAAGATGGTCCACCAGATTGGCCACGCTCTGCTGCAAATCGGTGTCAATGAGATAAGGGGCTGGAAAGCTGCATTTATTTATTTATTGCTAGTGTCGAGTTATCGGCTTAAAACATTATTATTCTGAAATGGAGGGCAAGGAAAATTACTGAAGTGGTGTTTAGAGACTACACTGTTGTGACAGCATATGTAAGAAAGGCCTATGATAGTGTCAAAAATATTATACACCTTTCAGGGCTTTCAATGAAGTATTCACATATTATTTCTGCTTCAAATAAAGTCACAAACTAAACATATTCACCAATCAACACATGATGTATACCACAATGACATGCAGCAAAATTATAATGCAGTATCTCAACTCTTTTACACGTTGCAATGAATGCAATTTCTATTATTTCTTTCCACTTCCAAACAAAAATGTGGTTGGATTATTCAGCGTATGATCAACCTCGGTGAGACCAAGCACAGGCTTGGCGATCTCTTCGCACAACACCTCCACTCAGTTCGCAATAACCAACCTGATCTCCCGGTGGCTCAACACTTCAACTCCCCTTCCCATTCCAAATCTGACCTTTCTGTCCTGGGCCTCCTCCATGGCCAGAGTGATGTCCACTGCATATTGGAGGAGCAGCACCTCATATTTGCTTGGGTAATTTACACCCCAGCAGTATACACATTGGCTTCTATAATTTCAGGTAGTCCATGCTTTCTCCCTCCTTCCCCACCCATTCCCAGCTCTCCTACAGCCTACTGTCTCCGCCTCTTCCTTTCTTTTTCGTGTCCCCCCCGACATCAATCTGAAGAAGGCTCAACCCGAAATGTCGTCTAATCCTTTGCTCCATAGATGCTGCCTTACCCACTGATTTTCTCCAGCTTTTTTGTCTACTAATGGGATCCCACCACTGGCCATAGGTTCCATTTCCTGCCCTGTTGGCTTTCCACAGAGACCGCTCCCTCCATAACTCCCTGGTCAATTTGCCCCTTCCCATCCAAACCACACCCTCTCCTGGCACTTTCCCTTGCAACCGCAGGAAATGGTACCCTTTCGCTTTACCTCCACACTCGACTCCATTCAAGGACCCAAGCAGTCTTTCCAGGTGCGGCAGAGGTTCGCCAAACACCTCCGCTCGGTCCGCAATAACCAAACTGATCTCCCGGTGGCTCAGCATTTCAACTCCCCCTCCCATTTCTGTCCTGGGCCTATTCCATGGCCAGAGTGAGGCCCACCGTAAATTGAAGGAGCAGCACCTCATATTTTGTTTGGGCAGCTTACACCCTGGCGGTATGAACATTGACTTCTTCAATTTCAGGTAATCCCTGCTTTCTCCTCCCTTTCCCAGCTCTCCCTTAGCCCACTGTCTCCGCCTCTTCCTGTCTTCTTCCCGTCTTTCCCCCCCCCCCCCCCACCCTCACATCAGTCTGAAGAAGGGTCTCGACCCGAAACGTCGCCTATTTCCTTCACTCCATAGATGCTGCCTCACCCACTGAGCTTTTCCAGCATTTTTGTCTGCCCATTCACACAAGTTCTGTTACCCCAATTTTCTCGCCCACTCCCTACACATTAGGGGCAATTTTACAGAGACAAGTTAACCTACAAAGCCAATGCGTCTTTGGGATGTGGGAGGAAACCCACAAGCTTGCAGGGAGAATGTGCAAGTTCAACAAAAACAGTGCCCGAGGACAGGATCGAACACAGATCTCGGGCGTGTGAGGCAGCAAGTCTACCAGCTGTGCCACTATATTTTGTTTTCCAACACACAAAAAATTATACGTTGATAACTTTGGTTACTAAAAAAAAGAAACTATCCATTTTCAGTTTTAAATCTCCAAGTGACGCTATGTCCCGCTTTACAGCTACTGTATGTTTTAATTAAGTTCAAGACTATGGGGCAGTACATTGGCCATAAAGTTGCTGCCTAAAAGTGACAGAGACCCAGAATTGATCCTGAATATGGGTGCTGTCTGTATGGAGTTTGCTCCTTTTCCCTTTAATCGCATGGGTTTTCCCCGGGTGCTCTTGTTTCCTTCCACATTCCAAAGGTGTGCAGGAACCTATTTCAGACCCAACCCAAAACGTAATATTTTCCTTTTGTCCAGAGATTCTGTCTGACCTGCTGAGTTACTCCACCTTTACGTGTCTATAGACAAGAGACAATAGACAATATGTGCAGGAGTAGGCCATTTGGCCCTTTGCGCCAGCACCGCCATTCAATGTGATCATGGCTGATCATCCACGATCAGTACCCCGTTCCAGCCTTCTCCCCATATCCCCTGACTCCGCTATTTTTAAGAGCCCCATCTAGCTCTCTCTTGAAAGCATCCAGAGAACCGGCCTCCATCGCCCTCTGAGGCAGAGAATTCCACAGACACATCACTCTCTGTGAGAAAAAGTGTTTCCTCGTCTCTGTTCTAAATGGCTTACTCCTTATTCTTAAACTGTGGCCCCTGGTTCTGGACTCCCCCAACATCGGGAACATGTTTCCTGCCTCTAGTGTGTCCAAGCCCTTAACAATCTTATATGTTTCAATGAGATCCCCTCTCATTCTTCTAAACTCCAGAGTGTACAAGACCAGCTGCTCCATTCTCTCAGCATATGACAGTCCCGCCATCCCGGGAATTAGCCTTGTAAACCTACGCTGCACTCCCTCAATAGCAAGAATGTCCTTCCTCAAATTAGGGGACGAAAACTGCACACAATACTCCAGGTGTGGTCTCACTAGGGCTCTGTACAACTGCAGAAGGACCTCTTTGTTCCTATATTCGATTCCTCTTGTTATAATGGCCAACGTGCCATTCACTTTCTTCACTGCCTGCTGAACCTGCATGCTTACTTTCATAGACTGATGTACAAGGACCCCCAGATCCCGTTGTACTTCCCCTTTTCCCAACTTGACGCCATTTAGATAGTAATCTGCCTTCCTGTTTTTGCAACCAAAGTGGATAACCTCACATTTTGTTTATCTTCTGTTTAAACCAGGTTTTGCAGTTCCTTCCTACACACACGATACTATAAGATAGAACTTTATTAATCCCATGAGGGAGATTGTGTGTGCATGTGTGTGGGTATATATATTATATACACACACACAGACACACACATACATATAGTTATATATTCATATATAAATATACACCGTTTTGTTTTCTCGTTTACAACAATGTTTTCAGAGTACTATGTTTACATATTCTGTTGTGCTGCTGCATGTAAGGATTTCATTGTTCTAACTAGGATGTGAGAGAATAAAACACTCTTGACTTACACTGCTAATGTGTGGCATAGAATTAGTGTACGGGTGATCGGTGGTCAGCGTGGACTCGGTGGGCCGAAGGGCCTGTTTCCACGCCGTATCTTTAAATTAAACTAATAACACTAAAACCAGAGGGAGTCTAAAGAATTGTCTCTACCCGAAACGTCACCCAATTTCTTCTATCCAGAGGTGCCGGCTACTCCATGGAGTTCCCCCGCACAATTAAAGCAAGGAATAGTTTTCACCCTACTATAGTTACCCAATGAGAAGCAACTAAACTTAAGGTACCTCTTTTTTCCCCCAAGAACCCTTTTTTGCTTAAGTCAAGAATCAAGAGAGTTTTATTGTCATGTGTCCCAGATAGGACAATGAAAATCTTGCTTGCTGCAGCACAACAGAATATGTAAACATAATACAGAATAGGAGATAAAGGTTCAGTGTGTTTATATACCATAGACCATATATATATATATATATATATATACACAATAAATATACAGATAAAATGCAATAGGCTGTTATTGTTCAGCCCTCCACCACCTCCAGTTTAAATTCCATTTAGAATATTTATGGAGGACCAGGAAACCAGAAGCAAGAGTTACTCCAGGGACTTACTCCAGATCCAGGGTCAGGGAGTGATTCTATGTTGGTTTTCAGCGGAGGCAGCGACCGAACAGCAATGGCGGCCAGATCTCCCACAATTCTAAGCGAGGGAGAAAGTGCCCAGCGCCGACCAGTTGCCGTGGCAGTGCGCATGTGCAGGAGTGCCGATGATGCGCTGGCCGTGGTTGTGCGCATGTGCAGGGGGAGGATGTGCAGGCCGTAGCAGTGCACATGTGCAAGCGAGCGGAGAGCGGAGACCCGGACACTGATACGGATGGCGGGCGGAGAAGGAGATTGACAGACAGACAGAGAGAGATAGAGAGGGGTCCCTTCCAGAGTTGAATGGCAGGTGTTGGCCGGAGGCCACCTAGGTTTCGAGGCCCTAGGCTTCAGCCTATGAAGCCTAATGGCAAATCTGGCTCTGCGAGACCCCCCCTAGATCTCAAGGCCCTAAGCTAAAGCTTGTCAAGCTTATATGTAAATTCGGCCCTGTGCATCTGCCATGCATCTGCCCACTCACCCAACCTATCCAAGTCACCCTGCAGCTTCATAGCATCCTCCCCGCAGCTCATACTGCCACCCAGCTTTGTGACATCTGCAAACTTGGAGATGTTACATTTCATTACTTTGTCTAAATAATTAATATATATTGTATATAACAGGGGTCCCTGCCTTGCGGCGCCCCACTAACCACTGACTGCCATTCTGAAAAGGGCCCGTTAATTCCTACTCTGTGCTTCCTATCTGCAAACCAGTTCGCTATCCATGCCAATACCCTATCCCCAATAGCATGTGCTTTAATTTTGCACACGTTTCGGTTGTGTAGGACCTTGTCAAATGCTTTTTTAATGTCCAGATACACCACATCCACTAGCTCTCTCTTATCCATTCTACTTGTTGCTTCCTCAAAACATTCCAAAAGATTAGTCAAACATGAATTCCCCTTCATAAATCCACGTTGACTTTGACCGGTTGTGTCAGTGCTTTCTAAATGCGCTGCTATTACATCTTTAATAATCGAATCAAGCATCTTCCCCACCACTAATGTCAGGCTAACTGGTCTATAATTCCCTGTTTTCTCTCCCCCTCCTTTCTTAAAAAAGTGGGGTTACATTAGCTCCCCCCCAGTCCTCGGGAACAGCTCCAGAGTTGATAGAACATTGGAAAATTATCGCCAATGCATCCTTTGAGTACTTTGAGGAGTAGGATACTAATTTAGGATGATCAGCCATGATCATATTGAATGATAGTGCTGGCTCGAAGGGCCAAATGGCCTACTCCTGCACCTAATTTTTATGTTTCTATGAGTGTTTCCAACATTTTCTCTTTTCATTTTAGGTGTCCAGTACCTGCAGATTTTGATTAAATAAATGCAGCATGTAAATTTGTAAATTAACGTAATCAGTCTGTAACTAACTTCATCTTTCACTTATCAAACGTGGGAGTATAAGTTAACATTGTTGGAGTCCTCAACACTGGTTTTGTTGTTGCTATGAATGGAAATATGTCAAGTTTGACCCAATCTAAAGTGTTTTACAAAGCATTCAAATACTTTGCTGAAAATATAGATCTAATTGACTATTATTAAATTTACCAACATGTAAGTGGTAATCAGTGTATTATAATTAAGCTACTACACTGTAGAAGATGATCAATTCCACACTTAATGTGTTTCAAGTCTTAGGCCAACAACATAAGATTGCATTGGGTATGTAACATATAAACAACCATTTTGCCCAGCCAGTTTATGTCAATATTTATACTCCACATGCAGAACCTCATAAGAGAGAGGTGCAGGACTGGAAATTTGGCTCCTCACATCTACCCTGTTATTCAGTAAGATCATGCTGATCTTTCACCTCAACATAATTTTACTGTATTCTCTCCATATCCCTCACTTCCCCCTTAATAGCCATGTCTAGCAGTCTGTCTTAAATATATTTAGTGACTTAAGGGCCTGTCCCATGAGCATGCGACTCCATGCAGCAAGGGCGACCTAACGTGGTCGTTTGAGCAGTACGGCCTCGCGGGGCCGGTCCCACTTCGATTGCCAGAGCAATATGGAGTTGTGCGGAGCTCCAAAAAACTGACCGTTCAAAAATTCCGCGCGGAAACGGCTTGTTGGCCCACGGCTGCCTCGACGCCATACGCACCGCCTCAACGTCGTAAGCAGCGTCTTGACGCCGCATGTCACGCGCGAACTTCCTGCGGACTTCGCTCGAACTTCACGTCACTCACTCGACCTCCGCGCAGCACCAGCTTCCAGTTTGGTCGCGCTCGCCGAATGCAGGCGCATGCTGGTGGGACAGGCCCTTGAACCTCCACAACCCTCCAGAGCAGAACATTTCAGATTCACCTTCCGCATGCAAAATTTCCTACTCATCTCCTGAACAGCTGACCTTTATTTTGAGACTCCTGAACAGCTGACCTTTATATACAATCATGGAAAATATAAATTCTGTATCTGCCCTATCAACTTTATCTTGGGCCTATATCCCTCTAAACCTTTCCCATCCATTTACCTGTCCAAAAGCTTTTTAAATGTTGTTAGAGTCCCTGCCTCAACTACACCATCTGGCAGCTCATTCCATATAGCCACCACCCTCTGTGAGAATGGTGTCCCTGCTGCTTGCCTTTCTGACTGCTCGCTGACCTTGCATGTTTAATAACAGGTGATTTCTTTACAAGGCCATGCTGCTACCTCTGAACACAAATATCTTTAAATTTCCTATCATTAAAGATACTTTGCCATTTCAATTTTTTTACCGAAGTATTCTTACTTAATATACTCCATCTTATATGTCCTTACCTAGTTACGCAGTATGTCTTTATCCCCTGAAGTCTTTCTGCAACGGGCATTGCCTCCCAGCTATCATCATAAAAACGTAGAACAGTACAAGTACAGAGATAGGAAAGATTTAGAGGGATATTGGCCAAATGTGAGGAAATGGGAGTAGCTTAGCACACTATGGTGGCATAGCGGATTGCTGAGTTGCTGCCTTATAGCACCAAAGACCCTGGTTCGATCCTGACTGTGGGTGCTTGTCGGTACGGAGTTTGTACATTCTCCCTATGAACTGCATGGGTTTTCTCCGGGATTTCCTGTTTCTACCCACACTTCAAAGACATACACGTTTGTAGGTTAATTGGCTTAGTATAATTGTAAATTGTCCCTAGTGTGTGTAGGATAGTGTTAGTGTGTGGGGACCATTGGTCAGCGCTGATTCAGTGGGCCGAAAGGCCTGTTTCCACGCTCTGTTTCTCAACTAAACTAAACTAAACTTGGATGGGGCATTATGGTTGGCATGGACAGGTTGGGCCAAAGGGTCTGTTTCCCTGCTGTCTGACTCTAGTATGGCAGAGGAATGGGCCTTTCAGCCCACTATGTCCGTGCTGATCAATATGCCAGGTTATACTAATTTTCTCTGCCTGCACGTGATCCATGTTTCGTCATTCCCTGTCTTTCCATCAGTAAACATATTATACCTGGTCCCTTCAATTAAATCCAGTACCAATCCCTGCAGTATCCAGCAAAGCAGTATGAGTGCGGGTACATTGATTATACTCAGAACTGTTTCATTAAATACGTTGCATCCACTACAGCAGAATCTTACTTCACACATTCAATAGTCATTCTCTGTTCCTTGAAAACTCCATGGCTTTTCCTTGGAGGCCATGGTGCAGTCTCCGATTCTCCTGCTGGGTTCTGTTTACCATTGGTCATGTATTCTCTTTTGCTGTTGACATACTTTTTAATGCTCTTTCTCTTTGATCTTATATCTGAACTAACAAGATGCTACCCCAGGTAATTTGAAAAGCACATTCTATGCTTTTTTTCAAATTAACCCCTTTTCTTCTTTTTGATATTCAACTAATCGTTATCATTCTTGTTTCCTCTCTCGCAGACTGAGCTACTGTTGAATGTAATCCTTATACTTACTCTGTGGAAATCTGCTCCAAATGTGGTTTGCTTCTATACATGGGCTTCAGAGTATTTCAACCCTTCCTTGATCAGTGCTCTGAACCTAATTTACTTGTTTCAAATGCCATACCATGCTAACGTGTTGCTGGTTTTTGGTCTCCTAATTTGAGGAAGGACATTCTTGCTATTGAGAGGGTGCAGCGTCGGTTCACAAGGATAATTCCCAGGATGGCGGGATTGTCATATGCTGAGAAAATGGAGCGGCTGTGCTTGTGCACTCTGGAATTTAGAAGGGTGAGAGGGGATGTTATTGAAACTTATAAGATTATTAAGGGTTTGGACACGCTAGAGGCAGGAAACATGTTCCCGATGTTGGGGAGTCCAGAACCAGGGGCCACAGTTTTAGAATAAGGGGTAAGCCATTTAGAACGAGGAAACATTTTTTCACACAGGGAGGAGTCTGTGGAATTCTCTGCCTCAGAGGGCGGTGGAGGCTGGTTCTCTGGGTACTTTCAAGAGAGAGCTAGATAGGGCTCTTGAAGATAGCAGAGTCAGGGGATATGGGGAGAAGGCAGGATCGGGGTACTGATTGTGGATGATCAGCCATGATCACATTGAATGGCGGTGCTGGCTCGAAGGGCCGAATGGGCTACTCCTGCACCTATTGTCTATTGTCTATTGGTAGGAATAATGTACTTGTTCTATTCAACATAACATTATAGTCTATATTACTGCCCTGACCTTTACAGTCTACAAATTTTATGCACCATTTTTTTCTCAGCTGTTCTTTGCAATTAACGTTACATCATTTTAACACAAAGGTAATGCGTGTTGTTTTTGCTCTATCTATCTACATACTGTAGAACTGTTCCATTAGACTATGAATATTAAGACACTAAGATACATCAGAAACACTTTAAAACATTTCACTATTTGTTTAAGCTACCTCCTACTTGTATATTATGCAGAATCCTGTGAGGTCTTATCTTGTTTAATGACCAGGGTGGGCTATCTGGAAGTCTCAATATAGCACATCCAGTGAATCCTCCTTATCTATTGTACTAGTTAAAACCTTAAAAAAATAACCAATTTGTCAGACATGACAGCCCTTTCATAAATCCACGTTGAAAGTTTATCTTGGTATAATTTCCGCAATTACAGATCCAAACATTTTCTTACAACCATGTCTGCAGTGCCCTGTTGTCTCCCATTCCTTCTTAGATGGAGGGGTTACTTTGCTATCTGTTCAACTATGGGAACAAGTTCTGGAATCTCTGGATGGAGGAAGCCAAACTATGCATCCACTATATCGATGGCTATCTCAAATAAAACTTTACTATAGAAATCATTAAATATTTGGGAATATGCTGGCTTTCATGCCATTAGTTATGCTGAAGATAGATGCAGAATACTGGAGTAACTCAGCGGATCAGGCAGCATCTCTGGAGAAAAGGAATAGATGATGTTTTGCGTCAACCCTTTATCAGATGGGTTATTTGTGCCATAATAACCGATTCGTTATGCTGACTTCCTTTCTCTCATCCTCCCTCTCATAGGTCTATCATCTTCTAGGATTCCAAGTATTCTCAAAATGTTCCTGTGGTTCTGAATAGTAATTGTGATCCCACTATTTAAAAAGGAGGAAAGAGGGAAAGAAATCAAGGTGCCACTGACGTGTTAGATTAACAGTAGCGGTGAAGTGAATAGTGGAATAATGATAGAAGTAGTAGCTGAACATCTTGAAAATAATAGGATTGAGTAGAGTCACCACTACACTAAAGGTAAATTGTGTTTGATTAATCTACTTGTGTTCTGAGGTTTTGTTACTACAGAATAAAAAGGTGAACAGTAGTTGTTGTAGATTTATTTTTTTGAAATGCTTTCAATAAAGTCCCACATAAAATGTTTGTCATCAGGTTTAGAGCACATAGAATTGAAAATAGTGTATTGGCATGGATTGAGAATTGGGTTTTGAACAGAAGGGAATAAGTGAGAGTAAATAAATTGTTCTGGTGTTGACAGGCTGAGAATACTGGGGTACCTCAGTGATTGGTGCCAGGGCCCCAGCTACTCAGCATCTATATCAACGATTTGTCTGAAAGGATTTAATGTCATGTTTCCAAGTTTGCTGAAGAAACTAAACCATGAGTATATAGGAGGATGTAAAGGAGCTTTGGGGGAGCTGAATGAGAGGGATATCAACAGGCAGAGAGAATATAATGTAGAAACATGTGAGGTAATGCACTTTGGTGAATGTAATTGAGTATATATTAAATCATGTTATTGTTTAAAGGGAACTGGGTTTGCTCCGACAGCAATCACTGAAAGTCAAAGTAAATAGTTAGCACACAATTAGGAGCTTTTGATACAAAATAAGTTTGATTAAAGGAAAGTCAAATTGTAAATTAGTAAAGGAAGTCAAATTGTAGATGTATATGACTTTGCTGAGATTGCACCTGGGGAGTTATGTAAAAGTAAATCTCCTTACTTTAGAAATGATGCAATTGACATAGAGGTGGTGCAGTGAAAATTCACTGGACTGTTTCTAAGTATACTGTAACTGGTTTAATGCATGGGAAGAGTTTGAGCTGAAGGTAGACACAAAATACTGGAGCAACTCAGCGGGCCAGGCAGCATCTCTGGAGAGAAGGAATGGGTGACGTTTCGGGTCGAGACCCTTCTTCAGACTTTCAAGAGTTTGAGCTGACTGGAGTCATATTTGTTAGAGAAAAGAAGAGATTATCTCATCAAAATTTAGTTGATAAAAGGGTTTGAGAGACTGGATGCAGGGAGGATGTTTTTACTGAATATGCAATCTAGGATCAGGTGTCGCAGTCTGACAATAAGGGAGGAGCATGATCTGCCATGCTTTGTCCACACATCCACTCTTCTAGCTCCAACCCCACAAACAGTCTTGAGAAGGATTATGGACTTTACAGATTTTACAGAATCTCAGATATCATTCTATTAATGCTCCTATACACATTTAATTTGCTTTTTAGAGTCGTAGATTAATACAGTGTGGAGCAACTTTTTCACACAAAGGTAGGTGTATGGAACAAGCTGCCAGAGGAGGTAGTTGAGGCTGGAACAATACCAATGTTTAAGAAACATTTAGACAGGTACATGGATAGGACAAGTTTGGAGGGATATGAACCAAGCACAGGCAGGTGGGACTAGTGTAGCTGGGACGTGTCGGCCAGTGTGGGCAAGTTGGGCCAAAGGGCCTGTTTCCACACTGTCTCACTCTATGACCCTTTAACTCTATGTATCTGTACACTGTGGATGGCTCAACTGTAATCATTGTATTGTCTTTCTGCGGATTGGTTGGCACGCAACAAAAGATTTTCGCTGTACCTTGGTACACGTCACAATAAACTAAACTAAACCAAAAAATATGTTGTGGCTGAAAATTTGGGGCTCAGTACTGGGATGGAAGTGGTAATCGGATAAATGGTTGTAAGGAGTAATGGATGGGTGTCAGGTAAATGGGTGGAGAGGTGGGAGTGATGCGGAGATTGGGTAAATACCCAGTGGGGTGCAGTGTGGTGGGGCTTTAGGTAATTAACGGGAAGATGAGGCTAATATTTAATCAGGTTGGGAAAGGGGAACTTGGAGTAATGATCTGTAAATGGTTTGGAGTTGTTTACTGGAGCCTCCACTGTGGGATTTGGTTGACTGTGGCTTTTAAAGGCTCACAGGCATATCAATGAGTGAGGCAGGGAAAGATAGATCTCAAAAAACCATGTGAGGCAGGAGTTGCTGAAGGATAAAAGATACATATGAGACTGACACTGATGATACCACAATGCTGCTTTGCTCTGTAAAGAACTGATTGCCTCAGAAGTATTTAACATTGGTTGGTTCCAGGACAATTGGAGCATTGTATCAAGAACATCATCGATCCATACATTATTAACATGGAAATCACGTCAAGCACATAAGTGTGATTATGACTAGAAGACCTGATTAGATTTTCTTAGTGGTGCAATTGAACCTCAAAAGTGGTCTCAAGTAACTCCCATTGTGTAAAAACAAAAATGCTTTTGGGCATTTGTTGACACATAAAATATAGAACAGGACAACACAAAGAAGAAGAAGTCTGAAGAAGGGTCTCGACCTGAAATGTCATCCATCCTTTTTTTTCCAGAGATGCTGCCTGACCCGCTGAGTTGCTCCAGAATTTTGTGTCTATCTTCAGTACAACACAGGAACCAACTCTTCAGATTCACAGTGTCCATGCTGAATACAAAGCCAAGTTAAACTAATTTCCTCTGTCTGCACATGAGCCCATATCCATCCATCCCCTGCATATACATGTGGCTATCTAAAAGGCTCCTAAATGCCTCTAACACATCTGCCTCCACCACCACACCTGGCAGCGTGTTCCAGGTACCCACCACAATCTATGTAAAAAACACTTATCCATGCACATCTTCTTTCAACTTTGCCCCTCTCACCTTAACTTTGCCATTCTCACCTTTGCCCCTCTACCACAGCACAGTACAGGGAGATAAAATTATTCAACCCATATTTTCAAAGCAACCTGAAAAATTACCATGTATCACAAGACTCCAGAAATTTCAACATGCAATTTGAAACAGAAATAATTCCATAAAAGAATGTTAATTTGAAAAAAATAACACTGTCATTTTGACGGTGATGGGATAAATGTTCTACGTTAGTGTATTCACTGCCTGAATTCACATAGTTAGCTGAATGCATATTAAATTATGTATTCCATTTTATGACGCTCTTCTATCACAAGGTGAAGTCAACTATATAATTAATTTAAAGTCAGGCAGAAGGTTAAAATCTCTGTGAACTCATAGGTCAAAATTCACGCTGCTTCGGCAAGTCAGTGGACCCAACTGTAGGATATAAATAATTTTGTCAGAGCTGAATGTTTCTAACCAGACAAGAAGTAATATGAGGAAGAGCTAATGCTCACAGGGATGAAAAAGACACTTTATGAAACATGACATAAAAGCCATTCAATGGTGTCAAATGAGGTAAAGAATACTTTTACCGTATTCACATCTTGAGTGCAGGAAAACAGAATGCATAACACTTTGTGAAAGCCAGAGCAATCTCTCTTGAGATTTATTAGCTAACAGTTCTTGCGGAGAAGGAAGTGCTTCTATAAACATTCAGAAGTTACCAGTCATCCAAACAACTTGACCTCCCTATTTCCCTCCAGGCTTCTTCATGGAAATTTATGCAATGTATAATGTCAGAAATGAAATTGATTCTTTCTGCACTAATGCAGATGAAATGTGTACACAGGTACCTCCACGAATCAGGCCAGTGCCCTTGTGTCCTGTCAGTTTTTATTGGGCTGTGCTGAAGAATATTATGACTGCTTTACGTCAGCCAATTGCTTTCAAATACATGAGGCTCAAGAGTCTTGACCTTGAGAGCACATTGTAAGAATGTTATTCATTAATTTTAATAAAGTTCTCATTCAAAAATACATTTTCATATCTGCTGACTGTAGGCTTATTAAATTAAACAATCTATCCTCAAATTGTGACATTTGAACAACTACCCTTTTTCCTTGTTTATCAAAGATCATTCCCTCAGAGTAATTAATATAGTGATTCTTCATTAAATCATTAATATTCTAATTCTGTCATCAAGAAGCAGATATATGAGAATATTATTTCCCAACAGAGGAATAATTCTGCTACCCGACTGCTCAGTGTTGCTGCATTGCTTACACCCGCATGCTATCAACCAAGTTGCAGGTTCTAGTCATCTTAAACTGTCCACAGCGACAGATATGGTCAGTTCTGATGCATGAGAATGAACTGCAGATGTTGATTTACACTGAAGATAGACACTAAATGCTGGAGTAACTCAGCGGGTCAGGCAGCATCCAAGGATGCATCCCGCTGAACTACTCCAGCATTTTGAGTCTGGTCTGTTCTGATGTTTGGTGATCCACCTTAAATCATTCTGCCTTCCAGTTTCAGTAAGCATTTTTTTAATTCCCTCTCTAATTGCCCTCATTCATTTATTAACTACATGGGTTCAAAAGTATATATCACTTGGACAATGCAGTTTCCACACAATTATAGACATCTCTCTACCCTTCTTTAGGTCTGCCACTTAAAACACATCTGTTTTCTCTCGTCTCCCGTTCTGTTGATGAAGGGTCATTGATCTGAAACATTAATTCTGATTTTCTCTTCACTTAATGCTGTTTGATCTGCTGATTATTGTCAACAATTTCTATTTGTATTTCAGTTTAGTTTCAAATTGTGGATGTCTTCAGGGAGTAGTGTAACAAGTACAGAAAGAGCTCTTCTTCTGATTTGAGGCTTCTTCACTAAATATTTGTTCTTAAACACACTTAATGATACAATGACTTTAAGCCAAAGGTAGCCTAAAATGCTGGAGAAACTCAGCGGGTCAGGCAGCATCTATGGAGCGAAGGAATAGGCAACGTTTTGGTTCGAGACCCTTCTTCAGACTGATGTGGGGTGGGGGGGGCGGGAAAAAGAAAGGAAGAGGCGGAGAGAGGCTGTGGGAGAGCTGGGAAGGGGAGGGGAAGGAGGGAGAAAGCCAGGACTACCTGAAATTGGAGAAGTCAATGTTCATACTGCTGGGGTGTAAACTACCCAAGCGAAATATGAGGTGCTACTCTTCCAATTTGCGGTGGGACTCACTCTAGCCATGGAGGAGGCCCAGGACAGAAATGTCGGATTCAGAATGAGAAGGGGGGTTGAAGTGCTGAGATCAGGTTGGTTATTGCAAACTGAGCAGAGGTGTTGGGCGAAGTGATCGTCAAGCCTACGCTTGCTCGCACCGATGTAGAGCAGGTGACACCTGGATCAGCGGATGGAGGTTGGAGGAGGTGCAGGTGACCTCTGCCTCACCTGGAAGGACTGCTTGGTCATTGGATGTGGCGAGTGGGGAGGTAAAGTGACAAGTGTAGCATATCCTGTGGTTGCAAGGGAAAGTACTAGGATGGGAAGGGATGAATTGACCAGGGAGTTACGGAGGGAATTGTCTCTGCGGAATGCCGAAAGGGGAGGAGAAGGAAAGATGTGGCCAGTGGTGGGATCCCATTGGAGGTGGCGAAAATGTCGGAGGATTACCTGTTGTTTGTGATGGCTGGTGGGGTTGTTAATATTGACCAAATTGAAGACACAATAAAATGGAGGATCCCTGTATTTGTAAGATTTGCTTAACCTTTCTCTATGGAAAATTACAGATTGTGGATGGCGCCAGCCAGTCTGAGCCCCAGATTGATATGCAGGATGGGGGAAGATCCAGTTGTCCTCTCAATTGATAATATGTATGAGGACCCGGCAAATAAACTCCAAGGTGTTATGAATGCATTGCTTTGGTTGGATTGCTGCAAAGGGATTGTAAATAGTGTCAATAATGTTGCAGGACAGTTATCCTGCTGTTTGAGGATTGGCTGAAGTGTGACGCCTTGTTTGAATTGTTTATATTACCCGGGAGAATGTTGCATTATTCAGTTAACTGGCTTCCTTCCAGAAGCTTCTGGAGAAATATTGTTTGGGACACTTTGTAATTGTGTTGGGGGACTGTCAATAATATTTTAATGTAATCGATATGTGTAATTGGCTTGTAAGGGGAACCACCCCAATGTAGTTCGGCCCCTCATGGTTCATTGACCTATAAAAGATAGTCCCCATTTGGATCTGCGTCAATCTTCTGGAAGGGCGCTTGTGACTGCGTGACCTTTTGGTAGTGTCTGCTTGCACGAGGCTAAAGGGACTGGCCAGGCAGAGATAAGGATCAATCCCGCAGTGGTTTAGGTATTGTATAGGGGGATTTGTTGTTCATTCAAAAATAAAGTTTAGTTGGTCCAGTGCTTGACTCAGTGTTGTTACTGAACTAGACTAAGGGGGGTAAGCTTTAAGAGCATATTTACAGGGTGGAAGGTGAGGACAAAGGGGACTCTGTCCTTGTTATGAATGGGGGGATGTGGAGCGAGAGCGGAGCTCTGGGATATAGAGGAGAGCCTCATCTATAGTCGAAGAGGGGAACCCCCATTCCCTAAGGAGCGAGGACATCTCCGATGCCCTGGTTTGGAACACCTCATCCTGGGTGCAGATGCAGCGTAAACGGGGGAACTGTGAGTAGGGGATAGAGTCCTTACAGGAAGCAGGGTGGTAAGAGGTCAGACACGTGCCGTGAGTAATTACTCAGGGTAGGCACTGGGCAGTCAGTCGACCTTTAAAAATCGTAAAAAAACGGGCATGCGTAGGAAAGCATAAAACCGCCCATGCGCAGAAAAACCATTAAACCGGTAATGCGCAAATCGGTCATGTAGGCAGTCAGTCATATTTTTAAAAAATCTTTAAAACGTGCATGCGCATGTTGGTCTCCTCTCCTGTGGGCATGCGCAGCACCTTGCACGCAGTCCACGGTGCATAGGCAGGATTTCAGCTGCCTTTATTGCCCGTTGCAAGTGAAGGCTTGAAGCAGTGTCCACGGCACGTGAGTTGAACATAGTTGTGCATTTTATGCGTACTGCGGATGAAAGGCACAGGAGAATTATGCCTACCTAAGATCGATTATTAAAGTAATAACCATTTAATAATAAATACTGAATTTAGTAAATTAATTGTAAATCTTTACTATTTATATTTAATAATTACCTTTATATAATTTTATAATGGGTAGGTACTGCCTACCTTGCCTACCCTGACTGCATGTACCTGGAAGAAGTGTAGTCCAGATAGCCATGGGAGTCAGTGGGTTTGTAGTAGATGTCGGTCAGTAAACCGTTCCCTGCGATGGAGATGGTGAGGTCTAGAAACGGTAGGGAGATGTCGGAAATGGTCCAGGAGAATTTGAGAGCCAGATAGAAGTTAGTGGAGAAATGGTAGAAGTCAGTGAGTTCTGCATGGGTGCAGGAGGTAGCGCCAATGTAGCGGAGGTAGAGTTTGGGGATAAGCCAGGTCTGATTAGAAGATGTTTTGACTGAGTTAAGTTCTCCACTTGAAAATAAGTGTCAACCACAAGTTTATAAGTGATAGGAGAGAAATTTACTCCACCATTCAACCATGGCTGATCTATCTTTCCCTCTCAACCCGATTCTACTGCCTTCTCCCCAAAAACCCCCAACACCTTTACTAATCAAGAATTTATCTATCTCTGCCATAAAAATATCAATTGAATTGACCTCAAGAGCCTTCTGTGGCAGTGAATTCCACAGACACCACCCTCTGACTAATGAAATTCCTCCTCACCTCCTTTTTATTCTGGAGCTATGGCCTCTGGTCATAGACAAGAGGAGCCATTCCATTAAGATAGAGCTGCTCAGTTAGCCTGGAGCCAGAGGAGACCCTCAAAAGGAGTGTTTTTTCGAATGTGAAGTTTTGAATTTGGTCAGAGTAGGAACTTAGTGCAGAAACTACTGCTGCTGGTCACATTTGATATTTGGAATAGTTCTTGCAACTTTACAGAAATAAATCGTGTTTGTTTTAATGCAATGTCATTTGTTTATTTTTGTATACAGTAACAATTTCCCAAAGTATGTTAGATATACGGAAAGACACAAAATGCTGAAGTAACTCAGCGGGTCCATTTTAGAATCTGCCTGTTTTATCTGGTTTTCCAGCCTTAACACCTCTTCCATTATTGGAACTTTTTAAGATCAATTTCCTTGTTTGAGTTGCTAAACTTACCTGATTGCACCATTTATTTTGAAGATGGTATTGACTCTTGGCTAATTGGTTTCTAATAGTTGGAAGTAGCCACAGAACTGATTTTATTCGCCTCCAATTAACTGCTCAAAGTCGAAAGATTGACCAGGCTGAATCACAACCCCAGTCAAGGGACCTACAAAAATAATTTTACATATTTCCTTTAAACAAATTAATTTCTAAACTGGTATTGGTTATGTTTACATCTGTTTCCAGTTAATTTTTAGGTCTGTAGGTATGTTGCCTTTGTTGCTTGCAAGGTAATCTAATCGAGCCAATTTCTCCAAGTCAGATAGATCGAAGGTTCAAAAGGCAGTTTATTGTCACATGTACCAGTTAAGGTACAGTGAAACTTAAATTACCATATAGCCACATTAAAATAAAGCAATAAGACACACAACTACATAAAAGTTAACATAAACATCCACTACAGAGGATTCCCCATATTCCTCACTGTGATGGAAGGCAATAAAGGCCAATCGTCTTCCTCTTTATTTTCCCGCGGCACATTGGGGCAGTCGAACCATCTGCAGTCGGGGCGATCGAAGCTCCTGCAGCCGGCGTTCGAAGCTCCCACGTCAGGGCGGTTGAAGCACCTGCGGCTTGGAGCTCCTGAAGTCGGTCCATAATCAGAGACCACGAGCTCCACGATGTTAAAGTCCGCAGGCTCCCGTGGTTGGAGCTCCGAGCTCAATGTCCCTTTGAAGAAGGTTATATAAGGATGTCCCTTTGAAGATGAGAATGATGTGTCATGGAATTTGGCCACTTAGGCCACTTTACAAATACTAAAAGACCCTCTGTATCCAGCATTGTGGGTGGGAACCAGACTTTCCAATTGAGCCAGAAATGGAAGACCCAACGTAACAGTAAAAGCAAAAAAAATTAAAAGAGGTATTGAATGTTTGTTTTCTTTTTGCAAGGAAGATTATTGTCCGATTGATCTCCTGAATGCATTTGATTTGGCCAGAACATTCAGTGGCAGGTTCATATAGTGAAACCAAGACTCCATGCTATATAGCAGGAAAATTCTTACAGGAGAAAGAAATAAATTAGAATGGCAAAAGGTGACCTTGCAATGACAATGGCAAGTTGGATTAAAGAGACTCCTGAAAACTTTTATAAGCACATTAAAAGCAAGAAAGTAGCTAAGCAAAGATGAAGGACTAAAGGAATAATCTGCTGTATTTGTGAAACCAATGCATAGGAGCAAGGTCCAAAACAAATAGTTTATATTGTTATTCACTAAAGAATGTGAATTTTGGAAAATTAAAGAAGATTGGTATTGATATTCTGGAGTACGTCTGTATCAGGAAGGAGGACGTATTTGAAATTATTTTTTACTGGTGTGAGTAGTGTTTACTGTAGTGAGAGTGGTGTGGTATATTTACCGGTGCACAAATCTCTTTTTCAGTTAATTGTTAGATGTAAATTTGGCCTTTGTTGCTTGCAGGGTAATCTGATGGAGCCAATTACTCACCCATTGCAGATCCTTCTCAATTTCACCAAGAGTCTATGACAGAAAGATAGTCAGGTAGATTATGTTAGGATGTCTCTTTGAACATGAGAATAATGTGTCATAGAATTTGGCGACCTAGGCAGCCATTCTGTCTCCGGTATTGTGGGTGACAATCAGACATTTCAATTGCGAAACCCAAAATAAGAGTAAGGATCACCTTTTGTAACTTCAACTAGCCCTTACTTTCCCTCTCTCTCCATCCCCTCCACCTTCTCAGTTCTCAGTAGTCTCTGATTACATTTTATCTCTGTACCGCCCACTCCGCTGACATCAGTCTGAAGAAAAGCCTCGACCCGAAATGTCACCCATACCTTTTCTCCAGAGATGCTGCCTGTCCCGCAGAGTTACTCCAGCATTTTGTGTCTATCTTCACTTTTTGTAATCTCCTTTGCTCCTTGGCATTTAGGTTGCTGAACCAGGCTGTGATGCAACCAGTCAATATGCTCTCTGTTGTACACCTAAGAGGGTATTCAATGATATACTGAATCTCCTCAATCTTCTAAGGAAGTAGCGGCTTTCATGGGCTTTTTTAATGGGCTATAGCTATATTTAAGAGGGAGTTAGATGTGGCCCTTGTGGCTAAGGGGATCAGAGGGTATGGAGAGAAGGCAGGTACGGGATACTGAGTTGGATGATCAGCCATGATCATATTGAATGGCGGTGCAGGCTCGAAGGGCTGAATGGCCTACTCCTACACCTAATTTCTATGTTTCTATATTTCTAATGCAGGCAAATGGACTTAATGTAGAAAGGCATCATAGTCTGCATGGATTACATGGGTGGAAAGGGCCTGGTTGTGGAGACACAAAGAATAGCAGATGCTGGAATCTTGAGCAAACCACAAAGTTCAGAGGTAACTCAGCGGTTCAGGCAGCATCTGTGGAGGAGATAGATAGGCAACAATACGGCCTGTTTCTATGCTGTTCACTTTTATCACTATGATTTTACTTCGGAGTCACGTAAATGACTATGTGAAGAAGCCCCGCCAGGCAAATGCGCGTCATTACGTCGACGCATGTCGCATTGAATGGGCTGGAGAGCGCAGCTCCACCAGCGGTAAGTAGAAAACCTCACAGGTAAGTGTTTTTAAAAAAACTTTCCAGCGAGAGTTAAGCTCTGTAAGGCTGGCTTGCGAGTCAGCAGGAGCCTGTGTTACAGCGGGAGGAGCAAGAGTGGGTCATGCAGCATTGCGGTCCCATCGCGGCGATCGGGAAAATAGATAAGTGCGGTGCCGGTTCCGATACCGGTGGCCCTTATTTCCGTAGTTAATAACCCTCCAGCTGCTCTAGTGTCGCAGGGCACTGAGGCCACAACCATAGGAAAGCACATACAAGGTCTGCTCTGAGTATGTGTTACCAGATGCAGTTTTCTTAGTTTTATGTACAAATACACAAGAATGTAAAAGAAAGTAACTCTCCTCCAAGACAAGACAAGAATGTGGGGGAGACTGGAAATGGAGAACATGCTCCACACGTTACTCAGTCAAGGGCCCAAAGACGAGAGCTTCCCAGGCAGCCTCCGAAGGAGTTCCATACACTGTGTATGGTGCCTGTTAAAAATGGGAATCTGACTCTCCAGTGCCTTGTTTAGGTCTCAGGGTGCCAACAGTAAACTCAGTAATTTGGGTACCCATGAGTGTAACGATGCGAGGGCAGGAAATGTGTTTCCAGCATGTCCTCTAGCTGATATCAGTTGGCATCACTGCTTTTGGGAAAGACATACAAGGGTCGATAATGTCCAAAACTCATAACGACATGCTTGCGTTATTCTGCAATGCCTATTTCGAACCTAATTGTATGAGGAAAATTGCCATTTGGCCAACATTATACCCCAAAAAATGCAGGACTATGTAGGGCAAACAATATCCAGGCACCAGATTATTTATTGGTGAAAATCTGCCAAAACAATTTAAGGATACTTGCCTTATAAAACTTCTCATCCCTGCTCTGAGAAAAACAAGCAGGTTGAATATGAAGGGGGTTTGTTTCTGGGGCAGGCAGAGTCAGGGAGATGGGTACAAAGTATTATACCCAATACAGCCCACATCAACCCTTATATTGGGAGAAGGAGATCTTCTAGTTAATGTACGGAGGTACAGAAACTTCATTCCATCACAGATAGAACATCTGGGGAACAACCTCCGGTTGGGGGTAGATTACAATTGTTTTATAATGAATGATGCTGCATAATATCTGATCGGTTTATACTAGATACTGGGTCAGGCTCTACAATAGAATTTATGGCAGAATTTATGATCAACCTGTACAGAATAGGCCTAATAGAGTCTTGGTGTTTGCTGCACCAGAAACTCGTCAGGTAGAAAAAGAAATTAAAGATTTATCCAGAGAGGGATAGTTCAAAGAACGGTGAATTATTCTCTACAATTTGTGTCCAATATATTCCCAGACAGAAGAAAGGTGGGGATTGCAGAGTCATTCTGGACCTCACAAACTTTAATTCATATGTTCAGTATAGGCATTTAAAAAGAACACCTTCAACACTGTAAAGCAGTTGTTATCACAAGGCTGCTATATGGCTACTATAGACCTAAAAAAGATGCCTTATTATTTAGTACAAATTAATTGGATGGGTCACCTGTGGCAATTTAAAGAATTACCTAATGGGTTAACTTCAGCTCTCAGGCTGTTCACAAAATTATTGCAACCAGCACTGGTGTTTCTGAGGGCTCAGAATCACATTGTAATGGCTTATCTAGAGGATATGTTAATTGTAAATGCCACTCAGGAGACAGCTGAAGAACTGGTTTCAGCAACCATAAGCCAATTTGAAAGGCTAGGGTTTCTGTCCATCCAACAACATCTAAGTTACAGCCATCCCAAACAATTGATTATTTGGCGTTTGTCATTAATTCAGTTGATATATCAGTAACTTTGCCAACAGATAATGTTGGGGATATTACAAATGCCTGTACTTGTCTCGCTGAGAGACCTTATTCCTCCATCCGAGAAGTAGCTACGGTTATTGGTAAAATGTTAGCAGCATTCCTGCTGTCGAGTTTGGACCTCTGCACTATCAAAGTCTGCAAAGAGCCAGAGAACAAGCACTAAAAAAGCATGCAGGTCATGTTGATAGGTCCATGCAGTTACCAACTAAAGCTTTAGCTGAATTGCAATGGTGAATTCTCAATGTTGCACAAGCTACCAGAAAATATTTTGGTTCAGCAACCTTCAGTGGTATTACAAACTGATGTGAGCGCTCTCAGATGGGGAGCTACGGACAGCACCACCAATTGTGGTGGTCGATGGACTGTCCAAGATGATTTAATTCTCCAAACACATGGTATCAATTATTTGGAGTTATTGGGGTCGTTTTATGGATTGATAGCTTATTGTTCTACAATGAATGACTTGCATGTTCAATTACAGGTAGACAATACCATAAGCTGTGGCATATATAAATCACATGGGGGGACCAAAATCAGTATCATGTGATAGTCTGGTCAACCTTATGTGGCACTGGTGTATCTCCAAAAATATCTGGTTTCAGCTATCTATCTACCAGCGAGAGACAATATTGTGGCAGACAATAGATCACGAAGGTTCAATGACAATAGAGAATGGATGTTAAATCCAGAAGTTTTCAAAAAGATTGTCAGTCGGTATGGGTTACCAAATATTGATCTGTTTGCATCCAGATTAAATCTCCGGTTGCCTAAATGTGTCTCATGGGAGCCAGACCCAGGAGCAGTAGTGGTGGATGCATTCTCGTTACATTGGGAAGTATAGTCTTCTATGCTTTCCCCCCATTTTGCCTGATTAG
Source organism: Raja brachyura (assembly GCA_963514005.1). The sequence continues at coordinate 42,582,742 of OY740785.1, read as the reverse complement.
GCAATGTCTCACCAAAATAGAGCAAGACTCCGCCGCAGGTGTTTTGGTGGTTCAAAACTGGCCAACACAGCCATTGTTCCCATTGGTGCTCAGAATGATGACTCAGCCATTCATGACAATCCCCAGCTGCAGTAATTTGTTGGCACATCCAGTAACAGGAGAAAGTCATCCATTACATGATCATATTGATTGTTAATCTGAAGGTTCTGACCAGACCATTACAATGACTTGGACTGTCGGATAGGACCATGGATGTCATAACTGCAGCTTGGAGAGATAGCACTAAGAAACAGTATATGTCTCATATAAAGAAATGGGAAATCTTTTGTATACCGTCAGATATATCTTTTCATACTGCAAACATATCAGATGTATTGGAGTTCCTTGCTATGTTGCATTTTGATCAGCACCTGAGTTATAGAAACATAGAAACATAGAAAATAGGTGCAGAAGTAGGCCATTCGGCCCTTCAAGCCTGCACCGCCATTCAATATGATCATGGCTGATCATCCAACTCAGTATCCTGTACCTGCCTTCTCTACATACCCCCTGATCCCATTAGCCACAAGGGCCACATCTATCTCCCTCGTTAATATAACCAACGAACTGGCCTCAACTACCTTCTGTGGCAGAGAATTCCACAGATTCACCATTCTCTGTGTGAAAATTATAGTGCCATTAATAGTGCTTGGAGTGCTTTGTGCTCCTATTTAGGACAATTTTCAGAATGACAATCTATCGGGTCTCATCCGTTAATATCCCGATTTATGAGAGGAATTTTTAATAAAAATCCTACCAAACCCAGATATACAGAAATCTGGGATGTCAGTAAAGTTCTCACATTGCTTCGGCAGTGGGCTCCAATTACATCACTGTCTTTTCAGAAGTTAACATTTAAAGTGGTTATGCTCATGGCATTAGGATCAACACGAGTACAAACATTACAAATGTTGCGGTTAGATTGTATGCAGTTGTCTGTAGATAAAATTACTTTTTATGTCTATGATCTAAGCAAGCAGAGCAGGCCAGGAAGGCTGGAACCAAGGTAATCTTTAAAGCATACCCTGTCGACCAAACATGGTGTGTGGATAAGCATCTGACTCAATATATTGAAGTAACTAAGAGTCTCTGAGATTGTGAGACACCTATGCTCATTACCCACAAAAACATATAAAAAAGTGACAGTACAAACTATTTCTAGATGGTTAAAACAGGTTCTGTATTTAGCTGGAGTTCATACTCATGTGTTTTAATCTCTCTCCACAAGGGCGGCATCAACGTCCACAGCGAAGGCGCAGGACGTGCCACTCAACCACATTCTAGAAGCCGCAGGATGGTCTAAAGAAGTAACTTTTTCTATATTTTATGATAAACCTCTGTTGTCACAGTGCCAGGGTTTGCACATGCTGTGTTGGGTTCTATTCAATTTGTTTGCTTTGTTTCATATCATTTGTTTCATATCATTTGTTGTAATTTCCCCCTGGGATAGAGGGGTTATTACTTTCCTTTGTTATTATTATTATTAAAATAGTTATTGAATAATTTGAAGCAATGTTCAATATACTATTTATTCACTACTGTGTCAGCTGAAGCAGTGTGTCGTATGGAGTGAATCTACGGCATGAAAATCACAGAGCTTTGAAATCTTCACGTAGTCACTCACGTGACTCCAAACTAAAATAGTAAGATTCAATGAAAACTTACCTGTTTGAAGTTTGATCTTTATTTTATGAGGAGTTACGATGAGGGATTACGTGCCCTCCGCTCCCGGCCCTCATAATCTAAAGGATCATCTGGTAGTTCTAGTCTTCTGTAAGCCTTACTATCTTACTTCGGCTATCGGTTTCTGTGTTTTTCACGCCACTGCTTTGAAATATGACACGCATGCGCCTGGCGGGGCTTCTTCACGTAATCCCTCATCGTAACTCCTCATAAAATAAAGATCCAACTTCGAACAGGTAAGTTCTCTTTTAATCTTACTATTCTAAGATAGTCAGCAAGTATGTTTCTGAAATATATTTACCGAAGTGTGGAAATATATTTACCGAAGTATAGAACAGAGGAGAACTTGAATTTCTTACTGGTATGTCATATTGCTAACATAACTGAATTAACTCATAATTATTGATTGCTACGATTACTTTCTTAAATCCCTGTCCCACGGTGCGAGTTAATTGCAAGAGCTCTCCCGAGTATGCCCTGATTCAAACTCGGAGATTTACGGTAATGGCCATGCGTCTGTACTCGGGGCCCTCGTGGACATTTTTCAACGTTGAAAAATCTTCACGAGTCTTCCCGTGCTTACCTGCCATTAGCGAGTCTTCCCGAGTACATGCCGTTAGCGTTACGAGCCACTAAGAGACATCCCCGAGCTCCGACATACCCGCTACGTCATTCTCCATGCTTACCATGAGTTTGATTTTTTTTAAACTCGAGAGAGCTCTTGGAATGAACTCGTACCGTGGGACAGGGCTTTTACCAACATATACCAGGAATAGATCGGGTAGATGAACAGAGTCTTACCCAGAGTAGGGGAATCAAAAACCAGAGGACATGGGTATACGGTGAGTTGGGGAAAGATTTAATAGGAACCTGAGGGATAACCTTTTCACTCAGAGGGTGGTGAGTGTATGGAATGAGCAGCTGGAGGAAATAGTTGAGGCAGGTACTAGCACAACATTTAAGAAACATTTTGGGAGGTACATAGATACGATGTATGCATGGGTACATGAATAGGATAGGTACATGGATAGGTTTAGAGGGATACTAGACTAAGTGGGACCTTTTGGGTCCCTGACACACAGGAGGCTTGCTCCCCCAATGCAATATTCCACCACTCACCCATAGCACCAACTGCACAGGCGCAGCTCATTTCCCCTAATTCCTAGCACTCTCTCCCCCTCCTCCACCCTCCCACTTCTTTTCCCTCTCCTCCCCTTCCCAATCCCTCCCTCACCTCTCTCTCCCTCTCGTTTTCCCCTACCCTCAGTCACTCCCCTCCTCCCTCCCTCCCTCCCTCCCTCCATAACTCCTCTCCCCTCCTGACCTGTTCCTATCCCTCTATCCCCCACCTCCCCGCTCCTCACCTCCCCTATCCCCACACTATCCCTCTGCACCTCACCCACAACCCCCCTCCCCCATTATCCCCCTCCTCTCCCTCTATTCCTCCTTCTCCCCCACTCTCCCTCCTCTTATTTTCCTTCTCCTTCTACCCACCCCAATCCCCCCCCCCTCACCTCTCATTTCCCCTACCCTCAGTCACTCCCTCCCTCCATAACTCCCTTCCCTACTCCCCTCCGCTCCCTCTATCCCACACTCCCTCCTCACCTCCCCAGGATCTCGAGGTTGCCGTTCCTCTCCCTTCTTGCATACCCCAGAGGAGCATCAGCCATTGGCTTCCTTAGAGCCAGGCAATAGACAATAGACAATATGTGCAGGAGTAGGCCGAGCCAGCACCGCCATTCAATGTGATCATGGCTGATCATCCCCAATCAGTACCCCTGTTTTCTCCCCATATCTCCTGACTCCGCTATTTTTAAGAGCCCTATCTAGCTCTCTCTTGAAAGCATCCAGAGTACCTGCCTCCACCGCCCTCTGAGGCAGAGAATTCCACAGACTCACCACTCTGAAAAAAAGTGTTTCATCGTCTCCGTTCTAAATGGCTTACTCCTTATTCTTAAACTGTGGCCCCTGGTTCTGGACTCCCCCAACATCGGGAACATGTTTCCTGCCTCTAGTGTGTCCAAGCCCTTAACAATCATATGTTTCAATGAGATCCCCTCTCATCCTTCTAAACTCCAGAGTGTACAAGCACAGGTGCTCCATTCTCTCAGCATATGACAGTCCCGCCATCCCGGGAATTAGCCTTGTAAACCTACGCTGCACTCCCTCAAGGGTCTCGGCCTGTAATGTTACCCATTCCTTCTCACCAGGGATGCTGCCTGTCCCGATGAGTTACTCCAGCATTTTGTGTCTTTCTCAACTAAGTAAGTGATATTGCTTTTGGAGAGTCACAGTGGACAAACATTTATATCAGCTTGAATCTGTATGAAATCCATGAATTGAAATGATTTTGTTTGGTTATTATAAATTCATAATTTATACTTCAGCAACACAACTATTTGCTTCACCTTTGCACTTCTACTTCACCAGCTGCCACAGACAGCTGTGGAGGCCAAGTCATTGGGTATTTTTAAACCAGAGATTGACAGATTCTTGATTAGTAAGGGTGTCAAAGATTATGGGGAGAAGACAGGTGATTGGGGTTGAGAGGGAAAGATAAATGATTGAATGGTGGAGTAGTCTCAATGGGCAGAATGGCCTAATTCTGCTCCTTATGAACTTATGAAAGGCATTGCTATATATGGGGTTTAAACCACCAAGTGATTTGGGGACTTGCAAGAGTAGTAGCTGAAAGTCATTGATAAGTGAGATTTATTCTTGCCTTAGTAATCATCAGTCCTGTGCAGCCATAGCATTGTAGAAATATTATTCTGTAGATCTGTTCATGACTAGAGGATTGTGCAAGATGGATTGTTCTTTGTGAGTAGAGATGCCAAAAACTCCTATCTGGTGATTATAAACTTTAATCAATACAGTTTAATCAATTTAATCAATTATTTATTTCACGTAATCCCCCAATGGTATCAATACTTTTTCCTATTTCTTCTTACATCTGCAAAAGTCTGCATCTTCATTCAGTTTTAGAAAGCACAAATGCATCAAATCATCAAAAAATTGACTCTGACCTCAAAGACCTCACCAGTTAAACAAGGCTTTTATAACCGTAGAAACAAGAAGCTGTAGATGTTAGTGTACACGAGATGTCACACAGTGCTGGAATAACTCAGCTGGACAGGTGGCATCTCTGGAGAATATGGATGTATATGGAATATATGTAATGATTCGACCCAGAACATTTTATATCCATGTCCTCCAGAGGCGTTGCCTGATCCGTTGAGTTACTCCAGCACTATGACTCCTCCTTTCTAACCGTTTGGTTTGAAAGGATCCTAAAGATTTAATTTCTTCTGATGTTTTCTTTATTTTTTCTGCATATTTCTTCATTACTTTTAAAAATTTTCTACCAATCTTAGTAAGACATTTCTAAATTAACAACAGGGAGCGCTGCTTGATGGCTGCCTCGCCAATGGTCTGTTTCGTCTTTTTCATTCTTTGTGTTTTTAGTTGTAAAATGTATGTTTTAGTTTATTAGTTTTGTATTTGTGGAGGATGGGGGGGGGGGGGGGGGGGTTGTGGAAAACGTTTTATTAATCCCGTTCCTCGACAGAGATGCAACTTATTCCATGTCGTATATCCGCCTGCACTGCGGCCGAACATTGTGGAGCTGGCGCCCTCTTGCTGGGACTAGAGCTCCAAACCAGGGAGCCTGTGGACTTTAACATCTTGGAGCAGGCGATTTCTTTGCCAGGTGTAGGCTTTTGGTGCACCAACTTGTGGGAGCTGCGGACTTTATCATCGTGAAGCTCACGGTCCCTATTTAAGGACCGATTTGGGGAACTCCAAGCAGCAGGAGTTTTGACCGCCACGATGCGCGAGCTTAGACCGCCCTGATGAGGGATCTCGATCGCTGGCTGCGGATGGTTCGACTCCCCTGACCTTGGGAGGAAAGGAGGAAAGAAGATAAGATTTTATTGCCTTCCATCACAGTGGGGTATGTGGAGGAGCCACTGTGGTGGATGTTTATGTCAAATTTTTATGTAGTTGCTTTTTGGCAATTTAAATTGATGGAATGATTTTTTTTTTAAAGTTTTTTTTGTCTATTCAGTGGCACCTTCAGCTTGAAGGAGGGGTAGAAATTCATAATTCTCAATTGGTACAAACACTGCCACTACCAGGAACCATCATGGCTTAATAACAATGTCCAAATAGCGGAGGCAGATTCTTAAAAAGAACTGCTTAATCAGAGTACTAAAAATAGTACACAGAGGAAATTAAACCCACTGCAGTAGCAGATGCTGTTTTAACATCTGTCAACATTAGTTCAAGGTTCATGTGGTTGCTGCCAGTTTATGTTTCTTCTATTTTGCCCTGCAGGGAATAATGGAGGCCTGTGCTGCAATAATCATGGTTTCAAAATGTTGCACAAACGGTAATTATTGGGGAACTTCATACATTGAAAAGTCAGATGTCATTTTAAGGTTATTGAGGTTAATATATCATTTTTATAAATTGGAGAAATTCTTCCAACAACTCCAACTTTGATTATTTGAAAAAATATACACAAGAATATCAAAATTTGACTCCAGGCCTATTAGACGAAGCTATGAATAGAAAGGCGGACTCAACTAACTTAATGTCATACTTGTATAATATCATCCTAAATATAGAATAACTCTCTAAAATATAGGATAGAATTAGAAGAGATTGGGAACAAGAACTCGCTATAAAAATCTCGAAAGAGAGTTGGGATAAACACTTGCTATAGGTGCATAAATGCTCGATCAATGTAAGACATATTCTAATCCAATTTAAAACCCTACACAGATTATATTATTCAAAAACTAAAATAAGTAAAATCTTTCCAAATGTTTCCCCCATTTGTGATAAATGTCTATCTCAAGAAGCAACTATAGCACATTCCTTTGTTTTTTTGCATAAAAATCCAAAAATGTTGGAATGAAATCTTTGAAATTTTTACAAAATTATTTAAAATAAAATTGAAACCAAACGCAGAATTGATTATTTTTGGAATAATGTAATTCGGCTCTGAGCTGACTTCGTTCCAAAAGATTTTCCTTAATTATGGCTTAATAATGGCAAAAAACACATACTTAAATTCTGGAAAAACGCTCCCACACCAACGGTAAAAATGTGGATTACAAATATGTCCGAAATGTTACACCTCGAAGATATGAGATTCATCCTAGCAGTCAAATCAGACCAATTCCAAAAGATTTGGTCTCCATTTATCGACTTATTACAAGCATAGGGTGCAACATAACTTTGAAAATAAACAGTTTCAGGACCTGGTGAGGGGGGTGTAAAGATATGAAGTAGGTACATCCCTTTTATCTTATCACATTTTCTTATATTTTCTTTTTTCTATTTCTCTCTTTCCCTTTTGTATTTTTTAATTTTTAAATTTTTATTCTTTCTCGTGTTCTACGTCTTTACGGGCTCTTCCTTTTCACCTTCTCATGCACTTACTATCTTATCTAACTTTTTCTATTTTTCTTCTTCTTTCTGTTACTTTCTTATTATTAAAGTTTAAAACAATAAGTGGTACATGAAATGTATTATGGTATTTTTGGCTTATACTACTGTACTGTACATTACTTCAAATAAAAAATAAAATAAAATAAAATGTAAAAATAATTTAATTGGAAAAATTCCTGGGTTACGTCTAGGGGAGAGGAAGGATGCATTTATTTCAAAAAATAAAAAAATACCGGAACTGGAAATCTAAAATAAAAAAATAAAATACTTAGGAAATACTTAGCAGTTCAAACATTATCTATGGAGAGAGTAACAAAGCTAATGTTTCTGGTCAATGATATTCATTTGTGGACTTACTTGTCTATTTACTGTAGGTAATGATTTTCTAACTCCATTTAAAAAGATTTTTTAATGGCAAATTGCAAACCATTCACAAACGACTAGGGGCTAGATAACTTTTATTGCCATGATTAGATTATAGTTCTGATTGAGAACCCTTCAGATGTGCTGATGACTTCTTTCAACTTGAAAGGTCTCCAGAAGCTGTAGGACAAAGTAGACCTCTGATAAATGTTCAATTCGTTCAAGAGCACATCATTTAAGTTTAAGGGTATGCAGTGTGCCCTAAAATAATCACTGGTTCAGATGTCTACCTTGTCAGATTATAATGACAAATGGACTATGTTGTTCTAGTTCTAAAGTAATTATTCAATTCCATCTAAAAGTTCTTCATAGTAATAGCTATAGTCTGACTTAAAGATATCACAAAAGAATATAACATTTCATCGAAGCTAAATCTTATTCAGAGGATGTGTAAATATTCCATCAGTAATGTCAGCGCAAAGAGGTTTTGCTTCACACTTGTATAATTTAAAAAAGTCTAAATCTGGATTCAGAGGCCAACATGGCACTGAAGTGAAACAGAGTGAAACTCTCCAGAGAAAGGAGTTTCATTACATTACCCTTTATTACATTCATTTAAGCAGCCATATTTTAAGGTAATTACTTCCCTCATATTTCTTTCTCCAGTTGTCCCAAGGGTCTGATAGGCAGGGAGCAGAACCCGCTCCCAAACTCCCGCTGCTGGATACAAAATTAGATCATTTGCTTCCTCCTCAAACTCTGTGGGAGGCATTTAATTCTCCCACGCAGCAGTACGGCTGCGATCAAGATTATAGAGGATGATGGTTTGAATATGCTGATATATTTTGGGCTTCTCTCAAAATCATCTTTATTCAAATGTTCCAAATTACCTGATGAGCTGTACTAAACCAAATCTGTTATCAGTAGGTATGTAAGGATTACCATAATCTGAAAATAATCGAGTCTCGACCAGAAATGAGATATATCTATAGAACGCCACGGGAGATACTTTTTCCTTGTGGCTATCAAACTGTACAACCCCTCCCCCTTCCCCTTCCGTTGTGGGGTAGACTGACTGCCCTTTCCCTTTAAAGATTTAAAGATGAACAAAGTTTCAGATCTTCAACCTTACATGTTAATAGGTGACTAGGGAGACGTCAGTAGATACACTTTTAAACATGGAATAGTGAGGTGCCCTACTCAACCCAACTCCTCACCAGAGCTGAAAGTAGGTCAATATAGACAAGCATGTTATACAGTCTTAGTCTTAAAGGCGAGGAAACAGGCCCTTCAGCCCAACTTGCCCAACATATCCCACCTACACTAGTCTCACCTGCCTGTGTTTGGGCTATCTATCTATCCATCCATCCATCCATCCATCCATCCATCCATCCTCTGATCTTGTGCTCTTCCGGTTTGCATGCTTTTTCTATTTGTGCAAAAATGGTACGCAATAGCACTACGATCTTTCATCAGCTCCCTCGCTGTTCTGCTGTGTTGCGAGTGCACCAGGTTTCGTTCCGATCCATATACATCCATATTCTCCTGAGATGCCACCTGTCCAGCTGAGTTATTCCAGCAGTCCATTATTCCTGTGTGTCCTCTTGTGTACATTAACATCTACAGCTTCTTGTTTCTACGGTTATAAAAGCCTTGTTTAACTGGTGAGGTCTTTGAGGTCAAGAGACAGTTTGTTGATGATTTGATGTATTTAGGATTTCTAAAACTGAGTGAAGATGCAGACTTTTGCAGATGTAAGAAGAAATAGGAAAAATTATTGATACCATTAATCATTGGGGGATTACGTGAAATAAATAATTGATAAAGTTTATAATCACCAGATAGGAGTTATTGGCATCTCTACTCACAAAGAACAATCCATCTTACACAATCCTCTAGTCATGAACAGATCTACAAAATAATATTTCTACAATGCTATGGCTACACAGGACTGATGATTACTAAGCCGAGAATAAATCTACTTTCAGCTACTACTCTTGCAAGTCCCCAAATCACTTGGTGGTTTAAACCCCATATATAGCAATGCCTTTCATAAGTTCATAAGGATTTGACCAATCAGGTAATTAGGCCATTCTGCCCATTGAGACTACTCCACCATTCAATCATTTATCTTTCCCTCTCAACCCCAATCACCTGTCTTCTCCCCATAATGTTTGACACCCTTACTAATCAAGAATCTGTCAATCTCTGGTTTAAAAATACCCAATGACTTGGCCTCCACAGCTGTCTGTGGCAGCTGGTGAAGTAGAAGTAAAAGGTGAAGCAAATAGTTGTGTTGCTGAAGTATAACTTATGAATTTATAATAACCAAACAGTAAGAATGTGTAGGAAGGAATTGCAAATGTAGATTACAGATGCACATCATTGCAGATTACACTGAAGATAGACACAAAATGCTGGAGTAACTCAGCGGGTCAGACAGCATCTCTGGAGCGAAGGAATGGGTGACATTTTTGGCCTGAAGAAGGGTCTCGACCTGAAATGTCGAAACAAAACAAAATCATTTCAATTCATAGATTTCATACAGATTCAAGCTGATATAAATGTTTGTCCACTGCGACTCTCCAAAAGTAATCCCTGGAGAGAAGGAATGGGTGACATTTCAGGTCGAGACCCTTCTTCAGGCCAAAAATGTCACCCATTCCTTCGCTCCAGAGATGCTGTCTGACCCGCTGAGTTACTCCAGCATTTTGTGTCTATCTTCAGTGTAATCTGCAATGATGTGCATCTGTAATCTACATTTGCAATTCCTTCCTACACATTCTTACTTAGTTGTGTGTTTAGGCAGTGACAAAGAGGCAAATGTAACTTTATAGTGTTTTTGGTAATGTAGATTTTACTTCGGAGTCACGTGAGTGACTACGTGAAGAAGGCCGTCAGTCCGCATGCTTGTCATTACGTATGAAGCATGTGCCAATGACTGACTGGCAGGCGCATCGCGTCCTTCCAGCGGTAAGTTTAAAAACTTCAGGTAAGTGTTTTACAACAACTCTGAGGTTGTATTGGCGGGTTCTTTAATTCTTGTGTTCCAGCAAGTTAGAACCATTACTATGTCGAAGGCGAAGAGATGGTCTGCAGTGAAGCTGGCTACCGAAGACCACGGAGATGCCGGTAGCGGGCGACTGTCTGTATCGCCTTCCATGTCGCTGGCGGCGGAGCACTCCCGGGGGCATGGGGTTGAAGTGCCACTATTGGCATCCAAATTTGCCATACCTTCCCCATCAGGAGCACCCCTGGATGAAGACATGGCCACCACAATAAACTATTTGACATCACATCAGCTCAAAGACCTGGCAATGGAGGAGTCAACAAACAGGTTCCATACTCCTGCCAACTGTGCCTCCCTAAATGTGCTGGCCGTAAACCACTCCATCTGGGGTCATATTGGAGCGGGTGTCAGGAAATTAAGCTCCAGAAAACAATTTAAGCTTTGAAATTGCTGCCCTCTGGTATAATGGCCTTTGCAAGATCTGTAGATGGGGAGCTGCTGACGGAAACACAGCAGGACGCAGTGGTGCTAATGTGTAATGCCCACTTTGAGATTAATTGCCTGTGTAAAAACGCAATACGGCCGGCACTAAACCCCAAATTTGATGTGCTGTGCAAGGCCAGCAACGTCCAGCCGGCCAATTATCTATTTGGGGCAGATCTGCCGAAGCAGGTCCGGGAGCTGGATGATGAGGCAAAGACCATCCGCCTCAAGAGCAGAGTCCAAATCACACCCAGGGGCTCCTCATACTGGGAACACCCTTATGCCCCCTTCAGCACCAGGCGATACCAGCCTAGGGGCACCGGAACCAGAGGAAGACTGGAACTGGAGGCACCAAGGTATTTTTTAGGGGTAGGCCCCAGTTGGCCAACGGCACGGACGTGCAGAGGGCACCCGCCATCCGCTCCTCTTCCCAAGCCTTGAGGACGAAAACCAGCACCGTACCGCCAGTAACATCTGAGGTAGATGAATCTAGTTCCTTGTGGAATTACATTACACATCACTCACTCAAAAGTTGGGGGGAGATTGTGACATTTCTTGAATGAATGGAGTTGGATCACAGCAGACCCATTTGTACTGCACAGTATACAAGGTTTCAAAATTGAGTTATTTTTGATTCATTACCACCCACACAACATTTAGAAAAAAACGCACATATGTGTTTTCACAACAGGAACGTTTGGATGTACAAGCAGAAATCCAGGCTTTATATAAAAAAAAGGTGATTCAGAGGTCGCATCAGGAACTTCACCAGTTTGTATCCAACATATTCACTAAGCGGAAAAGGGATGGAGGATGTCGTATCATCCTAGACTTAATGGAACTCAATACCTTTGTGCAGTATAAACATTTCAAAATGGATAACTTTGGCACTGGCATCCAACTGGTTTCTAAACGGGGTTATATGGCATGCATTGATCTTGAAGATGCATACTACTCAGTATCTATTCACAGGGAGCACAGGAGATATTTTAAATTTAACTGGATGGGACAATTGTGGCAGTTCAAAGCGTAGCCTAATGGGCTGACTTCAGCTCTCAGACTATTTACAAAACTACTAAAACTAGTTCTGGGGTTACTACGAGCTCAGAATTGCATAGTCATGGCATATTTGGATGGCATTTTAATCGCTGGGGACACCAAGGAATCAGCTGAATAATCTGTTTCAGCCACCAAACTCATGTTTGAGGGATTGAGGTTTATAATCCATTCAATTAAGTCTAAATTGACACCTACCAGGGTAATTCATTACCTGGGGTTTACAATTAACTCAATTAACATGTCTGTGACTCTACCAAGGGACAAGCAATTAGAGTTAATAGAAGCCTGCAACAATCTAATTGTTAAACAGCAGCCTAAAATCAGAATAGCAGCAAGTGTAATTGGCGAACTTTCTTCTCCAGCTGTGCACTTCGGACCTTTGCACTATCAAAATTTACAACGTGCAAAGGAACAGGCACACAAATCCCACGCAGGCCAATTCGGTAGACCCATGCGATTGCCAGCAGAGGCCATTGCTGAATTACAATGGTGGTTAACAAATATACATCATAGCTCCAGATTTTTTTTAATTGATATACCATCGGTTATCTTACAAACAGATGCAAGCGCCCTAGGCTGGGGAGCAACAGATACCATCTCTAGTTGCGGAAGTAGATGGAATGTGCAGGAGTCCTTAATTCTTCAGCAACATGGTATTAACTACTTAGAGTTGTTGGGAGCACTCTATGGGCTTAAGGCTTATTGCAGCAATATGCATCATGTGCATGTTCAACTTCAGATTGACAACACTACAGCGGTGGCGTATGTCAATCACATGGGTGGAATTAAGTCTGTATCTTGTGATAAATTGGCAAACCTCCTTTGGCACTGGTGTATTGCAAGGCACATTTGGGTCTCAGCAATCTACTACCAGGTTGATACAACATGGTGGCAGACACAAGATCACGGAAATTCAATGACAACACAGAATGGATGTTGAATCATGAAGTGTTTTACAGCATTGTTGCCCGGTATGGCATGCTGGATATTGACTTGTTCGCATCCAGTTACCCAAATAGTGTCATGGGAGCCAGACCCAGGGGTAGTGGCAGTAGATGCATTTTCACTGCATTGGGGAGGAATGTTCTTCTATACTTTTCCTCCATTTTGCCTCATCAGCCGATGCTTGGCAAAAAAAAAGCAAGACAATGCCACAGGCATTTTGGTAGTGCCTGACTGGCCTACACAGTCTTGGTTCTGGGAATGATAGCACAGCCTTTCATGACTGTCCCCAAAAGCAGGGACCTGCTGGTTCACCCAGTAACGGGGGGCAACCACGCACTACATGACCAAATCAATTTATTGATTTGCAGATTCTGAGGAGACCATACCTGGGACTTGGACTGACTGAATGGTGGATGTGATAACAGCGGCCTGGAGGGACAGTACACAAAAACAGTACGTCTCTCACATCAAGAAGTGGGAGATGTACTGTCATGTCCCCAACATATCATATGATACAGCACGCATCACGGATGTCCTGGAGTTCCTGTCAACATTATTCTATTACGATAAATTAAGCTACAGTGCCATCAATAGAGCCAGAAGTGCACTATTTTCATATTTAGTGCTGGGCACGGGGCATCAATCGGTAGGGACACACCCCTTAATCACGAGGTTCGTGAAGGGTATTTTTAATTCCATACCACCCAGGCCTTGGTACATGGACAATTGGGATGTGAGCATGGTGCTAACACTGCTTCGCCAGTGGACGCCAGCTTTCTCCCTATCCTTATCAAAACTCACCCTCAAGGTGGTCATGCTGATGGCACTGGTAACAGCGCAACGAGTCCAGACGTTACACAAGCTACGACTGGACAACATGACTACCATTGTAAATACCATAACCTTCATCATATATGATTTAATCAAACAGAGCAGGCCGGGGGTGCCAGGGCTCAAGCTTGGCATACCCCGAGGATCCACGGTTCTGTGTAGTGTCACATATACACCAATACATTAAAGTCACCAAGAGCCTCGGAAGCTCTGAGTTAGTTGTTCTGATCAGTTATAAGAAACCTTACCATTAGGTATCAGCACAAACCATTTCCAGATGGTTAGAGGAGGTACTGGCGAGTGCAGGAGTGAATACTGACACTTTTAAATCTCACTCCACCAGGGCTGCATCTACGTCGGCAGCGAGGGCAATGGACGTCCCCCTTGACAATATCCTAGCAGCTGCAGGATGGGCCAATGAACCGATGTTCCACAGGTTTTATAACAAACCTATTGCTGGACTGGGTGTGTTTGCACGTACCATTTTAGATTCTGTTCTATAGTTTCCCCCCAAGATGGGAGGGGTTACTATTATTTTGTTTTCATATTAAAGCATCAGTATTGTTACCTAACTATGTTATGTCTGAATGCATTAATCTCTTTCACTCATCCATGGTCAATCAATTCGGTGTGTGACGCCTGGATTCATATCTGGAGTGAAATCACAGAGCTTTGAAATCTTCACGTAGTCACTCACGTGACTCTGAAGTACAATAGTAAGATTAAATGAGAACTTACCAGTTTGAAGTTTGATCTTGATTTTATGAGGAGTTACGATGAGTGATTATGTGCCCACCGCTGCCAACCCTCATATTATCAGGTCATCTGGTAGTTCTAGTTTTCCAAATCTTACTATCTTCAGGTCAACTTCTCTTTCTGTGATTTTATACCACTGCTTTCAAGATTGACACGCGTGCGGACTGACGGCCTTCTTCACGTAATCGCTCATCGTAACTCCTCATAAAATCAAGATCAAACTTCAAACTGGTTTGCTCGTTTAATCTTACTATTCTTTATCTCTCATAAACTTCAACTGAACAGAGAGGATTGAAGCTTATTTGCAGGGGGACAAATAGTGAAGGAGCGGCTTTGGTCAAAGACTCACTAATAAGCTGATGTAGTCTTTGACTGATACATATTTAAAATTGGAAATGCAAAAATAAGTTTTGGTAGGTGTCTAAAACATGTGACATTCATTCACCAGTTGGTTCTTACTTCTATAACACACAGCATATCTTGGTTATTTAATAAAAATAATTTACTTGCTTTACTTTCTTTGCCACGATTGTCATGCCCGTCATGATAAAATAAACCCTAATGAACTTGTGTGAAATTTCTCTCGTTTAGAAAAATGTACTGCTGTTTATAAATTAACAACACTGAAGAGAGCTTGCAAGTTAGTAGCTTGGATAGTGCACCATAAAGTTTAACCAAAACCCAGAGATTCAGACGACTTTGAAAAAAATATTTTCTCTTATAACTAATGCCACCATATGAACAACATTTTAATGTTGATTACGTTTTTTAGTTAATCTCTTCCTATATTATACATTCATATATGCGCACATAAGTTTATATGTTGTAATAATGTGTACCTTGCTTTATGGATATATTGGAATTAATATTAGAGAAAAATTAAACTCTTCATTAAATATAATTAAATACTATAACAATGAAAATCCTTTTTTTTTTAACATAACCTACACTATATGCTACTTAATACCTATCACCGGATGCGTTTAGTGCTATAATTTAATATCTGGTTTCAGCTGTTTGTAATCGGCTCGAAGTCGCCTGTCATGAAATATGTATCCTTCTCTACTCCATGATGAATTAATCCGTCGTATACATTAATTTATTTTTGAACATCATTGCTTTATCAATATACTCAATGTTTCTAATTAATTGCAATGGAATGAGTGTGGTGTTCATCCACTCTGCAGTGGTGTGTGGTAGTTCTAAATATAATGTAGTCAACAACAAAACCTAACTTCCATGAATAGAAATCAAAACAATACATGCTGAATCAAATCTTGCTGTTATTAGATATCTTAATGTGCACCATAAGTTACATTAAGCTGTATTAAAAACATATAGATGTTAGGAATCTCACATAAAGCCAGAAAATGCACGACAAACACAGCAGGTCATGTAGCATCTGTGGAAAGAGAAAGAGTTACTATTTTAAATCTGAAACCCTTCATCAGAACTGGGAAAGAGAGAAAACTGAAGAATGCTCCCGATCCGAAATGTCACCTATCCATGTTCTCCAGGGATGCTGTCTGACCTGTTGAGTTACTCCAGCACTTTGTGTCCTTCTTTGTAAACCTACATTTGCAGTTCCTTGTTTCTATAAGAGAGAAAACAAGTTGGCCTACATCACAGATGTGGGTGGTTGTTGGGGATCAATGATGGAAAGGAAGAGGCGGTTACATTATTTCACCCTATTAGAGGTTTTCTTGCTTCTCCTTTTTAAAATGAACCCCACCCCCTAATGATTCAAGCTGTATGCCAGCAAGCTGTGGACCAGCATAAATGGCCTATTTTGCCTTACTCCCTTGAGAACCCATGGTATCAAAGGGCAGAAACTAGCATGGATGGCAGGTTGACTGGATGGCAGAACTAGCGGAGTTCTGCTGGGGCCGCTACTCTTCACGTTGTATATTAATGATTTGGACGAGGGGATTGAAGGCTTTGTTGCAAAGTTTATGGATGATATTAAAGTAGGTGGAGGGGCAGGTAGAAAGCAGGGACACTGTAAAAGGAATTGGACAGGTTGGGACAGTGGGTAGAAAAGTGGCAGATGGAATATAGTGCAACAAAGTGTGGAGTCAAGCATTTTGGTAGTAGGAATAAAGGTGTAGACTATTTTCTAATTGGGGTGAGAATCCAGAAATTGGAGGTACAAAGGGACTTGGGAGTGCTGGTGCAGGATTTCCAAAAAGTTAATCCGCAAGTTGAATCAGTAATAAAGAAAACAAACTCAATGCTAGCATTTATTTCATGAGAGCTTGTCTATAAAAACAGGGATATAATGTTGAGGTTCTATAAGGTGCTGTTAAGGCTGCAGTTGGAATATTGTGAGCAATGTTGGGCACCATATCTGAGGAAGGATGTGCTGGCTCTGGAGAGGGTCCAGAGGAAGTTGACTAGAATGATCCCAGAAATGAGTAGGTTAACATATTATGACCGTTTGTCGGCACTGGGCTTATAATCGCTGGAGTCTAGAAGAATGGGCATGGACATCATTGAAACATACAGAATAGTGAAATGCTTGGACAGTGTGGATGTGGAGAGGATGTTTCCACTATTGGGAGAGTCTAGGACTAGAGGCCATAGCCTCAGAATTAAAGGACGTTCTTTTAGGAAGGAGATGAGGAGAAATGTCTTTAGTGAGAGGGTGGTGAATCTGTGGAATTCTTTGCCACAGAAGGCTGTGAAGACCATTTAGAAGTTTGAACTTTCATTGATGCAACCAACTATTTTTTGAAGAAAATCACCACAGGAAAGTGGAATCAAGAAATTGTCATGGCACAGAAGGACACCTTTTGGCTAATCAAGTCAATCCCAGCTTCTTACAAAGCAAATCTGTTAGAACCATTATCCCATTTCCTATTATTTGTTTTAAATGTTTGATAATAGGGATAGTGACCGAATCTAGCGACTGAAAGATACCGAATCTGGATCGCAACCTACTTTGGTGTTTCGTGTGAATTGGGCGTGCATGAAGTTTGTTGTCCTGAAATACAATGGATCAGTGGTTCAATAGTACTGTATTGTCACATGTTCCTCGGTGCAGTGAGATTCTTTGTTTGCATATAATTCAGTAAAATCATACTGTACACAAGCACAATCACAATCATACCTTAGTACACGTGTGTAAGAATAGTAGGGTACACTGAGGCAGTACACAAGTGTCACCACGTTTCCAGTGCCATCCTGCGTACTTTAAGTTTCACCGGTCTAGGGCCCTGTACAGAAGGACCTCTTTGCTCCTATACTCAACTCCTCTTGTTATGAAGACCAACATGCCATACACTTTCTTCACTGCCTACTGTACCTGCATGCTTACTTGCAGTGACTGATGAACAAGGACCCCCAGATCTCATTGTACTTCCCCTTTTCCCAACTTGACACCATTCAGGCAATAATCTGCCTTCCTGTTTTTGCCACCAAAGTGGATAACCTTACAAATATCCACATTGAACTGCATCTGCCATGCATCTGCCCATTCACCCAACCTGTCCTTCACCCTGCATCCTCATGACATCCTCCTCACAGTTCACACTGACACCCAGCTTTGTGTCATCTGCAAATTTGCTAATGTTACTTTTAATCCCTTCATCTAAATCATTAATGAATATTGTAAATAGCTGCGGTCCCAGCACCGAGCCTTGCAGTACCCCACTAGTCACTGCCTGCCATTCTGAAAGGGATCCATTAATCCCTACTCTTTGTTTCCTGTCTGCCAACCAATTTTCTATCCATGTCAGGACTCTACCCATAATACCATGTGCTCTAATTTTGCCCACTAATCTCCTATGTGGGGCCTTATCAAATACTTCCTGAAAGTCCAGGTACACTCCATCCACTGGCTCTCCCTTGTCCATTTTCCTAGTTACATCCACAAAATATTCCAGAAGATTAGTCAAGCATGATTTCCCCTTCGTAAATCCATGCTGACTCGGACCATTCCTGTTACTGCAATCCAAATGTGCCGCTATTTCATCTTTTATAATTGACCAGCATAAACTCCATAATCCTCCAGTTTGAGCATAAACTGCAGTAATATTGCTGAATTCCCAAAGCAGGGAATTGTGCGCAAGATGGATAAAGACATGATTTTGAACCGTCTGTTACTAGCTATATATATACTATCAAATAAACCAATGTTAACATAAGAAATAATAGGAAGAATCTCGCATGTGAACTTTCATAACTGTCAAAAATAATTTCACTTTTCCTTATTTTCTCTCATGATTTTTTCTCTTTAGAAATATTGAAGTGAGAAATGTTGATATCATGGACTCTAATAATTTTCTACACTGGGACGCAGTAATGGGATGCAGCACTGCCAGACAATAAGAAACATAATCGAATGTAAAGATCCCTTGATGTATCTCATTGCACAATAGCCACGATGAAGATATCTGTGTCTGACACCACTGATCCATTTGCTTCTTCTGTTTCAAGGCTCCAAGGGAGATCTGATTTATGGACACTTTTATACAATAGGCCCAAACCGAATGAGTTAAGGCACATTAACTCCAATTTACATTGAAGTAAAAAGATTTGTCGTAAGAAGGCTTTCATCTCAGTGGGCTCTTGGACTTGAATCTATAATCAGGGCGTAATAATAATTACCTTGTCTGCCTCACTAGAGGGTGAAGTAATAAAGCAATATAATAACCTTTGTTATAGACTATCTTCTGTTTGATAATCTTCTTTACTTGTTGCAAAATAAGTTGAGAAATTCTAAGCTCTTCAGTATTGTTCCTTGTCATTTTTATATTTATAAAATGTTAAAAGTTACACCGCAGCTTCTGAACAAATGTGTTTAGATAGTAATAGAAAATGCTATTTTGCACCAGAATAGCAATGTGAAGAATTGCTGCCATCAACTCAGGGCTACACAAGCACTTAATGTGAAGAGGGCTACTCCATCTTCACTTCCATACAATTTCTTTGAAACAAGAATTGCTGCCAAGGGGCCAACAGTATTAAAGTATGGCAACCTGAATCAATATCGACTTCACATATCAAGACAAGGCAATTTCACAAATAGCTCTATTTTTTAAGGAATCGTGTCATCCAAAGTGGAGAATAATAATACTGAAAATGAGGACAATGAAACGGGAGACTAAATCTCCCTTTGGATTTTCTGTTTGTACAATAAGTTATTGCAATGGTTGCTTCTCATTATCTCAGTATTTCAAAACATCTACTCCTTGCGTTGGATAAAAATAGGGTCATGATACAGGAACAACATAAAATGAAGACTTTCCTTTTTTTCCATTTCTCTTTACCTATTATCTGTGCCTTGTTCTGAAAACGTGTTCTGAAAGGAAAATCCTATTCACTTATCATTGTAGACCTGGCTTCTGTTTGAGCATAATCAGCAGATCTATTTGAATTATGAAGCTTTCTCATGATTTCAACTTTTAGGTCCTCAGAGCGAAAAGAACTGCTTCCAACTTTAGGTAAAGTCTGGGAGACTGATTCGTGTTTTGTTATAACTCAAATACTTTAAATGTTCCTAGGTTTAATGTAAATAGAAAAGTACACTGCTATTTAATATACTGTTGAATATACTGTCCATACGTGCGACGTGCGCCTGTCTGTTTGTCTGTTTGACAAGTTTGTCTGGCACGGACTCTCTAAGCAGGTGGCTGCGCCTGCATCCTGTGCCAGACCTCCAATGTCCAGCAACACGTACGGCCCCCGGTGCAGAATTTAGCTGTCCCCGAGGGCAGGTTCCTGCACGTGCATGTGGATCTCGTCGGTCCCTTGGCACATTCCCAAAGCGCCACGCACCTGCTCACCATCGTGGACCGTTTCACGAGGTGGCCGGAGGCGATTCCACTCTCGGACACCTCCACCGAGGCTTGCGCCCGGTCTATGGTGGCCCACTGGATTGCCCGGTTCGGGGTGCCATCCAACATCACCACGGACCGAGGGGCCCAGTTCAGCTTTTCCTTGTGGTCAGCCCTGGCATTGCTCTACGACGCCCGGCTGTACCAGACAACCGCCTATTACCCGCAGGCCAACGGGCTGGTCGAAAGGTTCCATCGGCACCTTAAGTCGGCACTGAAGGTCCGGCTTACGGGTCCGGTGATGCGGGCCGGAGTCGCCACGTTCACGTTGGACGTGGGTGGCCGGCAGGAGTTTGTCTCCGTCAGCCGTCTCAAGCCCGCCCACATGGATGGGGATTGCCCGGTGGTCATTGCTCCACCACGACGTAGAGGTCGCCCGCCTGCCATTCCGCCCTTGCTGAGCACATCTGTTTCCGGCTTTGTTCCGCCAGCCCCCATTGTTACGACCGTCCCACTTTCGCGGCCCTCGCGTCCTCCCGGCTCCTACTGTTACGCCTGCCCCGCTTTCGAGAACCACGCTTTCGGGAACCACCAGGGCCTGAGCTATGGGGAGAGGTCAGGCAGGTAAGGACTTTATTCCGTGAAGCACAAGAGGATAAAGTGTGGTCTTTTAGAGGCATGGAAAATCATGAGTGGTATTGATAAGGTGAATACGTAGAGGATATTCCCCCCCGTGTAGGGGAATCAAGAACTAGAGGACATAAGTTTAAGGTGAAAGGGGAAAGATTTAATAGGAACTTGAGTTACAGATTTTTCACACTGTGGGTGGTGTTTCTATAGAGCAAGCTGCCAGAGGAAATAGTTGAGGCAGGTACAATAACAAAATTTAAAATACATTTGGAGAGGTACAGGAATAGGAAAGATTTAGAGGGATATGAACCTGACAAGGACAAATGGCACTAGCTTTGATGGGTATCTTGTACAAATAAGGGCGAAGAGCCTATATGCATGCTGCATTACTTTGTAACTCAAGGATACTTAATTGGAATTCTGGAAAAATAAATACTGGATATATAAAACTAAAATTACTTTTAACATTTGATTATCCAGTCACTGTGATCTAACAAAGCTGTAAGATTTAGATTTTAGTTTAGCTTAGAGATACAGTGCGGAAACAGGCCTTCGGCCCACTGACTGCGCCAACCGGCGATCCCCGCACTCCGCACTATCCTACACACACTAAGGACAATTTACAATTTTACCAAAGCCAATTAACCTACAAACCTGTACGTCTGTAGAGTGCAGGTGGAAACCGGAGCACCCGGCGAAAACCCACATAGGTCACGGGGAGAACGTACAGACAGTTCTCGTCCAGACAGCACCCATAGTCAGGATCGAACCCAAGTCTCTGGTGCTGTAAGGCAGCAATTCTACTGCAGCATCACTGTATCTCTCCAAGATGGACAGGAAAAATAAGGAAGAATCTTTGGGGAAACAATGTATCATTAGTTACAGGTATGTAAGCAAATAAATGGAAAGAAAACAAGTTAAAATTGGAAAAGGGAAGGGGAAGGGATACACATATAAAAACAATTTCATCTGAACGAGAAGTATGAAAGCACACAAGGGAACAGAAGAAGAAGACCAGTCGCACCTACAAGCCTCGCCCACCATTCAATATGATCATGGCTGATCCATGCTTACCTCAATCCTTTTCTGTGCCAGTTTCACATAACCCTTGATTCCTCAGTCTTTCAAATGTTTATCTATTGTCACCAGATCCAGCCGCACTGCCACCTGGAACAGAGGATTCATGGGGGTTTTCTATCTCAGTTTTAAATAATCAGCCCCTTATTTTGTAGCTATGGCCTCTGCCACCAGTGAAAACATCTCAAAGGCTACCCTGTCTAACCTATTTACGATAATTTATGCTTGAATATGTATAATATTTATGCTTACATTATTCTTTTGAACTTCAAAGAATGCAAACCCAAACGGTCCATCTTCTCTTGATAGGACAACTCTTTTATTCCAGGAGTTAGCCTGGCCTATCTCTGTCAGACCGACTCCAACATAACTGTCCTTTTTTGAGATGAATGGATAAATCCACTGAGTGCAGTGTTCCAGGGTATGGCCTCAGCAACACCCTGTACAAATGCAACAAATCCTTCCTATTCTCTGTCCTCAAACCACCCCCCCCCCCCCCACTCCTCCCCACACCCCTTTTGCAATAAAGACCAGCAAGCCATTTGCCTTTGTAACAACTAATGCAATATGGTGGCAGAGCGGTAGAGTTGCGGCCTTACAGCGCTGGAAACCCGGGTTCGATCCTGACTACGGATGCTGTCTGTATGGAGTTTGTACGTTCTCCCCATGACCCACGTGGGTTTTCCCAGAGATCTTCGGTTTCTTCCCACACTCCAAAGACGTCCAGGTTTGTAGGTTAAATAGCTTGGTGTAAGTGTAAATTGTCCCCCGTGGATGTAAGATGGTGTTAATGTGCGAGGATCGCTGGTCAGCATGGACCTGGTGGGCCGAAGGGCCGTTTCCGCGCTATATCTCTAAACAAAAACTAAAACACCAAGATCTTTCCAAACTTTGAAGATGAGCATTGTCGTCAAACATCAGTATTTATGAGAAAAAAACACAGCAAAATTAATGTCAAAAGCCCAAATATACCCTTAAGGGACATATCAAATAATCTAACTTATTTTAATTGGCATAAAGAAGTCAAAAAGAGCACAAACCAACTCTATTTGGCGTCCAATTATTCTCTCCTCAGATGATGCCTGATTTGTTGATTGTTTCCTGTATTTTCTGCTTTTGTTACAAGTTTTGACTCATTCAGTGATCCTGTGCATCAGTGGATCAATTAAATAACCAGCATTGAAAGAGCAGTGAGCTGAATATTTTCTATGACTCTGTAATGAATGCTCTTCTATTATTAGTGAGCTGAAGTGTTTGCTTCCATTTTATGTCCTTGATTAAGATGCCGAATATAATGGAAATATACCCAAATGAACTTGCAGCCTAATTTATTTGTGCTTGTGTCAGGTTTTTGATTTTCCCTTTATTGCATCTATTTGAAACTGGAGCATCAGACACTCCATGCGAAGCATTCTGTCTTTGTATGCTTTGACTGCTTTTTTTGGTACTGTGTTTTGTAGCCTTGTTAAAAGATTTACTTGCATTCTTAGAATACTTCTTATATGCATAGTGTATGTCAAAGCACTTCATATATTATAACTTCTACTTGTTATAATTTTACAAAAGGCATGACTAATTTTCTTTGTACAGCAGAATTCCATAAATTGCATTAATATAAAAAATGAGATCATTTGATCAGTAATAATTTAATTGGGTTTATAGGCTGATTGGCTTGGTAAAATTGTAAATTGTCCCTAGTGTGTGTAAGATAGTGTTAGTATATGGGGATCTCTGATCGGCAAGAACTCAGTGGGCTGAAGGACCTTGCTGTATCTCTAAACTAAATTAAAATAAACTAAACTCATTACATTGATGAATAAATGTCATCTGAGAGTCCAGGAAGGGCCCTCATGCACACTTCCTCTGAAGTGTCAGTCACATTATGTGCTCAGGTCCCAGGAGTAGAATTTGAATCCACATCCGTCTGAAGGCAGAAGGTTCATTTGAAAAAGTGGAACGTTTTTATTTTATTCCTTAATGCAATTTTGTTCTTCATGGGTCTGGAATTCATTATTGAAATAACATTTCAGATTTGTGTTTTTGCACTAGAAATCTTTCTTTTCATATTTGTCAGGCTCTCCAAAGAATGAGCCTCAACTCCCTCAGGGTCAAATAGTGCTGAATCTTTACATGTGCAGCAAGTCGAGGGTTGGAATAGTGAACACTTGCTAGTATATTTTGGATCCACCTGTGATTCTGTTGGCTTTGGAAAGGCAGAAAGCATACTTTATCAAAGTCTCTCAGACAAATTTATTGAGCAGATAATTGTATGGAAGGATTGATGGAAAATTGCACTCAATAGATTAATGGAAAATTGCATTCGTTATTAGAATATCAAAAATAACAAAAGGTCTTTCCACAAAATGATGTTCAATGTAAAATTAACTCATGAAAGTCATTGCATTGTACTACATGTGATGGAACAATGCTGTAGGCTTTAGTTTAGTTTAGAGATACAGCATGGAAGCAGGCCCTTTGGTCGACAGAGTCCATGATGGCCAGTGTTCACTGTACACTAGCTCTATCCCATTCACTGGGGACAATTTACAATTTTACCAAAGCCAATTAACCTACAAACCTGTATGTCTTTGTAATGTGTGAGAAAACCATGGTTCCTGGAGAAAATGCACGTGGTCCGGGGAAAACATAAAAACTCTGTACATACAGCACCCATGGTCAGGATCAAAACCTAGATGTCTGACACCGTGAGGCAGCAACTCTAGCACTGTGCCACCATGCATCCCTTGGCCCACCCTATTACAGCAAACTTCACAATGACTTCTAATGGTGCCACACAGCTCAAGAACTTTTCCAATTATTTTATAGATTTCCCTGAATGCAAATAATGAAACCATTTTATAAACCCTTATAATTCTGTAAATCAAATTCATATATATATTTTTTGATTACTTTATTTTATTAGAAGTAATCTATTTACAATAATGTAATCAGCTTTACAAACCTCAGCTTAATTACATATTATTTTTTAAATAACCCATTGACAGTTATCATCTTCTATTTTTTTTGGAAATAAAGAAAAGAATGGAATAGTTTTAAATCAATAAGAAAGTGATTAAATAATAATTTGATTATATAGAAAAGAAGAAGAAAATAGAGCAAGGAAAAAAGATTATAGATTAACAAAAAGTGAAAAAATATTATATATATATATATATATATATATATATATGTCAATGAAAATCAACAAAATATATTGTATCTAAAACTATTACAAATAATAATATCAATGAAGACATGCCTATTAATCCTAGTATAAGAATCAATTATTCTCATCAAATCCCGCTGGGTACCCGTCAGGCTGTGACGTCAAGAACAGCTACTTCTCTAGATACTGTATATATGGAGACCATATTTGTTCGAAAGTATTATATTTGTCCAATAGGACAAATCTGATTCTTTCTAATTGTAACGTCTCCAACATCTCTGCTGCCCACATTTTAATTGTGGGGGATAATGTTCCCTTCCAAAATTTCAATATGATTTTTTTCCCTATTATCAAACAGTAATCAAAGAAATTTCTTTGATTTCCTGTAAGTACCGAATTTGAATCCAAAATCCCAAGTATTATTAACTTTGGGTCTGGATCCAATCTAATTTTTAGAACCTCAGAAATAACCTTAAACATTTCTGTCCAGTAGTAATTCAGTTTGGAACATGTAGCAAAACTGTGTGTTAAATTTGCTTCTAAGTTCTTACATTTATCACAAATTGAAGAGAGATTGTGAAAGATACTATTTAATTTAGTTTTTGAATAGTGTAATCTGTATAATACTTTGAATTGTATCAATGTATGTCTGGCATTTAACGAACACCGATGTATTTGCTGTAAACTTTCTTCCCAATTTTCTTTTGTTATGGATAAACCAATTTCCTTTTCCCATGCTTGCCGATATGTTTCAGTTGTTGGATTCTTCTTATCCAAGATTATGTTATATATATAGGCTATTAATTTTTCTGTATTTGGGTGTAAATTAAACAAATCATCTAATAATCCTGGTACTTTATTTTTATAATCTAATGTGTTTGATTTTATATAATCTCTAATTTGTAAGTACCTAAACAAGTGATGCGGAGACAATCCGTAGATATCTTGTAACTCTTGGAATAAAAGAAATTTTCCTTTTCTATAAAGGTGCTCTATCCTTTTAATTCCTAAATCATCCCAATGTCTAAACCCTCCATCCAATATAGAGGGCTTAAATAATGGGTTATTCATTATTGGTAGTCTAAGTGAAAGATTATCTAGCTGTAAAGTCTTAACTATTTGTTTCCAAATACGTCTATTATTATAAATTATAGGGTTGTCCCTATAAATTTTTTTTTGTACTTCCTTTGGGGCAAAGAGAACCGAGCCTACATTATAGGGTAAACAATCTTCCTTTTCCATCTTTAACCACATTGGTTCATATATATTTTAAAAGGATTCTAGTGTAAATATACAATCTTTGCTGTGTTTTATTAGGACCATTTTAAAGTTGAGTACTGTCATTTAATTTCCCTGGATGGGTTAAATATTCTTCCATTCCATGGGAATGACCCACAAGCATATACTAGGAAAGTACTTTGAAGTGATTGTCAGTAAAACCACATTAACATCCGTGATTCACAGTGATTCACTGTGCATTTAGTTTAGTTTAGTTTAGATTAGTTTAGTTTAGTTTAGAGATACAGCGCAGAAACAGGCCCTTCGACCCACCGAGCCCAAACCAACCAACGAGCCCCGCACATTAACACTACCCTTCGTACACTAGGGACAATGTTTCACATTTACGGCAATTACCTACAAACCTGTACGTCTTTGGAGTGTGGGAGGAAACCGGAAATCTCAGAGAAAACCCAAGGAGGTCACAGGGAGATCGTAAAACCTCCGTACAGACAGCACCCGTAGTCAACCCGTAGATCAAATCCAGGTCCCTGGCATCGTAAGGCAGTAGTTCTACCGCCGAGCCACCATGCCTCCAATTCTTCGTGGCCCGGTGATAGCAATCAATTCTACAGTGATCAAAAGATGCCATGACTCCAGAGCCATGGGGCCAGCAGCCTGAACATCCTTCAAAGCTGTTGGACGTGACCCCAAAGACTGTGGGTGGCATCTAATTAATGCAGTGGTCCGAGAGCTGACCACTCGCCTCAGAAGAAGAAGGATTATTTATTTCTACAGTCGATCCTGAAATGTTGTTTCCCAGTATACCAGTAGGAATATTGAGAGAGTAAACTACCAGACTCAGCAACAGCTTCTCCCCCTCTGTTATAACACTTCTGAAGAGTCTTTGAGTAAACGGGAGCATTGTCTGATTCGCCTCTACCCCATTGCAGACATTGGACATTGTCTACTATTCAACTATTGCACTTCAATGCTGAGAACCATATTCTGACCTCTGTATCTTCCCCCTTTGCTCTACCTTTTGTACTGGAGTTTGACGATTGAATTTATGCATGGTATTATCTGATCTGATCGGACAGCTGCAAAGCTATCCATCTAATCTGTTTTTCACTGTACCTCAATGTACGTGACAATGATAAGCCTAAACATAACAGGCCTCAATGCCATGCAGAACAATTGCATGCGTGTTGCATTGCCCATTTTCTCTGACATTACAATCCTCTGGGTGGCCGGTTAGCATGCTTTGCCGTTAGACTGATAACGATGAGAAGGCCTACTGGGAGGAGGTGGCTAATCTGGCACTCTGGTGTCAGGACAACAGCCTCCTCTTGAATATCAAAAAAACTATGGAGCTGATCGTGGACTTTAGGAGGGCACATCATCCGAGGACGTACACACCATTGAAGATAAATGGGGATAGTGTGGATAGGGTGAGCTGTTTTAAATACCTGGGAGTCCACATCTCTGAGGATATGACATGGACATCATACGCTGCAGCACTCGCGAGTAAGGCAAGGCAGCACCTTTACCACCTCAGGCAATTGAGGAAATTCAGAGTGTCTCTGAGGATCCTCCAGTGCTTCTACGCAGCAGCTGTGGAAAGCATCTCATCCGGAAATATCACGATTTCGTTTGGGAACTGCTCTGCCCAGGACAAGAAGGTTCTGCAGAGAGTTGTGTGTTCGGCCGAATGCACTATGGGAACTACACTCACCCCCCCCCCCTGCAGGAACTATACATCAGAAGGTGCAACTCCAGAGCCAACAAGATCATGGGAGACCCCTTCCACCCCAGCAACGGACTGTTCCAGCTGCTACGGTCAGGCAAACGCCCCCGTTGCCATGCTGTGAGAACGGAGAGGACGAGAAGGAGTTTCTTCCCAGAGGCCATTAGGACTGTACACTCCTATCTCACCAGGGACTAACTTTACTGTGCTACTCTACTGCTGTTTTTTCCCTTTTTTCTCCTCCCACAATTATGTAATATGTGAATATGTGATTCTGTTCCATTCTGTTTGTAGTTTGTTTGTTTTTTTGCACAATCGACGAGCATTGCCACTTTTCATTTCACAGCACGTCGTATGTGTATTTGACGAATAAACTTGACTTGACTTGACTTATTACATGTGCCTGGATCGCCATCTCCTTCTTTTTCTTCTGTGAGATTTGGAATAACTTTGAAATTTCCAGATGATTGACCAAGTTGTTTGGACGTTTATTTCAGTGAGATCTTGCTGGCCTGGTCTCCCAACCCAGAACAGTTGCATGCAGTTTACCATACTAATACTTACCTACTTTGCTGGCTCAAAGTACCAATGTTCTGCTGGAGTTGCTCTAATGGTGGGACCTCTCATGGTGAAGGGTGGAAACCGCATCGCCAAAACTGCTTTGAAAACATTGGCGCCCACTAAAGTTCTACCCCCAGCTTTAGCCGGCTGTGAAAGCTGTGAGCATCATTTCAGATTCAGATTCAGATTCAATTTTAATTGTCATTGTCAGTGTACAGTACAGAGACAACGAAATGCATTTAGCATTTCCCTGGAAGAGCGACACAGCAAATGATTTGAATAAATAATAATAAGTGTCCGGGGGGGGGGGTGATTGGCAGTCACCGAGGTACGTTGTTGAGTAGCGTGACAGCCGCCGGAAAGAAGCTGTTCCTGGACCTGCTGGTTCGGCAACGGAGAGACCTGTAGCGCCTCCCGGATGGTAGGAGGGTAAACAGTCCATGGTTGGGGTGAGAGAGGTCCTTGGCGGTGCTGAGCGCCCTCCGCAGACAACGCTTGCTTTGGACAGACTCAATGGAGGGGAGCGAGGAACCGGTGATGCGTTGGGCAATTTTCACCACCCTCTGCAATGCCTTCCGGTCAGAGACAGAGCAGTTGCCATACCAAACTGTGATGCAGTTGGTAAGGATGCTCTCGATGGTGCAGCGGTAGAAGTTCACCAGGATCTGAGGAGACAGATGGACCTTCTTCAGTCTCCTCAGGAAGAAGAGACGCTGGTGAGCCTTCTTGATCAGAGTTGAGGTATTGTGGGTCCATGAGGGGTCGTCGGAGAGGTTGACTCCCAGGAACCTGAAGCTAGAAACACGTTCCACCTCCGTACCGTTAATGTGGACGGGGGTGTGCGTGCCGCCCATGGACTTCCTGAAGTCTACAATGAGCTCCTTGGTCTTCTTGGAGTTAAGGGCCAGGTTGTTGTCAGCGCACCATGCTGCTAAGTGCTGGACCTCCTCCCTGTAGGCCGACTCATCGTTGTTGCTGATGAGGCCAATCACCGTTGTATCATCTGCATACTTGATGATGGTGTTAGTACCATGTACAGGTGTGCAGTCATAGGTGAAGAGGGAGTAGAGGAGGGGGCTCAGCACACAGCCCTGTGGAACGCCGGTGTTCAGGGTGAGGGTCGAAGAGGTGTGCTTGTCTAACCTAACAGACTGGGGTCTGTTCGTTAGAAAGTCCAGTATCCAGTTGCAGAGGGAAGGAGCGATGCACAGGTTACCGAGTTTGGTGATCAATTTTGATGGTATAATGGTGTTGAATGCTGAGCTGTAATCGATGAACAGCATTCTTACGTAAGTGTCTCTGTTGTCGAGGTGGGAGAGGGCGGAGTGAAGTGCCGTTGAGATGGCATCCTCCGTACTCCTGTTCTTGCGGTAGGCAAACTGATAGGGATCCAGTGTGGGGGGTAGGCAGCTTTTGAGGTGTGCCAGGACCAGCCTCTCGAAGCACTTGGTGATGATGGGGGTAAGTGCAACTGGGCGGAAGTCATTGAGGCTTGCCGCAGTGGAGTGTTTTGGCACTGGCACGATGGAGGTGGTTTTGAGGCACGTGGGGACAACTGCCTGGGCAAGTGGGTTACACAAAAAGCTGGAGAAACTCAGTGACTGGTTGAAGATATCAGTCCAGACGTCTGCCAGCTGCGCCGCACAGACCCTGAGCACGCGCCCGGGGATGCCGTCAGGGCCAGCAGCTTTACGTGCATTAGTCCTACTCAGTGCCACATATACGTCGTAGGGGGTGAGTGTGAGGGGTTGGTGATCGGCAGGTAGCACAGCCTTGATGGCTGTCTCTAGATTGTCCCTGTCGAAGCGGCCATAGAAGTGATTGAGCTCCTCAAGGAAGGAGGCGTCGCTGGATGTGGGTGTGGTGTTGGCGGGTCTGTAGTCCGTGATGGCCTGGATGCCTTGCCACATGCGTCGGGGGTCGGAGTTGCTGTTGAAGTGCTCCTCAATCCTGAGCTTATGGCAGTGCTTGGCCTTCTTGATGCCCCTCTTCAGGTTAGCCCTGGCTGAACTGTAGGCTCGAGCATCGCCTGACCTGAAAGCGGTGTCCCGTGCTTTCAGCAGTAGCCTGACCTCGCTGTTCATCCATGGCTTCTGATTCGGGAATATGGTCACCTGTTTGAGGGAGGTGACACTATTGATGGTGGAGTTTATAAAGTCCAGAACAGAGGATGTGTAGGAGTCAATGTCCGTGTGGGAGTCAAGGGTGGCCTGGGCTGCAAACGCCTTCCAGTCAGTGTTTCCAAAACACTGCTGAAGTGTGAAGTCCGCTTCCTCTGACCGGACTTTAACTGTCCTCACAGTTGGTTTAACCCGTCTGATGAGTGGGGAGTACTTAGGGAGCAGGAACAATGAGATGTGATCAGACTGACCAAGGTGGGGGATTTGGCGGTGACATTCAATGATAACTTAAAATGAACAAGCTTCAAGAAAACAGTTATAAATTATATTATTCTTTAAACTTGACTTTACTTTGCTTTAGAGATATAGCATGGAAACAGGCCCTGTGTCCCACCGAGTCTGTGCCGACCAGTGATCACCCCGTACACTAGCACTATCCTACACACGAGGGACAATTTACAAAGACCTACAACACATAAATAATTTAAAAAAAAACATTATCAGCCTGACACTTTTCTTATGAAAGATCTCACTAACCCAATTGCCCCTTGATCTGTAACCTTATCATCCTGGTTGGGGTCAGTGGAGCTTTGGTCTCCACACTGGATCTAAAGTGGCACTGAACTGAGTGGTGATGCCCAAATGTAAAAGCTGCAGTCTCCCCAAGACTAAACTCTCCTGGAGCAAAAACAGACGTTTAAAGCTTCAAATGTTTGTGTAATTCAGGGATTTTGTGTTTTTTTTCCACCACATTTAGTTTAGTTTAGTTTAGAGATACAGCTCAGAAACAGGCCCTTCTGCCCTTCGGGTCAGCGCCGACCAGCAATCCCTGCATATTAACACTATCCTACACACACTGGGGACAATTTTTACATTTACAAAGCCAATTTACCTACATACCTGCACGTATTTGGAGTGTGGGAGGAAACCAAAGATCTTGGAGAAAACCCATGCCGTCATAGGGAGAACGTACAAGCTCCGTACATACAGCACCTGTAGTCAGGATTGAACCTGGGACTCCTGCGCTGCAAATATTGTAAGGCAGCAACTCTATCGGTGCACCACCGTACCTTCCTGAAACTCCCGGATTTGTTTCCATTTAAAAGTAGATAACTCACTGTGCGGCAAAATCTTTCCTGCACAATGAGTTTTCAATGTTAGCTTTCTCTTTTACAGTGTAAGACATTGATCAGGCTTGGTATTGTTTTAAGTCTATCTAAGAAGATCATTGCAGACTGTGGGTGATCTGGAGACTGATAAGATGTACTCAACACTTGTGATTTGCAAGACGATTACATGATACTGATCTGGTGAGGGGTCCATTCACTTCATGCAATTACTGCACAATGTTTGTTTGAGGAGAAAAAAACACTTTGGGTTTATGCACAGTGGTGTTGGGAGTCAACTTGAAATGTAGCAGACTAGGATATTGAAGATCATAAGAAAGACCTGAGGCTATCAAAGAGTTTTGCTTTTTGATGTTTAAGTGCACTTTTGAAGATTTCATCCCCATCAGATAGAATACATTAGGCTGTAAAACAAAATAGCTTATTACCTTGTGTTCGTGGCCTAAATCCAAAGTATTTTAATGTTAATTCAAGGTTTACTATGAGGACAAAGGATCCCATATATTCAGAAATTAATTCCGAGATCCTGGAAGTTGCCATCAATGTTAATGTACAAATAGCAAAGTGTCTTCTGATCTGGGAACAATGACAGAATTGCCATTTAATAAATATTTTTTATTAAAACTTTATGACTAGACTTTAGGAGAGCTCCCCCTCCCCTTCTCCTATTCACCATCAACAACACCACAGTCACATCTGTGGAGTAATCTAAGTTCTTTGGAACCATCATCTCCAGGGACCTTAAATGGGGCGGCCACCATCGAATCCACAGTCTACAAAGGCCTTATAGAGGATGTACTTCCTGCGGCAGCTGAGAAAACACAATCTGCCACAGGCAATTATGGTCCAGTTTTAAACTGCCATCACAGAGTTTGTCCTCACCTTCTCCATCATGGTCTTGTTTGGCACAGCCAGCAAGCACGACATCTGGATGCTGCAGCGCATCATTCGATCAGCAGAGAAGGTTGTTGGCTGCAACCTTCCCCCCATCGACGAACTGTACGCTGCAAGGGCCAGGAAGAGAGCGGGTAAGATCATCCCTGACCCCTCTCAACCTGGCCATAAACTCTTTGAAGTACTTCCCTCGAGAAGGCAACTCCGGACTGTCAAAACCTGCACAGCCAAATGTAAAAACAGCTTATTTTTCCAAGAGCAGTTGCTCTACTCAACAGCCAAAAGTCTGTAGCCTCCTTGTGCTCTGGTATTTTATTTAATTCTTCACATGTTTAAATTATAATGTTTTATTTTTAATTGTCTACTGTATATTGTTGTTACTTGCGAGCAAATTCCTTGTATGTATATATATTTGGAGAATAAAATGTATTCAATTCAATTCAATTCAATCCATCATTTAAAATATCCCATAATTAGTCCTTAAAAGATAATCAATGGTTTGATTAATCTTTAGATCAAAGTTTACTGGGATGTTGACACAGAAAAATCAGCTTGAAACACCATTGCAGATTTTCAGTTAAAGTGCATGCATTCCATGAAGGCTGCAGATTTAAAATGACACACACAGACTACTTTGCACAAACGTCTATGGAGGTCATTAAGCTGCAACCACACAAGCATGCAAATATTGCAGATAGACACAAAATGCTGGAGCAACTCCACGGTGGCATGGTGGTACAACGGTAAAGTTGCTGCCTAAAGGGCCTGTCCCACCAGCATGCAACTCTACGCGATGAAAGCGATCAAACTAGAAGCGGGGTCCGCGCGGAGGTTGGGTGATCCCCTGTACAGGGCCGTTCCCACCAGCATGCGCCTGCATGCGGCAAGCGCAACCAAACCGGCAGTAGGGGCCGCGCGGAGGTCGGGTGAGTGGCGCAACACGGCGCAAAGTGAGGCGAACTTGGAGCGAAGACCAAGGTAAGTTCACCAGGACAGAGGGGGGCACACAGAGAGGGGCACCGAGGCACACACACACACACAGGGCCACGAAGCCACACACATAGAAGGTCACGGAGGTACTTACAAATAGGTTCACGGAGGCATGATGTCGGGGCGGTGTGTAAATGTCGAGGCGACTGCGAGCCGCCAAGCCGTTGCCGTGCGGAATTTTTGGACATAGTCGGTTTTTCGGAGCCCCGCGCGGTGTCGGGACGAACTGGGGACGAACTCCGCACAATTCCGCACGGCTCCGGCGATCGAAGTGGGACCGGCCCCGCGACGCCAGACGGCTCAAGCGACCACGTTAGGTCGCGCTAATCGCATAGAGTTGCATGCTGGTGGGACAGGCCCTTTACAGTGCTTGCATTACCGGAGACCTGGGTTCGATCCTGACCACGAGTGCTGTCTGTACGGTGTTTGTATGCTCTCCCTGTGACCATGTTGGGGTTTTTTCCGAGATCTTAGGTTTCCTTCCACACTCCAAAGACGTATAGGTTAATTGGCTTTCTATAAACTAATGTGTGTAGGATAGTGTTAATATGCGGGGATCGCTGGGCGGCGCGGACTCAGCTGGACAGGCAGCATCTCTGGATAGGAGGAATGGGTGACGTTTCGGGTCAAGACCCTTCTTCAGACGTATTGCACTATATATGCAAATGCACAGATGTAAAAATACATACAGTCTCTAAACCAGGTACTAAAAAGACCAGGCACACACATTACACTACATAAACACATGTGTGCACACATATTATCACGCATATATGCACAGACCTCTCCCTCACCACCTATTCACATATATATCCATACAATATATGATTTCTATATTTCTTAGCATTGAAAGGTCATAAATTCTTTTTTCCTATTTTACCACCAACATGTATGTAATTTTCTAGCCTAAAACATGTTTTAAACATTCTCAGTGTATCACAAACAAATTAGATATTCATCAGTAGTTTTTCAAGGTTGGCGTTCTGCAATTATTTTAAACAGTAGATTTTTCCATATATTATGAAGTTATGGTTATAATCATGTGATCACCAAATTGGACTAATGCTAATGGAAAAATTGAGTAGAACACAAAGTGCAGGAGGAAATCAGCGGATCAGGCAGTCACCGTGGAGGGAATGGATAGATGATGCTTCTGGTTGAGTCTGCAAAAAGGGTGGTGATCCAAAACAATGCCTATCCACTCCCTCTGACATGCTGAGTTACTCCAGCTCTTGTGTTTTGCTCAAGATTCCAGTATCTGCAGATCCTTGTGTCTCCATTTTACTGATAGGACTGAGTTATCAGTTCAGTGGGAAAGGAGCCTTTCTGTGGAGCCTTTAGGAGGTAATATGTGTGATTGACGATCTGCAGGGAGCAAATGGTCCCAAGATTATTCACCCTGTCTGTGGTGAAAGATTGGTGGAAAGCCTTGGAAAATTGATGCAATTGCAGTTTTTGCTCTTAAATTATGAGAGGAGAAAAAAAAGTGAGGATTTCCAGGCATATACCATACCATACAGCTGAAAGATAATAAATCCTACTAGCTCCTGAGATGTAAATATAATTTTTGGAGAAGAAGCCGGTTGTAGTTAGCATACAAAATACTGTACGCACAGAATTTAGTCATAGAAACGTTGTTTCCCATTTGTGTGGGCATTAGTTCCATGACCAGATTAATTTAACTGTCTGAAGATTCCTGAAAAGCCCTTTATATCTCTTCTAATAATTATGTAAGTTATTTTAAAACTCCTGTCAAAAATTAGTTGCCAAAGAGCAGAGCACGTGTTGAAGCCTGGCTTTATCAGATTTATTCAGAAATCCCTGGAACTACCAATTTAAAGGTAAGCTTTATTATAATCTTGTAGCAATCTAACAGGTGGAGCTATGCTCTGACTCTTCAGCCCAGGTCCTCTCAATTTCCTGCTCAACCTCCTTTTTGTCAACATATTGTTAATATATTGATCTATTAGTTATGGGTATGATAATATTGAGGTTAAATCATAAGATCAGTATCCACAGACTAGTATCAGTGAAGCCTTCAGAAACATGGTGCTGAAACATACAGGTAGATTTAAGAGCCATTAAAGGGCCTGTCCCACGATACGAGTTCACCCGAGCTCTCCCAAGTTTTTAAAAAAAATCAAACTCGTGGTACCTCAACACAAGTCTTTTTTTACTCTTGGAAATTTTTCACACTGTTGAAAAAACGTCACAAGTTTCCGCGTTATCCGAGTACCTACCGTTAGCATTACGGGCCGCTACGAGACATCCGCGAGCTCCAACGTACCCGCTACGTACATTCTACATACTTACCACGAGTTCGATTTTTTTTTTAAACTCGGGAGAGCTCTTGGGTGAACTGGCATCTTGGGACAGGCCCTTTAAAGAAGTAATGATTTATTAACATTGAACTATTAACATACTACATGTTTATTCCCAAAGCTCCTGGTACATAATCCATCCGTAAACATTCACTATCGGCGTTCAATTTTTGAAAAGGACCAACACCAACTCACCTTCTGTTCAAAAGGACCACAGATTACACTAACAGAGAATGTTTCACAAATTTAAGATACACAGCCCTGCTTCTCTTTTTAAAACAAACGTATGTTTTATTTTCCAATTAACAAGTGAAGGATTAATTTAGTCTCACTACAGATTTACAAATGATTGTAGGTCATCTCAGGGTGTGAATCACACTCCTCCTCTACCTACAGAAAGAGCAGTCTCTCTTCTGAACATACGTGGACCATTATGATCAACAGAACACATCTTCTGGAGTACTGATTACTGCTGTTTTAAGAGATGTTGCTGCAGATGTTGATCTCACTCATGACTGCTGCTGTTATTATTGCTGCTATTGAATGCTTTGAAGATTATTGTATGCCAAGAAAATAATCTTCATCATAATCCAGATGCCACTGTACTTTGAACCCCCTATTCTATTGGAAACTGACAGAATTGTATGTGAATTTTAATAATCTTGATTATGTTCCACCGTGATAAAAAGGTTTGTTTGCAATAAAATCTTAATGCTGTATTTATAAGAAACTATTATATTCACTTTGCCTCCATCGCCAAAAGGGATCTTCTCTCCTGTGGTTCTATCTCAATTTGCAGTCCTTTATACTTTCACTCAGGTGGTGGTGGGTATATGGAATGAGGTTCCATAGTTGAGGCATGTACTAGTTTAGTTCAGTTTAGTTTAGTTTATTGCCAGGTGTACCAAGGTACAGTGAAAAGCTTTTTTGTTGCATGCTATTCAGTCAGCGGAAAGACTATAGATGATTACAATCAATCTGTCCACAGTGTACAGATACTGGAAGGGAATAACGTTTAGTCTAGATAACGTCCATAACGTGGGCATAAGGGCATAACCTGGTCTCCAAATCTGAGGAAGGACATTATTGCCATAGAGGGAGTGCAGAGAAGGTTCACCAGACTGATTCCTGGGATGTCAGAACTGTCTTATGAAGAAAGACTGGATAGACTTGGTTTATACACTCTAGAATTTAGGAGATTGAGAGGGGATCTTATAGAAACTTACAAAATTCTTAAGGGGTTGGACAGGCTAGATGCAGGAAGATTGTTCCCGATGTTGGGGATGTCCAGGACAAGGGGTCACAGCTTAAGGATAAGGGGGAAATCCTTTAAGACCGAGATGAGAAAGACTTTTTTCACAGAGAGTGGTGAGTCTCTGGAACTCTCTGCCACAGATGGTAGTTGAGGCCAGTTCTTTGTCTATATTTAAGAGGGAGTTAGATGTGGACCTTGTGGCTAAGGGGATCAGAGGGTATGGAGAGAAGGCAGTTACGGGATACTAAGTTGGATGATCAGCCATGATCATATTGAATGGCGGTACAGGCTCGAAGGGCCGAATGGCCTACTCCTGCACCTAATTTCTATGTTTCTATGTTTCTAACATAAGAGCGGCATGGTGGCGCAGCGGTAGAGTTGCTGCCTTACAGTGGCAGAGCCCTGGGTCCCGGGTTTGATCCTGACCACAGGTGCTATCTGCATGGAATATGTACGTTCGCTCTGTGACCTGCAAGGGTTTTCCCCGGGTGCTCCGGTTTCCTCCCACACTCCAAAGACGTACAGGTTTGTTGGTTAATTGGCTTACTGTAAATGTAAATTCTTCCTAGTGTGTGTAGAATAGTGTTGATGTGCAGGGATCGCTGGTCAGTGCGGACTCAGTGGGCCAAGGGGCCTGTTTCCGCACTTATCTCCAAACAAAACTAAACTAAACTAAAAGTCCAAGATAGGCTGGGAGTCTCTAATGAGGTAAATGATTGGTCGGAACCGCACTCTAGTAGGTGATAGGATGGTTTACTTGTCTGATAACGGCTGGGAAGAAACTGTCCCTGAATCTGAAGGTATTCGTTTTCATAATTCCAAACCTCTGTTTTGGACAGTTACATGAATAGGAAAGATTTAGAGGGATATGGTCCAACCACAGGCAGGTGGGACTAGTGTAGATGAGGTATCTTGGTTGTCAAGGGCAAGTTGGGCCGAAGGGCCTATTTCCAAGCTGTATGTCTATATGACTCTGTGACTCCTGTGCTAACACATAAAAGTAAAAATAATGGATAACCATATAGCATATAACCATATAACAATTACAGCACGGAAACAGGCCTTCTCGGCCCTTCCAGTCCGTGCTGACCATTTATTTTCCCCTAGTCCCATCTACCTGCACTCAGACCATACCCCTCTATTCCCTTCCCGTCCATATACCTATCCACTTTATTTTTAAATGTTAAAATCGATCCTGCCTCCATGACTTCTGCAGGAAGATCATTCCACACAGCCACCACTCTCTGAGTAAAGAAGTTCCCCCTCAAGTTACCCCTAAACTTCTGTCCCTTAATATAAAGATAAATAAAACTTTATTTGCAAGGATGAATTATTAATTATGTACATGTGTATTCTCAAAGCTCTTTGTGCCTACTCAAACTGATTATTAGTTAAATTATTGGAAAGTAATAGATATCGAAGAATCAATTGGATCGTTAAAAAATGGTAAAACAGCGGGCCCCGATGGCCTGAGTGCAGAATTTTATAAAAAATTTCACGATCTACTTTCACCTAGATTACAAACAGTGTACAGACACACCTATGAGTTAGGAAAATTACCAGACTCTTTAAATGAATCTACAATTACATTAATTCCTAAATTAGATAAGGACCTGGAAGACCCTGGATCATATCGAGCGATTGCCCTTTTAAATACTGATCAAAAAATACTAACTAAAGTACTCTCTCGGAGGCTAAGTTTAGTGATTTCCAAAATAATACATTATGATCAAACAGGTTTTATTCCAAAACGTTACTCATCACATAATCTTAGACGCTTGTTTAACATTATTTACTCGAGAAGAAGGAGAGATATAGAATTAGCAGTTATATCGTTGGATGCTGAAAAAGCATTCGACCAGGTGGAATGGTCATATTTATTTAATATAATGGAAAAATATCAACTGGGGGACGGATTTTGTAAATGGGTAAGAATATTATATTCTAACCCTACTGCAAGAATTTTAACCAATCAAATATTATCACCTAAATTTAATCTCTTTAGGGGATGCAGACAGGGATGTCCGTTATCCCCTTTATTATTTGCCTTGGTGATAGAACCTCTGGCTGAAAGAATCAGATCAGAACCCGAAATATATGGGTACAACACTGACATAACAAATAATAAGATATCTTTATATGCAG
Source organism: Raja brachyura (assembly GCA_963514005.1). The sequence goes on along the minus strand of OY740785.1, from coordinate 42,543,088 downwards.
ATGATATTCTGATTTATATTACTAAGCCGGAACGTAGTATTCCAAAGCTATTCAATGTTATAAATGAATTTAGTGTATTTTCAGGATATAGGATTAATTGGAGTAAAAGTGACATAATGCCTATAACTGGTATAAATGTAAATATATTACAAAAATACCCATTAAAAATAGTTACAGATAAATTTAAATATTTAGGAATTAATGTGTCTAAATCCTATAAATTATTAATTAAAGCTAATTATTATCAATTATTAGAGAAACTTAAAAAAAACATTTTATATTGGAAAACACTTCCTATATCTATGATCGGTAGAATTAATGCTATAAAGATGATTTTTTTACCACAATTGTTATATTTATTTCAGGCAATTCCTTTTTTTCTTCCAAAAAGTTTTCTAAAAAAAATTGATACCATAGTTAATAATTTTGTCTGGGATTACAAAAGCCATAGAATAGGTAAAAAACACTTATGTAAGTCGAAGATAAATGGAGGGCTGGCACTTCCAAATTTTTTATATTACTATTGGGCAGTCCAGATTAAGAATATGAATTTTTGGTGGGTTAATATGGATGTTGAACCAATGTGGCTAAAAATGGAAAAGGAAGACTGTTTACCCTTCACTATAGAGTCGATTATTTTCGCACCAAAGGAAGTACAAAAAAAGACTTATAGGGACAACATTATCATTCATAATACTAGGCGTATTTGGAAACAGATAGTTAAGACCCTACATCTGGATAATCTTTCTTTTAGGTTATCAATTAGGAATAATCCACTGTTTAAACCCTCAATCTTAGATGCGGGGTTTAGACTGTGGGAGGATTTAGGAATTAAAAGAATAGAACACCTTTATAGAAATGGAAAATTATTATTATTTGAAGAGTTACAAGATATTTTTGGATTACCTTCACAACATCATTTTAGGTATTTACAAATTAGAGATTTTATTAAATGTAACACATACGACTATAAAAATAAAGGACCAGGCTTATTAGATGAAGTGTTTAATTTACATCCAAATACGGATAAGCTTATAGCTTATATCTACAATATTATTTTAGATAAAGAGAACCCAACAACTGAAACATATCGTCAAGCATGGGAAAATGAAATTGGATTACCTATAACGAAAGAAACTTGGGAAGAAAGCTTACAAAGAATACATTGGTGTTCTTTGAATGCCAGACATACATTGATACAATTTAAAGTTATATATAGATTACACTACTCGAAAACCAAATTAAAAAGTATTTTTCCTAACCTTTCCTCTATTTGTGATAAATGTAAGAATTTTGAAGCAAATTTAATACATAGTTTTGTAACATGTCCACGGTTGAATTTTTATTGGATTGAAATTTTTAAAGTTATTTCGGAAGTCCTTAAGGTTAAACTTGACCCAGACCCAAAATTAATAATATTTGGAATCCCGGAGCCAAATTTGGTACTCACAATTAATCAAAGAAATTTTTTTGATTATTGTTTAATAATTGGGAAAAAAATGATACTTAAATTTTGGAAGGGAACATTATCCCCAACAATTAAAATGTGGAAAGCAGAGATGTTGGAGACGTTGAATTTGGAAAGAATTAGATTTGTCCTTTTGGACAGGTATAATTCTTTTGAATTGATATGGTCTCCATATATACAGTATTTAGAGAAGTAGCTATTCTTGGAATCACGGCTTCGACGGGCACCCTATGGATCCGATGCGAATAACTTACCTATAATTGATAATATTGTGTATTTATTAGAGATATTTCTGAATGAAATAGTATCTCGTACAATGTCTTTAGTTTTTGTTTATATATATATATATATATATGTAATATTATTGTTTTTCAAATTATCTTTTTAATTTTTAATTGATATATGTGCGAAAAAAAAAAATTTTTATTCCCTTTTATTTTTCCTTTTTTTCTTTATTCTTTTATATATCTTTTTCTTTATTTCCATAAAAATAGAAGATATTATGTATTGATATGCTATTTGTAGTAATACTGAATTAAGGTGTTAGTTTATAAAGTAAGCTATATATTGTAAACTATTTACTTCAAATAAAAAAAATATTACGAAAATTATTGGAAAGCAGGTAAACCACATGACTCTCCTGCCCCACAGGATCATAGGTCACTCCAAATGTTTCATACATTTGAAGATATACTGAATTACTGTACTTACTAATTTTGAGATGTGAGTTCGATTCTCACCAAAGCAGCTTTAAGTAATTAATTATATCTAGAATAAACGTACGGCATTAGTAATGGTGACCACAAAACCATAAGGTGGTTGTTAAAATCTATCTGGTTTAATAATGTGATTCAGTGAACAAAATTAGCCTACTTTTATAATCGAACCTCTCGTGACTCAAGTGTGGTTTGACTCTTAAACAAAGCACAAATTGCTGGAGTAACTGAATGGGTCAGGCAGTATCTGTTGAGCCTTCTCTACCTGAAACATCGCCTATCCATTTCCTCCACAGATGCTGCCTGACCCACTGAGTTACTCCAACATTTTGTGTTTTGCCCAAGATTCCAACATTTGCAGTTCTTTCTGTTTCTGATTTCACTCTTAACCGTCCTTCCAAAATAGAATAACAAGGCCCACAGTTCTAGAGTAAATAGGAATGGTCATTCAATGTTGGCCCTGTCTCATCCTATGGATGAATTTTAACAAAAAGGCACACAATGGATTCTTCATATCCAGCAAGCAGTCCATATGATATCAGACAATGACCTCTGCAGGGGTAAATGTTGACAACACTCTCTGCAGCAGCGTCTTCTTGCCTTGTCTCAGTCAAAATGGATGCTGGACAAGATTGCCGAAAATTGCACTGGAAATTTCACTTACACTTGGGGTGAATTGTTCCAGGGTAAAATGTTGAGCAGTGCACTCATGGAATTTCATCTCCATTGTATGTAAGGCTCAGCTGCTGCTGGAAGATTCTGGGAATGTTGTCGTTTATGCAACGGGTATAATTAATGTATTGTTCATGTCAACATTTATAATTTAGTTTTAGTTTACAGATACAGCGTGGAAACGGACCCTTCGGCCCACTGAATCTGGGCTGAACAGTGATCCCCGCACACTTACACTATCCTACACACACTCTGGACAATTTACAATTATACCAAGCCAGTTAGCCGACATACCTGTACATCTTTGGACTGTGGGAGAAAACCGCAGATCCCGGAGAAAACCCACGCAGCTCGCGGGGAGAATGTAAAAACTTTGCACAGAGAGCACCCATAGTCAGGATCGAACACGGGTCTCTAGAATTGTAAGGAAGCAACTCTACTGATGCGACACATGCCACCCAGTTCTGTTAAAAACAATTCCAACTCATTTGAAGATATTCTTCCACAGTAAATTTTCAATTTATGTTGTTCTCAGCTTATTGGTATAACAAGATGAACAACAATGTGGCTGTCAACTCATTCATAAGCTAGTGCCAGAATCTTATAGCTCTGCAGCGTCATTTTAGCCAGTCTTATCAGAACATCCTGCATACAAGTTATTTATTTTCCATTTATGGGAGATATTTCATCAGGCGTTTGTTTGCTTTTAGGGATATAGGCACACATGACCACAGTGTCTCTTTTCCTCTCTCACTCTCAAACACATGCGTGCATGCACATGCACAAATACACACACATGGGCTCATACACAAACACACACACATGCACAAACACACACACATATAAAACATACACACACATCAAGCATGTGGACCGGAGTTTGGACTTTTTCTTTTGTAAATGGCAACAAAATATGGTGACGGGTGCAAGAATTTCACAGTGCAGTGCATACGTAACAATAAAGAAACATCATCGCACCATTCTATCATCATCACCATATTTTAATGTCTTTTTTCGTTGTTTGTAAAGTTACTTATCTTTGCATCATTGAGAAATCTGGATGTAGGTTTCTATCCTATTGTCTAAGTCATTTAAAATTACAGCATATGGATACATCTCTGAAAGTCACGTTAGATAATTTGAGATTCAACTTTAGTCAATACTCCTGCAGAAGGGCACATTTTGAATGCTGTCTGGAAGTTCATATATTTTTCCATGTCCAAAAGAATGTTATAATGATTTTGAATGGCAAGGACTCCACTTTAAAAATCTATTACATTTCCTGTAACTGATGAAGGAACTGCAGAAATCTTGGAGAAATAGTGCTGAAATTGTATTATTGGCATCATGGTGTTGGCATCATGTTTGGCGCAAATACTGTGGGCTGGAATGTGTAGGAAGGCAATTGCAGATGCTGGTTTAAACCAAAGATAGACACAAAAAGCTGGAGTAACTCAGTGGGTCAGACAGCATCTCTGGAGAAAAGGAATAGGTGCCGTTTTGAGTCGAGACTCTGCTTCAGACTGTGGGCGTCTGTGGGCTGGGAGGGCTTTTGTTCTGCTGCACTGTTCTATGTTCTGTGTTCCAAGTTCTATTGAAGTTGTGGTGGAAAAGCAGCTGAATCCTTGTTGGCATTCAGCTTTAAAGAGGGCTAAGCTGTCATACTATTATGAATATAAAGACACTCTTCCTTTCCCAGGCTCAATTCTGAGCCAAAATGATCTCCTAATCTAAAACACATTATAAATGAGCACCATTGGCTGCTTCAACCTTAAATATTTATTTTACTTTACAAGGTTATAATAACACAATCAAGGTATTAAAATAAAGAACTGATTTCACATGCTTTCTTATCTTGCTTCAGAGAAACCTCTCAACGAACTCTGTACGTTATTAATTACTTCATGGAATGCACAAACTAATGTTCTGGAGATAACTCCAGCAGTCACCTTCCAGATACAAGACTGGACCAACATCTTGAACATCTTAGTGTAGGCTAAGAAATGCATTCCTGGTCTTCCTCATGTAGTGCCAAAGGATTTGAAAATTGAAGTGAATGGAATAAGAGCTGGAAGCTGTATATTGGGTGGCTGGTGCTATCTTGTCTGCTGTTATGTGTTATTGCCCAGTGTCAATTTTAATTCTCAGTATAAGATGGGCATAATTGTTGTTGACATTTGTTTACATCTGTTCGGCTACTAGTAAATTATGTTCATTGCCAAAAACAAAATTTTCAAAAGAAATCAATTTTAAATTTTAAGGAAGGAATTTGTTATAATCTTTTATTTAAATTACTATGAGACCATCCTACTTAAAATACCATGATGGTGACCTTTCTGTTGATATGATGTATTTGTTGTAGCATTATGTTTGATTGTCTATTTCCAGTTAGGGGTGACATCTGAACCCACATTGGGGATCTTTGTTATCCTTCTGATAAACACATTTCAGCTCCTGCTATCTCAGATGTCTTTGATGCATTACACTGAGACCTAGTTCACAGTCAGAAGATGGATGATGAAGAACTGGACAATATAAAAATTTAGACTACAAAGCTTTAACTTCCACTAAATAATTTCTTCTTTATTAGCTGAAAGAGCTATTGTACTGCATGGCAGAGCTGGGAAATATTTCAAAATCTTCCCGACCCTAGGAACTTGAGTAAAATATTTAGACTGCTTTTAAGAATTTATACTATCTTGGCAGATTATTAATATCATGTGTTACATAATGTTTAAAAAGCAAAGGCAACAGAGACGTCTTTTTCAGATAACAACTTCATTTCAATGTGTTTTAGTGTCTATACTGTTTGTATTTTCAGTGACAGCTGGTTTAAACTCCAAGTAGTTCCATTAGTGAGAAAAGTCTTCACAACTTTTTTCTATACCCCAGCTCAACATTAGAATGCATATATGTCAGCAAAAAGTATGCTTTAATAACTGGATTTACTTTATGAAAATGAGTTCATTGAGACAGTTCTATAGCAGTAACGCTTAGTCTGCAGTTTTAGACCGATAAAAATGTATTTGGTGGGTTTGTATTTTACTTCATCTTCTACTGTCATTGTGAAATTATTTCTCTTAATGGCCAGCTTCTGCCTCTGTATCTGCAGGAGAGAAAGTATTGTAAAACAGAGTATTTCAGCTCACTGGGCAAGAAATGCTGGGTCAGGCCCTCTTTACAGAAGTGCCGGTCAATCAAGGAATAAAATGAATAATATTCTATGCATTGTTTCCTGAAACATTTATGCTGATGTCAAAATCTTTGTTATTCAAACAAATATCATAGTACTGCCCTAGAAACCCCGTTCACTAAAATGAGGCTTCCATTGGAAAACTGAATGAAATGGTTTTAATCAAGTAATACATATTTTATTAAAATTAAACATTTATTCGAATGTGTGTTTTATTGGAAGATCTTCGCATTTCTTCATCATCATCAACTATCCTTAAGAAGATGGTCAGTCACTTGAACCACTGAGATGCTTCCAGAGTACTGCTAAACAGGAAACGTATCAGATTTGACTCAGCAACAATGAAAGAAGGGTGTTATATTTCTAATTCAGAGTGTTGTGTGATTTTGAATTGAATTGAGTTGAATACTTTATTGTCACATGTACCAGGTCACAGTGCAATTCTTTGCAATAGTCACCACATAAAGAGAGCTGACAAAGTTATAAAGTATCCCGCACCAGGTCCACCCTTGTTCTCCCCCCTTCCCCTCCCTCGTGGTGGTTCCCCACACCAAGTCCTCCTTTGTTCTCTCCCCTTCTCCTTCCCACACGGCGGCCACCCTTGCTGGGTCCCTTAGAGGAGACCTTTTTAGAGGAGAACTTGAGTTTCCCTACACCATTTGCCAAATCAGTGCTGCTGATTCATTGAGGATTTTTAAACTTCATCCCTTTACTTCCCAGTTCAGTTTTCATAATCGCTTCTCACACTTGCCTCTCTGCTGGCAAACAATCATGCAGCTGCAACAGTCTCAGTTTCATGCCGTAACATCTCCAACTCAGTTACCATCCCAATTCACCCTGATTAGTTCCACTCACCAACACATGACCTTTTTTTATTGGCATACAACAGTGTGAATCCCTCCAAATTCCTTTCATTGCCAGCTCAATATCTGAGGACTTGATTGGCAATCCCACCATAAATTGCTGCTTCACCTTTGAGTTGTAGGCTGTAAAATTAGATTCATCTTTCTATGTCATTGCTGTGTCCCCTTCTTTTGAAAGAGGAACTTTACAATTGTACTGTTCACTCTTTCATGTTATTGTCAAATGTTCGCGTGGATGAAAATAAAAGTGCTTTACATTGCTAACATGCTCACTGACCAAGATATTTGATAAGGTGTATATAATTGCATATTGGTGATTATGATGCTCTGGAATGTGTAAAATTATTTGCATTAAAACATCTAATGGATAAGGAAATAAACCACAGCACCCATCTCTTGTTGCTAAAAGAGGGAATGGTGTGATTAAAAAAGATTTATTACTTATTCAGTGATGAACAGCAGGAAGATGACGGAACTCATCATATCTAATCCCCCTCACACATCCCACTTCACCCTCATTCCACAATCTCAACAGACATATAACTGTAGCTTTGTAGGTTAATTGGCTTCGGTAAAAATTGAAAATTGTCCCTAGTGTATAGGATAGTGTTAGTGCACGGGGTGATTGTCGGTCAGCACAGACTCTGTGGGCCTGTTTAAACACTATTTCTAAAACTAAAACAATACTAACATACAACCTACTTGTGGTACAAGTATACACCTCTAATGTTATCTTTTTCTCAATCCTTTTCAAGTACTGACCTTGGTGTTAAGTATCAGTCAACTAGTTTAGTATATTGTTGCTGTACTTAAGAAGTTGGACCATCTAAATTTAGGTCTGAAGAAAGATCCCAACTTGAAACTTCACCCATCCTTTTTCTCCAGAGATGCTGCCTGACCCACTGAGTTTCTCTAGCACTTTGTGCCTATCATCTAAATCTAAAGCTGTGTGAGGTGACCTGCAAGGCCATCTACAGTATACTCTTGAGAGATGGCAACTTTCAACTTTCACTAAGGCTTAAGACACTGGGAGATACTGCATAAAAATACTGGAACAGGCAAAGACACAACTCTCTGCAATTTCTCGCGGTCTTGGATGGAGCTGTTCCCAAACCGTGCTGTGATGCATCCTGATAACCTGCTTTCAGCGGTGCATCTGTAGAAGTTAGAGATAGTTGTTGGTGACATGCCAAACTTCCTAAGCCTTCTAAGGAAACACCGGGTGGCACCACCTGTGGTGGCTGCCTCGCCAACAGTCTGTCTGTCCTTTCTTCTTTTTGTTATTTTTAGTATGTGTTAAAAAAGTATGTTTTAGTGTTCCTTGGATTGTTTTATGTCGGGGTGGGTGGGGTGGGGTAGAGAGAAACTTTTTTTTTCCAATCTCTTACCTCGACAGAGATGAGATTTCTTTCCGTATTGTATTTCCATCCCCACTGCGGCCTAACATCGTCGAGTTGGCAGCCTTTCCTGGAGACCAACGGCTGCTCCAAGCTACGGGAGACTGCGGGACTTTAACATCGCGGAGATTGAAGGTCCATCCGCGGGGCCTGTGGACTTTAACTTTGTGAAGCCCGCGGTCTCTGGTAAGAAGAGGCAATTCGGCAGCTCCATGCCGCAGAGAGAGTTTCAACCGTCCTGACGGCTGCGGGGGCTTTGATCGCCCTGACTGTGGATGGTTTGACTGCCCCAACCGCGAGGGAACGAAAAGGAAGTAGATTGAAGTTTATTGCCTTCCATCACAGTGAGGAATGTGGAATCAACTGTGATGGATGTTTATGTTAACTTTTATGTTGTTTTTGTGTCTTGTTGATTTTCACTTAGTATGGCTGTATGGTAACTCAAATTTCACTGTACCTTAACTGGTACATGTGACAGTAAACTGACCTAGAAACCTTGAAACCCTGAAGGAAGTAGAGGTGTTGGTTTGCTTTCTTGGCCGTTATTTCAATGTGGGTAGTCCAGGAGAAAATGTTAGTAATATTTACTCCTGGGAATTTGAAGTTTTTAACCATCTCTACTCCGGGGCCGTCAATGAAAACTGGGGTGTATGTTCCCACTTCGCTTGCTGAAGACGTTCACTATCTCCTTTGTCTTGCCGACATTGAGAGATAGGTTGTTGTCCCAACACCGAGACATGAGATTCTCAATCTACTTCTTGTACTCTAATCATTTTTTGATAACTGGCCCACAATGTAGCATGATATCCTTGCTCCTGCATTCAAATCCTCTTGCTATTAAGATCAACATACTATTTGTCTTCTTAACAGCTTGCAAACTTGCTTTCAGTGACCCTTGTCTCTTTGAGCATCAATACTTTCCATTCTATGCACTATAATAATATGACACCTCCCTGTCTTTCCAACTGATGTGATTAACTTCATATTCCCTAACATATCCCATCAGTCCCATTCTCCCTTTCCTAATTCCTAGTACTCTGTAACTTACTCTCTCACATTTGTTAATGCAGTTTTAAATACAAAGTTTTAAATACAAGTCCTTGGATGATTTGCTTTTGATAAATAAATATCATACATTCTAACATGAAAGAACATCTAATGACAACTGCAACTAATTGCACTTGGCATTGACACTCATATATGGAAGGCTATTGTTGAGTCCTGCTCCATTAAACATTTCCATATTACTAGTTAATTTCCTGTTGAATTTGGTCTTATCAAAGCCTCTCAGTAGAGGTGGCTCTAGCCTGGTGATGAAGTAGGCTGAAATACTGTTCAAGAAACCTTATCATTCAGGCAATTATAAATGGGCATGACTGCCTGCACATCTTGTGATCCATTAAAAGGCAATTAGTCAGTTCACAAGGGGTTTTATAAAGTGAAATTGACATAGAAACAGTCAAATAATATTATACCAGAGCAATGGCTGTGGAGAATATTAGTTTGCAAAGATTTTGAATAATCTCTCTAGGTTACGGTAGCTTTGTGAATGTCATTAAAACAAACATAATGTCAAATTTATATTTCAATATCTGCTACAATTTGTTCTTTGAACGCAGGCTTCTTGCAACAACAAGCTTGATTCCTCTTCTGGTGTTATGTTCATGGTAGAGTAAAAACTACCATGTTATGACAAAGTTTTTAGTTTTGGGATACTAGATCTAGTGTGAATGGGCTATTGATGGTCAGCCAATAAATCTTCAGTGGTTTATAATTTGGCCCAGAATGCTAAAGGGTTTGCATAGAAATTATGGACACATTGGGTATTATTTTCTAGATTTCTTTGGACCCTGAAACAATGCAAACTCCGTGCAGGATCGAACCTGGGCCTCCGGTGCTGCAAGCTCTGTAAGGCAGCAACTCTGTCGCTGCACCACCGCCACATTCACCTCAATCTTTGAGGCTTTCTACATTCCGGATGGCACAGTGGCACTGATGGTGGAGCTGCTGCCTCACTTTGCAGGAGACTCAGGTTCCATCCTGACCTTGGGTGCTGTTTGGGTGGAGTTTAGTTTAGTTTAGTTTATTGTCACATGCACCGACGTACAGTGAAAAGCATTTGTTGAGTGCTAACCAGTCTGCGGAAAGACTATACATGATTATAATCGAGCCATCCAATGTATAGAGCAAGATAAAGTCTACTAAAGCCTGATTAAAGATAGTCCGAGGATATCCAGTGAGGTATATATTAGCACAGTTGCATGTTCTTCCTGTGACTATGTGGGTTTCCTTGGGGTGTTCCGGTTTCCTCCCACATCCCAATAATGTGCGCATTTCTAAGTTAATTGGTCACTGTAAACTAGTCCCACGTGTGTTGGAAGTAGGTGAAAAAGTGATATTTTTCTGGTGTCCAGTTATTTCATCATTTAGAGTCATAGAGTGATACAGTGTGGAAACAGGCCCTTTGGCCCAACTTGCCCACACCAGCCAACATGTCCCAGCTAAACTAGTCCACCTGCCTGTATTTGGTCCATATCCCTCCAAACCCATCATATCCATGTACCTAACTGTTTCTTAAATGTTAGGATGGTCCAAGCCTCAACTATCTCCTCTGGCAGCTTGTTCCACAAACCCACCACCCTTTGTGTGAAAAAGCAACCACTCAAATTCCTATTAAATATTTTCCCCTTCACCTTAAATCTCTGGACCTTATCCTCTGGTCCTTGATTCACTTACTCTGGGCAAGAGAATCTATGCATCTATTCAATCTATTCCTCTCATGATTTTATACATCTCTATAAGATCACCTGTCATCCTCCTGTGCTCCAGGGAATACAGTCCCTACTAAACCTTTCCCTAAACCACAGATCCACGAATCCTGGCAACATCCTCATAAATCATCTCTGTACCCTTTCCAGCTTGACAACATCTTTCCTAAAATATGGTGCCCAGAACTGCACGTCTGCACGGAGTTTGTTTGTTCTCCCCATGACAGCATGGGTTTTCTCCGAGATCTTCAGTTTCCTCCCACACTTCAAAGACATACAGGTTTGTAGGTTAATTGGCTCAGTACAAGTGCAAATTGCCCCTAGTGTGTGTAGGATAGGGTTAATGTTGAGGGACGACTGGTCGGTGCGGACTCGGTGGGCCGAAGGGCCTGTTTCTGCGCTGCTTCAAAACTTTAAAAAATGGTGTGACATCAACATAAGATACTGAAGGGAAAAACTCCACTTGTAAAGTAAAAAAATCATGGTCAACAAATTAATACTTGACAACATTGAGCTGATTAAATGGAGAACCAGAACTCAAGGGAAATGGGAGGGCTCCAATTAAACAAAACAAAAGAGAGTACAAAAGAAAAATAACAATACTAATTGCAAAAGCTTTCAGAAATATATTAAGTGAAAATGACTGGTAAAGGGGAATTATAGCCAATTAAATGCAGATGGAAATCTGCCTGCAGTTGACATTAAGAAGTCGTTAGATGAATGCCCTTGGTACGCAAGTTTTCAGTGGGGAAAGTGAACAAAATATCAACAAAGAATCCTAAAAATAAACAAGGGAAACAACATATGATTTAGTGTAAGCTTTTCTTTAAAATAAATGGCAATTGATAAATTATACGAAGCATTGGTAGTTGTATCTTGTGCCTTATGATTCACACCTATGTTTTTGAAAGAAATTAGAGCAAAATTCAGTAAACAAGAATTTTAATGTAGAAATAAAGAACAGCAGATGCTGGTTTATACCAAATATAGACACAAAATGCTGGAGCAACTCAGCGGGGCACGTAGGCTCCCTGGAGAAAAGGCATAGGTGACATTTGGGTCGGGACCCACCAACAGGGGGTGGTGAATCTGTAGAATTCTTTGCCACAGAAGGTTGTGGAGTCCAAGTCAATTTCTTGATCAGTACGCGTGTCAGGGTTTTTGGGGAGAAGGCGGAGGAATGGGTTAGGAGGGAGAGATAGATCAGCTACGATTGAATGGCGGAGTAGACTTGATGGGCCAAATGGCCTACTTCTGCTCTGATCATTTATGACCTTATGACCTTCTTCAGAATTTTAATGTGCGATCTTTCTACGTGCCAAATCTTATCCATTGTTTAATTTTTGCTTGGGCTTTTGACAATCAGATTTTAATTTGCTATAATTAAAAATGTAAACAGGGAGGTGGGATCCATTGGATCATCCCATCGAGGGACCAGCTCTGGCAAAATGGAATGAATGACTTCCTCCTGTGCTACATTAGTTAACAATTCCACTGGACAGAAGGGTCTAATTCCTTGTCTATACAATGGATATAATTGAATTTAATTGAATTGAATACATTTTATTAGCCAAATATGTATACATGCAAGGAATTTGCCTTGGTGCTTTGCTCCATTAAAAGTCTTAATCATCCAATGAAATGTTTAACAAAATGATATACAGTAAACAATTAAGAATAAAACATTATAATTTAAACATGTGAAGAATTAAATAAAATACCAGAGCAAAAGGAGGCTACAGGCTTTTGGTTGTTGAGTAGAGCTACTGATTGTGAAAAAAAAGCTGTTTTTATGCCTGGCTGTGTCGGCTTCAGCAATCTGGAGTCGCCTTCCAGAGGGAAGTGGTTCAAAGAGTTTGTGGCCAGGGAGAGAGGGGTCAGAGATGATCTTACCCGCTCGCTTCCTGGCACATGCAGTGTACAATTCGTTGATGGGGGGGAAGGTTGCAGCCAACAACCTTTTCAGTTGATCAAACGATGAGCTGCAGCCTCCAGATGTCATGCTTGGTGGCTGTGCCAAACCAGACCATGATGGAGAAGGTGAGGACAGACTCTATGATGGCAGTATAAAACTGGACCATCATTGCCTGTGGCAGATTGTGTTTTCTCAGCTGCCACAGGAAGTACATCCTCTATAGGGCCTTTTTGACTGTGGAGTCAAATAATTAAGAAGAATTGGCAGTGGGATGGCATATACCCTATCTATGTATTCAAGCTGCTTACAAATTAATTGGGATCATTTTTCTTAAGAGCAATTAAGAAATTGCATTTGTAACTGTGCAGTACTTGGACCACTTTAGTTTAGTTTTAGTTTAAAAATACAGCGCGGAAACACACCCTTTGCCCAACGAGTCTGTGACGACCAGCGATCACCCCGCAGATCCTTCACACTAGGGATAATTTACAATCTTTACCAAATCCAATTAACCTACAAACCTGTACGTCTTTGGAGTGTTTGATGAAACCCACATCATCATAAGTAGAGCTCATAAACTCTACAGAGCGAGGGAGCATGTGGAAGATTGCACCATCTCCTGAGACTGATCCCATACAAACAATGCAGTCTGCCCACTCACATGGCTGAGTGAAATTCAATGCTGGGGACATTGGCCTGGGGGAGGTAACTGAGCTTAACTCACCTTTCCTGCCAGTAGATTTGGACGATTCTGTGTTAGAAGTATTAATGTTATCTTTGAAGTGCCTTGAGGTGCCTGTGGTAGGTAATACATTAGACTCAAGTGGCATAGGTATAAGAACCTGAACCGGGAGACTGAGGAGAAAGAAACAGGAAGAGAGACAAAGATAGGAAACAAAATGACATAAATGCAAAGCATGGAAATCAATCATGAGAAAATAAACAAGACCATCATGTGAAATAATTCCAAGATGATTAGAATATTAAAAAGACAAGCCTGAAGAATTACCATAGAAAGCAATTAAAGCCAAATCATTAAATATATTCAAGAAATTTGATGTTGTTCTTAGAGCTAGCGAGATTAAGGGATATTTGGAGAAAGTGTAGATAGGGTACTGAATTTGGATAATCTGCCATGATTATATTGAATGGAAGAGCAGACTTAAGGCCAAATGGCCTCCTGCTGCTTCTATTTTTATATGTTTCTCTATTATCACAAAATGTTCCCTTTGAACCAAGGAGTTTACAGAGAAACATAGAAAATATGTGCAGGAGAAGGCCATTCAGCCCATCAAGCCAGCACCACCATTCATTGTGATCATGGCTGATCGTCCCCTATCAATAACCCGTGCCTGCCTTCTCCCCATATCCCTTGATTCCACTAGCCCCTAGAGCTCTAACTAACTCTCTCTTAAATCCATCCAGTGATTTGGCCTCCACTGCCCTCTGTGGCAGGGAATTCCATAAATTCACAACTCTCTGGGTGAAAAAGTTTTTTCTCACCTCAACCTCCCCTTTATTCGAAGACTGTGACCCCTGGTTCTGGACTCGCCCAACATTGGGAACATTTTTCCTGCATCTACATTGTCCAGTCCTTTTATAATTTTATATGTTTCTATAAGATCCCTCCCCATCCTTCTAAACTCCAGTGAATACAAGCCTAGTATTTTCAATCTTTCCTCATATGACAGTTCCGCCATCCCAGGGATCATTCTCGTGAACCTATGCTGCACTGCCTCAATCACAAGAATGTCCTTCCTCAAATTAGGAGACCAAAACTGTACACAATAGTCCAGATGTGGTCTCAACAGAGCCCTATCTATACAACTGCACAAGAACCTCTTTACTCCTATACTGAAATCCTCTTGTTATGAAGGCCAACATTCCATTAGCTTTCTTCACTGCCTGCTGTACCTGTATGCCAACTTTCAGTGACCGGTGTACAAGGACGCACAGGTCTCGCTGCACCTCCCCCTTACCTAACCTAACCCCATTGAGATAATAATCTGCCCCCTTGTTTTTGCCACCAAAGTGGATAACCTCACATTTATCTATATTATACTGCACTCACTCAACCTGTCCAGGTCACCCTGCAACCTCCTAACATCCTCTTCACAGTTCACACTGCCACCCAGCTTTGTGTCATCCACAAACTTGCTAGTGTTGCTCCTAATTCCCTCTTCCAAATCATTAATATATATGGTAAACAGTTGCGGCCCCAACAGTTGCGAGCCTTGCGACACTCCACTCGTCACTGCCTGCCATTCTGAAAAGGACCCGTTTACTCCTACTCTTTGCTTCTGGTCTGCCAACCAATTTTCTATCCATGTCAACACCCTACACCCAATACCACGTGCTCTAATTTTAGTCACCAGTCTCCCGTGCGGGACCTTATCAAAGGCTTTCTGAAATTCTAGATACACTACATCCACTGGCACCCCTTCATCCATTTTACTTGTCACATCCTCAAAACATTCCAGAAGACTAGTCAAGCATGATTTCCCTTTCATAAATCCATGTTGACTTGGACTAATCATTTTACTGCTATCCAAATGCCCCATTATTACTTCTTTAATAATTGACTCCAGCATCTTTCCCACCACCGAAGTCAGGCTAACTGGTCTGTAATTCCCCGTTTTCTCTCGCTCCTTTCTTGAAAAGAGGGATAACATTAGCTATCCTCCAATCCACAGGAACTGGCTCTGAATCTATTGAACATTGGTAAATAATCACCAATGTGTCCACTATTTCTAGAGCCACTTCCCTGAGGACTCTGGGATGCAGACCATCAGGCCCAGGGGAATTATCATTCTTCAGTCCCATTAGTCTACCCAATACTATTTCTCGCCTAATGAAAATTTCTTTCAGTTCCTCTACCCCCTTAGATCCTCTGTCCTCCAGTACATCTGGGAGATTGTTTGTGTCTTCCTTAGTGAAGACAGATCCAAAGTACCTATTCAACTCTTCTGCTATTTCCTTGTTGCCCATAATAATTTCACCCATGTCTGCCTTCAAGGGTCCCACATTTGACTTTGCTACTCTTTTTCCCTTAACATATCTAAAGAAGCTTTTACTGTCCTTCTTTATATTCCTGGCCAGCTTCCCCTCGTACTTCATCTTTTCAGCCATATTGCCTGTTTTGTTTCCTTCTGTTGTCCTATGAAAGTTTCCCAATCCTTTGGCTTCTGGCTACTCTTTGCTGTGTTATACATCTTTTCTTTTAATTTTATTTTATCCCTAACTTCTCTTGTCAGCCATGGTTGTCTCCTACTCCCCTTAGAATTTTTCTTCCTTTTTGGAATGAAATGATCCTGCATCTTCTGGATTATGCCCAGAAATTCCTGCCATTGCTGTTCCACCGTCATTCCTGCTACGATCCCTTTCCAGTCTACTTTGGCCAGCTCCACTCCACTCTCATGCCTTCATAGTCCCCTTTGTTCAACTGCATCACTGCCACTTCCGATTTAACGTTCTCCTTCTCAAATTGCAGATTAAAACTAATCATATTATGATCACTACCTCTAAGCAGTTCCTTTACCTCGAGTTCTCTTATCATATCTGGTTCATTGGACAACACTAAATCTCGAATTGCCTTTTCTCTGGACGGCTCCATTACAAGCTGTTCTAAGAATCCATCTCGAAGGCATTCTACAAACTCGCTTTCTTGGGGTCCTGAACCAACCTGATTTTCCCAGTCTACCTGCATATTAAAATCCCCCACCACCATAGTGGCATTACCTTTGTTACATGCCAGTTTTAACAGCTGCTGCAACAAAGAGAAGCAGGAGAAAACACTGATTGGCTCTAGCCTGAGTGGGAGGATAGTTAGAAGAGTTTGTAAATTGGTAAATTAGGCAATTTATCAATCAATATAAGCAAGATGGCTCTTATGGAGCGGCAGTGAGGGAAGTGCCCTGTGAGAAAAGTGCGAGTCTTTGGCTCGAGAGTCTTCGGCGAGGAGGCTGAGGACAGGAGGCTACGTAAAATGCTGGAGAGGGAGAGACGAAAGAAGGAGATGTCAAGCAAGCTGATTCAGCTGTTGCTTCAAAATCCACGGGAGCTCAAAGTCTGCCTGTTACTTCAGTTTAGAGATACAGTGTGGAAACAGGCCCATTGGCCCACTGACCATCAATCACCCGTTCTATATTAACCCAGTTTCACATCCTGCTCACTAGGAGCAATTTTACAGAAGCCAATGAACTGACTAACCTGCATGTCTTTAGAATGTCAGAGAAACCCGGACCACCCAGAGAAAGCACACGCGGTCATAGGGAGAACATACAGACTCCGCACAGACAGCACCTATAGTCAGGATTGAATCCGGGTCTCTGGCACTGTGAGCTAGTAGCTCTACCACTATCCTGTATCAACATTTATTTGAGCAAGAAAATGTTGGAGGAACTCAACAGGTCAGGCAGCATCTGTGGAGGTAGATGGACAGATTATGTTACAGGTCGAGACCCTTCCTCAGTCACCCATCTATTAGCCTCCACCGGTGCTGCCAACCCTTTGAATTCCTCCGGCACTTATTTTTCATTTTCTAGATTCCAACGTCTCTAGTCTGTTGCGTCTCAAAGGAGTTAGAAACATAGAAACATAGAAATTAGGTGCAGGAATAGGCCATTCGGCCCTTCGAGCCTGCACCGCCATTCAATATGATCATGGCTGATCATCCAACTCAGTATCCCGTACCTGCCTTCTCTCCATAACCTCTAATCCCCTTAGCCACAAGGGCCACATCTAACTCCCTCTTAAATATATCCAATGAACTGGCCTCAACTACCCTCTGTGGCAGAGCGTTCCAGAGACCCACCACTCTCTGTGTGAAAAGATTCCTTCTCATCTCGGTCCTAAAGGATTTCCCCCTTATCCTTAAGCTGTGACCCCTTGTCCTGGACCTCCCCAACATCGGGAACAATCTTCCTGCATCTAGCCTGTCCAACCGCTTAAGAATCTTGTAAGTTTCTATAAGATCCCCTCTCAATCTCCTAAATTCTAGAGAGTATAAACCGAGTCTATGCAGTCTTTGTTCATAAGACAGTCCTGACATCCCAGGAATCAGTCTGGTGAACCTTCGCTGCACTCCCTCTATGGCAATAATGTCCTTCCTCAGATTTGGAGACCAGAACTGTACGCAATACTCCAGGTGTGGCCTCACCAAGACCCTATACAACTGAAGTAGAACCTCCCTGCTCCTATACTCAAATCCTTTTGCTATGAAAGCTAACATACCATTGGCTTTCTTCACTGCCTGCTGTACCTGCATGCCTACTTTCAATGACTGGTGTACCATGACACCCAGGTCGCGCTGCATCTCCCCTTTTCCTAATCGGCCACCATTTAGATAGTAGTCGGTTTTCCTATTTTTGCCACCAAAGTGGATAACCTCACATTTATCCACAAATTGCATTGGAATGTTCAGAGGATGTGTTATGCCCCTGTGCCATTTAGGAAACCTGAACGGAAGCCTCTGGAGACTTTGCGCCCCACCCAAGGTTTCCGTGCGGTTCCCGTAGATTCCCGGAGGTTGTTGTCCTCCGGCAAACCTTCAACTAGCATCGCAACCGGCTTCGACTAAAAAATTACCAATTTTTAAAACGGAAACCACTTTCGATCATTAGGGAGACTGACAAAAACCTCCAGGAACCTCTGGGAACCACACGGAAACCTTGGGTGGGTCGCAAAGTCTCCAGAGGTTTCTGTTCAGGTTTCCTAAGTGGAACAGGGGTAAAAAGCATCACAAAGCACACATTTGAAGAAGGGTCTCGACGCGAAACGTCACCCATTCTTTCTCTCCAGAAATGCTGCCTGTCCCACTGAGTTACTCCAGCATTTTGCGTCCATCACAATATTACGGTTGTTTCGTTGAATCATTCTCTACTATTGGTCATCCTAATCGATCAATAATTGTCTCCAAAACTGAACTTCAATTTCAACATTCCTTCTCTAAGTTAAAGATATTGAGTCCTCTACCAGTGATTCCTGTCACAACTGTTTCACACAGCACTTGAAACTGCGATTAAAAATATTCCTATCTGCACTCACTTCCTCTCCTAAGTGATCTGCAATGTTTATCCATAACTTTAATCTATGCTTAGTTGCTTAAAATGACCTTGAGATTTTCAGTCCATATATCTATTACTTACAAACCAACAGTGACTCAATCAGCTGTTCTAAATTCATCAGCTTGATCTAGTTAATCAATAAACATTTTTTTTAAATTCTCAGTTAAAATAGTAAACAACGGTTGGTATAACTTTGTATAATATTGTATGCTTAGAGGTATGTGTAATTATCATGCAGATAAGAAAAGGTACAGAGGAATTAAACTCATTGTGCACGGTTTTTTTTAATGAGAGAAAAAAGGCCAATTTGCATGGGATGCTTCATTGACTGGAGAGTTGCAAATGGAATTAGGTAGTGTCAATCATCAAAAATCGTCCCCAGTTTTTTCCTCATAATTGTAGGGGAGCCATTGATAAAGCAACTGATGGCCAGAACAAAAGGAAACAGAAAGCTGAAAGTACTCAAGCAGCATCGACAGAGGCAATAGGTATATTAAAGTTTTTGGTCGAGAATCAACCAAGAACTAAGAACAACATCAAACTTTTCTTGGTCTAAGAACAACATCAAACTTTTTGAATGCATTCAATGATTTGGCTTTAATTTCTTGGTCGAGACTCTGCAACAGGACTGGGTCTGGACATTGCCCTGAGAAATATCTGTGGTATTATTCTGGGGCTGGGGTTAATGACCTTCAGCAACCAGAACCACATACCTTCCTGTGCGCAACGTATGACTCTAAGCATTGGAACAGTTACCCTTTGATTGTACCCATTGACCCGTTGGCTTGGCGATCACTTCGCCAAACACCTCAGCTCGGTTCGCAATAGCCAACCTGATCTCCCGGTGGCTCAGCACTTCAACTCCCCCTCCCATTTCGAATCCGACCTTTCTGTCCTGGGCCTCCTCCATGACCAGAGTGAGGACCACCGTAAATTGGAGGAGTAGCACCTCATATTTCGCTTGGGCAGTTTGCACCCCAGCGGTATCAACATTGACTTTTCTCATTTCAGGTAGTCCTTACTTTCTCCATCAGCCCTCTGGCTCCACGTCTTCCCTTCTTCCTCCCCACCCTCACATCAGTCTGAAGAAGGGTTTTGACCCGAAATGTTGCCAATTTCCTTTGCTCCAGCCGCTGAGTTTCTCCAGCTTTCTGTCTACCCTTTGGTACCGTTGAGTTCAGTTTTAACAGAAACCCTGATGTCGTTCTTGGTGAAATGTGCTTTGAATTCAGCCGTTTACTCCTTGTTTGGATCGAGGCTGTGATGAAGTCTGATGCCAAGTGATCTTGTTGAAGACCAAGATGGGCATTATTGGGCTAAATATTGGTGATTTTACTTCGGAGTCACGTGAGTGACTACGTGAAGAAGGCCGTCAGTCCGCATGCGCGTCTTTACGTCTGAAGCATGCGCCAACGACTGACTGGCAGGCGTGTCGCATCCTTCCAGCGGTAAGTTTTACAAAAACCCAGGTAAGTGTTTTCAAAAGCTAAGCTGGGGTCGTGTTGGTGGGTTTGTTATTTCTTGTTTTTCTAGCAAGTAGAACCCTACCATGTTGAAGGTGAGAAGATGGTCTGCAGGGAAAACGGCTACAGAAGACTGCGGAGGTGCGGGTAGCGGGCGACTGTCCGAATCACCTTCCATGCCGCTGGCGGTGGACCCAGCGGCAGCGGACCTGGTGCCTGAGGAGAGCACCATGGCAGTCCCGCCGTGGCGCAAGGCCACTCACAAGTCTGCCAGGCCCGTAAACTCAGACGAGTCCGGGCCGGAGGGATCCCCTCCTTCACTGGGAAGCATCTACGGGCAACTTTCCCAGATGAAGCACCTATTGGAGAGGTGGCTCCAGACCGATATGCTCTAGAGGAGGGAGCAGTATCAGCTCGGGTTTCCACGGGAGCCCACGCCAGCAGCACCGTACACAGGGCTGCGAAGTGTCACCCTCTCTGGAGAGGGGAGTACACAGAGTCAGTATTATCCTGACTCAGAGCAGGGAGGCACATCAGTAGAGCACTCCCGGGGGCATGGGGCTGAAGTGCTTCTTCTGGCATCTAAAATTGCCATTCCAACACCAACAGGAGCTCCCCTGGACGAAGAGCTGGCCACTACGATAAATTACCTGGCATCTCATCAGCTCAAAGAGCTGGCTATGGAGGAGACCTCCAACAGATATCATACTCCTACCAACTGTGCCTCCCTTAATGTGCCGGCTATCAACCACTCCATCTGGGGTCATATTGGAGCGGGTTTAAGAGCCCAGGAAATCAAGCTAAATTATTGGCCTCAGGCATAATGGCCTTTGTGAGGTCTGTAGATGGGGGGCTGCTGACGGAGACACAGCAGGACTCTGTGGGGCTTCTCTGTAACGCTCATTTCGAAATAAATTGTCTGCGTAAAAATGCAATACGGCCGGCACTCAATCCTAAATTTGCTGTGCTGTGCAAGGCCAGCAACATGCAGCCGGCTAATTATCTATTTGGGGCAGACTTGCTGAAGCAGGTCCGCGAGCTGGATGATGAGGCCAAGACCATACGCCTCATGAGCTGAGCCCAAACAACACCCAGGGGCTCATCACACCAGGCACACCCCTATGCCTCCTTCAACACCAGGCAAAACCAGCCTAGGGGCTCCAGGACAGGAGGAAGACTGGAGCTGGATGCACCAAGGTCTTTTTTAGGGGTAGGCCCCAGCCGGCCCATGGCTCGGATGCTCGGGTGGCAACTGCCATCAGGGCCCCTTCCTAAGCCACGAGGATGGAAGCTAGGACCATACTGCCAGTAATGTCTAAGGTAGGAGAACCTAGTTCCTTGTGGACCACCTTACATATCACTCACTCACAAGTTGGGGGGAGATTGCGACATTTCTTGAATTAATGGAATTGGATCGGTTCATACTGCACCGTTGACAAGGTTTCAAAATTGAGTTCCTTCTTGATTCATCACCACCCACACAAAATTTACCAAACCGCACATATGTATTCTCACTACAGGGAAGATTTGAGGTACAAGCTGAAATTCAGGCTTTACATACAAAAGGGGTGATTCAGAGGTCGCACCAGGAATCACACCAATTTGTATCCAACATATTCACCAAGCGGAAAAGGGATGGAGGATGTCGTAACATCCTTGACTTGATGGAACTCAATACCTTTTGAGTGTGCAGTGTAAACATTTAAAAATGGACAACTTTGGCACAGCCATCCAACTGGTTTCCAAAGGATGTTATATGGCATGCATTGATCTTAAAGGTGCATACTACTGTCCATTCACAGCAGCACAGGAGATATTTGAAATTTAACTGGATGGGGCAACTGTGGCAATTCAAAGCATTGCCTAATGGGCTGACTTCAGCTCCCAGACTATTTACAAAATTAGTAAAACCAGTTCTGGGGCTACTACGAGCTCAGAATCACATGGTTATGGCTTATTTGGATGACATTTCAATAAATTGGGGACACCAAGGAATCAGTTGAATGATCTGTTTCAGCTACCAAACCCATGTTTGAGAGATTGGAGTTTCTAATCCATCCAGTTAAGTCAAAATTGACTCCAACCAGGGTAATTGATTATCTGGGGTTCACAATTAACTCAATTCAAATGTTGGTGACACTGCCAAGTGGCAAGCAATCAGAGTTAATGGAAGCCTGCAATAAGCTAATTGTTAAACAGCAGCCAACAATCAGACAAGCAGCAAGTGTAATTGGCAAGCTTGTGGCAGCTTTTCCAGCTGTATGCTTCGAACCTTTGCACTATCAAAATTTACAACATGCAAAGGAACGGGCACTCAAATCCCACGCAGCCCAATTCGGAAGACCCATGCAATTGTCACCAGAGGCCATTGCTGAATTACACTGGTGGGCAACGAAAATATACATCACTGCTCTAAGAAAATTCTAATTGATACACCATCGGTAATCTTACAAACCGATGCAAGTGGCCTTGGATGGGGAGCAACAGATACAATCTCCAGCTGCAGAGGTAGATGGAATGTGCAAGAGTCCTTAATTCTTTAGCAACATGGTATTAACTACTTTGAGTTGTTGTGAGCACTCTATGGACTAAAGGCTTATTGCAGCAATATGCACCATGTGCATGTTCAACTACAGACTGACAACACCACGGCGGTGGTTTATGTCAATCACATGGGTGGAATAAAGTCTCTATCATGTGACAAATTGGCAAACCTTCTTTGGCATTGGTGTATTGCAAGGAACATTTGGGTCACATCAATTTACCTACCAGGTAGATACAACATGGTGGCGGACACTAGATCATGGAAATTCAATGATAACACAGAATGGATGTTGAATCATGACGTGTTTAACAACATTGTCGCCCGATATGGCATGCCGGATATTGCCTTGTTTTCATCCAGATTGAATCACCAGTTACCCAAATATGTGTCATGGGAGTCAGACCCAGGGGCAGTGGTAGTAGATGCATTCACACTGCATTGGGGAGGAATTTTCTTGTACGTTTTTCATCAATTTTGCCTCATCAGCCGATGCTTGGTAAAAATAAAGCAAGACAATGCCACAGGCATTTTGGTAGTGCCAGACTGGCCTACGCAATCCTGGTATCCACTAGTCCTGGGAATAATGACACAGCCTGTCATGGCTGTTCCCAAAAGCAGGGATCTGCTGGTTCACCCAGTAACGGGGGGCAACCACCCACTACATGACAGAATCAATTTATTGATTTGCAGATTCCGAGGAGACCATATCTGGGACTCGGACTGGCTGACCGGACAGTGGATGTCATAACAGCAGCCAGGTGCAACAGTACACAAAGGCAGTACATCTCTCACATCAAGAAGTGGGAGATGTACTGTCATGTCTCCAACATATCATATGGTACAGTGTGCATCACGGATGTTCTGGAGTTCCTCTCTATTTTATACCATGAACATAAATTAGGCTACAGTGCTATCAACAGTGCTAGGAGTGCACTATCTTCAGATTTAGTGTTGGGAATGGGGCACCATCCGGTAGGAACACACCCCTTAATTACCAGGTTCATGAAGGAAATATACAACTCTATACCACCCAGGCCACGGTATACGGACATTTGGGATGTGAGCGTGGTGCTAACACAGCTTTGCCGGTGGGCGCCAGCCACCTCCTTATCCTTAGCCATGTTCACCCTCAAGGTGGTCATGCTGATAGCGCTGGTAACGGTAAACGAGTCCAGACGTTGCACAAGCTACGACTGGACAACATGACCACCAATGTAAACACCATTACCTTCATCATCAACGACTTAATCAAACAGAGCAGGCCGGGGGTACCAGGGCCCAAGATTGAGTTCCTGGCATACCCCGAGGGTCCACGATTATGTGTAGTATCTCACTTGCACCAGTACATAAAAGTCACGAGGTGCATCTGAGGATTTGTTAGCTGTCCTAATCAGCCACAAGAAACCACACCACAGGGTATCAGCACAAACCATCTCCAGATGGTTAAAGGAGGTACTGGCGGGTGCAGGAGTGAATACTGACACTTACAAATTTCACTCCACCAGGGCTGCATCAACGTCGGCAGCGAGGGCTATGGACGTTCCCCTCCACAACATCCTAGCAGCTGCAGGATGGGCCAATGAACGGATGTTCCACAGGTTTTATAATAAGCCAATTGCAGGACCGGGGGTGTTTGCACGAACCATTTTAGATTCTGTTTTATAGATTCCCCCCAGTTTGGACAGGGTCACTATTATTTTGTTTTTCACATTAAAGCATCAGTATTGTTACCTTAATAAAGTATTTGTTCTGTTATGTTATGTTGTGTTATGTTATGTCTGAATCCACTTTCTCTCACTCATTCACGGTCAATCCATTCAGTGTGTGACGCCTAGACTCGAACCGGCGTGAAATCACAGAGCTTTGAAATCTTCACGTAGTCACTCACGTGACTCCAAAGTAAATTAGTAAGATTAAATGAGAACTTACTAGTTTGAATTTTGATCTTGAATTTATGAGGAGTTGCGATGAGCGATTACGTGCCCACCGCTCCCAACCCTCATATTATCAGGTCAACGCCTCATAAAATCAAGATCAAACTTCAAACTGGTAAGTTCTCGTTTAATCTTACTATTAAAAGGCACTGTCAATGACATCTTCCATCACTGTGCTAATGATTGAGATTAGCCAGACTGGATGTTCCATGCTTTTTTTAAGAAATGCAAACCTAGGCAACTTTCCACATGAAATAGCTTGGCCAGGGGAGCATCTAATTCTGGAGTGCAGATCTTTAGTACTGTGACTGCGATGTTGTCCAGTTCCATAGCCTATGTTATATTCAGAGGTACCAGTCATTTCTTGATATAAGCTGGAGTGAATTCAATTAACTGAGGACTGGTGTGTATAATGTTGAACATCTCAGGAGAAAGCAGATATGGATTATCCTCCGTATTCCCGTATGGATTGTCCATTTCAACATAATTGAAAATACTCACATGATGGTAATACTTGAATGAGTTCATAAGTTATAGGAACAGAATTAGGCCATTCAGCCCATCAAGTCTACCCTGCCATTCAATCATGGCTGATCTATCTTTCTCACTCAATCCCAATCTTCTGTCTTCTCCACTTAACCCCTGATACCCATACTAATCAAGAATCTATCAGTTTCCACCTTAAAAATATCCACTGATGTGGCCTGCACAGCCTTCAGTGGCAATGAATTCCACAAATTCACCACCCTCGGACTGAAGAAACTCCTCCTCATCTTTCTAAAGGTACACTCTGGTCCTAGACTCTCCCACTAGTGGAAACATCCTCTCCACATCCACTCTATCAAGGCCTTTCACTATTTGCTATGAGGCCTTCAGCTAATAGATTGTGGTGTTGTCCACTTCTGTAGCTGCGAACGGTCCATAGCACTTCATGAATGCCTAGTTTTGAGCCAGCATATCTGTTCTGAGTGACAAATATAGTGTCGCTCAAACTGATGGAGGAGGTCCTCAAAGTGAAGACGGGACTTTGTTTCCGTAATGCTTTGAAGAAGCTATCCAGTATTAAAGTTAAATTGAAAACAGTGTTGACCATAGTGTTAGAGAGAGTAGTAGAAAAATACACCATTCGCAACAGGATAAAATAAGCTGCTGCCCTCATTATAGTCTCTCTATGGAAAATATCCAGGATAAATTTGTAGAGTATACCAAATTATTCAGTTGGTTGTTCAATGAGCACAAGGCTTCCAACTGCTTTTATAACGAACATACATGCGTCTTCATTGTCCACTTTCCAAACAGCAAACGCAGTACGGGAGTTAAATTCAGGTGATTCTGCAGATTATTTTTAAGTGACTAGATAAAAAATTATCAGCATTAACATTCCTCAACAAAAACCATGCTTGGTCTCCACTTAAGTAAGTTTAGAACAGCAGTATGGAATATTTTGTAGATTTTGTTCGAGGCAAGGAAAAGGTATTAATTCATCACGAGGAACCTGCAACCCTGATCGCTTTATATTTCAGTTACCTCTAATGAGACATTGAACAGGCATATATTTTTTAAAAAAGCACTGATTCCAGCTCCTCCATGTGATATTGCAATCATCAACGGCCAAATAACAACATCACAAAGCAATTCCTTGAAGCAAACTCCACGGGGTTCCAGCTGAAGATATCACAGCAAAGTATAAACATATCTTTAGTGGGAAAGGTCACTCCCATAAATATAATGCTACAAGTATAGTGTTGATGTGAGTAACACTCATTCATTGACTCCAGCCTGCCAGGATGTTTGGAAGCTAATTGCCTGAAAATTCATTGATGTCTAACATGAGTCTACATGTGGGACCCATGATAATGTCTTTCGCTGTCACTAGAGAAAGCTTTTTATTGATAATATTGAGCGTCGCTTTGGAAATATAAGCTCAATGATGAATGGTCTTGGTGTGCATAGTAACTACGGGATTTTAGCCACACAACTCATGGGAGGCAGCGGTAGAGTTGGTGCCCTGCTGTGCTTGCAGCGCCAGAGACCCAGGTTCGATCCCGACTATGGAATTTGTACGTTCTTCCCGTGACTACGTGGGTTTCCTCCGAGATCTTCGGGTTCCTTACACACTCAAAGACGTACAGGAATGTAGATTGATTGGCTTGGTGTATGTGTAAATTGTCCTTAGTGTGTGTTAATGTGTGGGGATCGCTGGTCGATGCGGATTCGGTGGGCTGAAGGGCCTGTTTCCGCGCTGTATCTCTGTATTTCTAAACGAAACTATACTTACCTGAGCTGTGCTCATCAGCAACTGTTGGGGCAAACCAGTGGATGGCTTTCAGTGAATTGATGTGAAAGGTGCTCTTAAAATCCATTGTCCTGCATACAATGAGTAACCCATACAGTGAGTAACCCATACAGTCAGTAACCCTTGATCACAGGCCACTTAATGGAAAATTCCAAAGATTCACTCCTTTCTGGTGAAGACTTTTCTTGGCAGCTTTACCAAGAAGGGCTGACCCCTTATTTTAAGACTGCAGCCCTTGTTTCTGGTCACCCTAACCATATGATATATCAGATAAACATCTACTCTGGCAAATCTCCCGGGAATTTTGCAAGTCTCAATTTTGTTTTGTCATTGCAGCTCTCCTGACTCTATAAGCATCAGTTATACTGAATTCAACAACAAAAGTATAATTTTACTTCGGAGTTACGTGAGTGACTTCGTGAAGACCCCGCCAGCATGCATGTGCGACATATCGTCGCTCGCAGTTGCAGTCGACAGCTGGAGGGGGAGTGCGCTCCTCCACCGGCGCTTCAAAAAGACCCTCAGGTAAGTTACACTAACTTTGAGCTGGTTAGTTCCTGTAGGATTTTTGTGCTTACTGGAATGATGGAGAAAACTAAAGGACAGGCATCGAAGCAGGCCTCCAAGGACCGCGGGACTTCGGACAGGAGTCAGCGGCCGCAATCCCTCGTTACACCAGCAGCACCCGCACCGCGGGCCGGGAAAAGAACGCAGACGTCGGGCAGCCCAGTTCAGTCAGCACGACCCGACTCTCCACCACAGCAGGCCAGTGAGCTGCATGTTGGTAGGAAGTCCGCGCAGGAGCAGGGTAGGCAAGACCCTGACTCCCTACCGCTTTCACCGGGACACCGGGCCAGCGGGAAAAAGGTGCGTAAAACTGTGCCCCCTTCAAAGGCACGTTCGCCTCTGTTACAGGTCACCAGAGGGTGGACCAGGGGGAAAAGCGCACTGAGGTCGAGTAGCCCCGCTGCAGCGGTCGGCGTCGACTTACCACCAGCACAGTCTGCCAGATCGCGGACCGGTGATGAAACAACACGGAAGTCGGGGAGCCCCGCAGGTGCGGCCGGCACCGACTCGCCACCGGTACAGTCCGCCAGATCGCGGGCCGGTGGTCGTACATACCGGTCGTGTGACCCCGCAGTAGCGGCTGGCAGCGACCTTGCATCGCAGTCCCGTATAACCGAGACTGGCAGCAAGCCCACGCGGATGTCGGGGAGCCCCGCTGCGGCGGCTGGCACCGACTCATCGCCGCTGCTGTCGTACCAGACAGGCGGTCCGCTTCAGTCCGGAAGACCGCGGACTAGCGGCAAATCCGCGTGGGAGTCATGTAGCCCTGCAGGGGCAGCAGGCAGTGACTACCTACCTAGGTACCAGAGACATCACCTCGACGAGGTGCGGTCCAATGGTAGAAGTCCCAGTAGTTCACCAGAACTTGGGGAAGTCGACTTGCCGTCTGCAGATAGCGGTGGCGGTCGCATGGCTCGGATGGAGTGTATGGTGGAGTGGTTGCTCGAACGGGATCTCCTCCAACAAGAGCAGGTGTCCCTAGGATCTAGGAGACACTCAGCAGCACCACCAAGTATCTCTCCCTCGTCAATGGGGAGTGCTAGGAGTCAGCAGTTAGCTGACTTTGAAAAGGGGTTGGCGCAAGAACTGGTGTTGCCCGAAGTACCTGGAGAGGAACTACTGGAGGTAGTATCTAAATTTGCCCAACCAGGACAGTCAGGGCAACCTTTCCAGCCCAAACTAGCGGCGAGCATAAATTACTTGACCACACACCAGCTGCAGCAACAGGTGCTAACGGAGGCAATAAACAAATACAAAGCCCCGGGTAATTGTGTGTCACTTAATGTCCCGACCATCAACACGCCTATCTGGGGTAACATCAGTCCCGGGATCAGGGCTCATGAGTTGAAAATTCAGAAAATCCTGAAATGGTTGACCTCAGGGATTACTGCCTTCGCCAGATCCATTGACGGGACGGACATGACCGAGGAGCAGCAAGATGCAACACACAGTATGAGATCAACTGTTTCCGCAAAAGCTCCATCCGGCCAACTCTCAACCCGAAATTTGCAGGTTTGTGCAAGGCTTCTGCTACGCCGCCACCGAGACAGCTGTTCAGTGAAGACCTGCCAAAGCAGGTCAAAGACCTGGACGAGGAGGCAAAAGCGGTCGGGTTAATGAAACCACCATCCTCAAACAGGCCACCGGCATATCGCAGACACCATCCCTACATATTTACTAGGGCTCGGGACAACCCGATAGGGCAACGAGAACCTATCCACCGGCCGCACCCTACCAGCAAAAGCCTTTTTTAGGGCAGGGCCAACCCCGACCAGAGTGGAAGATGTGCCAAACCCCCACCCCAGCAACACAATGAGCAACAAAAGCCCAGAACGTCAGGCCCCGCCGGTAACCATGGAGGTAAGGGGGTCTGGTTCCTTTGGGAGTGCTGCTTGTATAACCTCACAAATAGGAGGGAGATTGTGTGCATTCTGGGATGCATGAGATTCTATAACTTCAGATTCCTTTATATTACAAAGTATTCAGGGTTATGAGATTGAATTCATTAATGGACATCTTCCCCCAACTCAACATGTACCTGATCGGAAATTTGCACTTTCTCACAAAGAGAAAGTGGAAGGATATGCAGAATTATTAAGACTATACGCCAAGAGGGTAATAGAAAAAACGACACATGAACCTCTTGAGTTTGTATCTAACATCTTTACCAAAACCAAAAAAAAGATGGTGGATGTCATATCATAATTGATTTAACCCATTTGAATACCTTTGTACAATATACCCATTTCAAAATGGAGACATTTGAAACGGCTATACAACTGATTTCCAGAGTGTGCTTCATGGCCTGCATCGATCTAAAAGATGCATACCATTCAGTACCTATATGGAAACATCACTGGAAATACTTAAAATTTGTCTGGATGGGGCAGCTATGGCAATACAAGGCTCTACCCAATGGGCTTACAACAGTCCCTAGGTTATTTACTAAAATTCTAAAACCAGTCTTGGCATCCCTAAGAAGACAAAACCACATAGTCATGGCATATCTAGATGACATCTTAATTGTGAGAAGAACTTTGGAATTAGCCAAATTAGGAGTAACAGCTACCAAAACATTATTTGAGAAACTAGGATTTGTCAACCATCCCGACAAATCTAAGTTCAACCCTTCTGTGGTTATGGACTATCTGGGATTCACAATTAACACCAATCATGTGATTGTCACTATCCCAGGGAGCAAAGCAACAGACATAATAGAGGCATGTAACAGCCTTGCTTGCGCCAGGAAACCAACTATTAGACATGCTGCTAAGGTAATTGGAAGGCTTGTAGCTACATTTCCAGTTGCACAACTTGGCCCATTATACTAACAAAACTTGCAAAGAGCAAAAATCTTAGCATTAAAAGCAAATGCTGGATATTTTGACAGGCCTATGCAGCTGCCAAACAAGGCGCAAATTGAGCTACAATGGTGGATCAGCAGTGTTTGTGATTGTTTTAAACCCATCATTGTATCAAATCTATCAGTTGTGTTACAAACTGACGCAAGCGCCCAGGGCTGGGAAGCTACCAACACTACTTCCAGTTGTGGCGGCAGATGGGATTTGCATGAGTCTACTCTTCTACAATCACAAGGTATAAACTATTTGGGAGCATTTCACGGGCTGCGGGCTTACTGCACCTACGCACGTCCGTCTTCAAATAGATAATATCATATTTGAACCATATGGGTGGTATCAAGTCAATATCTTGTGATGAATTGGCAAATTTAATCTGGCTCTGGTGTATTGAAATAAATATTTGGATATCAGCTACATACCTTCCGGGTAAGCTCAATACAGTGGCGGACACCAGGTCACGAGTATTTAATGACAACATCAAGTGGATGTTGAACCCCCAAACATTTGCTTAAATTATAGCCAAATATGGAACACCAGATATCGACCTCTTTGTGTCCAGGTTGAACCATCAGATACCAACATATGTCTCTTGGGAACCAGATCCTGGGGCAGTGGTGATGGACGCATTGTTGCTACATTGGGGGAAATGGTTTTTCTACGCATTTCCCCCATTCTGCCTCATCAGTCAGGTATTGCAGAAAATACAACTAGATTCTGTAACAGGTATACTGATAATACCCGACTGGCCCACACAACCATGGTACCCGGTGGTCCTTGACATGATAAAGGAACCATGGGCACGGGTTACCAAATGCCCGAATTTGGTGACCAATCCCATACAAGGGGAATATCATTCGTGCCATGATCACCTGAACCTGTTGGCTTGCAGGTTCTGAGGAGACCACTACTGGAATTCGGGCTGTCATCCAGAACCATGGACATCATAACAGCATCGTGCAGAGAGTCCACAAGGAAGCAGTACCTCACCCACATCAAGAAATGGGAGGCCTTCTGTAGTTGGACCAAGACCACCTACAACTCTGCAATGATCTCTAATGTGCTGGAATTCCTCACGGGCCTTCATTATGATGAAGGCCTCAGTTACAGTGCCATAAACAGTGCCAGGAGTACGCTGTCATCCTATCTCAATATTTGAGTGGGATCTCACCAGCTGGTATCCAAACTAATGAGGGGTATATTTAATACTAACCCTCCTCAACCACGATATAAGATCACCTGGGATATAGGGGTGGTGTTGACCCTACTCAGGAGCTGGTCGCCTATGACGGGATTACCTCTGGACAAACTCACCTTCAAAATGGTGATGTTAATTGCACTGAGCACTGCACAATGGGTCCAGACTCTTCAGAAACTAAAGCTGGATAGAATGGTCTCGACCCCTAATAAAGTGACTTTCTTTATTGATGAGTTGCTTAAGCAGCACAGACCTGGGTCTATAGGACTGAAATTGGAGTTCCCAGCATACCCCGTTGATGAAAGACTCTGTATAGCCACCCATATCCGACATTATATTAATGTCACACATATCATCAGGAATATGGAGACGGGTCTGTTGATCAGCCATAAGTACCCACATCACAGGGTGATGGTGCAGACTATCTCCAGGTGGCTGAGGGTGGTATTGGATGCAGCAGGTATAGATACTAACATTTTTTAATCTCATTCTACCAGAGCAGCATCCACATCAGCGGCGAGGACCATGGAGATACCCATGGATCATGTCCTCCCAACAGCGGGCTGGGCCAGTGAAGCTACTTTTCAGCGGTTTTATAATAAACCTGTGGCCACTCCCGCAACGTTTGTGGAGTCAGTTTTAAATGCTGCTCCCTAAAAACGTTTATCCGAGTGAGGGGTTTATTGTTGGTATGAATAAATATGTTATTATTTTTCAGCTTGTTCAAGTTTGAAATACGTTAACATACTTCCTCCATCAGTAATTATGGCAGTGTGTGAGCATGGACATGGTCCAGGGCATCAAATCACAGAGCTTTGAAATCTTCACGAAATCACTCACGTGACTCCGAAGTAAAATAGTAAGATTAAATGTGAACTTACCAGTTTGAAGTTTGATCCTTATTTTATGAGGAGTTACGATGAGGGATTTTGTGTCCTCCGCTCCCAACCCTCTATCATAAGGTCAACTGGTATATAGAGTCTCTTAAATTTTACTATCTTCAGTCATTGTTGTTATCTGTGATTTCACACCACTGCTTTGAAGAATGTCGCGCATGCGTCCTGGCGGGGTCTTCACGAAATACCTTATCGTAACTCCTCATAAAATAAGGATCAAACTTCAAACTGGTAAATTCTCATTTAATCTTACTATTAATATTGGCGACACAATGAACTGCAGATGTTGAAATTTAGAGTCAAGGGCCTATCCAACTTATGTGTCCTTGGCACGCACATTTTGCGACCTCGTGGTCGCATTGAGGCGCACGGGCATCGTAAGGCTGTGCGGGGCCGGTCCCACTGAGAGGCACGGAGGGGTATGTAGTTGTGCACGACATCGCACGGGGCTCCAAAATTTTAGTAGCGCTGAAATCTTTGCGCGCCAATGGCCTGTTGCGGAACAGACGGCCAAAGTGGGAGAGGACCAAGACTCTGGCGCGACGTCTCACCTGCAACAGCAGAAGAAGCAGGCAAATGATCGCTGCACTCGGCTTGGGGCTCATGACCATTGCGGTCCGGATCCGCCCCCACTTCTACTCGCAGAGCGGGGCCAAGAAAATTGAAGATAGACACAAAATGCTGGAGTAACTCAGCGGGACAGGCAGCATCTCTGGAGAGAAGCAATGGGTGATTTCAGGTCGAGACCCTACTTTCAGACTGAAGAAGAGTCTCGACATGAAACGTCACCCATTCCTTCTCTTCTAAGATGCTGCCAGTCCTGCTGAGTTACTCCGGCATTTTGTGTTAGTCTTCAAATGACGTCACACGCTCCAGACGGCTGTGCGGTCGAATTAAGTAATGCGCGACCCTCGCGGGGCCGTTGCGGCTCAACACGTCGACAAGGTCACGTAATTTGCGTGCCAAGGACAGGCCCTTAAGACACAAAATGATGGAGTACCTCAGTGGGCCATGTAGTATCTATGAAAGGAATGGATCGGTGAAATTTTGGGTCA
Source organism: Raja brachyura (assembly GCA_963514005.1). The sequence continues at coordinate 42,509,219 of OY740785.1, read as the reverse complement.
GAACCCTTCTTCCCACTGATTCCTGTGGGGGGGGGGAAGTAAGCAGAAAAACAGGCAGGAAATGAAAGACAACATCTGGCATTTGATAGATGGCTGATTGATATGGATACACCGAGCAATTTCAGGTCTTTGCCTAGCTCCCACCTCTTTTCTAGCTTTTCCTTCCTACTGCAATCAGAACAAAGAAGAGTCACTGATCTGTAATGTTGCCTATCCATTCCTTCCACAGATGCTACCTGACCCGCTTAGCTACTCTAACACTTTGTATAGTTAGTAGTGCATCCTTCTAGATCTCACGTGAGTGGGATGTTTTCTTCTATGGCCTTGCTTTTCTGTAGATAAAGAGGTAGTAGCCAACCACAATACAAGCGACCCTTTTATTATTCCTTAATATTAATGATATAATTGTTGAAAATCTTGTTACTACTTAGCTCTAACCATGAGCAATGTCAGGCTAAATGTATTCATGAGATTTGAGTATTGCTTACCAGGCCGCATTTATTGTCCTTTCCTAATGCACTGAAGAAGGTTGTGACGGCTGCAATCATACTCTAAGACACCACCCTGGCCACGCTCTCATTTCACTCCTGCTATCAGGAAGAAGGTGTAGGAGCCTGAAAACTGCAATGTCCAGGTTCAGGAGCAACTTCTTCCTAACAACCTTCAGGCTATTGAACACAATGAACTTCAACTAAACTCCAAACCACAAGCTGCTTTGATTGATCAAGGGACTTGGGGGCATTGTTTTTGTCTTTGCACTGTACTGTTTGTTTTTGTATATTGAACTTATTTTTGTTGTTTATTATGAAACATTATGCTTACATATCTGTGTGCTACTGCTGCTGCAAGTAAGAATTTCATCGTTCTGTTTTGGGACAGATGACAATAAAACACTCTTGACTCTTGACTCTAGATGAGCAGGTCGTTTCAGGATTCAGATCCAGCAGCGGTCATGGGTTGCATGTTACTTGTCATTTGCCAGCATGGGCCTGAAGCTCACTGCACTATTTGACAAAACAGATTTGAAAGTTGCAAAATACCCAGCGGGTTTGCCTGCATAGATGTTAATCTGGTTAGGGTGAACAGAAGCAAAGGCTCCCAGTCTTAAAATAAAGGGTCAGCCATTCAGGATAAAGCTGACAAGAAATTTATTCACCAAAGACTAGTGAATGTGGCAACACATAGAGTCAAAGATTGATGCAGGAGGGAAACAGGCACATGGCCACTGAGACACCCCAACCATTTACACTAATCCAACACCCATCACATTTTAATTCTCCTTACATTCCCATCTACCAATTTCTATTTCAGAACCTTTGCTTCTGAAAAAATTGATTGAAGTAGCACTTTATTTTTAATGTTACATAAACCAACATTGTTTCAATGTCTCTCTTTCAATGCAGTGAGATGCTGCAAATGTTCTATCAATCGTTGGTGGTCAGTGCCATCTTCTATGCTTTTGTGTGCACGGGTAGCAGGGCGAAGGCAGCGGACGCCAACAGAATTAACAAGCTCATCAGGGCGGCTGGCTCCATCCTGGGGGCAGAGTTAGATTCATGGGAGGTGGTCTTGGAGGGGAGGATGCTCCTCAAACTGTGGAGCATCTTGGACAATACAGCTCACCCCCCTCCATGACACACTTGTCAACCTGAGGAGCACTTTCAGCAACAGACTGGTCCCACCAAGATGCAGCTCAGAACGCCTCAGGATATCCTTTTTCTCTGTGGCTATCAAACTGTACAACTCCTCCCCCTTCTGTTGTGGGGTAGACTGACTCCCCCCCCCCCCATCTTTGCACATCCCCAATCCTGGACTTTCCACTCGTCACTTTAATTTTATGCTTCATGTATCTTGTTGTGTTTTATGACTGTTGGCAGACCAATTTCTGTCCTGGGATAAATAAAGTTCTATCGTATCGCATCGTATTGTATCATATCAATTTTCCACTGATGCATGGGAATTCATCAGCAATGCAGGTTACAAATTGAAAGTTTAGAATTATCATTCTTGTCCTGTCTGAAATTAGCTGATTGGGGGATTGAAACCAGAGCCTTCTTATCTATATACCTCAACTGCTCACTGCAGATTAATTATACAGAATTGAATTCATAGGTTTGAAAAAAAAAAACGTTGATAGCATCTAGATCCAAATCTTCAGAGAAAATAGTTCTGTGGGACAAGTTGAAAAGCACACAAAGGCAATCCAGTTATAGTTCATCTCTACTCTTTGGATGATTCAAATATCGTGCTGTGTAATGTGGGGAAGAATGTGCCATTAAGTTGCAAGAGAAGAGACAAAACATAGGTGAAATCCATCTAGAGAGCAGTCCTGAACTACTATCTACCACATTGGAAACCATTGGACTATCTCTGTCTTTGATCGGACTTTACTGGCTTTATCTTGCACTCAGCGTTGATCACATTATTCCCTTTATCATGGATCTGTGCACTATGATTGGATGGCTCAATGTAATCATGTATTGTCTTTCCCCTGACTGGTTAGCACACAACAAAAGCTTTTCTCTGTCCCTCAGTACACATGTAAATAAACAAAACTCAACTTAATCTTGGACATTTCATCGCACCCAAATGTTGGTGTATGATAAACTGTAGTGGCAATGCACCAACAGCCATTAGGTTAAGCTTCTGCTGCAATATACTTCAGTTGCTTCCAATGTCCAAGACGTTCATGGGTTAGGAGATCGTTTCAACTGGAATGACAAATTCAGAGGTGAAAGTAAAGCAAATTAAGGTCTGGGTCCCTAAAAGTTGAGGCATGGGTCTCATGAGTTTGTGGAATAGGAGCAAGATCTTGGGGTCAATGTCTGAGCATGGAAGATTGAGAGCAAGATCAGTGGTGGAGCCGAGGGCGTTTACAGTGTCATGTGGAATGGGGTTCAAGAATCGATGCTGATGAAGGAAGTAACCTGCGCTGTGAAATTGTACTTGTCCTAGTAGTTTCCATCATTGAGCAGTCCCAGAACAACTTGATCTGTTTTCTTCCACCAAAAGTATTATGTTTTATGCTCCAAAAGTATAGTTGTACAGAGGTTATTGCTGAACTGTGCATGGCTGGGAAGGGATGTCTAGGGTGACCAGAGTGAAAAGAAACCAAAGGTGGCCGGTGAGATTTCCAGTATGAAAGGAAATATTATTTATTGCATTTTGCTTTGGGAAAATTTGATTTTTCACAAAATACTGCTGGAAAGAAAATAATGGTACATGATTGAATTTCCAGGTCAGCGTGTCTTAAGGTGCAGTTTGATTATTTGGAATGGTTTTTGAATCCACCTTTCAACTATGTTTCATATCTACTTTCAGAGTGCAATATTAGGGCTGCCTCAGGACCAACTTTGGGAAAATGTAATGCAGTTATACTCATCTATATTGCATCGAGTGACTCCTTGATGCAAAACCTCAAACAAGAGAAATGTATAAATATTAAATGTTGTGCAGAATTGAAATGGAGCATTTGTTTGTAAGCTATTTTCACATCTCTGGGACTAAGATCCAATTGGTCGAAGCACTGAATGCCAATGTGCCTTAAGTTTTGCATGAATGGATTGTCATTGGTTTGGCAGTTTCGTTTTAATGCATGTCAGATAGGAGTGGAAAGAAAATGAAAATGTCACAGCACTGTAGCATACCGTGCAGAGCTGCCTTTCTTGTTGTTTATGGAGACAGTATTATAGATACAGCTCTACAAATGTGAGGGCTTACCTGTAGCAGTGAGGAGATTGAAAATGGAAAGGCATAAAACGGATTAGGATCGCCATAAAACTTACTGATTACCACCTATTTTTAACAAGAGATGCTGTGCATTAAAAATAAATAGCAAGTGTCACTTTAAATCAGTGACACTTGACAGAACTGACAGCAATGCAACTGACCAGACCTGAACCTAGAAGAGATTATTTTTTGCTGCTTGTAAAAAATTATGAAAAATCTCCTATCTGTACACTTAGTCAATCAATGCTAGATTCCCATTTTCATTCAGTCCATCTCTTGGCTGACTTTCCCAAAATGATGCCACTGGATAGATTGGCTTGACAGAGCTTTGAACTGTAATGTTCTTAGCTTTGAGGTAATATGAAGGTCAGGGGTAAGCAAAACTGTTGGGATCATCCAACAAATTGATGGATGAGGAAAAGTTGACCAAAGATCAAATTCATTGTCTACTTTTGTGCTGCATTGTGATAATGGAAAACATTGCATCAAAGGAACAGCACATTCAAAAGTGGAAATTAAAAACATTCCTTTGTATAAACCGACCAGTTTATTTCTGTGGGCAATTATATCATCCAGAAGCACAAATTCATGACTGATCTAAGGCCTTGTTAAAATCATAATTGTGGTACACAGAAGATGAAATATGGCCCAAGTGTGATTGCAATTTTGCTGTCATCAAAACATAATTTGATTGGTACATCTCAAGGAAGGTATCAGGTTAACAGAGCACAGATAAAAGAATATCCTGTGACTTTCCCTTGATGTCCATTTTACATATGTCCTTGGCAATGCAAATTGATGAACTCCAAATGGTCTTGCCTGGAGGAAGAATGTATACTTTACACACTCTCATAAATATTCATCACAAAAAGAGGACACGAATCATTTTGTCAAGCGTAAAGTGAATAATTACAAAAAGATGATTGCCTGGGTCTGTGCATAATTTGCTAGAAGACAGTTACTCCTCCAAGATTTTAAATGGGTTCTTCTGAGTAAAACCAAAAGTAATTGGTGACATAAGGTTGACTGTCCGGTGGAATTTGCAGAACAGCTTCTGAATTTGCAAACATATAAAGAATTTGTGTTTACTGGTATGCAGTTTTATTACTAATGTTATATTATTAATCATTAGCCTAGAATGAAAGAATGAAAAATTAACTATTGGGTGACATCCTTCCACCATAAAGTGCACTTACCAGGGTTATGTTATTGTGGAAAATCCCATAAATCATAATCATAATCGTGATTTATTAGCCAAGTATATTTTGCAACATACGAGGAATTTGATTTGCCATACAGTCATATCAAAAAAGCAACAAACACACAATTATATAAAGATTTGACATAAACATCCACCACAGCGGTGCCTCCACATTCCCCACTGGCAATAAAGTCTTATCTTCTTTCCTCCTTTCCTCCCGCGGCCGGGGGAGTCGAACCATCCGCAGCCAGCGATCGAGCTCCCACGTTGGACGGTCTAAGCTCGCACATCGGGGCGGTCGAACTCCTGCGATTTGGAGTTCCCGAAATCGGTCTCTCACCAGAGACTACGTGCTTCACGAAGTTAAAGTCCGCAGCTCCCGCAGGTTGGTGCACCAAAGGCTGACCCCTGGCAAAGGGATCGCCCGCTCCAAGATGTTAAGTCCGCATGCTCCAAGGTTTTGGAGCTCTAGAAGTCCCAACAAGAAGCCGCCAACTCCACGATGTTAGGCCGTAGTGCAGACGGAGATACGACATGGAAAATGTCGCATTTCCGTCAAGGTAAGAGATAAAAAAAGTTTCCCCCACCAACTCTCACAAATACAAAACTAAGATAAACCATGTCAAAGTCACAAGTCAAAAGAGTCAAAAGAGTTTATTGTCATGTGTCCCTGACAGGACAATGAAAATCTTTCTTTGCATAGCACAACAGAACATAGAAGGCATTGACTACAATTCTATACATAAATACACCCATGACTTAATAAATTAATAAAGTGCAAATAACAGATGGAGGGATATTAATGTTCAGAATTCCAAGACAGGTTTAATAGCCTGATGGCTGTGGGGAAGTAGCTATTCCTAAACCGGGTTGTTGCAGTCTTCAGGCTCCTGTACCTTCCACCCGAAGATAGCAGGGAGATGAGTGTGTGGCTAGGGTGGTGTGGGTCCTTGATGATGCTGCCAGCCTTTTTGAGGCAGCGACTGTGATAAATCCCCTCGATGGAAGGAAGGCCAGAGCCGATGATGGACTGGGCAGTGTTTACTACTTTTTGTAGTCTTTTCCTCTCCAGGGTGCTCAAGTTGCCAAACCATGCCACGATGCAACCAGTCAGCAAGCTCTCTACTGTACACCTGTAGAAGTTAGAGAGAGTCCTCCTTGACAGACCAACACTCCGTAATCTTCTCAGGAAGTAGAGGCGCTGATGAGCTTTCTTAATAATTGCATCTGTGTTGTCGGACATACATTTTACAACAAAATAAAAACACAAAGAAGGAAAAAGACGAAGATATACCTTTAAGGAAATGAGGAATTGCCTTTCAGATAAACTGGAATATTTGAAGTAATCAGCAATAAGGGTCAAGCAGAATCATGGCAGAGGGAAAAGAAGCACAGGTTGTATATAGTGTGGAAACAGGCCCTTCTGCCCAATTTGTCAACACCGACCAACATGTCCCATTTACATGTCCCAACCTACCTACGTTTGGCCCATATCCCTCCAAACCTGTCCTATCCACCTACCTGTCTAATTAGTTCTTAAACATTAAGATAGTCCCTGCCTCAACTACTTCTCTAGGGTTACTTCAAGCAGTACCAAAAAGTACTTTGTGATTATATTCTGTGCATCACCTAGCCAGCAAGTGGAAACTTGTTCAGCCTGATGGGGTCAAGTATACCTTACAGATGATCAATAACAAGATGTGCAAGTTGTTCTGGAGCATGTGATGTAGGATGTGGTCGCCTATACTAAGTATTGGAAATGAAAGATAATTAATGCCATGGATGTGGTGTTGGCTCTGAAAAGCCAGTGCCACACTCTCTGTAGTTTCCGCAGCAGTAGAACTCCACCCTTTCCATCTAGTACTGATGTATCAAAAATGTTAACATTAATATTGATCCAATTATTGGCTTTTGGCAGATCTCAAGTTGAAAGGCTTGTATACTCTGGAGTTTAGATGAATGAGAGGGGGTCTTATTGAAACATATAAAATTATGAAGGGTTTGGATACACTAGAGGCAGGAAACATGTTGGGGGAGTCCAGTACCAGGGGCCACAGTTTAATAATAAGGAGTAAGCCATTTAGAACAAAGATGAGGAAACACTTTTTCACACAGAGAGTTGTGAGTCTGTGGAATTCTCTGCCTCAGAGGGCGGTGGAGGCTGGTTCTCTGGATACTTTCAAGAGAGAGCTAGATAGGGCTCTTGAAAATAGTGGAGTCATGGGGATATGGGGAGATGGCAGGAATGGGATACTGATTGTGGATGATCAGCCATGATTACATTGAATGGAGGTGCTGGGCTGAAGGGTCGAATGGCCTACTCCTGCACCGATTGTCTATTGTCTATTGAAAGGAGATTGGCAAACATCAGTTTTGTAAATGGAAACAAAATATTGTATGATCATAGTTTTCAGTTTCACCACAAAACATATCCTTTTTTTCTTTTTTTTAAGTTAAGTTTTTATTAGAGGCATGTACATATCATAGTTCAAACCACTACAAACTTTGTTAAACGGTTACATATTAAATATCCAGGTTTTCCAGGGACCCCACTACCAACGTAGCCGGGGTCTTCATTTATCGGTTACATACATTGACTTTAATTATTATTTTTTTTTTTAATAGATAGAAAAAATAAAGAGAGAAAAAAAAAGAAAATTAGAAAAATAGAATAAACTATCCATAATACAACTTAGGAGATAGGTCCGTAGGTCAGAGAACATAGCTATTCATCTAGTCCAGGGTTCAAGCTTCAGTCAGGCTTCCGCGCCGGCTCATTCTACCCCTTCAGATAATCTATGAATGGAGACCATATTCTAGTAAATAATTCTGGTTTGTCAATTAAGCTAAATCTAATTTTTTCCAGATTTAAGGTCTCCGACATTTCCAAAATCCACATTTTGATTATGCGGGTTGCTGGGTTTTTCCAAAATTTAATTATTCATTTCTTCCCAGTTATTATACTGTAATCAAGGAAATTTATTTGGTTTATTGTAAGTTTTAGGTATTGTTCTGATATGCGTAATATTATTAATTTAGGATCGGGCTCCAGTTGAGTATTAACCACTACGGAAATAATTTTAAAAATATCAATCCAAAATTTTTTAATTTTTATGCAACTTACAAAGGTATGGGTTAAATTAGCCTCAGCGTATTGACATTTATCACAGATAGGAGAGATATTCGGAAAAATTCTATTTAATTTTGTTTTAGAATAATGCAATCTATGTAGTACTTTAAATTGTATTAAAGAATGTCTGGCATTTAATGAACATTGATGTATATGTTGTAGACTTTCATCCCAAATGTCTTTCGTTATGGTTTGAACTAATTCATTTTCCCATGCTTGTCTATATAATTCCGTCGACGGAATCTCACTATCTAAAAGAGTATTATAAATGTAAGATATTAATTTGACTGTGTTGGGGTGTTTATTCAAACATTCATCTAGAATCTCTGTATTCTTGTGTATGTGATTTAACATAATCTTTAAGTTGTAAATATCTAAAAAATTATTTGAATGTAATCCATAATTCTGTTGAACCTCCTGAAACTAGAGGAACATACCTTTTCTATAAAGATGTCCCAACTTTTTAATTCCATAATTTTTCCATTGTGCAAAGCCTTTATCCAATACTGAAGGTTTAAATGAAGGGTTATTTGCAATAGGGAGAGAAAGTGATAAATTATCCAATTTTAATGTCTTTTTTATTTGCTTCCAAATTCAAATACCATTTCATTTTGGAGTCACGTGAGTGACTTTGTGAAGAACCCGCCAGCACGCATGCGCAACATATCGTCGCAACGCATTGCTGCCGACGGCTGGCGGTGGAGCGCGGCTCCCCACCAGCCCTTCATAAGGAGCCACTCAGGTAAGTGAAACTAACCTTAAGTTGGTTGGTTCCTGTTGGGAGAGTGTGTTCTTTCAGCAGGGACATGGACGGGAGAAACAAAGGCCGTAGGACGTCCGCTCGGAGTCGCCGGCCACCCATCCCGGAGCCCTCATCAACAGCTGCACCTGCGAGTCAGGACGGGAAGAAGGCGAGGAAGTCGGGGAGCCCTGTCGCTACAGGGCCCGACCCGCCGATACACCGGAGCTCCAGTGATTCCGAGGAGCAGGATTTTGGTGTACCACCGGAGCAGGTAGACCCTGACTCCGTATCGAGGTCGCCAACGGGCTCGTTGGTCGACCTGGGCAAGGGCTCGCGTGCAGCTGCATGGCCCTTCTCCCTGAGCCCTCGGAGGAGAGGGAGGGATGGAGCTCGTAAGCCTAGCCCTTTAGGGGCAAAGGCATCACCTGCCGCTAGAATGCGGACTGGTGAAATGGCGGGACTCAAGTCCACTGCGAGACCTACTAGGACCAGTGTTGACTCCCCAACCGCCAAGACCAGGAAGAGTCACTCGGGTGGAGTCCCGCCACGGTCACCGAGTCCCCCGTGGATGGGAGGACGGGACCGTACGTCGGCTAGGCCCAGGATGTGGGCAGCCGGCAAGCCCGCGCGGGCGTCAGGTCACCACGCCGAGGCGTTGGGTGCCGACTCTCCACCGCGTTTGCCCTCCGAGGCAGCGGGATCAGGCTCCGCCAAAAGGAGGCGTTTGAGCATACCCGCGCGGGAACCGCTCAGCTTTGCTGCAGCGGCTGGTAGCGACGAGTTCCGGCACCGGGTTCACCTCGACGAGGTGCTGGCCGATGAATGGAGCCTCAGCAGTTCAGAAGAACATGAGGACTCCGACCGCCCGAGTTTTAAGGGCGAGGGGCGTATTGACCGGATGGAGCGGATGTTGGAGCTCCTCCTGCAACAGAATCAACGGCAGGAAGCATCCAGCTCCAGAGGGCACAGGGAGGTTTCACCATCGTCAGCAGGCAGCCTGAGGCAGCCAGAGGATGAGGACATTTTGGACCATACACCAGCTACATCGGAGGCCCCGCAGGAAGAACTCCTCGATGTAGCGGCAAAATTCGCATCATCAGAGATATCGGGACTACCCCTCAACCCCAAACTGGCTGCCACCGTGGACTTCCTGACCAACCATCAGCTCCAGGAGGAGGTCCTATTGGAGGCCATAAACAGGCACAAGGCCCCAGCCAACTGCAACTCCCTCAACGTGCCCATAGTCAATGCGCCAATCTGGGGCAACATCGGCACAGCAATCAGGACCCACACAGCATGAGATCAATGCTTTCCGGAAGAGCGTCATCTGACCCACGCTGAACCCGAAATTCGCGGGGTTGTGTAAAGCACCTCCTACGCCACCACCCAGACAGTTGTTCGGGGAAGACCTCCCGAAGAGGGTCAAGGAGCTGGACGACCACGCCAAAACAGTGGGACTGATGCGGTCTCAAATCTCGCCCAGGCAGGCGGCCAAGAAAGGGCCATTTTTCAGGCCATGAGGCCCTGCCACCAGACCAGCAAGAACCTACACTCCAGCTCCGCCTCAATTTCAACAGCCTCAGCAACCGCGGCCTTTTTTAGGGCTAGGCCCCCAGCGGCCACCATGGAAGATGCGGACGCCGCATCATCAGCCCAACCCAGCACCTCCACATCCCGCCAAACATGTCAGGGACTGCCGGTAACCATGGAGGTAAGGCGGTCTGGTTTTCATGCACCTGCGTGCTTAACTTTACATGTTGGTGGGCGACTACGGTTCTTCACGGGGGCATGGGAAACTATCACTTCTGATGAGTTTATCTTACAAAGTATTCAAGGCCATGAGATTGAATTCATCAATGGCAACATCCCTCCATCCCAGCATATGCCAGATCGGAAATTTACGCTGTCTAGCAACGAAAAGGCAGCAGGCTATGCTGAAATCTTAAGGTTACAAGAAAAAGGCGTGATAGAAAAAACTATACACGAACGAATTGAATTTGTATCCAACATATTCACTAGGCCCAAGAAGGATGGAGGATGTCGGGTTATTATTGATCTGACCCATTTGAATACCTTTGGAAAATATACCCATTTCAAAATGGACACGTTTGAAACAGCCAAGTCATTGATTTCTCATGGCTGCTTTATGGCATGCATTGATTTAAAAGATGCATACTATTCTGTATCCATTCGGAAACACCACAGGAAGTTCTTAAAGTTTACCTGGATGGATCAGCTCTGGCAATACAGGGCTTTGCCAAATGGGCTTACCACAGCCCCTAGATTATTTACTAAATTACTCAAACCTATTCTGGCCATGCTACGGAGACAAAATCATATAGTGATGGCCTATCTGGATGATATCTTGATTGTTGGAAACACCCTGGAATCAGCTGAACTGGCAGTTTCAGCCACCGTGGCAATTTTTCAGGAAATGGGGTTCATTATCCATCCAGATAAGTCAAAGTTCTGCCCTTCACAGGTCATGGATTATCTGGGGTTCATGGTGGATTCCAATCGCATGAGGGCCACCATACCAACTAACAAAGTTGGGGATGTCACCCAAGTATGTGAAGATTTAGTCTGGGCCAGTATACCATCAATTAGACAAACTGCTAAGGTGATAAGATCGTAGCACTTTTTCCAGCTGCTCAATACGGACCTTTGCATTATCAAAATTTGCAGAGAGCCAAGATCTCAGCGTTAAAACTAAACGCTGGACATTTCGACAGACCAATGCAGCTGCCTGTTAAAGCTAAGATTGAGTTACAATGGTGGGTGGACAATATTTGTGACTCATTTAAACCCATCATTTTGCCCAATCCGATGGTATACTTACAAACAGATGCAAGCTCCCATGGCTGGGGAGCTACGGACAACTACTCTAGTTGCGGGGGCAGATGGGACACCCTTGAATCTACTCTGTTATTGTCACAAGGGATAAACTATTTGGAGATGCTTGGAGCATTTCACGGACTTTGAGCTTATTGTTCTAATCTTACTGACGCTCATGTCCGTCTCCAAATAGACAATACCACTGCGGTGGCATATTTAAACCATATGGGCGGTACCAGGTCAATTTCATGTGATAAATTGGCAAATACAATTTGGCTCTGGTGTATTCAACGGAATATTTGGATTTCAGCTACCTATTTACCAGGTGAGCTCAATACTGTGGCGGACACCAGGTCACGCAAATTTAATGACAACATCGAGTGGATGTTGAATCCTCAAATCTTCGCTAAAGTTACAGCCAAATTTGGTAAACCGGATATCGACCTCTTTGCGTCGCGGTTGAACCATCAGGTACCAACATACGTTTCGTGGGGACCAGATCCTGGGGCAATGGCGATGGATTCGTTCTTGCTGGACTGGGGGAAATGGTTCTTCTATGCATTTCCTCCATTTTGCCTCATCAGTCGGGTATTGCGGAAAATCCAGATGGATGCTGCCAAGGGCATTCTTATCATACCTGACTGGCCTATGCAGCCATGGTATCCGGTGGTCCTTGATATGATCAGTCAATCTTGGGTCCGCTTAGAGGGTTGCCCACAATTGGTAACTAACCCTGTGTCAGGGGAACCACATCCCTGCCACAGCTATCTAAAGTTGTTGGCTTGCAGGTTCTGAACAGGCCATTACTGCGGTATGGCCTATCACCCAGAACCATGGATACCATCGGAGCGTCATGCCGGGAGTCCACCAGGCGGCAATACCTCTCTCACATCCGGAAATGGGAAACCTACTGAGGCCGCTCCCACATTGCATATGACGCTGTAACCATAACCGACGTATTGGAATTCCTGGTGGGGTTGCACCATGATGAACACCTGAGCTACAGTGCCATCAACAGTGCCAGGAGTGTGCTGTCGTTCTACCTCAATGTTGAGGTAGGATCCAACAGGCTGGTGTCCAGACTCATGCGGGGAATATTCAATTCGAATCCGCCCAGACCATGCTATAATATCACCTGGGATATCGGGAACGTATTAACCCTGCTCAGGTCATGGTCGCCCATGGAGGGGCTAGAGCTGGACAAACTCACCCTGAAGCTGGTGATGTTACTGGCACTGACTTCAGCGCAGAGGGAACAGACACTCCATAAAATCCGGATCGACAGGATGATCTCTACCCCTGCAGAAGTAGTCCTCTTCATAGACGAACTACTTAAGCAGCATAGACCTGGGTTCACAGGGCTGCAGCTGAAGTTCCCGGCATACCCCGCAGGTGCAAGGCTATGTTTAGCCGCCCATATCCGTCACTATGTGAAAGTGACGAGAAACCTGAGGGGAATGGAGAAATACCTGCTTGTCACTCACAAGAAACCTCACCATAGAGTGACGGGCCAGATGATATCCAGGTGGCTCAGGATCGTCTTGGGTAAGTCAGGTATCGACACTAATGTCTTCAAATCCCATTCCACCAGGGCTGCATCAATGTCGGCGGCAAGGGTCATGGAGGTGCCCATGGACCATATTCTTGCCACAGCAGGATGGGCGAATGAGCCATCTTCCAGCGGTTCTACAACAAGCCTGTTGCCGCTCCTCTACAGTTCGCGGAGGCCGTGCTGAATGCAGGTCAAGAACGTGGAGATGTCCCCGAATGAGGGTTTTTTTCTTTGTTGTTAATAAATATTATTCTTGTTTTTCAGTACAAGCAGTCTGGAAAGTTGTTTACTCCCATCCATCCTTAATAGTGGTGTGTGACAGCATGGACGTGGTCCAGGGCATGGAATCACAGAGCTTTGAAGTCTTCACGAAGTCACTCACGTGACTCCGAAATGAAATAGTAAGATTAAACGAGAACTTACCAGTTCGAAGGTTGATCTTTATTTTATGAGGGGTTGCGATGAGGGATTTCATGCCCTCCGCTCCCAACCCTCGATCATACTCAACTGGTAATTAGAGTCTCTTCAATCTTACTATACCAAGTCATTTCTCTGTTGTTGTTTCTGTGATTCAATACCGCTACTTTGAAGAATGTCGCGCATGCGTGCTGGCGGGTTCTTCACGAAATCCCTCATCGCAACTCCTCATAAAATAAAGATCAACCTTCGAACTGGTAAGTTCTCGTTTAATCTTACTATTATGTATTATTGGATTTTCACTATAGATTTTTTAATTCAATTTTGTAGGAGTTAACAGAATCGGACCAATTTCAAAAGGCAGACAATCCTCCTTTTCTATCTTTAACCAGTCTGGTTGTTGATCCATATCTTCTAACCAGAAATTTATGTTTTTGACATTGACTGCCCAGAAATAAAATAAGAAATTTGGTAAGACTAATCCTCCATTCATCTTGGGTTTACATAAGTGTTTTTTGCTTATTCTGTGATTCTTATAATCCCAAATAAAACTTGCTACAATAGAGTCAACTTTTTTAAAGACATTTTTTGGGAGATATATCGGAATTGATTGAAAGAGGTATAGTAGTTGAGGAAGGAAAATCATTTTAATAGCATTCATTTAACGAGCATTGAAATGAGAAGTGTTTTCCAATATTGAATATTCTTATGCAATTTATTAAGTAAAGGCATGAAATTTGATTTGAATAAAGAAGTATATGTCTTTGTCACGTAAATTCCTAAGTATTTAAATTTTTCATTCACTATTTTAAAAGGTGATTGTTGCAATATATATAAATTAGGTTCCGTTATTGGCATAATCTCACACTTATTCCAATTAATTCTGTATCCCGAGAATAAACCAAATTGAGTTATAAGATTTAACAAGTTAGGGATGCTGAATTCTGGATTTGTAATATATAATAATACATCATCTGCAAATAGAGAAATTTTGTTAACTGTATTTTTATTATTATACCCATATATTTTAGGTGTGCTCTAACTCTTTCTGCTCGTTATTCAATAGCAAGAGCGAATAGTAACGGGGATAGCGGGCATCTTTGTCTACAACCTTTAGATAAATCAAATTTTGTTGATAACATTTGATTTGTCATTATTCTAGCTGTTGGGTTGGTATATAAAAGTTTAACCCAAGCACAGAACTTCTCACCTAGTTGAAATGTTTCCATCACTGAAAATAAGTAGGGCCATTCCACTTGATCGAATGCTTTCTCAGCATCTAACGAGATGACTGCTAAATCTACATTAGCTATTCTATTTGAGTATATAATGTTAAATAATCCTCTCAGATTATAATATGAATAACGTTTTGGAATAAAGCCTGTTTGATCGGGGTGTATTAATTTATGAATCACTAAACTTAATCTATGTGCTAAAATTTTGGTTAATGTTTTCTGATTGGTGTTTAAGAGAACAATTGCTCTATATGAACCTGGGTCTTCAAGGTCCTTATCCATTTTTGGTATAAGTATTATTGTTGATTCATTTAAAGTTTCTGGAAGTTTATGTTGCATGAATGCTTGAGTATATAATGTCTGTAGGCGTGGCGAGATCAGATCATGATTTTTTAAAATAAAATTTGCTATTTAAACCATCTGGGCCAGCAGCCTTCCCATTTTTTAAAGAACTATTAGATACTTCAATATCTTTTACTGATATTTCAGCCTCTAATAATTCCCTCTCTTTCAGGTCTAAACCTATAAGATTGTATTTCTGTAAAAATAATTCCATTCCTGCTGGGTCCACTGTCATTTTGGTTGAGTAAAGTGTTTGATAGTAGTGAGAGAATCTATCATTAATATCCTTGGGTAATGTTAATATTTCTCCCGTATCTGATTTAATTTTATATATTGTTTTTTCCCCTTCCTGTTTCCGGAGTTGACGTACCAAATTTTTTTGGTTTATCACCTAATTCAAAATGTAGCCGTTTAGTCTTTAGATACAGTTTTATGATTTGGTCTGAATATATTTGGTTTAACTTATATTTGAGTGCAGCAATTGTATTATGTATTATCATAGAAGGCGCAATGGATTTTCCATATTTAATTGCCGTATTTCCATTTCCAATACCAGTTGTTTGGCGTGGTTCTCTTTATTATGAAAGGCTTGCGCGGAGATTAACGCTCCTCGTATAAATGCTTTAAATGTTTCCCAAAGAAGGGAGGCAGATATTTCAGGACAGTCGTTTGTCTCAAAAAACATGTTTATCTGTGTGATAAGATATTCGTAACATGCTTTACCATTTAAAATTTGAGAATTAAGTCTCCATTATGTCTGCTTATCAGTCATTACACTTAGTTTGATCATAAATGTGAAAGGAGCATGATCCGAAATTATAATATTATGAAATTTCGAGTTAAGTGAATGGGATACGTTTAGAGTCCACTAAAAAGTAGTCTATCCTTGAGTAGGTTTTATGTACCGGTGAGTAAAATGAGTATTCCTTTCCAGATGGGTTTTCAATTCTACAAACATCCTTGATATTGGTAGTATTAATGTATGAGTTTAGTAATTCGCTTGCCTTAGATTTTACTTTTCTTTGTCTTGATGATCTATCGAGATAAGAATCTAGTGTACAATTTAAATCTCCACCGATTATTAAATTATGTTGTGTGAGCTCTGGGATAGTATTAAATATATTCTTAAAAAACATAGGGTTGCAAATTTTGGTCGATAGACATTGAAAAAAATCACTTTTTTTAGATATAATTCACCCACTAGTATAATATATCTACCATTAGTGTCCGCAATAGTTGATATGTGTTTAAAAGGTGTACCTTTACCAGTTAAAATTGCGACACCTCTGGCCTTATGGGGGAATGAAGGATGATATGTTTCAGCGATCCATTTTGCTTTCAATCTATGTTGTGCGTCGTTTTTAAGGTGGGTTTCTTGAAGAAATGTTATATCTGCTTTGAGTGATTTTAAGTGCTAATACCTTACCTCTCTTGATTGATTCTTTAATTCCCTTAACATGCCAACTACAAAAAATGATTCCTTGACCCCCGTTTTTTCTATTAATGTCTTGCATCTTGTGGTACCTATATATACAGTCCGTCTGTTATTTTATTTTTCTGTCCTGTTTTTAGTTGGTTTCGTTTTACTAGATTGTCTGTGTATGTGGGTGGGGGGGGGGGAGTAACATGTCTGGGTCTCTTCCTTCAGGGGGGGGGAGGGAGCGACTTTTCTGTCGTATTCCCCGTCTTCGTCTCCATCTGCGCCGACGCCTAATGGCAGAGTTGGCAGCCTCTGGCCCCGGGGCTGTTCCAGCAGCAGCGACGGTGACCCGTCTCAGTCCTGGAGCGGTTCCAGCAGCGGCGGCGGCAGCAGCGGTGGCAGCGATCCGACTTGGTCCCGGAGCAGTTCCAGCAGCAGCAACGGCGGCGGTGGCCCAACTCGGTTCCGGAGTGGTCCCAGCAGCAGCGGCGACCTGACTCGGTACCGGGGAGGTTCCAGCAGTGGCGGTATCAGTAGCGGCAGCGGCAGCGGCGACCCGACTCGGTCCCGGAGCGGTTCCAGCAGCAGCGGCAGCAGCCCGGCTTGGTCCCGGGGCGGTTCCAGCAGTGGCGGTGGCCTAACCCGGTCCTGGAGCGGTTCCAGCAGCGGCAGCGGCGGCAGCAGCAGCAGCAGCGGCGACCCGACTCGGTCCCGGAGCGGTGGCGGCGGCAGTGGCAGCGGCCCGACCGTGCCCACGGGCCCGGTGGAATCGGCCGCGGGCCCAGTGGACGACATCGTTGGGAGCTCGCAGCTTACAGGTTAGTGACCTGTTTTTATAAGCTCCCACTACAACAGCTTCATCCGCCGGTCTGGAGGGCGGCAGCTTCCACCACACCAGGCTGCGGAGTTGAACCGGCCCATTCGCGGAGCATGGTTGAGCCGCGGGACTTACTTACCATCACCCGGTGGGGTCACAACATCTGAAGCCTGGATCGCCTTGGCGCAGAGGGAAACAAAGAGGGAAAAGACAGAGACTTTAACACTTTGTCTTCCATCACAGTGAGGAGGTGTTTGGTGAACTCACTGTGGTGGATGTTAAATTTGTGTTTATTGGGTGTTCTGTCATTTAAAAAAAAAAATTATGTATGACTGCAGGGGAACGAAATTTTGTTCAGACCGAAAGGTCTGAATGACAAATAAAGAATCTAATCTAATCTAAATCTAACTCAAATAAATCTTCCTCCCGGACATATCTCCACAAATAATATTTGTAAATTAATTCAAGTTCAAAATAGTAATTAAGTAAAAAATACCAAAAGTAAAAAATAAAAAATTAATAAAGTGTAAGAAGAAAAAAGAAACTATATCTAAAGTTAGTGTAGTTGGTGCTAGCCACATTAGCGTGGCTGGCCATCTAAGGACTTCTGTAGATTAAAACAATTATTCCTAGCTGCACGCTTTATAAAAAAAAAATGTCAATGGAATTAATTTACGGGATTAAATTAGGACTATTTGGTCCAGAATGTTAGTAATCATGTAGTGAGAGACTATTACTCTCTTAGCTAATTATTAGCCGTCCTTGTCCTTGAGCTGTCCTTGAGTAAGGTGAATTAAAGTTCCATTTATTCTCAGCAAGATAATGAAATTATATGAAAGTTATTCAGTGTGAAGTGTGATGGAATGGGGGGTAGAGGAAGCAGGGAGGAGTGGAGAGGAAATAGAATCAATTACGAATACATGCATATTTTTAGTTGTTATTAGACCAAGTTGGGTCCCGTTCCCTCAACGTGCATGTTGTGTGGGTGGGGGGGCGGGCCTGCAGCGTCACACACACACACTAACCACCACCCTGCACACACACACACACACTAACTGTAAATACGCTCTTCTAAAGCTTACCCCCCTAGTCTAGTTCAGTAAAAAATACTGACTCAAGCACTGGACCATCTAAACTTTATTTTTAGATTGAACAGCAAATTCCCCTATACGATAGTTAAAGCACCGCGTGTTCGATTATTTTCTCTGCCTGGCCAAGCCCTTCAGCCTCGTGCAAGTAGACTCACTCCAAAAGGTTATACAGGCCCAAGCGCTCCTCCAGAAGATAAACATCGATCTAAGATGGGGCTACCTTTTATAGGACCACGAACCTTGAGGGGCCGTACTACATAGGGGTTGTCTCCTTACAGTCCAATCAAACATATTAATTACATCAATACATTATTGACAGTTCCCCAAACCAATTACAGAGTCTTCCATACAATGTGTTCTGGCAGAAGCTTCTGGAAGGAAGATAACTAACTGAATAATGCAACATTTACCCTGGCACTCAAAACAATCCTGCCAGTGCTTAACACTTTGGCCTATCAACAAACAGCAGGGTAACTGTCTTACAACATTATTTACATTATTTACAATTCTTTTGCAGCAAGCCAATCAAACCCATGCATTCACAATACCTTGGAGGTCCTCTGCAACAATCTCATTCATACTGACAATTGAAGAGATACTCATATATTTATTTTCTGCAACATTGTGATGTCATTAGCGAAAGACAGTTGTTTTTAAATTTGATTAAAGTCCAATTTTGAACATTTTCAGTAATAACTCGAGAAATAAAGCATGACATTTTCAGATAAGGCTATTTTGGACTCCAGGGGAAAAATGTCTGAATATGTAAAAATTTTACCATTACCATGTCACTTTCTCATGAAGATGTGATTACACACAAACACACACACAAATAAATACACATCCAAGATCAGTGTTTTATAAGTATACTAGACCAATACTAGACCCTCAACGAGCAGTTGCGGGGGGGGCGGGGGGGGGTGGGCAGCCTGCGGCGTCACACACACACTAACCACCCCCCACACACACACACACACACACACACATTAACCACCCCCCTTGATATTATATTAATATTATTAATTTGCTCCTTATACCCCATCCCCCGCCCTAGCCTCTCACGCACAGCCCCCAACTTGCAGGCGCGGCTAGAGAGGAAGAGGGAGGGGAGTAGAGAGAGAGGGCAGAGACAGAGAGGGCAGAGATAGAGAGGGCAGAGGGCAGAGACAGAGGGGTCAGAGACAGAGAAGGCATCGGGCAGAGATAGAGGAAGCAGAGGGCAGACAGAGACAGAGAGGACAGAGGGCAGAGACAGAGAGGGCAGAAGGCAGAGAGAGGCAGAGAGGGCAGAGGGGAGCGACAGAGGCAGAAAGAGGGCAGCAACAGAGGCAGAGAGATGGCAGAGACAGAGGCAGAAAGAGGGCAGAGACAGAGGCAGAGGCAGAAGCAGAAACAGAGGCAGAGAGAGGGCAGATACAGAGACAAAGGGCAGAGACAGAGGGTAGAGACAGAGGGCAGAGACGGAGGCAGAGACAGAGGCAGTGATAGGCAGAGAGAGGGCAGAGGGAGGGCAGAGAAGGCAGAGGGCAGAGAGAGGGCAAAGAGAGGGCAGAGAGGGAGAGGGCATAAATCCACAACTCCACCACTCATCCATAGGTCCCAATACGCACCACTCCCTAGAGAGGGGGGGGGGGGGGGGCAGAGAGGGAGGACCCGAGGACCCAACCGAGGACCTGCGTTGAGGACTGGACCCGAGCAAAGGACCATACCCGAGCCGAGGACCAGACCTGAGCCGAGGACCGGACCCAAGCTGAGCCGAGGCACGGGCAGGCGAGCGTCGACCAAAGGGCCACGAGTTGGGCTACAGCAGTCTTCAGCTATGATTTTTGGTCTTCAGTTGACGGCCTGACTTCATCTCCGGCTGCGTCTTTTCAATAACGGGGGGGAGGGGTGGGGGGGGGGGGGGGTGACGTCACTCGCAGTGCGTGGAAAAACGGCAAAAAATTGTGACGTCACCAGCGAAAGACAGTTGTTTTTAAATTCAGAGGTTTTGTCAGATTTTGCAACATTTTCAGTAATAATTCGAGAAATAAATCATGAAATTTTCAGATAAGGCGATTTTGGACTTCACGCGAAAAATGTCTACCGGAATATGTAAAAATGTTACCGTTACCGTGTATACCAAAACATACATCCAAGATCAGACTTTTAATAGTTAGTAGATAGATAGGCCTAATAACTTCCACCTGTAAGTGAATTAAAACATAATTGCAATTTAATAATCCTACAAGAATTAACTGAGTTTTTAAAATAATTACTTTATTAAAAAAAACGGTTAATATATTCTTTAGAGATTATTTATTGGAGGGAACAATCTGATAATGCCAGAGCTTGGGAAATCTGCCATATGCAAAACAGGGATCACACCTCCCAAACACTTCAGAGCTGTCCTGACAAAATTGTGACATCTGGTGTTGCCATGTCATTCATGACACGAGTGCAATTCTTACCTCCAGCTAAAATTGACTTTGAAAATCCCCAGAGATTGCTAATTTATGTATGTAACTATGTTTAGAGTCATGGAGTCATAGAGTGATATAGTGTGGAAACAAGCCCTTCGGCCCAACTTGCCCATACCGGCCAACATGTCCCAGCTACACTAGTCCCACCTGCCCGCATTTGGTCCATATTCTTCCAAACCTGTCCTATCCATGTACCTATCTAACTGCTTCTTGAATGTTGGGATAGTCCTTGCCTAAACTACCTTTTCTGGCAGCTTGGTCCATCCACACACCACCTTTGTGTGAACCTCCTGCTGCATGAAAATCTTCCTGGGAGGCAAGTAACAGATGGCCTCCTAGGGTAAAAGGACACCACATAAATGTAAGACTACTAGAAAGTCTTTGAATGTAGCGTGGAAGGGGGAAGATCCTTATACTGTGGTGCAGATGACAGATTTGAATAAGGAATTGCCATAGGGAACCAAAGACACGGAGATTAAAAAAAGTAAACTTTAAGCAGTTGATAAATACTATGGTCAAATAAATAATTTATATTTTCTTCAGACAAGCAAAGCTCTACCCATGCTCATAATTCTCTTGTAAGTCTTTCAAACTGTGGAATTGTTTTTAATATTTGTAATTCATATGGGAAATTTAAATTCAGCTTTCCGCACATTTGAATTTCCCACATCAATTGTGAGCACTAGTGAATTGCAATGTGTCAGCAGTAATGAATTTACCAACATTATTATCATATTCAGGACATCTATATCTGAACATAAGAACACTATAGATATAATTTGAAACAGTAGCATGCAATGCAGCAAGATTAAGCTTCACAATTATGCTGTGTAGCACGCCAGCCAATGAGAAATATAAACCAGGATGTAAGGTTAGGCATACATTCAAGGAGAAAATGCAAGACCTATTCTCAGGAATTTAAATGAGTTTTGTACACGTTATGATTGAGTATACTGTTTCGCGAAAGAAGCAGATTTAATGAACGGAATATTCCCCTATTTTCTAATGTTTCAGATGTATGGATAAGAACATTTTTATAAACAGCATCATATTAGCGAAGAATCCAGTATTTATAACAATTAACAGGAAAACAATGGGGATCCGGCATGGGGGAGGTGGGGAGGGGGGAGTTGGGGGGGGGGGGGGGGGGGGGGGGACACACTCTAGTTTAGAATCCTCTGCCAAGGGGATAAGTCTGTGTTTGCTTGTGTCTTTGTTTGTTCATTTGTTCCAGTGAAAGTGCTGTACACACTGCAGCCAGCCAACAGTTGCTTGTCTTTTTCTTTTTGTTTCCACTTTTAATTTCAAGTTTTTGTGTACCTAGTGTGTTATGACTGTTGGCAGACCAATTTCCCTCCTGGGATAAATAAAGTTTTATCGTATCGTATCGTATCGTATCGCATCGGAAAGAAGGGTGACAAGTTAGTCGAAACGCAGCCTCAGCTCCAGAGATCAGTGCTGTCTGGATGGAATCTGCACATTTTGTTCTGTGACTGTGTGCAAGCTTTCTCTAGCTGCTCCGGTTTTCTCGCACATCAGAAGAATGTGTGGGTCTCCAGTTAACTGACCACTATAAATTGCCACAAATGTGCAAGCGAGTGATAGAATCTGGAGAAAAGTGTGAGTTGTTGGGAATGTGTGGAGAATAAAATGGGTTGGTGTAGAATTGATGTAAACATGAGTGCTTGCTGCGAGTTGGAGGGGCAAAGGATTTGTTTCCATGGCGTGCCTCCCTTTGACATACGACTTCACAATAGTTTTTGCATATAATTGAGAATGTTTAAATTCAATAGTTATGGAGATGAGGAGAAATGTATTTAGTCAGAGGGTGATGAATCTGTGGAATTCATTGCCACAGAAGGCTGTGGAGGCCAAGTCAGTGGATATTTTTAAGGCTGAGATAGATTGGTAGATTCTTAATTAGTACAGGTGTCAGAGGTTATGGGGAGAAGGCAGGACAGTGGGGGTTAGAAGCAAGAGAGTTCAGCCATGATCGAATGGTGGAATAGACTTGATGGGCCGAATGGTCTAATTCCACTATTCCTTATGACCTGTGACCGATCAAAACAGAGATGGCACATGTAATGTGCCTTTAATCAATCCTATTTGCATTAAGGGATACCGTCCAAAACTATTTTGCTTTATGCTCCTGCTGGGGCTCTTACTTACTTACAGTGAGGGGACAATTCTATGAGCAGGTATTACAAGTAGAGTTAACTTGCACTACATAATCAAGGACAAGTTGCACCCCGGCCATTCCTTCTTATCCCCTCTCATCAGGCAAAAGGTATAGAAATATGAAAATGTACACCTCCAGATTATGGGGTAGTTTCTTCCCAGCTGTTATCAGGCAACTGAACCATCCTTTCAACAACTAGAGAGAAGTCTAAGCTACCATTACAATCTTTCATCAAACTTTACTGGATTTTATATTGCTCTAAATGTTATTCACATTATTCCCTTTATCATGTATCTGTACACTGTGGGTGGCTCGATTGTAATCATGTTGTCTTTCTGAACTCTGAAACTCGATAACTCTGACAAGGTTAGCCTACACGTTGCAAAATGAGGTGCACGATAAACTGCAAGGAGTGAAGGGAGCTGCAGAAAGAGCATCAGCAAAGATAATGGGAGGGGGGTAAGTGGTCGCAGTGATCAATGCCAGAAGTCAAGTACCAAGGATATTGGAAGTGTTACTGCAAGAAGTTCAATGAGCTTGAGTACGTTATCAATGCCACATCCCACCAACGGCATAACTGGCCTCAGCCCCAACAATCATCCAGAAACAATCTCCATGAATCTGGATTCTTAGTTAACATAACATATACTCTCCGACGAGAGTTCTGCCTATCTTTCTACACATCACTCCCTATATCTCTCGTTTCACTTTCCCCTGACCAGTCTGAAGAAGGGTCTTGAACCGAAACGTCACCCATTCCTTCTATCCCGAGAAACTGAGTTACTCAAACATTTTATGTCTATCTTCGGTTTAAAGCAGCATCTACAGTTCTTTCCTCCACATAGATGGTTCATCTCTTCCTCACACAGCTGGCACTGCCTCATGCTCACACCACATAGCTGTACACATTCGTTACCATTCAACCATGGCTGCCTCAAGCACGGACACACTTCCCTCTCTAACAACACACATTCAAAGAGCAGCATTTGGACAGGAGATGGGAACAGATGAATAATCTTACTTGAGGAATAAACTGTGCTGGTTATCAGTGAAGCGACCACTGCTGAGGTTGTGTTTGGCAGTGGGTTTGAAATTGGTGAAGATTGTCATATCTAATCCTCTTTTGCAGTTTCACTTTATCCTCATCTCCCAATCTCTTCTGATTTAGAAGCTGCCGCTGGTGTGATTCACTTTTCCTTTCCCCTCATGACAATCTTGCTCACCATTTATTTAATACTCCAACCTCCACTTTAAATACAGACACGCCACATAACAGAAGTTAGCCCTGAAACAGGATTTCCTCTTGGTATCTAAGAATTAATGTGGGAGGTGAGATTGCAGTTTGAGCCAGATTAAACTTAATGGGACAAAATGACCCCCCTCTATGTCGTGACAAAATAGCCCGCATTGACCAGCGACCAACTCTTACTCTAACACTATCTTGCACACTAAGGACAATTTCATCCAAGCCAATTAACCTGCAAAACTGTTCTGCTCACTGTATCTTCCCCTTTGCTCTAACTATTGAACTTAAGTTTGACTTGATTGTGTATATGTACGGTAGATCTGACCTGTTTGGATAGCATGCAAAACAAAGCTTTGTATTGTATCTTGATCCATGTGACAATAATGAACCTAAAAATATTATGGTTCAGTTGACTCTCAGAATATATGTAAAGTATGAGCTCTTCAGGTATTTCGAACTGGACTTCATGAATATCTGGATGTGATTGTGGAATATTTAGAGAAAGAAACTCTCTTGTGGTTATTGAACAAGTTTAGGTTCTGGTGTGATCCCTTAACGAAAATGGTGCTGTCAATCACTCTTGAAACAGAGGGAAGTGTCTTATGCCTGCAAAGTAATGCGAGCTCCTGCTCTCTCTTTAAGGACAATTAGACAAATTCTTCTGCATTTTCTGTTCTTATTTCAGACTTCCACCATATGCAGTTTAAAAAAATATTTTGATGAGATGAATTGCCATCCCTACATATTTCCCACCTCCACTTTATATAAAGGGAGAATGTACAACAAATGTCTGATCTCATTGCAAGTGTTTGCATCACTGCTTCTGAGGCATCTTTTTAGTGAACAGGGAAACCATCTGGTGACCTGGAACATATTCGTGTCTCCATCAAAATAGATCATCTAGTGAGTAGTTCCTTTGGTGTGCATACTCCAGCTGTTGCCTTGTCAATGTTTCACCACAGTGCCGAAGCTTCAAATGTTAACCATGATAAGAAGCTCCAGCAAAACACACTATTTCTATCCCCAATGGATAGCCTTTGCAAAATAATCAATAAGAACTCTAGGCTCTCCATATGGATGCTGCCATGAGGTTCCATGTCTGGAGGACAGTTCAGTCCATCTGTACAATTTACTTACAATATTGCTGTGGTATCTTTGCTTGAAACAAGGTAAATATAATGATTTTTTAACTGCCTTTTTCTAAACGTTACACTGTTATTATTGCGAGGCTTGTTGATACTTAAGAATAGAAGCAGGTTCAAAGACAATGCAACCTCTGTGGAATGCTTGAAGAGTTTAAATAAGATCACAGTTCTCTCATAACAATAAAGTTAATGACAAAGAGAGCAGAAGCCTGTGCCAGTGTTGAAACATGCAGGTGTAGACTCCATTTTTGATTAGGTGTGGACTCCATTGTGGCTACCGCTCAGTCATGGCCAAACTCTGATCATATAATCATAATAATCATTATCATACTTTATTAGCCAAGTATGTTGTGCAACATTTGAGGAATTTGAATGCCATGCAGCCATACAAATAAAAAGCAACAAAACGCACAAAATACATTTTAACATAAACGTCCACCACAGTGACTCCTCCACATTCCTCACTGTGTTGGAAGTCGAAAAAAAGTTCAATCTCTTCCCTTCTTTGTCCTCCTGCGGTCGAGGGCCTCGAGACTTCCGTTGACGGGACGATCTTGGCTCCCGTAGCCGGCAGTCGGGCCCTCTGCGTCGGGGCGATCAAGCTCCCGCATCAGGGGAATCTCAGCTCTCCCGCGCTGGGTAATCGTACCCCAGATCGGGGCTGGTCGAACCTCTTGCGTCTTTAGAGCTTCCCCACTTCAGTCTCTACCTGAGACTGCGAGATCCTCGATGCTGAAATCCACAGGCCGCGGTTGGAGCGTCGATCCCAGGCAAGGGATCGCAGGCTCCGATGGTAAGTCCATGGCCCCACGATGGGGCTCTAAGTCAGTCTCGAGCAAGGCCGTCAGGTCCATGATGTTAGGCCGCAGAGCGAACGGAGATATGATATGGAAAACAATCACATCTCCGGCAAGGTAAGAGATTGAAAAAAGTTTCACCCTCCCCACCCCTCCTCCCCCCCCCTCCTCCCCCTACTCCCCGCCCCCTCCCCGACCCCCCACATAAAACAAACCAGAGAACATTAACCCATTTTTTTAAAAAAACACACTAAAAATACTAAAAAAGACGAAAAGCCAGACAGACCATTGGCGAGGCTGCCATCGCTGATGGCGCCACCAGTAAATCACAGCTGGCATGGATTATATAAAAGATATAATGAGGTGCAAAATGCAATAGGTTTTATATCAAAATCATTGCAAAATAAAGAGAAAAATAACATCCATTAACTGGTAACCTAGAAAATATTACTGTAAAACAAGGGAAGTGGAAATCAATGTCAACTGGCTACTCTTTCCCAAAATCAATATTTAGAAATATACTAATGCACCTTCTAATTCTTACATGTATTTAGAAACGTCTCAAGTTTACAGTTCATTTTCGATACCCCTTGCAAAAAAAAACCCATTATAGCCTTTAAATGAATTCTTTAACACAAAGATGGTCTAAAACACTGTTGTGTGGTTGGCCGGACCCAATTTGTCCCCATATACGAGTGGTTTTCACGTGCCCTTAGTGCAAGGATTTGTTCTACATCATACAGTAGTGAGTTTGCCTAATTAATAGCATAATCACACAGGCAATGTTGATGAACAAGCTGAAAGCAGTTGGTGTCATTTTGAATCTTTTTTGTGTAATACCACTCAGACTTTACTTTTGCTATAGTTTTTTAATTCCATTGCACAGTGCCCATAACTGAATCAGTCTGCCGGTTATCTCTGCAGCTGCTGACAAGATTTCTAATTAATTAATTGGAATTAAACAACATCAAAAATGTTTGAATAAACATTAAAACTTACTGCGTTCAGTGCATCTATGCACTGAAGGTAGCAATGGCTTAGACCAATCTCATGTCGTTCAATGTATCTTCCAAGCTATACTTTGTTCCCATCCCATTATGAATGGTAGTTTTGCACATTTTTGAAGAGGCAACAACAGAATCTGGAAGTGCAGATAATATTAGTTTAAAAAAAGCACTGCTGTTATATATGACGGTGAAAAATTCAAAGGAATTGTGAAGTGTTGCTCTTAACAACTGCTAACAACATAAGGCCACTTACTGCTAATGCTATTCACTCCACAGCAGAAAGTGGCATATGTTAATTATATTCATTATACAAGAGTCGTTGTAGAACGTTGAACACAGGGATGGGCCCTTCTGTCCACAGTGTCCGTGTTGAACACAATGCCAAGTTAAACTGAAGAAGGGTCTCGACCCGAAACATCACACATTCCTTCCCTCCAGAGATGTTGCCTGTCCCGCTGAGTTACTCCAGCATTTTGTATCTATGTTCGATTTAAACCAGTATCTGCAGTTCTTTCCTACACAGCCAAGTTAAACTAATCTCCTCCATCAGCATGTGGTCCATATCGCTCCAAACACTGTTTTTCCATGTGTCTATCCAAAAGTCTGTTAATTGCTACTATTGTTTCTGCCTCTTTCGCCACCCCTATCAGCATATTCCAGGCGCCCACCACTATGTAAAAAATCTTGACCTGCATATGTCCTTTCAACTTTGCCCCTCTCAATTATGTCCTATAAACAAAACAATTGGTCAATATTGCTTGCCCTTGTGACAGATTTCTGCAAAACATGATTTTTTAAAATCCTAAATGAGAGTTGAAACCTTTGAAGAATGCAAATTAATGGGCCTGTCCTACTTAGGCGATTTTATCGACGACTGCCGGCGGCTGTCATAGTTGTAGCAGGTCGCCGAAAAACTGGTGACTGGACTAAAAGCAACTTCAGAAAGTGTTGCAAGGAAATCAAACTGTCTGAGGTGTTCAAGTCAGCAAGATTATTATCACATTCAGACAATGGAATAGCTGAGCTATAAAGATCATAAGGTACTATTGTGAATAGGATCAGAAGAGCAGATAAAGAGCAGGGCAGAATCTTTTACTCAAAACCTTTAACAGTGAACAATTGTCAGCATCACCAGGATAGGCAGAACTCAGCGTAATGCCGTTATTGTGGTCGCACCTGCCTTCACAATGCTGAACATCCACCTCATGAGAACTAACCGTTGAGTAAATCTAGTGTGGCAGAACCCTCAGATAGTATTGAAGATGTCAACGACATTTCACATTTGTTAGAGTTTCAGTAACAGAAATTAGTGAAGCTGAACACTTGGGAATCAAGGTACTGGTTGTTTAAGTAGAATCTGTTGATGTGAAATGGCTAGATTGTAATCATGTATTGTCTTTCTGGTGATTGGACAGCACGCAACAAAAGCTTTTCTCTGTACCTCGGTTCACATGACAATAAACTAAACTGCAACAAACCCACAATAATCTTCACTATTGTCCTGTTCTTACTCAGTGAGGAAATGTCAGGATATTTTCTTGCAATTGGACTACATCCTTAGGAGTGCTGGGGACATTTTAATTTCAAAAATGATATTCAAATCCAAATTTATTGAAACACATTATACATAAACTTAAGTGATTCTATTATGTGATGCTGTTTTGAGTTTTGATCCAAGCACCTCTTTTCAATGTAGGGATCACTTATGCCATGCCTACAACCTAAAGCCACTAAACAACAGTCACACAGCAGGGAAACGGGCCCTCATCTCACCTCATCCATGTCGACTAAGATGCCCCATTTCTCCGTGCTTGGCCCATATTCCTAAAAGCCTTTCCTATCCATAAATGGTGTTATACTACCTGCCTCAACTGCCTACTCTGGCAACCGCCACCCATTGAGTGAAAAATGTTGCCCTTCAGCCTCCTATTAAATCTTGCCCCTCTCACCTTAAAAGACTGTGCATCCATCATATCAATTTGCCTCATGATTCCATGCACTTCTAACAGGTCACTCATTACCTGAGAAAAAGTTTCAGCACAGTTTATAAGCAATGCAGTAATGAGCAGAATACCTCAAATTATGACACTAAGTGAAAATAAACCAACACAATATGCTATTCCAGCAGCAATTCACTCACTAAAATGAAAACAGATTATCAGAGATGATAATGATGTTGTATGTACTCTGTAAGATTTGCAACAACTTCATAATGCACTTATAATCGCTCTCAACTCAAATCCTGAGCTATCAGCTTATTGCAACATCATTTTGCAGTTGTTAACAGGATGCATTTTGCATATTGCCATACTGCATATAGACCATCAAGGGATCATGAAAAAAGAACAAATTTAAAGATTTGGTTTGTAAAAATAAATTGTTCTGTTAAACTTGGAATGTCAAAAAATTATGATATAGAGTAACACAGCACAGAAACAGGCCCTTCGGCTTAACTCGTCTACGCCCATCTAAGCTGGTCCCATTTACCCACATTTGGCCCATATCCTTCAAAACCTTTTTATTTCATGTACCTGTGCAAATGTTGTTTAAATGTTGTATTTGTACCTGCCTCAACTGTTTCCTCTGACAATTTGTTCCATTCACCCCCTACCCACTGTGCAAAAAATGTGCCCCTCAGGTTCGTATTAAATCTTGCCCCTCTCACATTAAACCTATGCCCTACAGTTTTTCATTCCTCTATCCTGAGAAAATTGTACAGTGCATTGACCCTTATTTTTTCCTGACATGGTTTTATACATCTCTATCTCATCATCCCACAACTTCCAGTGCTTCAAGGAATAAAACCCTAGCCTGCCTAACCTCTACCTACAGCTCAGTTTATCTAGTCCTGCCAACATCGTTGTACATCTTCTCTTCATCCTTTCCAGCTTGATGGAATGGTACAAATTTTAAGAGCTACCTCAAGGGCCTTGCTGTTCGTAAATTCATACATTCATAAGTTCTAGGAGCAGAATTAGGCCATTCGGCCCATCTAGTCTACTCTGCCATTTAATCATAGCTGATCTACCTTTCCCTCTCAACCCATTCTCCTGGCTTCACACCATAACTGCTGACATTCTTACTAATCAAGAAGCTGTCAATCTCTGCCTTAAAAATATCCATTGACTTGGCCTCCACAGCCATCTGTGGCAATGAATCCCACAGCTTCACCATCTTCTGACTAAATACATTCCTCCTCATCTCCTTTCTAAAGGTATGTCCTTTTATTCTGAGGATATGGACTCTGGTCCTAGACTCTCCCACTAGTGGAAACATTCTCTCGACATTCACTCTATCCACGCCTTTCACTATTTGGTATGTCTGTGTTGTATTCAACAATGTAACAATGACATTTATAAATTTATATATTTCCTAGGCTCCATACATTGCAAGATCATGTGTTGGTGACTCTGTCATTAATATAGTAGAGAAATGTATGCAAAAGAGCAGCACAGTGTCTCACAGTGCCAGAGACCTGGGTACGATCCTGACCTCACATGCTGTCACATGCACTATCTCCCTGTGACTGTGTTGGTTTCTTCTGGATGTTCCAGTTTTCTTCCCACATCCCAAAGTTGTGCAGGTTGTAGGTTAATTAGCCCACATGTATAGGGAGTAGATAAGAAAATGGGATAACATAGAAATAATGTGAACGGGTAATTGATGGTCCGGAAGGAACTGCAGATGCTGGTTTAAACCGAAGATAGACACAAAATGCTGGAGTAAGTCAGTGGGACAGGCAGCATCTCTGGAGAGAAGGAATGGGTGATGTTTCTGTTCGGGATTGAAGCAGAGATTGAAAACTTCATCCATTCCTTCTCTCCAGAGATGCTGCCTGTCCCGCTGAGTCACTCCAGCATTCCGTGTCTACCTTTGATTGATGGTCAATATGGACCCAGTTAGCAGAAGGGCCTGTTTCCGTGTTCAATCAATCAAAAGTTAAAGCAACCAACCATGCAAAATCAAGGCAGGAAAAGCTTTTAAGATTTTCACACAACATTCAATGACATGAATTCTGTAGGCTACAGTTGTTTTTGCATAACTTATACTTTTGAGTTTCCCAGAGATACCATGAGAGGTGGATGTTCATCATCCATGTAAATGTGATAAAGCTAAGAGGAACACCATGAAAACTAAAGTAGAGAAACAAATGAGATTTATAGCAGGAGGGTACAGGTCTTGTGAAATAGAATAATTGCACAGGCGAGCAATCAACTGCATGAGGCACACAGCTATAAATTGTTTGCATATTTTCCTATTAAGAACTCTGTGTGTGTCTTCTCTTTAAAACCATGTCCAGCATGTCCTTATCTTGAGTGAAGGCAGCCATTGTATTACATTGTCAATTTGTTCAATTAATCTCACACCCAACAAGGGTTTGATGGTTGTGGTGTATAGTGGCCTTGATTGTTCATGGGGAACTTCAGGTTGGCAGGTTGAACTGAACCCCGGATGGGTTTGCCTGCCATGGTGAAAACCTGGAAGCCTATAATCTTAGAGAGACACACGAGAGATAGCTGATGCTGGAAGATTGAATTTAAAAAAACAAAGTGCTGGAGGAATTCAGTGGGGCAGGCAACATTTAGGGTGGGAAATGGACAGAAAACATTTTGGGATAGAACACATCGTTTGGCCTATAATCGTGGCTTTACATAGAAGAATAATGCAAAATGGGTCTAATGACCTGAGTTCTTCTGCCTGAGATGAAGAATAGGGTCCTACCCCAAAATGTCACTGTCCATTTCCCTTCAAGGATGTTGTGTGGCATGCTGAGTTCCTCCAACAGGTTGTTTATTGCTGCAGGTCAGGATCCAAAATCAAACAGTTTCCCTCCTTCTCTATTGATGTCCACTGCAAGAGCAAACTTGCCTGCATCCCTCTCCTCCTACTCTTGGGGGTACTGTAATAGCATTGCCAACATTGTATTCTGATGGTACGATGCAGTTTAGTTTAGAGATACAGTGTGGAAACAACCCCATCGGTCCATTGAGTCCATGCCAGCCAATTATCATCCCTACACTAGTTCTATGTTATCCCAATTTTGTTAAATTACACACAGGGCAATTTACAGAAGCCAATTAACCTACAAAACTGCATGTCATTGGAATGTGGGAGTAAACCGGAGCACCCAGAGAAAACCCACCTGGTCACAGGAAGAACTCGGTACAGACAGCACCTGCAGTCAGAATCAAACCTGGGTCTCTGGCGCTGTAAGCAGCAACTCTACCACTGTGCCAGTGCAGGCTGTGTTTGTGGCTGTGGCTACTTGAAGCTAGTTAGTGTGATGAGCACAAATTGCATGTAGACACGTGAATTAGGACCAGGAATATGCCACTCAACCACATGAATATGGTCTGCAATTCAATTACATTATGGCTGAACTGAATGTAATTTTAAAGCTGATCATGTGGTGACTCTTCACCTACTTACTAATCAGAAAATCTATCCCTGCCTTACAAATATTCAGGGATTCTGCTTCCACTATTGTTTGAGGATGCAAAGTTAAAAGACTCACAAATCTCAGAGATAAAAGTCCTTCCGCTCTACCCTAAATGGGCCATCTTTTATTTTCGGCATTCTTCCCCACAAGGAAATGTCCTCTCCACTTCCACTTTGGCAGGACTCTCAGGGCCTTATCAACTTCTCCCACACTCTTCAAAACACCAGCAAATACAAGCCTAGCCTGCCCAGTTATATTCAGAAAACAATGTATCCATTAATTTATGTATATTCCACCGGATGGTGCTTCGATGGCAGCCGCGCCTACAGTCTGTCTGTCATTCTCGTCTCTTTTTTTCATTATTTTTAGACAATAGACAATAGACAATAGGTGCAGGAGTAGGCAATTTGGCCCTTCGAGCCAGCACCGCCATTCAATGTGATCATGGCTGATCATTCCAAATCAGTACCCCGTTACTGCCTTCTCCCCATATTCCCTGACTCCGCTATTTTTAAGAGCTCTATCTAGCTCTCTCGTGAAAGCATCCAGAGAACCTGCCTCCACCGCCCTCTGAGGCAGTGAATTCCACAGACAGTGTTTAGTGTTTAGTTTTTAGTGTGGTTAAAAAGTATGTTAATGTTCTCTTGTTTATTTTATGTTGGGGGTGGGCGGAGGGGGGGGGAACTTTTTTTCAATCTCTTAACTTGCTGGAGATGTGATTGTTTTCCGGATCGTATCTAGTCGCTCTGCGGCCTAACATCGTGGAGCTGGAGGCCTTGCTCAGGACTGACGTTGAGCCTCATCGCAGGGCATGAACTTACCATTGCAGCCGATCCCTTGCCTGGGACCAATGTTCCAACCACAGCCTGCGGACTTTAACGTCATGGAACTCGCCGTCTTGGGTTGAGACTGATGTTGGGAAGCTCCAAAAGCCACACGATATTCAACGAGCCCTGACCCAGGATATATCGCACGGCCCTGGGGAGTTGAGATTCTGCCCCGACGCAGGAGCTTGATCGCCTCGACGAGGAGGCCCGCCACCGGCTACAGGAGTAAGATCATCCCGTCAACGGAAGGTTAGAGGCACCAGACCGCTGGAGGACAAAGAAGGCAGAATTAACATTTTTTCGCCTTCCATCACAGTGAGGAATGCGGAGGAGTCACTGTGGTGGATGTTCATGTTAAAATGTATTTTATGTAAATTATTGGTATGACTATGGCAAATGAAATTCCTCGTATGTTGCAAAACATACTTGGCTAATAAAGTATGATTATGAATATCATTATCATGATTATGTCACTTTCACAAGGGAGTTATAAGCTAATCAACACAAATCTTCTGAATTCATACCATACACCGAACTATGCAATTGAAAGATCCAATGTCGGCGAGAAAGTACTGATCACATTCAGCAATCAATTTTATATTGAAATTTAATTATATAGTACATAAAATGTCTAGCAATGAAACTGGACCTCTAAGCATAGATATTTTCATCTCCTTTGATTGAATTTAAACTGGAAACCAGTTGACATACCCTGTTACTGAATTTACATTAGTTTAATAATTTATAGCTGTTTTTATTGTGAAATTTATAACCAACTGTGAATATTTTAAACTGGAAGGTTTTTATTGTGGATACATAACATTAAAAAAACTGCTGGAAAAAACTCAGTAGGTCGAACAATTATGAAGGCAAAAGGATAGTCAACACTCTTGGTCGAGACACTGTACCAGGGCTGAGAGTGCAGAGGGAAGATAGCCAGTATATAGAAGTGAGAGGGATGCATGATACAGAAGTGGGTAGTTGAAAGGTAGAACTAGATGAGGGGGGAATGATGGGCAGATGGAGCCAAGCGGTTCGGCAAGGTGGAGCAGCGACAGAGGTGGGTGGTTGAACGGTGGAACCAGATAGGGCACAGTGTTATAGGAAATATGTTGTCAAGCTGGAAAGGGTGCAGAGAAGATTTACCAGGATGTTGCCAGGACTCGAGGGACTGAACTATGGGGAGAAGTTGTGCAAGCTGGGACTCTATTCCTTGGGGCATAGGAGGATGAGGGGTGATCTTATAGAGGTTTATAAAATCTTGAGAGGAATAGGTCGGGTAGACGCACAGAATCTCTTGCCCAGAATAAGGGAACCGAGAATCAGAGGACGTAGGTTTAAGGTGCGGGAGGAAAGAATCTGAGGGGTAACTTTTTCAGGCAAAGGGTGGTAGGTGTATGGAACGAGCTGCCAGAGGAGGTAGTTGAGGCAGGTACTAATCGCAATGTTTAAGAAACATTGCGATTAAGACGTTTAAGAAACGGTGGGGTCACAACAAATGAGGCCTGGATCGCATCGGCGCAGAGGAAAACAAAGAGGGAAGAGACAGAGACTTTAAGACTTTGCCTTCCATCACAGTGAGGAGGTGTTTTATGAACTCACTGTGGTGGATGTTAAATTTGTGTTTATTGTGTGTTCTGTCATTTAAAAAAAAAATTATATGTAAAACTGCAGGGGAACGAAATTTCGTTCAGACCAAAAGGTCTGAATGACAAATAAACAATCTAATCTAATCTAATCTAATCTAGTCAGGTGCATGGATAGGACAGCTTCAGAGGGATATGGGCCAAACGCAGGTAGGTAGGACTAGTGTAGACGTTGGCCAGTGTGGGCAAGTTGGGCTGAAGGGCCAGATTGCACGCTGTAAGACTATAACTCTACAAGGGAGGGATGATAGGTAGCTGGAATCAGAATGGGGGAGGGAATAGGAAAGGTCAACATAGGAAGACGAGTTCAAGAGAGAGTTCAAGAGACATTTATTATCACATGCACCAATTGGTACAGTGAGATTTGAATTACCATACAGCCATACGGATAAAAAGAACACAATACACGATAGAATAAAACATAAACATCCCCCACACAGCAGAATCAATGTTTCCCACTGTGAGGGAAGGCAATAAAGTTCAGTCCTCTTCCTCATTGTTTACCCGTGGTCGGGGCCTTTGAACCCTCCGCTATGGGCGGCCTGATGTTTCAGGCCCTCTCGCCGGGATGATCGGAGCTCCGGCGTCGGAACGGAGAACACTGGTGAGAACAAGAAAGGCACACAGGGAGAGTAAGTTACATGAAATTGTGAAATTTCCGTGCCTTTAACCAGTAGGCTTCCCAAAGGAAGTATGAGGTGCTCTTCCTTCTGTGTGCATTTGGCCTCACCATGGCAGTGGAGAAGGCCAAGGACAAACCGGTCAGTGTGGGAATGGAAAGGGGAGTTGAAAAGACATGCAATCATAAGCTCAAGATGGATTTAAAATTGTGATTGATAATGACGATCTTGGAAAAAAACATGCTTGACTGAAGCTTGAAAGAATGTTGCTGGAGGCATCAACTCCAATATCCACAGAAAGAACTGAGGGCTCTTAAAATATGGATTACTGTGACCTGCACACAATCTGCCAGGTAATCCACCATTAGTCTTTGCCAGTGAATCCTGTGAGATTTTGTAGAATGCACAACAAAAACCTGAAATTATAATTCAGAAACATTATCAGTAAACTGATTTTAGCTCCCCAGCTGTTCCCTTTAAAAACTTGATGCCAGTTTACGTGTTCAATCCTGTTTGCAATTTGATTAATGTTTTAACCAATATGACTGCATTTTAAATGCCTTAGACACAACAAGGTCATGCTTCAAATTCACTAATAGATCCTTAAAAATATTGACACAATACAAGCTGTTGGGAAGAGGGAAATATATACTCACCAGCATTTTACCCACAGTACATTTTCCCCCAGATCCTCTTATTACGTTAAAATCAATATAAGCATTCCTTAAAACTGATGGTCAGTTAATACAGGTAAATGTAGGTGGTCACTCAGCCAGAACACTGTCCTTACCACTCAACTGTGCTCTTGTAAAAGCATGTCTAAATTTAATTAGAGTAGGTTACAATAAAAACACGAGTGAAGGAATTTAACTTAAGTATGCTACTTCTATGTGATTCACCACTTCAGGTAGACAATGTGCTTGATAACACAGCAGTAAAGCTGTCACATGGTGATTGTCCAACGAGAAATGTTCAGTATCCATCATCTTTACCATCTGGTTTCCCACTTTAGAGCTCAGTAGGAATAATATCATTAATTAAAAATAATATATGTTAATGAATGAAGTACTTTCTTCATATTATGCCTAGGGGGCAGGTCTAAGTGCACATAGTCTAAGCGTATAGCCCAATTAATGTGCAAAAGTCTCCAAGTATTTCCATTTTTCTTGCTTATTAAAACTGATTTTTTTGATGACTGATGAAGTAATCCAAGCTGCTTCTTCTTCTCTATCCTTAGTAACCCTCAGATTTGGCATAACTCCCAGAATACAGTGTGCAAGAATGCAAGAAAGGAAATTAAAAAGAACGATTTTCACTTGTGTAGCAACTTGTCTCATAGGAATCGCTTCACATGCAGTAAATTAAAGTAAGTGGGTAATGATTGTTACTTTGGAAGGTCAACGATTGACCCAGCTAATAGTGGTTGCTGGTGGGATGTGTGATGGGGAAGTAAGCAGGCTACCTGGGGCATTTACTATTTCCTGAGCCTTTTATAATAGTCTGAACCCTTGAAGACATCATTTGCTTCATCTGCCACAGAACTGTGTGTATGTAGTTTGGGTACATAGTTTGTTGAAAGTAGTACCACAGGTTGATAGGGTGGTCAAAAAGGCTTTTGGCACATTGGCCTTCATCAGTCAGAGTACTGAGTATAGAAGTTGGGACGTCATGCTGCAGTTATCTAGGATATTGATGAGGCTGCATTTAGTGTATTGTTCAGTCCTAGGAAATATGTTGTCAAGGAAAGGATGCAGTGAAAATGTACAAGAATGTTGCCTGGATCCAAGGACCTGAGCTATCAGGAGAGGATGAGCAGTCTGGAAGGATGAGCGGTGATCTTACAGAGGTGTACA
Organism: Raja brachyura; assembly: GCA_963514005.1. The sequence continues at coordinate 42,471,486 of OY740785.1, read as the reverse complement.
AAATCATGAGAGGAATAAATCAGACAGCGTCTCTTGCCCAGAGTAGGGGAATCAAAAGCCAGAGGACATAGGTTTAAGGTGAGGGGGGAAAGATTTAATAGGAACCTGAGGGGTAACTTTTCACCATACATCTCTCCTTTGGCAACTTTCTGTGGACTGCTTGGCAAGCAGGTAGGGCTGCAGAGGTGGGTGTATGGAACAAGCTGCCGGAGGAGGTAGTTGAGGCAGATAATATTGCAATGTTTACGAAACATTTGGACGTACGTGGATAAGACAGGTTTAGAGGCGTATGGACCAAACGTAGGCAGGTGGGACTAATGTAGATGGGACGTTGGTCGGGGTGGACAAGATGGGCTGAAGGGCCTGTTTCCATGTTGATCCTTCTATGACTCTATGACTATAACTGGTATGTAGTGTGTGTTCTGGCAAACTTCTACTTCCCAATCCATCCACCAATGACATACCTTTTTCCAATGGTGACTACATTTGAATATTCACAAGTAGATGTCACAATCAGGAGGATTCGAAATAGGAGAAATATGTCCTCTCTTAGTTTAGTTTAGACATACTGTGGAAACAGACCCTTCAGCCCAACGAGTCCGCACCAACCAAGAATCTCTCATACACAAGTTCTACCCTACACACTAGTGACAATTTACAGAAGCCAATTAACCTGCAAACCTGCACATCTTTGGAATGTAGGAGGAGGTTGGAGTACCTAGGCAAAATCCACATGGTCACAGGGTGAATACACAAATTGCATACTGACAGCACCCATAGTCGGGATCAAACTAGGGTCTCTGGAGCTGTAAGGCAGCAACTCCATCACTGTACCGACCCGGAATCTGGACTTGCCAGATTATATTCAGGCAGAGTTCTAGATCTTCCAGGTCGCCCACCTCTCTTTAGCCTCAAGGAAAGCAGTTCACCCTGATGCCTGGTACCTATGTCTCCAAGTCAGACCTACTGGTGGCAATAGCGAGTGTGTCATCTGCCATTGTGAGGTAACTTTCACATGGCTTGTGGCGTTAACCTGGGTGATGTGGCTATACTGAGAGCATCTGTTGACTTTTATCTGCTCTGTTTGATTGGCAATTGTTTGTGAATGTTAGGTAGTGATCAACCAGCCAGGATGTGCAAATTGTTGATGTTTGAAAATCACGTGCTAACTTAGCATATGGTGTTGGCTTAAGGTATTTTGCAATTCAATAATAATTACCTGATTTAATTGAGAAAAATAACTTCAAAATATAAACCAAAATATTGCATTCATCTTTACGTGTTTTATAGTCAAAAGCTTCGAGCCTTTTACAATGCTGATATTAAATGGTACAAATGCGTGTGCATGGGCCAAAGAAAAATGGCAAATTACTGAATGTAGTTATGCAAGGAATGAGCTGCTTTAAATATTGGCCTTATTTAAATACAAAAGCTCATTGCTTCCCACTCATTATAGCTGGAAGCCCTTGTGAAGGAATGGTCTTGCCATCTAGACAAAATATTGGAGGAGATGGCAGGGACAAGGAAGGAACATTGATCTTAGGAAAGGACAATATTTTGTAGGAGCCACCCTTGAATCAGCATTTTTGCTCCCTCTGACCCTCAACGTAAGGTATCATGGTATTTTAAAATCCAAATAGCTGGGCCTCCTCCGCTTAACATATATCCTTTGGCAACTTTCTGTGAACTGCTTGGCAAGCAGGTAGGGCTGCAGAGATAGTGGCCCAAACGGCACAATCAGCCCCTATGGTTTGGCTGCTGATGAGGCCCTGGAAGGGCAAGTGCAATACGAACAGATGGACTACGCGGCTGCCAGATTTTACACCCACAACTCCCTTTTCTCATCAGGATTAAAATTGGTTCTGTGCATCCAAGTACTTAGCACAGACTTTAACCTTAGAATCACGGAATGATACAGAGCTTGACGATGCCATTCAGCCCTTCCAGTTTATACCAACTCCAACAGAGCACAGCCACCTGATTACATGAAAATCAAAAGAAAAAATGCAGATGTAGGAAATCTGCAAATAAGAACAAAATCTGCTGTAAGCACACAGCTGGTCAGGCTGCATCTGTGGGAAGAGAAACAAAGCTAATGTTGGAGCTTTGTTTCTCTTGCCTTGGTTGCACTTGACTTGCTGAGTATTTCCATCATTCCCTTTTTATTCACCCTTAATTTACTCCCTATAATTTCCTCATATGTTTTGATATTTTCGCCTCTAGTTATTTACTCATTTCCATTCAATGGCGACTGTTGAATGTTTAGTGTCCCAACTAACCATTTATACTGTACAATAATTGATTCTCCACTTTGCCTCTGGTTCTTCTGCCAGTCATCTTAAACCTGTCACTCTCAGGCATTAGACACAGATCCTTCTTATTTGCTTTAAGCCCTTCATTTGTGAAGGAAGTTCTTTAATAGTAAATAAAGTTTTAATTGCTTCTCAAGAAATTGGAAGTGAAATCTCCCATCCTAGGTGAATCCCAGCTTATCCAATCTTTCCATACATCTAAAGTTCCTCATCCCGAGTCTAGTGATCAATTTATCACTAGATCCCTCTTCATAGTTTTACACTTGTTCTTACACTTGGTGCTAGGACTGGATACAGTTTTCCAATAAACTTTTCTTTGCATTCGAACCAAACCAGTCAGAATGCTCTCTACCGTGCACCTGTAGAAGTTTAGTAGAATCCTCTTCAACATGCCGAATCTCAGGAAGTAGAGTCACTGATGTGCTTCTTTACAATTGCATCGGTGTGCTGGGTCCAGGAAAGATCTTCTGATAGATGCACATCCAGGAATTTGAAGTTATTGACCCTCTCCACCATGATATAAACAAGATTGTGAGTCTTCATCCTTCCCCTACTAAAGTCCACAATCAGTTCCTTGGCGTCTTACTGATGTTGAGAACCAGGTTGTTGCGCTGGCACCATTTGGTCAGTAGGCCGATCTCACTTCTCTGACTCGTCCCCATCTGTGATTCGTCCAACCACAGTGGTGTCATTGGCAAACTTGGTGATGGAGTTCGCACTATGACCAGCTACACAGTCATGGGTATAGAGTGAGTAAAGCAGGGGCTGAGCACTCGAAGATCCAATTGCAGGGGTCGCGCAGAGGCCCAGTTCCGTGAGCTTGGCAACCAGCTTTTTCTTCAATGAAAAAATGTATTCAATTATTAAAATATAATATTTACAATACAATAAAACAAACCAGAACCCACCACCCTAATACAATACAAACAAATATCCTAAATTAACTATTATACAACTATGTTACAATCCTTATTGAGGATGCATTCAACGCCTTATTGAGGATGCATTCAACGCCTGCGGCGCCCAGGGGTCACGGAAATCCCCCAGGGTGTAGCCCTTTTCTAACCCCACCCGGGCGCGGACGTAACCCCAGAAAAGGATCAGGCAGCTGGCTCGGGCAGAGCCCTCTTCTGCCTGGCGCAGTAACTCGCGGATGGCCAGCTTGGCCAGGCCCAGGAGCAACCCTACCAGGACATCTTCAGCCCTATCTCTCCCCTACGCACAAGGTACCTGAAGGTGAGGATGGTGGATGAAAAATACAACCAGAAATCAAGGAGCAGCCCCTTTAGGTATTGAAACAGTGGCTGCAGCCTCACACACTCCTTATCCACGTGGTACACAGACTCTTCCAGCCCGCAAAAGTGGCAGGCGGCTGGCGAGTCTGTGAACCGCGAGAGAAACAGGTTGCAGGGAACGCCTCGGTGCAACACCCTCCACCCCAGGTCCCCAATGTAGAGGGGGAGAACCCCTGCGTAGAGGGACCCCCCACCTGGGGCCCCCCTTGGTAACCAGCTTGGAAGGAATGATGGTATTAAACGCCGAGCTGTAGTCTATAAACAACAGCCTGACGTGGGTGTTTTTATTGTTCAAGTGGTCCAGTGCGGAGTGGAGAGCCAGTGAAATTGCATCTACCGTTGATCTGTTGTGGTGGTATGTGAACTGTAGATGGTCAAAGTTCTTGGTGAGTTAGGAGTTGATGTGCACCATAACCAACCTCTCAAAGCACTTCATCACCACAGATGTTAGTGCCACTGGATGATAGTCATTGAGGCACGTCACCTTACTCTTCTTGGGCACCGGTATTATTGATGCCCTCTTAAAGCAGGCGGAAACCTCAGACTCCAGAAGTGAGAGGTTGAAATTGCCAGTAAAAACTCCAGCCAGTTGGTCCGCACATGTTTTTAGAACACGGCCGGGTATAGCATCAGGTCAAGGGGCTTTCTGAGGGTTCATCCCCCTGAAGGATCTTCTGACGTCCGCCTCTGTGACTATGACTGTAACACCATCAGGGCGAATAGCGGCTCGGGAAGACACATCAGTGTTCTCCCTATCGAACCGTGCGTAGAACGCATTGACCTCGTCAGGGAGTGATGCTTCGCTGTCGTTTGAGCCGCTTCCTGATTTCACATTGTAGGAGGTGATGACATTCAAGCCCTGCCACACTTACCGTACATCCGTCTCCTCCTCCAGCTTAGAGCAGAAGTCCCTTTTGGCCTTTTTGATGGCCTTACCAAGGTCATATCTGGACTTCTTATCGACGTCTGCATCGCCAGACCTGAATGACTGGGACCTTGCCTTCAGAGGTTTGCATATCTCATGGTTCATCCAAGGCTTCTGGTTAGGAAACACTCGGAAGGTTTTTGTTGGAACACAGCCCTCCACACATTTCCTTATGAAGTCTGTAACGACTGTGGCATATACATTCTGATCCGTTGCCGAGTCCTTGAACATTTCCCAGTCTACAGACTGTTCCTCTGACCTTAAGTCCTCCACTTTGTTTTCTAGTGACTGTACGTTGGCCAGTAGGATGGTAGGGAGAGGTGGCCAAAGTACACTTCAGTCTTACTTGCAGTCCTGCCCACGGCCACGTTTCCATACACCATGAAGCCCTGCTCAGTGTTTAAAGGTACAGTACTTGTAAGTCTCCGAGAGGTCAGGGATTCCCTTACAGTTGGTACCTCCAGCTGCGTTGCTGCTGGGAGATCTAGAATCATGGCCTAGATTCCAGACTCCATGTAACCCTCCCTGGTGTTTACAGATACACCCTTGTCCTTTATTCTTCCACCCACTATTTTGCATATATCAGAATTTAGTTGCATTGATCTACTGAAGAAGGCATGGAGTGGAATGATAATAAATTAGACTTGCCTACAGAGCGGACTGTAAATCTTCAAGCATTTTAATAAAGAGACACAAGAGACTGCTGATGCTGGAATATGGACCAAAACACATAGTGCTGGAAGAACACAGTGGGGACAGGTTGCATCTGTGGAGGGAAATGGATCGGTTTAGGAAGGCCAGAAGGAGGAAGACAAAAAATAAACTGGTATACCTATAGATGTCTTGGCATTGAAGTGGATGGGGAAAAAATAATCTGACGAAGAGTCTCGACCCCAAAAGTCGCCTATTTCCCTTTCTCCATAGATGCTGCCTCATCTGCTTGGTTTCTCCAGCATTTTTGTTTTCCAAAAATAAGTCCCAGTTCAGTTTAGTTTAGTTTAGTTTAGAGATACAGCATGGAAACAAGCCCTTTGGCCCAACAAGTCCACACCGACCAAGAACCACCCAGACACTACTCTATCCTACATACTAGAGACAATTTACAGAAGGCAATTAACCTTGAAACCTGCACGTCTTGGGAATATGGGAAGAAACCAGAGCACCCGGAAAAAACCCCACATGGTCACAGGGAGAATGTACAAACTCCGCATAACCTCATCGTCAACCCTCTCAAGCCTCCAACCTCATCATTCCCCAGCCCCACACGGCCCGATTTTACCTTCTCCCCAAAATACACAAACCTGACTGTCCTGGCAGACCCTTTGTTTCTGCTTGTTCGTGTCCTACCGAACTTATGTTCACATACATTGACACCATCCTATCCCCTCGGTTAAATCCCTCCCTACCTATGTCCAAGACACCTCACACAATCTTTGTCTCCTCTATAACTTCTGTTTTCCAGGCCCTCATTCCCTCATCTTCATCATGGATGTCAAGTCACTCTACACCTCCATCCCCCACCAGGAGGGTCTTAAAGCCCTCTGTTTCTTCCTCGACCGCAGAACCAACCAATCCCCATCTACCGATACTCTCCTCCACCTAGCGGAGCTGGTCCTTACCACCAACAACTTTTCATTTGACTCCTCCCATTTCCTCCAAATCCAAGGCGTACCTATGGGTACGCGCATGGGCCTCAGCTACGCCTGCCTCTTTGTACGATACATAGAACAATCCATGTTCGAGACGTACCGTGGCCCTATCTCCGAATTCTACCTGTGCCACATTGACGACTGCATTGGTGCTACCTCCTGCACCCATGCAGAACTCACTCACTTCATCCATTTCACCACTAACTTCCTTCCGGCACTCAAATTCACCTGGACAATTTCCAACATCTCCCTACTGTTTCTGGACCTCACTATTTCCATCGCAGGCAACAGACTACTGACCGACATCTACTATAAACTCACTGACTCCCATGGCTATTTGGACTCCTTCCCATCCTACTTCCTGTAAGGACTCTATCTCCAATTCCCAATTCCTCTGTCTACGCCGCATCTGCACCCAGGATGAGGTGTTCTAAACCAGGGCATCGGAGATGTCCTCATTCTTTACGGAACGGGGGTTCCCGTCTTCGACTATAGATTAGGCTGTCACCAGGGTCTCTTCTATACCCCGTAACTCTGCTCTCACTTCCCATCCCTCCACTCATAACAAGGGCAGAGTCCCCCTTGTCCTTACCTTCCACCCTACCAGCCGTCACATACAACAGATAATACTCTGACATTTTCACCACCTCCAACGGAATCCCACCACTGGCCATATCTTCCCATCTCCTCCCCAGACTGCCCCCTCCATAATTCCCTGGTCAATTTGTCCCTTCCCACCCAAAGCAACCCTGGCACTTTCCCTTGCAACTGCAAGAAACCTAAACAGTTTTTTCAGGTGCGCCAAAGGTTCACCTGCACCTCCTCCAACCTCATTTATTTCATCCACTGCTCTAGGTGTCAGCTGCTGTACAATTGGCAATCGCTTCGCCCGACATCTCCCGGTGGCTCAGCACTTCAACTCCCCCTCCCATTTAGAATCCAACCTTTTTGTCCTGGTCCTCCGCTATGGCCAGAGTGAGTCCCACTGTAAATTGGAGGAGCAGCACCTCATATTTAATTTGGGTAGTCAACACCCCAGCGGTATGAACATTGACTTCTCCAATTTCAGGTAGTCCTTGCTTTTTCCCCTCCCCTTCCCAGCTCTCCCACAGCCCACTGCCTCTGCCTTTTCCTTTCTCTTCCCCCCCCCCCCCCCCGCCGCCCCGCCCCCCCCCCCCCCCCGTGGATAGGCATGAAATGGATCGATATGGACCATGTGCAAGCAGAGATAAGTTTAACTTGGTTGACGCAGACATTGTGGCTGAATTGCCTGTGGCTGTGCTGAACTATTCTATGTTCTGTGGAATGGTAACATGGTGACATGGGTGCTCATCAAAGATGATTTTTGTTTGTGCAATACAACAAAGTGCTGAAAGAACTGAGCTAGTCAGACAGCATCTGTAGAGGGAAATGGACAGATTATATTTCAAGTTGGAACCCTTCTTGTGTTTTTGTGAATTCTAAATATGAGGTTTAGTGATCACGTTGCACTGTCTAGAGTGAATGGGAAGTTATCGGCAGCTGGTTAAACTCATTTAAACAAAGATGACTTTGCCTGGCTGAATTTTATCTGAACCAGGAGCAAAAGATTTACCATAATCTGCATTTCTAAAACATGCCTTGTAGAAGTCCTAATTTGGAGATGATGTAGTGCTGGTGCATTTGCACCTATCTGACTGCAAACACTTGATGGTGCCATAAAACTACAATTAGTAAATGAATCATGCACCATTTTATCTTTGTTGCTGAAAATCAAAGTCTGTTGAGTGCGAGTCAATGTATTCAATGGAAAAAAGTGACTGTTCTCTGAGGATAGGATGCCTTAAGCAAGGAAACTTCATAGCCTCTAAATCTCCAAAGATTAGTTCATTGACGATGCGCTGTCTTCATGTGGGATTATCTGTCAGCACTCCTGCAGCATGGAGCAGTTGCCAATTCCGGAAATGAATTAAGAAAACACAAGAATAAAGATAAGTCTAACCCTGACTCAGCTTTCCTCCCCTTCCCTCCCTTTAACCTCTTCCTTAACTCACAGTGACCATTATCAGCAACTCATGACCGTGTACTTTAGTATCGGTTCCTTCTATTCAGGCTTGCTGAAAACTATGCTGCTATTATTTTGATTAAAATGCAAGAAACACACAATTCCAAGGACAGAACTAATCCTTCAATTATGGATTAAACAGTAAAATTAACAATATTTTAGCAAGCTTGAATAAGATTAGGTGCAAATGCAAGGCTCAGAAAGCAGGCAGCACTTGGCATACACACAGCACAATAACCCTGACTTTGCTGACCCTAAAAGACAGGAATTAATTTCCACGGTAATTCTCAATAAATAGAACAAAAAGGTGATTTCTAACCCAGTATTGCCCAGTGAGCAACTGAAACACGAGTTACTTGGCAACACAATCCTGTTTCACGGTACAGAACAGTGACGGCTCTATTAAAAATTCAAATACTTTGAGCAGAACTGAATAAATGGATGCTACAGGGCAGAGATAAGCTCTGTGGTTAAATCCAGCCCTGAAGTTAGCATGAACAATCCTGCCGCGCTCCGTTAATTATATGTAAAAATAAACTGTTGTGAGGCCTCGCAAATGAAGTCAGGAACAAACACAAAGGATTAAAAAAAAAGGATAATGAACAAATCTGAAGTAAAGGTAAAACGAGAAAGATAAGAAACCAAGTATATAAAAATGGCTCTCTCCATCCCTCCCCCATGCTAGTTCTCCGACTAGTTTCACTGTTCTGATTAATTTTACTGTTTGAATGCCTCGTTGTCGCCTTCCCCAGCCAACAATGAACCATTCTACATTTCCTTGAGCATCGTCTGCTTTGATCTGTTGTTTTCACACCTTACCTTCCATATCTCTCATTTCCCTCGCAACTGAATCTCAGTCAGAAGAAGGGTCTCGACCAGAAACATCACCCAGTCCTATCTAGGGATGCTGCTTGCCCCGCTGTTATTCCAGCATTTTGTATCTATCTTTTATGTAAAAAAGACAACTGGAAAGATAACAAGACAATTAATAAAAATGCTCAAGGAAGGTTATGTAAAATTTATTCCATGCAGTTTTAAAAGCACAATATCCTGACACTGATTTCAAGTAATATATAATATGCTAAATTTCTCTATGTCAAAGTGTCATTCATATTAATAGTGGGACATTCAAATTGCTTAACAATGAAAAAGAAGTGAAAGGAGAAGTGAGTGGAAATATATCAGATGACTAAAGTGCATGGAATAAAAATCATGGGAGATGTTAAAGGGACCGGAATAAACTGGAAAGAAGGGAAAGCAAAAAGGGTTACAGTAAATGCATGTTTGGCGTATAAAATAAACAACGAGAGTCTGGAAGAACTGGGAAACTAACCAAAATTGATGAGAGCAGGGAAATGTCTGATCAATATTGATTATTGTGTGATAAGGGTTAAGGAAAATATTGAATATGACATAAATATTACACATGAATATTTCACAAAATGGCACTCACCCCAGGCATATATTTGCGTGCCAGCCACAGAAGCAGGTCTACAACTTATATTACAATCGCTCCACATTCTTAAATCTCTATCTATACACTGTAAATGGATCGATTGTAATCATGTATTGTCTTTCTGCTGACTGGTCAGCACGGAACAAAAGTTTTTCACTGTACCTTGGACAATAAACTAAACTGAAACTATTGCTTGGCATAGTTCAGTAATTTGCAAAAGAAACACTGAATTTGAGGAGACGAGAAAGGAACTCAGGAAAATTAAGTGGGGAAACAAAGAAAAAGAACAACACTTGAAAACATATAAAGCTGGAAACAATAGAATGAATGGGTCTAGAATAAATATATCCTGACAAAAAACTATAACAAATCTGCCAGTATGGATGAATAAAGAAATAAAGGCAAAATTGAAACGGAAGTAAACGGAAGTAAAAAGCAGAAACGAGCAGAATAACGACAACATCGTCTAATTATTTTGTCTCATTAATTCCCAGAGAATCTAATATGGGTAGCTCTAAACCTAACATGTTATTTAAACAAGGAAATGAAAAAAGATGTAGGGAACTGTAAATCAGAAAGGAGGAGATAACTGATAAACTAATCACACCCAAGCAAGACAAACCTTTAGTTCGGATGGATACCATATGCACATAATGAAAGATGCGGAAAGATATTATGGGCTGAATTCTGACTTTTCGGCAGATTGAGAATGAGTCAATGGATAGAAGTGCCATTGAGGGAGTGGGAGATTGCAACCTTCACGTGGTCCGCCCTGGTTCAACTAATGTAATCATCCTGGCATGCACAATCAAATAAGATCAAATAGAACAAGTTGTCCTACAACTTTAGGCTGTGCACTCCATACGCAAGAAGAAGAAGAAGAAGTACCATTGAGTCATAGATTCAACATCTGCTATTTGTTTGGAACACTCCTGAGGTAAACATTATCTTGGTTTGCTCCAGGTTTTGTTTGTGCAAAATGTAATGGATTCTGTAGATAGCTAGAAAACTAAAAATTAAATCAGGCCAGGAACATCTTAGCTATTAGGGCTACCTGGAAGGTTTATACGAACCCTTTTGAACCCATAGATGTTTCATTGAGTGTACCTGAGTTCTGAGGAAGAAGAGTAAAGACTAGAAGTGTAGGAAGGAATTGCAGATGCTGGGTTAAACCAATGATAAACTGGAGTAACTCAGTGGGTCAGACAGCATCTCTGGAGAAAAGGAATAGGTGACAAGAAAGGTCTTGACCCAAAAATATCACCTATCAGTTTCTCCAGAGATGCTGTCTGATCCGCTGAGTTAGTAAAGACTAGTAGTTTTGCAAAGTCAAAGGCCTGTTTCCACGCCGTATCTCTAAACTAAACTAAACTAAACTAAACCATACACCTTTGATAATCTATCAACATTAATCTTATATTTGTTTTCCCTACAAAATGTTTACCTTTGCCTTTCTGCAAAAGAAGTGCGTAGAAAAAATAAATATTTCTAGAAGGCATAGCTTTAAGATGAGAATGGCAAAATTGAAAGGAAATGTGTGGGGCAATTCTTTTGCACAGAGGGTGGTCGGGAACTGCAACACACTACAAGTGATGGTGGTGAATGCAGGTATAATAATGGCATTTAAGAGGCTATTAAATAGGCACATGGATATGAAGAGAATGCAGGGATATGGATTACCAGGCAGAGGAGAGTAGTTTAACATGGCTACAAGTTTGGCACAACCATTTTGGGCTGGTGGGGCCAGTTCCTGTGTTCTACTGTTCTACGTCTTTCATGTTAGTTTCTTATCATGGACCCACAGGTCAAAAACAGTATTGACCAATGTGAATAATGATCTAATAGTAAAAAGTACAGTCAAAATCAATATGTTTGCATTTCTCCTGATGCCATATTCTTTGCACATAGTCTATTTTTATCCAATTATTTACATCCCTTATTTCATGTGAAAATCAACTATTATTACAAAAAGTACATTTGGGTAATCATTTGTCGGAGGACCTAAAGGTTATTGCCAGGAACAGAGTTAAGTTTATCCCAACCCCTGATTATAGATACAAAAAGAATTAAGTGTAGCAAACACTCCATAGTTATAATGAGAAGCAGTAGCTCTTTAAAGCTGTTATTTCAGCAGACTTCCTGCCCCTACTTAATCAAACTGCTGACCAGGATGATTTTATCTATTTTTCACTTGAATAAACCCCATTAAAACCAATATGAAGGGCTAGCTTTGCAAAATGTAACAATAATATTGAATGTCACCTTCACCACCTAGAAATGACAGTGTAAAACTGTGTAATTATCTTGTCAGGGCAGCAAAAGGAGGACCTTCTAACATAGCAATTGAGTAAGCAAAAACAGCATTTACAGTGATCTAATCCTCCCATTTTTAAACACCTTCTACCTTTAGCCTGAACCTACACGGTGCACTTTACAATCTCCGCTTACTCCTGGAAGTGTTTCATGACTCACATCCCTATGTATATTCAGCTCCGAGAGTATCCTATTATCACTTGCTGCTGAATCTTTCATATCCACAAAGGTCAGTGCAATGTAACCTGGGCTAATGGTTGTCACCAACGATAGATACAAAGTGCTGGAGTAACTCAGCGGGTCAAGCAGCATCTCTGGGAAAAAAAGGTTGGGTGAAGTTTGGGGTTGGCTCGGAAGAAGAGTTCCAACCCAAAACATCACTCAGCCTTTTTTCCAGAGAAAGAGAGAAAGAGTGAGAGAGAGAGAGATTATTATGAACCTCTGTTGCTCATTCTTGACGTTGTGTAGAACTTGTTAAATATTGCACTCTCATCTACACTGAGAGAAATAGAAAGACAATATGACCTGATATTAGATTGAACGATACAGCATGAAAACAGGCCCTTTGACTTAGCAAGCCCACGCTGAGTGCCTATTATCCATTCACACAAGTTGTGTGTTATCCCACTTTTGCATCCATTCCCTACACCAGGAGTCGGCAACCTACGGCTCCGGGGCCAAATGCGACCCGTAACCCGAACTCATCCGGCCCGCAGGCATATTTCACTGTCGGGATCGGGGTTGTGAATAGGCCGTGGATGAGTGAGTGTGAGTATTTGAGCCACCGCCTTCAGGACAGAGCCAAGGCAATGGTCCATAGGTACGCCATGTTTGTGTGCGCCGGTAACTAGGGACCTGTGCTCCGGGTGCTGTCCTCGAGGGGACGGGATCTATGTAAACATGGGATTTGATGCCTGCTATCCAGGGCAGGATGGGGGTGGGATCCATGTGTACACGTAATAGATGTGGCCCGCCATCCGCTCACAGACATGCGTCCTGGCCCCTATGCAGAACAAGGCTGCCGACCCCTACCCTACACACATGGGGAAATTTACCATGTATTCATGTTCTTGAGAGATGATGCCTGACCCACTGAGATACCCAGCAGTACTTTGTGTGTTTTTTTTGTAAACCAGCATCTGCAATTCCTTGTTTTTCAGTTTCAACTTGCTTGATAACTGCATTCCTTTAAAAATCTATCCACTAAACAGGCCTTACAATACAGCTGCACTCCTTCCTATATTCCTGCTGGCACCACCAGACCAACTCCATTTACTTCAGTTTAGCTCCACTCTTTTCAATCTTGATTTTGTTTTGCACCATGAGACTTGCCTTATTGCCCAAGACTTTCACACTGCCCCATTGCCCAAGATTTAATAGGAATTTAAGGGGTAACGTTTTCACACAAAGGGTGGTGGGTGTATGGAACAAGCTGTCAGAGGAGGTAGTTGTGGCTGGGACTATCCCAACATTTAAGAAACAGATAGACAGGTACATGGACAGGACAAGTTTGGAGGGACATGAATCAAACACTGGCAGGTGGGAGTAGTGTAGCTGGGACATTGGCCGGCGTGGGCAAGTTGGGCCGAAGGGCTTGTTTCCATGTTGTATGACTTCTAAGTGAAACGTTCAAGAGTTAGCTTAGCCAGTTTCAATGCACCAGTTACCCATATCATTAAACACCCAAATTGCCACTAGCTGGTTAACACCATATTTTACAACATTTCAAGTTTTTCATGGTTCCACACCTCTCACTTAAAAGGAGTTGGTCAATATTATCCATTGAATTTAGTTTACTAGTTACAGATCTTTTCTCTGCATCTCTCTTTTAGGGCACTGGAGGATGGTTTGAACAAACAAAGACATGTAATTTGTAAAATAACATACATTGTGCAAGGCAGCATATATTACAATGATATCTTCTGCTGAAACAGACAGATTCCTCCCCAGAGCATAGAGCCTCTGCTGGCCTCTGTAGTGAAACGATGCATCAACATATAATGGTTGGTCACATGGTACAATTCTTAAAATGGTACCACCCAATGTTACACATGGTACACCTATGCACTAATCTCCTGTGCATTAATTTTGGTTTTCAATAGATGTAGAATCAGAATCGGGATCAGAATCATTTATTGTCATTTAAACATAAGTTCAAATGAAATTGTGATTCTGCACTCATCATCAAAGAAAAAAACCAAAACACACAATGAACACAATTCCACACAAAACATCCATCACAGTGAATCCCCAAACAACTCCTCACTGTGATGGAAGGCAAAGACGTATCTGTCGTTCTGCATGCGTTTTATGTCATGGGCTACACAAAAAGCTGGAGAAACTCAGCGGGTGCAGCAGCATCTAAGGAGTGAAGGAGATAGGCGACGTTTCGGGTCGAGACCCTTCTTCAGACTGGTCAGGGATCAGGGAAACGAGAGATATAAACAGTGATATGGAGAGATAAAGCAAGAACAATGAGTGAAAGATATGCAAAAAAGTATTGGTGATAAGGAAAGCAGTCCATTGTAAGCTGTTTCTGGTGTGAAAATGAGAAGCTAGTGCGACTTGGGGGGGGGGGGGGGAGATGGAGAAGGAATGTCAGGGCCCGAGGGCTGAGGGAGAGGTGGGGGGGTGGGGGGAAAGGAGCAGTCTGGGTTAACAGAATTGAGAAAATTCAATGTTTAAGCCCAGAGGATGCAGACTCCCCAAGCGGAATATGAGATGTTGTTCCTCAAACTTGCGGTGTTGTTCACTCTGGCCATGGAGGAGGCCCAGGACCGAGAGGTCGGATACGGAGTGGGAGGGGGAGTTGAAGTGCTGAGCCACCGGGAGGTCGGGTTGGTTACTTGTAAAGGGCCTTACCCACGAGCATGTGACCTGCATGCGGCAAGCGCGACCATACTGGAAGCGGGGACCGCGCGGAGGTCGAGTGATCCCTGTACAGGGCCGGTCCCACCAGCATGCGCCTGCATGTGGCGAGCGGGGGCTGCGCGGAGGTCGGGTGAGTGGTGTGAAGTTGGAGCAAAGTCCGCGGTAAGTTCACAAGGACAGAGAGGGACACACAGAGAGAGGCACGGAGGCACACAGAGAGGGTCACGGAGGCACACAGAGAGAGGGACACGGAGGCACATATAGAGAGGGTCATGGAGGCACACAGAGAGGGTCACGGAGGCACAGAGAGGGTCATGGAGGCACACAGAGAGATGGTCACGGAGGCACAGAGAGAGAGGGTCACGGAGGCACATAGAGAGGGTCACGGAGGCACACAGAGAGGGACACGGAGGCACATATCGAGAGGGTCACGGAGGCACATATAGAGAGGGTCACGGAGGCACGACGTCGAGGCAGTGCGTAATGCGTCGAGGTGGCTGCTGGCCGACGGTCAGTTTTTCGGAGCCCCGCGCGATATCAGGACCAGCTCCGCACAACTCCATCCGCGTCCGACTATCGAAGTGGGACCGACCCCGCTAGGCTGGACGGCTCAAGCGACCACGTTAGGTCGCGCTCACCGCATGGAGGTGCATGATGGTGTGACAGGCCCTTTACAAAAGCATACTATGGAATTTTCAAAGACCACTATTACAAGGCAATGGGCTGTATTCTACAATCAATGGCAAGCTACCCACGATCACCACTGATCTACAAGAAACATCTGAAGTACATTATTCAGTTCCCTGGCAATAAATGCTCACACCCAAGACCACCTAATCCTCTGTGGTTAAGTGGCAGGACCATTTAAATCACAAAACCATCTAGTAGGTGTCAAAACCTACTGGCTACAAATCAGTTAAGAAAATTTAAACTATTATACCCTGCTTCCAGACAGAGCAAGTCTGTTAAAATACAATGTGTAGGAAGGAACTGCAGATGCAGGTTTAAACCTCTGGTGTCAGAGGTTATAGGGAGAAGGCAGGAAAAGGGGTTAGGAGGGAGAGATAGATCAGCCATGATTGAATGGCGGCGTAAACGATGCGCCAAATGGCCGAATTCTACTCATATCACTTATGACATGAAACCGAAGATAGACACAAAATGCTGCAGGAACTCAGCGGGACAGGCAGCATATCTGGAGAAAAGGAATAGGTGACGTTTCGGGTTGAGACCCTTCTTCAGACTGAGCTTCAGGGGAAAGGAAAATGAGACATGTAGACTATATTGAGAGATATAGAACAAATGAATGAAATATATGCAAAAAAGTAACGTCCTGGTGTGTTTTATTGTCTGTAACCCACTTTCATCTAGCCCTCGGCTAACAATGGCCTGTATCGTCTGTTAAAATACAATGATTGTTTTAGAATAGTCCTACTATTCAGAAGCAATCAGAAGCATTCAAAAACATTCCAAAACCATTTAACCTTATTTAAACTGTTAAAATATTGGAAAATGTATTCAATGTTTAAAAAAACGAAAACAATAAAGAAATTGTGAACAGTTCTTACATGTCTAATAAAGGGGCATTGTCCTGATGCATTAGTTGTTTCCCTCCCCAAGATACTGCCTGTCCTGCTGAATAATAGTAAGATTAAATGAGAACTTACCAATTTGAAGTTTGATCTTTATTTTATGAGGAGTTACGATGAGCGATTACGTGAAGAAGGCCATCAGTCCGCAGGCGCGTCAAGCTTCAAAGCAGCGGTGCGAAATCATAGATAACAGTTGTTGAACTAACATAGTAAAATTAGCGATGACTAGAACTACCAGATGACCTTTATGATACAATGGTTGGGAGCGGAGGGCACGTAATCGCTCATCATAACTCCTCATAAAATAAAGATCGAACTTCAAATTGGTAAGTTCTCATTTAATCTTACTATTTTACTTCGGAGTCATGCGAGTGACTACGTGAAGATTTTGAAGCTCTGTGATTTCATGCTGTGAAAAAACGAGTCCACACAAGCACGACTGCATCAGTTGACCACAGATAAGGGAAACATTCATAATGCATACATACATGACATAGATTTAAAAACATGCTGATGCTGATAAATGAACAAATAATAATAACAGTAACCCCCTCATCCGAGGGGAAACTATAAAATAGAATCTAAAATAGAGTTGGCAAATACCCCTGGTCTGGCAATGGGTTAAAATAAAATGTTGGATACCTCGTTCGTTAGACCATCCTGCAGTTGACAGGATGTGGTCCAGATGACCGCACATAAAGGGCCTTCTTCTACCAGCATCCGACTCCATGCGATGAGCGTGATCAAACTAGAAGTGGGGGCCACGCGGAGGTCGGGTGATCCCCTGTACAGGGCCGTTCCCACCAGCATGCGGCAAGCATGACCAAACCGGCAGCGAGGGCCGCGCGGAGGTTGGGTGAGTGGCGCAACGCGGCGCAAAGTGAGGCGAACTTGGAGCGAAGCCTTAAGGTAAGTTCACCAGGACAGAGAGGGGCACACAGAGAGGGGCATAGAGGCACACACACAGAGGGCCACGGAGCCACACACATAGAGGGTCACGGAGGCACCTACAGATAGGTTCACAGAGGTACGATGTCGAGGCGGTGTGTAATGCGTCAAGGCGACTGCGAGCCGACAAGCCATTGCCGCGCGGAATTTTTGAACATAGTCAGTTTTTCAGAGCTCCGCGCGATGTCGGGACGAACTCCGCACAATTCCGCACGGCTCCGGCGATCGAAGTGGGACCGGCCCCGCGACGCCGGACGGCTCAAGCGACCACGTTAGGTTGCACTCATCGCATGGAGTTGCATGCTTGTAGGACAGGCCCTTTACCCTTGCTGCTGGTGTTGTAGCAGCCCTGGTTAGAAATTAGTATCTACTCCTGTATAAACCAAAACCTCACATAACCACCTGGAGATGGTCTGAACTGACCCCATAGTGAGTGACTGGTCCTCATTATGAGGTTTTTTTTTTGTAACTAACAAACATAGCTAGTATCAGAGCCTCTAAGGCTCTAGATGACCTTGACGTAATGTTGTAAATGTGTGACCACACGTAACCGAATGTACATGGGGTATGTAACCATGAATTATTATATAGCAGGTGTAACCATCCTGTCCAGTCGCAATTTATGTAATGACTGGATCCGTGCACTGAGGGCAGCGCCAGGGGATTAACTACCTATGAGAGTTGAACCAAAGATAGAGATATAGCTGGTGAATAAATGTTAACACAAAGTCAATTGTGAAAGGCCACTGTAATGCCACATGTTTTTACAACTGGTGAATGAGCCTGAATACAAACATATTGATATCCCATACTTCCGTGTACTTGGGTCTGGGAGAACTTGTGTTAATGATATCCTTAATAACTGGACATCAGAGGGTGAGACCCGAGAGAGCGGGTCCCTCTTGCTGCAGCAACTATGATGAGAAGCACATTGGGCACAGTTAATGGGACTATAACTTAATTTATTATCAAAAACCCATAGAAAATGAACTATAAGACGTCAGTGTCCGTGCCGTATAATATGTAACATAACATTTAACAAAAAACGTTTCCCATCTCCTGAAGAGGCAAAGTACTGTTTTTTTGGAGCTATCCTTGCACTCTGCAGTGAGCACGTACATGGATCAGCCTGAGCCGCAGGAGAGGTCTTTTCAGATTCTGTAAAGCAATGAATTGATTAATCATGTCGAGGTTGGTTCCCCGTATCCCAGGCTGAACCAGCAAAGTTTTATGTTAAGAACCCCATGTAAGGTTCTATTATTATTCCCAACATTTGTGGGAAACCATGGCTGCAAAGGCCAGTCAGACAGTACGAGAGCCCTGAAGCAGGATCTTGCTGAATTATTGCAAGACCCAACTGATGAGGCAAAAAAGGAGAAACTACATAAAAGAAACATTCCTCCCCCGTGTAACGAGAATGTATCCCTCGCCACTGTAATGCCACATGTTTTTACAACTGGTGAATGAGCCTGAATACAAACATATTGATATTGGGTGCCATCGAGACATAGATCCTAAAATACTTTGTGATCCAACATCCATACTATGTTGTCATTGATTTTGCATGATGATACACCAGCACCAAAAAGGGTCTGGTAAATTATGACAGGATACTTTGGCTTTATTGCATCCATGTGACTAACATATGCCACCACCACAGTGTATCAACTTGGAGCATGCAGATTTTGCATATTCGCACAATAACCCTTTAACCCATAGTATGCACCTAGTGTCTATAGGTAGTTGATACCAATAACTGAAGAATTGGTGATTCATGCAAATCCCATCCACCTTCGTTACTAGAGATGGCATTTGTAATTTTCCATCTTTGAGCACTAGCATCTGTAGTAATATAACTGATGATTATTTGACCAAAAAACTACTGGAGCAATGCTGAATATAGTTCGACCACCATTGTGACTTTGGTAGCTTCAGCTGGTAATAGCATAGGTTTGTTAACAATAACCTATATGGCACTTGAGAGGTTACTACTTGAACGTTGAAAGTTCTGATAATGCAAGGCCCAATTGCAGGGCGGAGTCACAGATAAATTAATAGTTAAAGGTAAATCCGATAAACAATAACTTCCAGTTGGTATCAACTTAAAATTGACTGGTTGGCTGAGGAACCTCAATTCCTCAAATATAGTTGCAGCTGAAACAGACAGTAGAGAAATTCTATATACTGAAAGCTATGTTGCACATGGGAGTGTAAATATTTTCAACTTGTAAATGGTCCACTTACCCCATATTTCGGAAGAACCAGACCCACTTACCCCCATGGTTACTGGTGGTCTTATGGTGTATGTGAATTTCATATTCCTGAGACCGGCTTGGCCCTTGGCCTGAAAGACCTGTGCCCAGCTTTCAAGCGGCCATCAACTTCAGTGAACTGCTTACTACCGATGAGGCGTGGGGGTGTCATCGCCGATACGATGGTTTCATTTGATGGCGCTGTTCAATGCCGGCACTTGTAGCATGAGGGAAATCTGGCCCCTTCCGGGTTTTCTGCCTCTTCACTGCTTCTAGTCATCCGTTTGTTAAAAATATTTATTTAGTAGATGTTTGTTGTTAGGCAATACAAAATCATATATTTTACATTAACTGATATTGTCAAGGCTACTGCTCACTTATTTATTCTAACCAACTCCATTAATTCCCCATGTTACCAATCATCTGCAAACCTGTAGGCTGAGAAGAGGGCAAAGCTTGTTGCAGTAATGGGTGCACAGGAAGATATCCCAATTCAGAAAGAAAAGGAAACAAGCACAACCACTTCCCAGCAGTCCACTGAACCGGCACCTCCCATAATTGTAACAACTCCAGAACCTTCAGTCATTTCACATGAGACAGCCGAGTATATCCTCGCCTCCCCTCCACCGAGAGGGAGACTCGTAGACAGCCCTGAGACAGGTGCTGCCGCAGGCCCCTGAGGATACCTGTGCTGCATGGCCCTTCGGACCTATATCAGGATATGTCTCTGGGCCAGACTGAAACTGAACCTGGATGCTCCCCTCCTCAGAGAGGGAGACATTGTGCAGCCTTGAGACAGGTGCCGCTGCCAGCGGCTTCTCCATAATACCCGGGCTCAGATAGCTCTGTTCTGGAGCATATCACTTTGGAGCAACCACTCCATCAGGTGCTCCAGGTGGGTTTTAGGCATTCGCAGACGCTACCCATAGAAGGAGGGGGAAACCTCCTGGCCCAACTCGACCGAGTCCCAAGGCCTGACCGGCTTCCTCGTGGTTTAACCCCTTTCCTGGGGAATCATAGCGGTCTGTGAGTTGCTGACCCCATAGTGAGTGACTGGGTCTCGAGACCAGCTTACTGCCAGTTTCCCCCTTATTTGGGGAGACCTTAGCGGTCTGGGAGCTGCTGACCTCATTGTCAGTGACTGGGGTAGCGAGACCGGCTTACTGCCAGTCTAACCGCTTTATCTGGGAAAACCTAAGCGGTCTGGGACTGCTGACCCCATAGTGAGTGACTGGGGTAGCAAGACCGGCTAACTGTCAGTTTAACACCTTTTTCTGGGGGGACCATTGCGGTCTGGGAGCCCATACTGGGAGAAACCCTCACTCGCACTTCCCTCCTGGGTGTCGCTGACCTCCTTGTCAGCGACTTGGGAGCGAACCCGACGGCC
Source organism: Raja brachyura (assembly GCA_963514005.1). The sequence goes on along the minus strand of OY740785.1, from coordinate 42,450,442 downwards.
GTCGGCTACCCACGCTTCCGCGGTCCGGACCAGGATCTCCCAATGGTCTGTAATAGCTACTTAAATTTTGTGTTGTCCATTCCCTCAATTAAAATTTATGGAGTCTCTCCTCCCTGGTGCAGGTTGTATGGATGGATTATCCAGGAATGTGTCAGCAAATTTCCACAACCGTAAATGCCTGCATTGGACTTCATGAAACTTGGCAAAACTAAGTGCAGCATTGGCTATGACTTTGTTTTTTCCATGTCTGTGAAGATATCCCAAAGTTGTGGTCAGTTATGTGATCATATGCCAGCAAATATGTGGGTATGTTTCAGAGTGTCACCTTTTCCAGCTGTTCAGCTTTTTTCCAGCTGTTTTTTTAACTGGTTTTGTTTTGATGCTCCCATGTAGTGGGTTTGTAATGCAGACGGCTCTGCAGCCTTCCCACTAAGCTTCAAGCTGCCTGGGCAATTTAAGATAAAATGAGGGAATCGGAAAGGTATATTAAGGGATATGGGGAGAAGGCAGGCACGGGTTATTGATTGGGGATGATCAGCCATGATCGCAATGAATGGCGGTGCTGGCTAGAAGGGCCGAATGGCCTCCTCCTGCACCTATTTTCTATGTTTCTATGTTTCTACGTAAGTGCAGACATTGTGTGCCGGGCCATTTACTGAGACACCGTAAGTTTTTCTTTATTTTCTTTCTAATCTACTGTTGATTATAGCATGCCTGTTGGATTCCATTAACCTCAACAAATTCATTTTACTCTTGGATTTGTTCTTGGAAGAATAATGTAAGGAAGGGCAAGGTGCATGCTAGTTATTTCCTTATGTAGGAAGGATATGCAGACGCTGGCTTACACCGATGATAGACACACAATGTTGTAGTAACTCAGTAACATCAGATTGGGAGTCTTTGTCTGAAGAAGGGTCTCAACCCAGAACATCATCTATACCTTTTCTCCAGAGTTACTGATTTACTCCAGCATTTTGTGTCTATCTTAGTTATTTCCTTGACGTCCACAGAATGTCACAGATGAATGACAGATTTTTTTTTGCTTGTTTGCGGTCTCCTCGTTGAACGTTAAGGATTATTATTTTAGAACTCATTGAAATGGAACATAAACACAAGTAAAACAATATTCTGGAGTATTTCCCAGTGAACCTTAGTTTGCCTCTGACCTTCTGGAACTCCCACCCTCACACCTTTCAGCTACCTATTTATCCGATAATATACTACTTGCATTAATCCTCTGGTTTCTTTTTTTAACCACTTTATAAAAGTTCATGGTTAACTTCTTCCCTCAGCTCCTTAAAGAAACATTTAAACCATGAGTTCTTCATGAGTTCGTAAGTTCATAAATGATAGGAGCACAATTAGGCCATTCAGCCCATCAAGTATAATTTGCCATTCAATCAAGGCTGATCTATCTCACCCTCCTGATCCTATTCTCCTGCCTACTCCACATAACCCCTGACACCCGTACTAATCAAGAATCTATCTATCTCTGCCTTAAAAATATCCACTGACTTGGTCTCCACATCCTTCTGTGTTATGCTGTCCTGATTGGCCTGTCCCACTTAGGCGATTTTTCAGCAGACTGCTGGCGACTGTCAAGTTGCTGGCAGTCACCTGAAAAACTGGGGTCAGGAACGGCGACTGTCAGAGTGGAACACACGCACAAACACATCACAAAGGCGGGGGCCAGGCCAAGCGGGGGAGCACTGTCTGAAATTCACACGGTGCAAACCCAAGGTGATAGAGACACACACCGCGATGAACAGGAAGGTTAGTGCTGTAATTAAGACGGCTAAACCACAGTGTACAGTAAGTCCTTTAAAAGGGGGGGGGGAGAGGGGGGGGGGGGGGAGAGGAGGGGAGGTGGGGAGAGGAATGGGGAGAGGGGGGGAGGGAGGGGGTAGAAGAGCGGAGAAGGGGAGAGAAAGGGGGAGAAGGAGGGAGAAGGACTGGAGACAACTTTTAAGAAGCCAGACAACTTTTAATAAGCCAGATATACACGGCTGTAAATTAACATTAACATTACTGGTCGGTTCTCCTTGGTTCTGAAAACTATTGCTTACGTGTTATTTCCCCAATGAACCAATGAAATTCACCGGTCAGCACCGGCTACAACCTACGAGAACCTTCGACCTCCTGGCAACCCATTAAGACCTCCTTGCGACCCACCTACGGCTCGAGAGTTCTTGCTACTCTCCATGGCGGCTTCATTCTAGTTGCCGCTAATTTTTCAACACGTTGAAAAATTCTCAGCGACCATAATGAGGCCGCGACTAGTTCCCAGAACATGGGAACTCCTCACGACCATGAAGGCGACTCCCTGACAACCATCCGCGAACATGTCGCGACCATATGGCGACTGCATAGTCTCCTGCAGTCGCCTAAAAAGTCGTAAATGGGACAGGCCCATAATGCTTTCAGTCTAATGGGTGGCAAAATTATTTTGGGCGGCACCATAGCACAGCTGGTAGAGTTGCTGCCTTAGAGCGCCAGAGACCCGGGTTCGATCTTCACCATGGGTGCTGTCTGCATGGAGTTTGTACGTTCACCCAATGGTGGGTTTCTTCCTGGTTTCCTCCCATGTCCCAAAGATGCGAGATTCTGTAGGATAATTAGTTTAAGTTCATTATAATAGGGAGGCATGGTGGCACAGCGGTAGAGTTGCTGCCTTACATTAAACGTAGCGTCGGATATCCGGGTTCGATCCCAACTACGGTGCTGTCTGTACGGAGTTTGGATGTTCTCCCCGTGACCTGCGTGGGTTTTCTCCGAGATCATCGGTTTCCTCCCACACTCTAAAGACGTACAGGTTTGTAGGTTAATTGGCTTTGTAAATGTAAAAATTGTTCCCAGTGGGTATAGGGTAGTGTTAATATGCTGGTCGGGTAGACCCGATGGGCCGAAAGGGCCTGTTTCAACGCTGTAACTTTAAACTCTAAACTAATGTCTAATTTCTGAATGCTGAATATTCATCATAGGTGATTCCTATTTAGAAGCTTCTGTTTTGATCACTCCAAATTTAATGATCCATTCAGTTCTCATGTACAGAGATATAAATTAGCAGTCAATTTCACTTAAATATCTTGTAACACTGTAGGGAAAAGTTGTGTGCTGCAGCATGATCCCAGGAGATCCGTGGACTATTATTTGTCCACGTTTTAAATTATGGATGGGAGTTTCAAGGAACATTGTTTCACTCAAATCTGTATTACAACAATTTAGAAATAAATCAAATCATAATTCAGCACTGTCACTCTCACTGCAGTGAGACTATATTTTGAACGGGAAACAATCAAACATCATAGCGCTCTTGCAATTTTCAGCCCACCATTTTGAGCATTCAAGGTTTGACTTGGGAGACCTTAATTATGCCTGTTGATGGTGACACTGGATTTCCAGAAGAAGTTGTGTCAGCAGTCATATTACTACTGATTTGCACTGAGGCAGACAGTTGCTAATAAATGACAACGTTGCATCTTGATAAATAATTGTGATTATCCGTGCGACTTGTTTAGTGTATCATGTGGTTCTTTAGTTGCTTCCAGTTCTTGTCATGTGTTTCACCATGAAAATGGGGATTGATATTGCATTGCACTTAAGTTATCAGAACAGTCCCAACTAAAGCTCCAAATCTGCAAACAGCATATATTTTTGTCATGTTCATATTTATTTCTAACTCTTTGACTCATTGATGCCATAAATCTTACAATAATAAGATGCATGGTAGAATTGACAGATTGGAAGATTTTCTCAAATGGGCAACTTAATTGTATCTTACTCAGCACTAATAGAATTCATGCATGGTTCTTCAATATTAATTATTGCATTTCCCTTTTACACCTTTCATGTACAATATGCATCCCTTCCCCAATTATATCTCATCCCCAAATCTCCAATTAGCTCAGAAACTGCACAAAAGTGCACTACGAGATCACAAAAACTGGTTCAAGTAAGACTGATTCATTTGATTACATTTTGCCAGAAGAGATGGGCTCCTTTCTCCTCATTACTCTACCCAGCTGTTTCTTAAATGAGCCCAGTGAGCAGGTCTCAGGAACTGCCCATTCTATCAGTTGATCACCTGCTGTGCCGAGAAATGATTGCTGCTGTCTAAAATAAAATTGGCTTTCACAACCTTGAACCTGTGCTGTTTAGTTCTGCTGTCTTGGGATATCCAAAAAATGCTGTTTTGTATTAGCCAATAAGTGTCCTTTTTAAGACTGGCTGAACTTAACCTGTATGGTGGATGGCAGACTTTGAGCATGGAATTAGAACGAGCTCGTTATTCACTGTATTGATCTTTGTAATATAAATTAACAATCTGTACTTGTAAATCTTTCCAGTGTTCTCTCCAAAGAGTTGATATTTTTCCAGAAGTGTGGTGCTTTCAACTGAGTTCAATCCTCCAGTGTTTTATAAAGGTTTAGCAAAACTTAATTAACATTATCTTTTATTTTAGTCCATGATTAATAAAGCCAATGATTGCACAGTTTTTTACTGACTTATCAGCTGCTGCTGTCACCTTCAAATGTTTGTGCATGCACAACCCTCAGGTCTTACTTGGTTTGGTTTTGCATAGAACATTATAGAGTCTCTTGCACAGAGTAAGTGATTTGAGGACAAGAGGGCAGAGGTTTAAGGTGAAGGGGAAAAGATTTAATAGGAATCTGAGGGGTAAACTTTTTACACAAAGGGTGGCGGGGATATGTAACATGCTGCGAGAGGAGATAGTTGAGGCAGAGAATATCCCATCGTTTAAGAAACAGCTAAACAGGTGCATGGATCATGGTCGTCCAAAGGGGGGGTGTGATAGGTGCGGTCACACCCCTCTTTTTTTCCAGAGAAAAAAAAATTGGGGCACAATCAGTGTTTCCACTTTGAAGGAAATTACCGAATTTCAGGTTCCGGATGATTTGGGGAAAAATAAATATTTGCGACTACCCTCATCTGCGCAGTTGGGGGGAGGCCGGTTATGCAGCAGTGACACAAAATGACGCGGTCTCTCCCCGCGTGTGCAGTTGGCCTGGGCGGGATCCGATCACCACCATTTTCATTGCACATAATTAGTAATTGCCATTGCCTTGACGCCCCTGGCCATGTTTGGGTGAGTGGGGCCGTGGAATATTGCGTTGTGGGAAGGGTCCAATCAGGCCCGTGGGATGATTTGGAATAAAAAAGGAGTGACTACTTCTCTGGGCCCGAGGCTGCAGTGTCGGCCCCCCCGATTCATCGCCTCCATTCGTGGCGTCAGAGCCTCACCGCCGGACAGTCTGGCGTCCAGGGAACGGGTCCGCTGCCAGCGGTCCAAGGAGTCCATTCTCCCGTCGCCGGGCGGGAGCGGGAACCACTGAATCTGAACCCAGTCCTAGCAGCGGCCGTGACCCTGACACCAGGCGCCACTCTGGCCGGGCCCACCTCCCTCCCTGCCCGGCCCATGCCTCCTCCCCGCCGGCCCCTCACCTTCCCCCACCCAGCTCCGGCTCCTCGCCTTCCCCCCACCCACCCGCCGGCTCCTCACCTTCCCCCACCCCCTGCTAGGCACATGCCTCCCCACCACCCCGCTGGGGGCCCTCATCCTCCCCCCCGGCCCACGCCTATCCCCCGCCGACCCCTCATCTTTCCCCACCCCACTGCCTCAACGCCTCCCACCCCCTCCGCCCTGGACCCTCGCCTCCCCTCCCCCTGCCGGGTCCACGCCTTTCCCCCCCCACCGGGCCCAAGCCTCCCCAACCACGCAGCGGGCCCTCACCTCTTCCCCGCTGCGGGCCCTCATCTCCCCCCAGCCAAGCCTATGTGTCCCCCCCCCCCCCGCCATACCCCATGTCTCCCCAACCCCGCCACAGGTCCTCACCTGCCCCCCCAGGCGCTGGCCCTCCAACGCTGCGTGGGAGGGAGAGAGAGAGGGGGGAATGTGAGAGGTGGAGGTGGGGGGAGAGAAAGGGAGGGAAGGTGGAGAGAGAGATAGGGGAAGGGGAGGAGGGAGGAGGGGAGAGAGAGGTGGGGGAGGGAGAGAGAGATGGGGAGGGGAAGAAGGAAGGGGAGAGGAAAAGGGGGATTATCTTCAGTGAGGTTGCAAAATTAAGGTATGTTTTGGAGCAATTATATTATCCCCTCCATATGAATAATATCAAACAATTGGAACTGCTTTCTTTTCCTTAATAACAAAACTGATAAATATGAATTCCATAGTTTGCGACTTCCTTTTTACAATATGAATATTATAAAAATCTGCATGTTTTCAGGGTCATCATGGATCTGTCCGCAGTAATGAAACAGTCCTTTGATGATGTTGCTGCTGAGGAAACTAGGCAGAAGATGGAGTTGGAACAGGGGATGGGGAACCTTTTCATGTTGGAATGCTGCATTGTTAGCTGTAATCTATTAAGGCTGCAACCAAGAAACTTCCATTAGCTATACTTCAAAATGTACATTATTTTGTAAAAATCTGACTACTATGTGCTAACTTCAAGAAAATGAAAAAACAATTGTTAATTCTAAAGTTAACTAACTGTCTAATGACTTTGCTGTGACTGCTTTTTGTGGGAAAGCATTTGAATATTTGGTTGCAACATGGAGGTACGCAGTTTCAGCTGATCTTCTAGATGGGTATCCATCATTTGTGACCTTAAGGGCGTCTTGATTTGGGTTAGGTAGAAGAATGTACAGGAAATTAACAGTTGCCCAGTTGCCAATGGCCACCTAAAGTCCCACCAGGCAACCTAGAAGCTGTGTTATTTTGCTCGGCTTGTCTACCCCTGGAGCGGCTCGTTGCCACAATCGCTGCTGCTGTGCCGGGACGGCTCGCTCTCTGAGTCTGGGCAGTTTCACGCTGCGACACTTGAGGGCAAGGTAGCGTTGGCGGCAAACTTCTCCATGGCCAGGTTCTCGATCATCTCAGGCTCGAGTCCACCGTCCTCGAAGAAACTGTCCAAGTCCGAGCAGGCTTGGGAGAAGCGGCAGCTGAGGTCGGAGCGCGAGCGCTGCAATCCGCCTTCACAAACCTGCCGCTTGTGCGGCTCCTTGGGGCAATCTGCTGCTGCTTCTCGGGGCACTGCTGGTGTGGCGATTGGGGAGGGAGAGAGGAGAGAGACCAGGGAGTGGAGGGGAAGGGAGGGGGGGAGATGAGGGGGGAGCGAGAAGAGGGGGGGAGAGAGGGGAGAGAAAGGGATGGGAGAGGAGGGGGGAGAGAGGAGGGGGGAGGGAGGAGGGGGGGAGAGAGGAGGGGGGAGGGAGGAGGGGGGGAGAGAGAGAGGAGGGGGGATAGAGAGGATGGGGAGAGGAGTGGGGGAGTGGAGCAGTGGGGAGTGGGTGTCAACCAAAGGAAGAGGGAGGGGTGGGGGGGGGTGACAACGCTCGCAGCGCGAGCAAGACGGCTTAGACTTCAATTTTTTTCAGATTTTTGAAGATTTTCAATAATACCTCGAGAAATAAAGCATGACATTTTCAGATAAGGCAATTTGGACTTCGGGGGAATAATCTCTACCAGAATATGTTAAAAATTTTACAGTTAGTGCATCGTTTTTTTGAGAAGATGTGATTATACACAAACAAACACACACATGAATAAACACACACACGAACAAACACACACACACACATCCACCTTCAGACTTTTAATAGATACTAGTCCAAGTGGGACCCATTGGGTCCTGTCCCCTCAGCGTGCGGTTGTGGGGGGAGGGGGTGGCCTGTGGCGTCACACACACTAACCAACCCCTCAAACACACACACTACCCACCCCCCCCCCCCCACACATGCACACACACTAACCACCACCACTGATATTATATTCATATTATTCATCCACTCCTTTTACCCCACTTCCCGCCCTATCCACTCACGCATAGCCCCCAACTCACAGGCTCAGCTATAGAGCGAGGGAGATAGAGACAGAGGGGGACAGAGGAACAGAGAGGGATACAGAGGCACAGAGAGGGACACAGAAGAACACAGGGGCACACATAGGGACACAGAGGCACACATAGGCACACAGGGGTTACACAGGCAACAGTGGGGCACAGAGGCAAAGAGAGGGACACAGAAGGGGACACAGAAGCACAGAGAGGGCCACAGGCATAGAGAGGGACACAGAGGCACAGAGAGGGAAGGAGGGAGGGGTGGGGAGAGGGAGGGGGGATGGAGGGGGGGAGAAGGGGGGGGGCAAGTGATGGGGGGCAAGAGGGTGTGTGAGGGGGCAGAGAAGGAGCAGGGAGAGTGGGGAGAGTGAGGGGGGTAGAGTTTGAGGGGTTTGGGGGGTTGGGGGGGACGCGTCATCTGAGGGGAGGGCTGGTTCCTGAACCTCGCTCCCGGCTTCTGGCTGCAGGCTGCAGTCAGGGCCCGAGAACAGGTGGTCGGGGGGTAAACGTTACTCGCAGCGTGAGCAAGAAGGCAGCGCACACACACACACATCCAAGATCAGAGTTTTATAACTGTAGAGATATGGTTGAATCAAAATCAAGAATTATAAATTCACATTTCAAAAATGGTTTCACAATTCAGTAGTACTGATTTTCAGTATTCTGTAATGATATTTGAGAATACACGAGGTTGCATGCAAAATACTGATTTTCAAAAATCCAGTGTCTATGTAGTACATTCTATTGCATTTATGTGAGAAATACCAATTTCCCCAACAGAAAACCTCTGAGGCCAGAGGTTCTCACCTGCTTTAAAAGGGCATCAATAATACCGGTGCCCAAGAAGAGCAGGGTAACGTGCCTCAATCATTATCGACCAGCGGCACTAATGTCTGAGGTGATGAAGTGCTTTGAGAGGTTGACTATGGCGCATATCAACTCCTACTTGACAAGAACCTCGACCCACTGCAGTTTACATACTGCCACAACAGATCCACAGTGGATGTGATCTCACTGGCTCTCCACTCCGCTCTGGACCACTTGGACAACAAAAACTCATATGTCAGATTACAGGTCGGCATTTAAAACCATCATCCCATCCAAGATGGTTACCAAGCTCTCAGATCTGGGTCTCTGCGCATCCCTCTGCAATTGGATCTTCGATTTCCTCATCCACAGACCACAGTCTGTCCATATTGGTGGAAATGTATCAGCCTCAATAACAATCAGCACGGGGGCACCTCAAGGCTACGTGCTCAGCCCTCTGCTTTACTCACTCTATGCTCATGACTGTTTGGCCGGATATGGTGCAAACTCCATCATCAAGCTCGCTGACGACAGCACTGTTGTGGGACGAATCACTGATGGTGACGAGTCAGAGTATAGAAGTTAGATCGACCGATTGACCAAGTGGTGCCAGCACAATAACCTGGTTCTCAACACCAGCATAATCAAGGAACTGATTGTGGACTTTGGAAGAGGTAGGACAGGGACCCACAATCTAATTTACATCATCGGGACGTTGGTGGAAAGGGTCAAGAACTTCAAATTCATGGCCGTGCATATTTCCGAAGATCTTTCCTGGTCCCAGCACACTGATGCAATTATAAAGAAAGCACATCAGTGCCTCTACTTCAGGAGAAGTTTATGGAGAGTCGGTATGTCAAAGAGGATTCTCTCGAACATCTACAGGTGCACAGTATAGAGCATGCTGACTGGTTGCACCATGGCTTGGTTTGGCAACCTGAGCATCCAGGAACGGAAACAAATGCAGAAAGTTGTGACCACTGCCCAGTCCATCATCGGCTCTTAAACTCCCCACCATTAAAGGGATCTAACGTAATTGTTGCCTCAAAAAGGCTGCCACCATCATCAAGGACCCACACCATCCTGGCCACACACTCATCTCTCTGCTGCCATCAGGTAGGTATGTTACAAAACTTACCTTTAGAGGTGCTGCAGTTCTGCCGCTGGCCGTGTGCACGACTTTGGTGCCTTTAAGGGGGGGGCGGGGTTAAAATGCGGTTTTCCCCATGCAATCCGGAGCTTTCTGTTGTCGGAGTGCGATCTATTTCTGGAGATGCGTTCCGACTGCCGGTAAGTCCGTTTTTTTAAATAAATAACCCGTAAAATAAGCAGTAAAATAAAAATTAGCTCCTAATGCCGTGAACTCCGACAACGGGGACCGATTTTACGTAGGGGACAGGTAAGTGAAAGCTGCTTATTTTTACATAAAACTTGCTTTTTTAGGGGATTTTAATCAATATTTCATGTTGCGAAACGGTGATTTAGGCCCCATACGAACCGGCAGAAAATTTCCTGCCAATATTGGGTTTAAATTCACCGCAACCGCAATGTTCCAATACATCGCGTTCCAGAAAATCCCACTCGCAAGCTGTTTAAAATGCCCATTAATTTACAGGCATTAAACACTGAATTCCTTCAATTTGGCCTATAAATTAATGACAATTAGATTTAAAAATCATGTTATATTGTGAATTATTGTGTGACTGTTAATTGGACACTTAGGCTTTAAATTTTTTTTTAATTTTTTCTTAAGAAATGGATAGATGTTTAGATCTAGTAATTGAATTTTGTAATTGGCTACAATTGGGTAACTAACTAATTATATGCTTTAATTTCAGGTCATCCAAGTAAGATTGTTTCATATTTGTTTCAGAATACTTCAATCTATAATAACTGAAAATGTCTTTAAGTTCTCTTAATTTTTAAGGAAGTTATGGGCTTTTGACTGTCCTCGATCACAACTTTTGTGTTAAGTCAATGGAAAAGCAATAGGGAACAAGATGCAAATTTCCGAGTATGAAAATGTCCCTAACTTTTTTAATACTGAAGATATGAAAGTGAATTAGGTGTCAAATTAAACTTATTTTTATGCTTTATCTGATGGGATAAATTGCAGACTTGATTTTTAAAATCTCCAAATTTTGTAACATTGCTACATCAGGTAGAAGGTACAGGAGCCTGAAATCTGGTACATCCAGGTTCAGGAACAGCTGCTTCCCCACAGCCATCAGGCAATTAAACTCACCATCTAAAGCCCCTGTCCCACATAGGAGACCTAAACAGCAACCTCTGGTGACTTTGCCCGCCACCCAAGGTTTCCATGAGGTCACCGGAGGTTTTGGTCACGCTCCCTATTGCTCGAGTGGTTTCCACGTGGTCAAGGCTTCATCTAGGTTGTTGCTATTTTTTTATCATGTTTAAAACCGGCCTCGACTAAAAATAGGTTGCCGTTTAAAAAATCGATAATTCTTTTGTTGCAGGTCTAGTCGAAACCGGTTTTCTTCATAGTTTAGGAAGGTTTTCAACATATGCGTGGGAGGTGGTAGGAGGTTGCAGATCACCTCGACCTTGATTTTTTTTTGGGTGGCAGGCAAGGTCACCAGAGATTGCTGTTTAGGTCTCCTAAGTGGGACAGGGGCTAAAACAAACTGAACTATAACAGCCTATTGCACTTTATCTGTTTATTTATGTGTATATATATGGTCTTTGCTACATAGACACACTGAACTGTTCTGTATTTATGCTTACAATATTCGGTTGCATTGCAGCAAGCAAGAATTTCATTGTCCTATCTGGGACACATGACAATAAACTCTCTTGATTCTTGACTTGACTTGAAAATACGGAAATGCTCGGTGAAACTTGGCAGCTCTGCAATTATTCGCAACCACATTCGAGAAAATGTATAAGTCGTCATGGAACTAGAATTTGTTATAATACTATGACAGTAAAATAAGTTAGTTTGAAAGCGATCTTGTAATGTAAATGCACCATTTAGTTTGACTTCAATTTTCATCATGGAAATTGAAGTTGAACTAAATGTTCATTCACATCACTATTCCATGTTGAAATTGATGTGATGTGAAGTTGTTAGGTCAGGAGGACCATTAAAGGTGCACTGTACACACTAATACAGTTGAACAGTAACAGGCAATCAAATCAACACACACAACATTTTCTAAAAAAAGGTTTTCTTTACTGCAAAAATGTACAGTATTTTACTTGCAGTTTTTGCATGCTCCTTTATACCATTTTACATAACATTTTACAATAGTACAACTTGATTGTTAAAACAAGGACAATTTAAATTCTTGATTCGAAAAAAATTAATGCAACAATGACCTCAATCATCCTATTCCACTCACTCATTACTCTTGACTCAACCAAAATTATTTCTGAAATATTGGTCACATATTTGGTGCAAAAATGCTCCAAAATAAGGCTCAGGCACCAGAGAGCATCTGAAACCACAGAGCTTCCAGGGCCCTTAAGCGGGCCCTCGACCCCGGCCGCGAGGGACTTCGAGCTTCGTGATTGTGATGTGCGCTGTGCGAACATTATTTCACATAACATTTTTGTAATCCTGTCATGCCACACCCTTTTTGTACAGACTTGTGGATAGGACAGCTTTGGAGGGGTATGGGCCAAATGCAGACATGTTGGACTAGTGCAGCTGAGACATGTTGGCTGTTGTGGGCATGTTGGGTCAATAGACAATAGACAATAGGTGCAGGAGTAGGCCATTAGGCCCTTCGTGTCACCACCGCCATTTGCTGTGATCATGGTGATCATCCACAATTAGTACCCCGTTCCTGCCTTCTCCCCATATCCCTTGTCACTGCTATCTTTAAGAGCTCTATCTAACTCTCTTTAAAGCATCCAGAGAATTGGTTTTCACTGCCTTCTGAGGCAGAGAATTCCACAGATTCACAACTCAGGGTGAAAATGTTTTTCCCCGTCTCCGTTCTAAATGGCCTACCCCTTATTTTAAACAGCCCCCTGGTTCTGGACTCCCCCAACATCGGGAACATGTTTCCTACATCTAACGTGTCCAATCCCTTAATAATCTAATATGTTTCAATAAGATGCCCTCTCATCCTTCTAAATTCCGGTGTATACAAGGCCAGTATCTCCATTTTTTCAACATATGACAGTCCAGCCATCCCGGGAATTAACCTCGTGAACCTACGCTGCACTCCCTCAATCGCAAAAATGTCCTTCCTCAAATTTGGAGACCAAAACTGCACACAATACTCCAGATGTGATCTCACTTGGGTCCTGTACAGCTGTAGAAGGACCTCTTTGCTCCTATACTCAACTCCTTTTGTTATGAAGTCCAATATGCCATTAGCTTTTTTCAGCAGGGGGAATTTACAAACAGAACCCCAATAGCTTGCCCAAATCCTTCGTGAGGATAGGTTTGTTATAAAACCGTTGAAAGCCCCTTCACTGGCCCATCCTGTGGCCCCGAGGATTTGGTCTAAGGGGGCGTCCAGTGCCCTTGCTGCGGATATTGCTACAGCCCTGGTGGAGTGAAATTTAAACACATCTGTGTCTACTCCAGCACAATCCAAACCTGTTTCAGCCACCTAGAAATGGTCTGCACCGACACCTTTCTATGAGGTTTTTTGTGACTGATGAGCATCATTGTTTTGGAGCCTCTAAGACTCTTGGTGACCTCAATATATTGACGTAGGTGCGTAACTACACATAGTCGCCAGTCCATGGGGTATGCTCTAAAGCTCATTTTGGTCCCGGACGTCCCTGGCCTGGTTTGTGTGATTAGATCATGTACATAAAACGTAATATTATTTACAGAAAATGCATGCTGTCCAGTCGTAACTTTTGCAATGTCTGGACCTGTTGCGCTGAAACAAGTGCCATGAGCATGGCCACTTTAAGTGTTAGTTTTTGGAAGACAGATGTAATCGGAGCCCATTGACGAAGCAGTGTGAGAACTATGCTCACATCCCAGACTTCCGTATATCTAGGTCTAGGAGGGTTCTTGTTAAAGTACCTTTCATGAATCATGATACCAATAGATGAGATCCGACAGAATGTTGTCCCAACCCCTGCCATAAATAGGAGGACAATGCACTGCTAGCACTATTAATGGCATTATAACTCAATTGCTCCTCAAAGTGTAATGTAACAAGGAAACTCCAATACATGAGGTAAGCCTGCGTGTGATAAGATATATTTGACTGTAAACATAACATCTCCCATTTTTATATGAGATACGTATTGTTTTTAGTATTATTCCTTCAGGCCGTAGTTATCATGTCCATGGTCCGCCTCGATAGTCCGAGCCCCTGGAATGGTCTCATCAGAATCTGCAAATCAACAGATTAATATGATCATGTGGAAAGGGTGACTCTTTCCTGTCACAGGGTGAATCAACAAGTTGCTGCATTTGGGGATAACCATGAATGCCTGTGTCATCAGTCTCAGAATCAATGGTAACCATGGTTGTGTGGCCCAGTCGGGTACTACCAAATGCCTGAAGCGGAGCCTTGCTCAATTTTGGTGAGACATCGACTGATAAGGCAGAATGGGGAAAGGGTAAAAGAGCATACCTCCCCAATGTAGCGGGAATGCATCCACTGCTATTGCCCTTGATCCGGTTCCTATGAGACGTAACCGGTGATTTAGCCTGGATGCAACAGATCTATGTCTGGCAATCCATACTGGGTGACAATCTTTTTTAAAACTTTGGGATTCAACATCCATTCTGTGTTGTCTTTAAATTTACGTGGGCTAGTGTCTGCCACCATGTTATCTCTATCTAGTAGGTAGATTGCTGAGACCCAGATGTTCCTAGTAATACACCAGTGCCAGATGAGGTTTAGCCAGATTAGCACATGATAATGACTTAATTCCACCCATGTGATTAATATATGCAATTGCGGTGGTATTGTCAATCTGGAGCTGAACACGTAAATCATGCATTTGTTGGACAGTCAGGTCCTTCTGAATAACAACACCTTTCGACATCTAATTTTACTTCGGAGTCACATGAGTGATTCCGTGAAGAAGGCCTGCCAGTACGCATGCGCGTCATTATGTCAGACGCATGGCGCAGCGACGGGCTGGAGAGCGCAGCTCCACCAGCGGTGAGTGAAAACTCGCAGGTAAGTTTTAACTATGCTGCGGACATTCCCAAGGTCCAGTAAGGCAGGTTTCAGGAGTTAGCAGGGACATGGACAAATCCGGTACAGGGAGGTCAAGTCGTGCCGCCGGGTAAGTCAAAGAAAATTGACCGCGGAACTGCAGTCAGCGGGCGGGCGCTTACGCCGGCTCCAGAGCTGCCGACAGTTCAATTAACGGCAGCGACTCCGGTGCCATAGAGCACCATGGCCACTCCAGTCGGGGGAAAGGCCAAAATAAAATCACCAAAGCCTGTGGACTCTGATGAGTCAGGCCAAGAGAACTCACCTCCCACCATGGAGGATGTCTAGACAAATGGAGCACCTCATGGGAAAGATACTCCATCATGAGGTGGTCCAATCAGAGTTTTTTTATACTCCTAGGTTATCCCAGCAGCCCACAGCAACAGCCTCCGGCACAGGTCTATACTGGGAAAACCTGTATCAACAGGAGTAAGCATACGTCCGCAGGTCTGCATGGGGGCCCTTACCAGCAGCGCCATGTCAAGGGCTGCTTGATACCTCCCTTATGCATGAGCAGGGAGAGCCAGGGCAGTATGATACTGACCCTGATGTTGGTGGTATAGCAGAGCAGCATACCCCAAAGCACAAGGGCTTAGCTCCAGGTGTGCCGAACGTGGCATGCAAATTCGCCAAACCGGCAGGAACTGGTGAGGCAAAACATTAATTACATGACCTCTCACCAGCTCCAAGAATTAACAATGGATAAAACATCCAAACGGTTTGAGACACCTGTAAATTGTGCATCACTCAGAGTGTCCACTGTGAACCAGTCCATCCGGAGGCAAATGGGTGCAACCATGCGATTGCATGAAACATGGCTGCAGAAAGCCTTAAAACTGATTGGATCAGGCATAAGGGCACTTGGGTGGTCAGTTGAAGGGGCACCACTATCAGACACACAGCAGACATGTTAACTCTGCTGTGTAATGCCCACTTTGAGATCAACTGCCTGACAAAAAACGGCATCAAGCCAACTTTGAATCCGAAATTTGCAGCACTGGCCAGATCATCCAACATACAGCCACCAAACTTGTTGTTTAGTGAAGATCTGGCAAAGCAAGTCAAGATTTAGATGATGAGGCAAAGACTGTCGACAAGCAGGATGCCGCCTCATCAACCATACCCTTTCAGATGGGTCACAGACACTGTTGCGGGGCAAGCTCCCATTACTACGCCATTGGCATGCACCAGTGCAAATCCCCTGCAGAGGCAAAATAATCCAACAACCATGGTGGTACGAGCAGCTGGACTTGTCCAGGACACATCCTCTAGAGACCAGTCACCAGTAGGGGGTAGATTGCAATTGTTCTACAATGAATGGTACTACATAACATCAGAGGCATCTATACTGGATAGTATTCAGGGGTTTTGAATTGAGTTTAATTTTGAATTACATCCACTCACAACATACACCAAGTCGAGAATTGGTGTTTTCAAAACCAGAAACTTTACAGGTAAATGAAATTGAAACATTATTCAAAAAAGGGGTAATTTAAAGGACAGCTTATCAGCCTCAGCACTAATATATTCCCCAAGCAAAAGAAGGATGTTGGATGTCGAGTGATTCTAGACCTGGACCGACTGATTTCCTATATCCAGTATAAATACTTTAAAATGGAAACTTCAGTACTACTAAGCAACTGGTTTCCAAAGGATGTCATATGTCAAGTATAGAGCTGAAAGATGCATATTATTCAGTACCAATTCATTGCAATTACTGTAGATATTGAAAATTAGTTTGATGGGACAGCTGTGGCAGTTAAAACTTTGCCAAATGGGTAAACCTCAGCCTTAGCTTGTTTACAAAATTGTTGAAACCAGTAAATTGGGACTACTCCGGGCTCAGAATCACTTGTGATGGCATACTTGGGTGATGTTCTGATCGTAGGCAACACTCAGGAGGCAGCTGAATTCTTGTTTCAGTTACCAAACATATGTTCGAGAGGTTGGGATTCCTCATTCATCCAACTAAATCCAAATTGAGTGCTCACTTCGAAAGCACATATACCAAATTGGAACGATACAGAGAAGATTAGCATGGCTCCTGCGCAAGGAAGACAAGCAAATTCGTGAAGCGTTAAAATGTCATCTAAGAATCATTGACTATTGGGGCTCACCATTGATTCAACCAACATGTCAGTGACTCTACCTACGGCCAAAAAATTTAGAAATTAGGCCTGCAGCAGTCTGGTAGAAGAACAGCAACCCTCCATGCAACGGGTTGCTAATGTTATTGGCAAATTAATAGCAGCCTTCCCTGGAGTGCAATTTGGGCCTCCACACTATCAGAATGTGCAACAATCTAAGGAACAGGCACTCAAAAAACATGCAGTTGACAGTCCAAGCTATCACCGAGTTGCAAAGTTGTATAACAAATGCCTCACTTTGTTCTAGTAAACAACCTTCAGCTGCTTTACAAACTGATGTGTGTGTTTCAGGATGGGGAGCCACTCATAACAACTCCAGCCATGGTGGCAGATGGAGTATGCAAGAGGCATTAATCCTGCAGATGCATGGGATAAACTATTTGGAATTGTTGGGGGCATTCTATGCCCCAAAAAAGCGTACTGTTCAACAAATGATGGTACCTATCATCTCTCCCCACAGTGGTAGGTAACTCCCCATGAGACTGATGACCTCAGATGTACTGAGGTAGAATCTGTCCGTCCCAAACAAGTCGCAGAGCTCAGAAGCCAAATGAATATATTTAGCAAGCAAATTGAAACCACCTTGTAATGTTACAGGTCATAATAAAGCATTGGCACTTACCATAAAACAGCCCAACAGTCTGTTTCACTTAATGGCTGCAAAGCCACATCTGAAATTAAGCAAATTGATTATGGTTCAGACCCGATCTCTATCTTGTTTCCACGCTGCAATAATTCTGCAAACTCAGTAACTAAAACAGTCACATAATGTATTCACACCAGCAAACGTCTTTATCTCAAAGAATTAGCTACGGTCAGCCTTGAAGAAAAGAAACATTTGCATAAAAAACAGCAAGCAGGTCTTGGAAAATTGTCTCGCAGGCAAGTAAAATATTTTTTAAAACCGGAACTGGAACAGTTTGAGTGTTATATATGGCTCTGTGGATAATCAGTGTTTAATCAGCCTGGAATTGAGCAGTGTGAAACATTAAGTGCTTATCTTCAGATTTCACCGTGTCCAGTTTACAGAAATCTAAAAGAAAGGATTGGGCAATCACTGTGCTCAGCCTGAAAAATGAATTCCTTTCAATTTCCACCAACCCTTAAATATATGTCCGGCCCAATTTCCCATGTTGCCTTCCCGGGTCCCTTACTATCGGCCTGCTCCATTACATTGAGGCTAATGATCAGATCAGTCATCAAAAAGCAAAAAAAAAAACAGATGTTGCAAATTTCTAACCCTCTCCTTCCCTTTCTCAGGGAAACGGTTAACAATCAATATTCATTATAGTGCCACAGGGTCCTCGGCAATTTTGACTGTATCTCCACCCTCTCTATATCCAGTGAGAACTTCAGTCTATTCGTCTTGTTTCTTTGATGCTGTTTGTTCAGATCGCAATACAACAAATTTCACACTTGGGGCTATTGTTCTGCAATGTCCATTATCTTCAAAATAGTGACAACAGCAACCCATATTCCCCTTCCTTCCAAAGGGATCATTCCCTTCCCGACTCCCTGACTCGCTTTTACATTTCCACTAATACCCATGCCCTTTATCAAGATGACATCCTATGCAACAACAGAAGATACAAACTGACTTTTTACATTCTCTCTTTCCACAATTCTGAGAACAAAATGCTTTGCCTATCAATGTATCTGTACTCAGTTCAAAGTATTACATTCATTGCTTATGATATGGTATCCTCTGCATTGTTGAGATTGGGCGAGTGCTTTGCAGAACAGTGTAAATACGGTACGATACAATACAATGGCACTTTATTGTCAGACCGAGGTCTGAAATTTGCCTGTAAACTTCCATTTGCCTGTCGCTTTAATTTTCCGCCCCACTCCCAGCACTGTCTTTGGTCTCTTGCATTCTCCCAAAGAAGCCTGACTTATTTTCAAGCTAGAGCATCTGACCTGATTTGATATATTACAGCCCCTCAGGTTGCAATTAATAGTTTAAAATGATTAGTTTTCCGATTTGCATAAGAATAGACTGATGATCAGCAACCGGAAACAATAACCATGTTTTGCTTCCCTTTATAATTCTGGATAGAATTAATTAGAGGGGCCATTAGAACAGTGTATAAACTCTACAACTCACAGCTCATTTTCTTGTCTGAGAATTATAGAAATATGGGTGTGTCTGGAAATACAGCACTCAGTAGTGAAACTGAAGGTCTCCAAACTTCCAGGTTATATTCCTGTTTTTTATGTAATATCCCTATTGTTTCACATGCTGTATTTTAAGTAGTATAGAACATACAGAACTGCCAGGGGGCGCCGCATGATTGCAGCCTTGCCAACAGTCTGTCTGTCTTTCCGTCGTTTTTTTGTTATTTTCAGGGAGTTTTAAAAGTTTGTGTTGATCTTCCCTGATTTGTTTTATTTGGTGGGTGGGAGAGGGGGTCGGGGAAAACTTTTTATCAATCTCTTACCTTGCCGGAGATGCGATCATTTTCCAGATTGTATCTCCGGTTGCTCTGCGGCCTAACATCATGGAGCTGGAGACCTTACTTGGGACTAACTTCCTCTACCCAATGTCATCGGGTGTAGGCTCGCCAGCAGTGGGTCTGTCATTTCAAACTTTTTTTGTTTTTTTAGTATGTCTAAATGTATGTGTTAATGTCTCTCGGTATGTTTTTATGTGGGGGGTGGGGCAAGCAGTTTCCAGTCACTTACCTCGACGAAGATGCGACTTTTCTCCTAGTCACATTTTCGCCCTCCCTCGCGGCCTAACAACTTGGATTGGTGCGGCCTTTCCCAGAGATAGCCCAAAGATTCAGCAGCAGACACGGTGCGGACTTCCATCGCGGAGCCAGAAGAAAGGCTCCAACCGCTGGCCTGCTGACTTTAACATCGTGAAGCCATGGTTTGCAGAGCTTCTAGCAGCAGGCGGAGAGCAGACTTCACCATCCCGGAGCCAGGGATCCCTTGCCTGGGTTCGCCAAAGAAGAGCTCCGACCGCTGGCCTGTCTGCAGCCTATAACATCGAGAAGCCGCGGTCTCCGATAAGAAAGTGGGCGATTCGGGCATTCCAAGCCACGGAGTGTGTTCCATCCGCTCCGACGTCAGAGCTTCGATCGTCCTGACGAAAGGGCCTGTACATCGGACTGTCCGTAGCGGCGACTGCGGAGGGTCGCCACCAACACAGTTGAACAAAAGGAGGAAGACTGAATGAACTCTCTTGCCTTCCATCTCAGTGATCACTGTGGTGGATATTTATGTTAAGTTCTATCATTCTTTTAATCGTGTTGTGTTCTTTTAATTGTATGGTTGCATGGTAACTCAAATATCACACTACCTTAATTGGTGCATGAGACAATAAATGTGAATGTGAATATGAATCTGAATCTGAATCTGACTGTAATGAGTCGAGTCATACACACATCAAAGGACAACACATGTTTATTAAAGTCCACTTACAGCATTGGTCTGCAGAACATTACAGTACCTAAAAGCTACTCAGTCTGAATTACGTAAGCAAGATCTTGGTAATATAAATTGCATATTAAGCGGAGCAACTACTAACATGCACTACAATTGGTTAGTAGGAAATAACCAATCTACATATTTCCTTGAAGAAAGAAAATAAAGCATAGATACATGGATACATGGTGGCTAAACAATATAGTAGCCGGAACGTTAATAACGCATAGGGGTAAGTATAGATGGTTACACAAAATCCCGTATCCAATGGGTAGCCTGCTGACCCATCCGGCACGTGTGCGGTACAAATCCACATCTCCTCCTTTCACCGGTGAAGTGACTTGGGAGGGAACCGGGGAAATGACCGGTGACCTGCCGGGTGGAAGTGGTGAAATAGGCGAGCTGGACGCTGAACGCCTTGGGGAGGCTACGGAGGACACAGTCTCTGATAGTGGAGCAGCCAGCCCGGTAGTGGGAGGGTATACAAAACACGAAACCTCTGGATGCGGAGTCGTAGGACACGGTTCCTTCACTGCTGACGGTTGTGTCTGTAAATGGCCCCGTCCGCGCTAACCAGGGAGGAGCATGGTTCTTTGGCAGGGCTGTGGATGTGATCCACACGGCCATAACCCTTGTTGGTATGGAGGCGAACAACCTGTCCACTGGAGAGAGGTTTAAGTGGCTTACTGGATTTGTCGAAAAACTGTTTTTGTGCATCACACTTGAATTGTAGTTGTTTCTGGACCACAGGCGGAGAACGAACCTGTGGCTGCAAAAGCTGCTGGGGTGCAGGCAGGGCAGCTCGGGTTTGGCGAGACATCAGTCATTGGGCTGGGGAACCCAGTATGGGATCCATGGCAATGTGCCTTAAATTGAGCAGGTCCAGGTAGATGTCAGATTTAGTAAGGTAAGAACGCTCCATTACTTGTTTTGCGCTTTCGACGGCTCGTTCGGCAAATCCGTTGGACTGCGGCAACTCAGGGCTGCTGGTGATATACCGAAAGTCCCATCGTTGTGCAAAGTTTTTGAAAAGCTGGCTGGTGAACTGACTGCCATGGTCCGACAGAAGGCGTGCAGGGGAGCCGTGCATGGAGAAATGGCATTGCAACCTCTGGATAACTGCTTCAGATGAGATGGTTTGGAGTAGATTGATGTCAAACGAGCCCGAATAAGAGTCCACAAGAACCAGATATTTCCCATGCACATTCGAATATGTCACGGTAGAGGAGACCACGGTAGAGGAGGAACCAGGCGCGGCAGTAAGGGCTGCTTCTGCTGGTGTGGCGGCAGGCTTTTGCAGATTGCACAGACTTCAGTTTTGTCACGTATGCACTTGGTCATACCAGGCCAGTAAAACATGCTCTGTGCCCGTTGTAAGGTTGCCTCCATGCCGGGGTGGCCCCTGTGGATGGCGTCGAAGTACTTGTCCCGGAGGACAGCTGGGACAACTGCCTTGTGGCCCTTGACTATAATCCAATCCTGTTACACCAGTTCGTCGTGAACCAGGAAGTATGGGTGGATCGTGAGCATGGTGCTGTGTTGTTTATCCGGCCAGCCACGCCGAATGACTGCGGACAGCAATTGTAAAGTCTCGTTAGCAGCCGTGTGCTCTGCCAGGCTGCTTAGGCAATCAGTAGGAACATATGATACCTTCATTACTGAGAACTGGTCCTGTTCAGAGAGTTGGTGTTTGCTGGTTTTGCGTGGGGCCCTTGATAGTGTGTCAGCTGTGTGCATGTCCTGGCCTTTATAGACAATGTTGAAATCAAAATGCTGTAGCTGCATCATCATCCGTTGCAGGCGAGCCGGAGCAGCGTGAATGGGTTTATTCAAGATGGTGACCAGCGGCTGGTGGCCTGTTTCTATAATCACAGACTTCCCAAAAATAAAGTATTTGAATTTTGTGCAGGCGAAAAGAACAAGGGGTCTCCAGAACAAGGGGGCACAGTCTAAGGATAAGGGGGAATTCTCTTAGGACCGAGATGAGGAAAACATTCTTTACACAGAGAGTGGTGAGTCTCTGGAATTCTCTGCCACAGAAGGTAGTTGAGGCCAGTTCATTGGCTATATTTAAGAGGGCGTTAGATGTGGCACTTGTGGCTAAAGGGATCAGGGGGTATGGAGAGAAGGCAGGTACGGGATACTGAGTTGGATGATCAGCCATGATCACATTGAATGGCGGTGCAGGCTCGAAGGGCCGAATGGCCTACTCCTGCACCTATTTTTCTATGTTTCTATGAAAACCACTGCAAGTAATACTTTTTCAACCTGGGTGTAACGTTGTTCAGTATCAGTTAGTGTGCGAGAGGCATATAAAACAGGCTTGCAGCTGCCATCAGCAGTGGTCTGCAGGCAAGCAGCACCTAGTCCGTACTGGGAAGCATCACATGTGAGCATTACGGTTAACTCCAAAGCAAAATAAGCGAGGGTAGGTGCACTGGCCAGCTGCAACTTGAAGATATCAAAAGCTCTTTGATGCTGTGGATACCAGGACCATGCAGTGTCTTTGTGTGTCAGTTCCTGCAGGGGGGGCAGATATATCGCTGAGGTTTGGAATGCATTTCCCCAGGTAGTTGACCATTCCAAGGAACCTTTGTAGAGTCGTAACATCAGTAGGAGCTGGCATTTCATTGATAGCAGTGGTCTTCAATGGGTCTGGTCTGAGACCATCACTTGTGAAACGTCCGATGTAGGTAACTTCCTGGACCCGAAACTTGCACTTCAGGTGATTGAGTTTGACCTGGATGCCTTTGGCATGGTCCAGCAATTTCTTCAGATTAGCATCATGCTCAGCCAAGTCCTGCCCGTAAATGAGAATGTCATCGACAATAATGGTGCATGGATACCCCGCAAACAGTGGTTCCATCATGCGCTGGAAAACCTCGCTGGCAGAGTTGATGCCAAAGGGCATTCTCAGGAATTTGTAACGGCTGAAGGGGGTCCCGAATGTGGTACAGGTGGACGAGTCTGGGTACAACAGAATCTGACAATACTAACTTTTGGCATCCATAACGGAGCACACTGATGTTTGAGCGGCAACTTCCTCTACCGTTCGCATAGGGTAGTGTGTGCGATTGATAGCTGTGTTGAGATCCCTGGTGTTTATGCAGATACAAATTTCCTCCTTGTTTTTTTCGTCGCAACCACCATGGTAGAAACCCAGTCAGATGGGTCAGCAAGTTCAGCAATGACACCCAGGGAGACCATCTGCTTGAGTTCATTGTGTACTCTGTCACACATGGCATGTGGAACATGATGTGGTGCTCGAACCACAGGAGTGACGTTGGGATCAATGGCAATGTGGTACTTGAGGGGCAGCTTGTCCAGCTCACCGGTAAATAGTTCTCTGTATTGAGAGAGTATCAGCAAGAAGGAGTTGATGGACAGCGCGGCCAAAGTACACTAGGCCTAGATCGTGGCATGCATTGATACCAAGCAGAGTTTCAGAATCCCCCTTGACAATATCAAACTTTAGGGTCTGATACTGTGAGTCTATGATGCAGTTTAAATCAATTTGTCCAAGCGGGTGTAGGACATCACCCCCATAGGCCCAAAGCGTGGCCGAGGTCTTTTCAACATGTTCAGCACTACGTATTTTTTTAAACTCGTAGATGATGATAATTAGATGATGTTGCATTTCGCGCCGGTATCAATCTTTGTGATCAAGTTGCTCGTTAGAGGAGGGGAGGAGAGAGTGGATGACTGAACAGTTATCTTCACTTTCAGAGAGCTGAGCAGAAGTTGGCACCTCAGGCTCTCGGCTTTCGTTATCAGCAGACTCATGTTGTAACATGTGCAAACTCGGCCTTGAGAGGGATTGAGTTACACGGGAATGGCAACATTTTGCAAAGTGGTTTAATTTCTTGCAGAAATTGCAAATTCTACCATAAGCAATACAGAACTCATGACCCGGAGCATGAGAATAGAATTAGGATATCGAGCAGCAGACCTTCGCTGCTGCTGATCAGGGGAAGGATGCGGATGCTTGTTACGACAGGAGATGTCTGTAAGGTTAATACTATACTGGGAACGCTGCCCAGAGATCACAGACTTAGTGCGAGAAGCCGTTATTTCAGCAATCTGACAGGTGTGTTTGGCTTGATTAAGAGTCAGTTCAGTATTACGAAGCAATTCGTCTCTCACCTTGTCATTAAGCATACCTCCATCGAGTTTGTCGCGAATCAGTTCATCACATAAATCTCGAAAATGACAGCGTGCAACTATGTGTCTCAAGCCGCTAATAAAACATTCTATCGGCTCGCCAACTTGTTGTGTACGAGCAAAATACTTGGTACGTTTGATAACAGGGTTCGAGGGGAGGTCATCCAGCTGTCTAAACTTTGCAAGTAGAACAACAACGTCATCAATCGTTTCTGCAGGCACTAGGATCTGTCCATTTGCATCTAAACAGCAGGCTCAAAAGTAATTGGGTCGGCACTTTACATTGCCTCAAGATCAGCCAGGTTTAGCATCACGGAAACACGTACATCTGGAGGATCGTTGCGATGAACGTAGTGAATGTAGTGAATGTAGTTACGCTCAAAAAGTCAAAGATCAGAGGACTAGGACGGCGAGATGAGTTTGCCATGATAGAGATAACAGGCTCATAAAACAAATGTTAAAAAAAAGAAACAATAAACATGAATGGAGTAGGTAAGACTCACTTCTTGACACCATGTAATGCGAGGAGTCGTACACACATCAAAGTACAACACATATTTATTAAAGTCCACTTACAGCATTGGTCTGCAGAACGTTACTCAGCTACTCAGACTGAATTACGTAAGCAAGCTCTTGGTAATATAAATCGCATATTAGGCGGAGCAACTAATAACAAGCACCACAATTGGTTAGTAGGAAATAACCAATCTACACTGACTTTGATCCCCACCGCAGGGACGTGGACTTACCAACGGAGGTGATCCCTTGTCTGGGATCGACATTCCAACCGCAGCCTATGGATTTCACCATCGAGGAGCTCGCAGTCTTGGATAGAGACCGATGTCGGGAAGCTCCAAACCACTCCAACCAAGCTCCAGACCCGACCCGAGGTCAGATCGTCCAGCGCGGGGGAGCTGAGAATCCCCCCTGATGCAGGAGCTTGCTTGCCCTGATGCGAGGGCCCAAACGCCGCCACTATGGCAGCCAAGATCATCCCGTCAACAAAAGGCCCGAGGCCCCCAACCACGGGAGAACACAGAAGGGAAGAGATTGAACTTTTTTTTTGCCTTCCATCACAGTGAGGAATGTGGTAGGAGTCACTGTGGTGGATGTGTATGTTAAAATGTATTTAGTGTGTTCTGTTGCTTTTTATTGGTATGACTGTATGGCAAATGAAATTCCTCTATATTGTGAAACATATTTGGTTAATAAAGTATGATTATGATTATGAAGATAGATTATGGTGTAGAGCCAAAATAATGAGAGATAGCAAAAATAAATACATCTGTTTTTACAAACAAAAATATCAGATAAATCCCTGTGTTTTCCTTTTTTTGTGACATTTTTCAAGCAGGATTTCATCAAATCCTTAGGCTAATTTATACCAGAAAGATTACATTAATTTTGAAAACTAAACAACTCTATGTAAGCTAAATTCTGATTATGCTTATGATTGTTATCATTTTTACACCTGATTAGATGGCTTTCTGATGCCCCACGTTTTTGAAGCACAACATGAGTATCAGTGTCCATTTTGGTAATGTGTGGAATGTGTGAAAATTAAAAGCAGAGTAACCATTTTTATATTTATTGTTTCTTTTTTATTGTTTATATTTTGTGGTTAAGCTTTCCATTGAAATACTTAATTATGAATAGATCTTAAAATCATGAAATAAAAATCTAGTTTGCTCACCTATTTTATATATGTCTCATTTTGTAGTCCCTTTCATTTTCTGATGACGTCAATGCTATGAAGCACTCGCGGTGATTTAAAAAAATTCAAACAACATGATTTTAAAGACCCTGACGTGAACTAGAGCCTCGTGGTGGGTTATGTGCCGACATTTTGTAATGGAGTTTAAAAATCAGTATAAGAGGCAGTGTCCCATATCTTATATCTCCTATAAATTTAAAAAAATCTTTTTTTTTTCACA
Source organism: Raja brachyura (assembly GCA_963514005.1). Next base: position 42,423,932 of record OY740785.1, on the reverse strand, counting down.
TTTTGAAAATTAAAATTTGGGCAAATGTTGGTCGATTTTGATTACAAATTAGCTCAAAAGGATCATAGGTAGGCCCATTTTTAATGCTGTGGTATTTAATTATGATTTAATAACTTTAAAATTTGGCCACCCATGTCACAGGTTGGTACCCTTTTTTATGGAAACATCCAACTAGAGAATAAAAGGAACTAATTCAGCCCAGCTTGTTGTGGATATTTGATTTGGCTTGTCCAATTTGACCTTTTCTCCATTGACCTCTTAATGTTTTATCCATTTACCCAGTTCTCCTATATCACTTACATTGACATCTAATTCACTATCCTATCAGACACACGCCACAATAACTTGACGTGAAAAAATTATTTCCTCATGTCACCTCCGGTACTTTTGAAAATCACTAACTGCTCCTCTCCTACCTACTTGCTGTGAAAACCATTTCTCTTTATTTACTCTATCAAAAATCATTCATTGCTGTGAAGACCTCTATCAAAGCTTCTCCTGGCCATCACTGGATTTAGGATCAAAATCTCAAAGCCATGTCTCTCCGCATAATTGAGGTCTCTCATTCCTGGTACTGTTCAAGTAAATTACTTCTGCAATCTCCCCAAAGCTTTGACATCCTTCCCTAAAGGGTCAGTGACTGAAACTGAGTACATTATTCCAGCTGAGACCTAATCAGTGTTTCATAAAAGTTTTGTCATGTCTTCATGAACACATCGAGACACAGCAGAGGCAGAAATTTATTACAAGGCAGCACACTATTTACATGTGGAGATTCTAAGTTACTGTTGCAAGCTAAGTATTTAAAGTGACATTACACTGTTCGAAAGAAAATACATTGCAAGACTCTCCTGTTCAATTAAATCTCACATGGACAACGGAGCAAAGTCTGTTCCAATACATGTTTAACATCACTCCCTCGGTTGTTATATTCTATTAATGAAACCAAGACTCACAGCTTTTACACTTATTTAACCTTGTCCCGCTACTTTAAATAATTCATGCATTTATATCCCCAATCTTGTCGATTCTGCCTGCTTCAGAATTGTATGATGTAACTATATTGCCACTCTTCAACTTCCTTTATGAAATGTATCAATTTTAAACATTAACGCTCATTTAGCAGGTGTCAGTCATTCTGGCAGCTTTTCTGTGGACTACTGGATTCTTTCATCCTCACTGTTCATTTCATTTCTGAGTTTTACACTTTGAAAAAACCTTAAATCCATGACTACATTTATGTAATTCTATCAAATTGACCAATGATCCTTGTATCCATCCCTGAGGTAGACCACACTATTCCCTTGCCCTTTCTGAGACAACTGTATGTATGTTGTATGTTTGTTTTGGATACACTTGTATGCTTTTATTTTCCCTTGTCCAATTTTGAGTCTGTTTGCCAAGGATTACACAAGAATTCCTATTTTCCAACAAGTCTATTTGTGGTTCTTTGTCAACTGTAGTTTTCTCATCAATCTTCTTGGTTTGTTTATCAAATGACCTAATTAAATGTGAGTTGCCCTTGAAAAGACCAATGTTGACCTTTATCAATTCACGTTTCCAAAACCGAGTCAGTTTATCCCAGATTATTGGAGGAGAAATTGTAGCCAATGAGGTTAACGTAATTAGAGGCTGCTAATACCTTTTCCATTACTATGATGGAGTTAAGACAATTGCAAAGTATTTGCATTGCAAAACTATGCCCTCAGCTATTATTATGGTTCCTTTGTCATCCTCCCTTTGTCTGTATATTCACTCTTACATTTATCTGAAGAAAACATCAGGGTTTCACTTTGTGTCAGTAGCTGATCCTATTCTCATATTCCTCCTTGGGCCTCTACTTTCTTTTTTTGGATCTTCTTTGCGCTTTCTATATTCAGCTTGGTTCTCTAATGTATCAGGAAGCTTGCATTTGTCATCAGACTCCTTTTCTGTCTTGATTTAACCTTGATATCTTTAGTCATCTCGATTCTGATGCCCTTCCTTTCCATCTCCTGGGAATGTGCCTTGTATGTGGCCAGACATTCCCCACTTCACACATCTTATTCAGTTATTCAGTTATTGAAACAGATTATATTCCAAACATGAGGCCATTTTGCATATTATATATTTCCCAGATTGTTATATTAAGTTATATTAAATTGATCAAGAACATAATTTTGTTTTATTATCCATTATTCCACAGTAATCATTGCATCCTAAATTCATATTCACAAAGAAAGTGAATATGTTATAGTAACACCTCTCTGGGGTGAATAATGGCTTGTATCAACTTCAAAACCAGTTTCTATTTAGTTATTTCCTTCAATATAGGAAAAAAGATGATTGAAAGAAGCACGACTAAAGAAGCTAACAAGTGGAAAAGTTCAGGAAGAAAATTCCAAACCAGTGTGATGAGAGGCACCAAAATGTGTGGGGCTGTGATGGAGTTAGTAAAATTCAAAAATTTCAGAGGGTTTGAGGAGATTACAGAAACAGGGATGCGAATGGCATGAAATATGTCAAACGTGATGGTGAAGATCTAAATTGAGAGGCATTGGGATCCCAAGAGCGTATTTTATTTACTTTAGAATTTAGGGTTTAGAGACTTTAGAGAAACAGCACAGAAACGACCTTTCTGTCCGTCACTGAGTCTGTGCTGACCAGAATTCACCCTGTACACTAGTTCTATCCTACCTACCAGGAACAATTTACAATTTGTATCAAAGCAAATTAACTTACAAACCTGTACATCTTTAGAGTGTGGGAGGAAACTGGAGCACCCAGAAAATAACACACGCGGTCACAGAGAGAACATACAAACTCCATACAGGCAGCACTTCTAGTTAGGATCGAACCTGGGTCTCTGGCACTGCAAGGCAGAAACTCTACCAATGAGCCACTGTGCTGCCCCAATTTAGCAAAGAGTGATGGGGAATAAATAAATAGAACCATTTCCATCAGTTGGCAGTGGAACATTGAGGGAGGAAGGGTGTCAGAATGCAGAACAAGCCCTGCAAAATCACTGAAAGTGTATTTGACAACAGCTAACCATCTCCTCTGCCTTAGCCCACTGCCATACCTGTCACCGACTTTAATGAGTGTTTCATTTACAAATGGCTGAGACTGGGTCATAAACAGTTTACATTGTTGAGCTAATCTTTCTGATTCTCATGCTTGTGACTGCATTAAAGATCAAGTAAACAGGACATGATTATTTACAACATACCATTACTTCAATTAAGAAAAGAGTAGAATGCCCAGGGGACTAACATCCACAAATTTTTAAAGGCGGCAAGACATGCTATTAGGTAGTTTATAGAAACAGGATCTTTTTCTTTGCAAATAAAGGGATAAATTAACATAATTCCAGTTGTTAATTACTGATTTTAACATACTGGAGCTGAACTCTTGTATCTATTTCTGGGCATCAGACTTTTAGGAGAGGGGTTGGAGGAGACCGACACATTAAATCTATGGACATGAGTATCTGTTGTGTTCCAGAGAAGCTTGGATGTTCTCCTTACAGCACTGGAGATTAAGGGAAACTCTGTCAAAGATATTCAAAAATCAAGAATGCTTGTAGTAAATAATTATGAGGATAAACTATTTAAAAATAGTGGGAGATTTGATACAATAACACAGATTTAAGTTAAAAACCAAAAGGAGATTAGAATAACATTTAATGCCATGTTGCAGTTTGCTGTGCACTGCATGGGTTGAGGGCAAAGACAGATTTAATATAAACTCAAAAATGCAAAATGAAGGGTAAGTATTCTCAAGGTTATAAGATTACATGGGACTGCGTCTACATAGAAAGATTTTATGAAGAATTATTAATGATAGTATGTGCATGTGTTCATAAATTAATATGCATTTGAGGAAAAGAGATTGGATGGTGATGGTTCCCAAGAAAAATACATCCAGATTTTTATACTTTGTTATTTCCATCATCTATTTTCAGTAAATTCAGGAATAGTACTTTTTCTAAATGTCTAATTAATGATTGAATGATTGGCACAAAATAATTGATTTGATTCTTCTTCCCATCTCTTTGCATAATGAATCAACTTATTGCTCTAGAGTATTAATTTGTGGCATTTACCATGATCTTGACTTGACTTAATAGCTCCCTTACCACATCATTAGTGCAATGATCAATACCATATATCAGAGGCTCCTCCTTACTGAAATCTTGCTGATCAACCCTGAAATTTATTCTGATTACTAACTATTATAAAATCTTCTTCATATCGAGACCACAAACAAGATTAGAGTTGTTCAGCCACGGCATCTGCATAAAATGGTGTCTGTCTTGTCGCTTCTTGCGCGTGGTGGTGGAAAGATTGGTAAAAACAGGGCCGCAACGTAAACACTCTTTCCTTGACCCCATCATAAAATAATTGACCCTTGGTTATATTTATTACTCCTCCCATCTGAATTTTAAATCTATGTTATTTACTTTTTTATCATTTTCTCTTTCAACGTGATATAATCAGAGAGTAGATCAGGTAGAAAGCTTTCTCTCCATGAGGCTAGTGTTACACCCCTAAGTTTGCTTAAAGACATACACAAGAACTAGAGAGGCACTCCTCCTTACTGCATGAAAGGAAATCCTTCAAAATAATTCTTCGAGTCATAACATCCCTACCAAATTCATGTTGAACTTGCAGCATCCTCGTACATGCATACATTTATCTTTACTCTTGCATGAAATCTATCAAGATTCCACTCGTGATTTACACACAAGATACAATTTACAATGGCAAAGAAATTGCACAGCTGTGGGTGTAGCCCAGTCCATAACACTGACTAGCCTCTCCGACTCCATCCACACTCCATGCTGCCTCAGGAATCAACCAACATAGTCAAAGACCTCTGGCACCCTAGTCATTCTCTTTTATCTTCTTTCCCATTGGACAGATAACACAGAAGCTTGAAAGCACATACCACTAGATTCAGGAACAGCTTCTTCCTCGCTGTTAGCAGACTACTGAATAGTCATCCCGTAAGCTTGGATGTAGTCCCAATCTTCCAACCTACCTCATTGTGGGCTTTGCACTTTTTTCCCTATAACTGTAACACAACAAAGATGTAACACTATATTCTGCACTTATATATTTATTTTTGTACTAACTGCTGTATTTGTGTATGGCTTGGCTGTACTCATGTATGGTAACATTTGACAGGATAGCTTGCAGACAAAACTCTTCACTCTATCTCGCTACAGGTGACAAAATAATAAACCAACACAAATACTGACTAGAACTTTACCTATCTCACTTTTAAAAGTCTCGCACTTGTCAGTCATTTTTTTAACTGCTAGCAGCCTGTCCAAATCTGGTGTTCTCTGCAAAATATGTTGTTCTTTGTACTTACATTAGGCTTTATTGGAAAAGTGCAGGAGACTTAATACAAAGAGGTCTTTGGTGAAAATCACGTTGAAAGGCAACAAGAAGTTTTGGATTATTACCGTAGAGAGCAGTGTTCTGAAAAACAATCACCGAATTTGCATTTCAATTCTGCCCTGTGCCTTGTAGTTAGTGGAAAAACCATGTGGTATTGAAGAGTTAGATATAGCTCTTAGGGCTAACGGAATCAAGGGATATGGGGAGAAAGAGGGAACGTGGTACTGATTTAGGATGATCAGCCATGATCATATTGAATGGCGGCACTGACCCGAAGGGCCGAACAGCCTACTCCTATGTTTCTACTGTATGTTTTGATGAATCACTTGCTGCAGTATATACAAGCCCCTGACCTGCAGTAGTAGCCACACTATTTAGTAACTGGCCAGTTAAGTTTTTGCCTCTCCAGGTATGTTGATATTTAGGGACTGCAAAGCCATTGATTGTAAAAGATTGGTGGTTAGATTCACTCAATAGACAAAAGATAATAGACAATAGATGCAGGAGTAGGCCATTCGGTCCCTCGAGTCAGCACCGCCATTCAGTGTGATTGTGGCTGATCATCCCGTTCCTGCCTTCTCCCCGTATCACTTGACTCCGCTATCTTTAAGAGCTCTGTCTAGCTCTCTCTTGAAACCATCCAGAGAACCAGCTTTCACTGCCCTCTGAGGCAGAGAATTCCACAGGCTCACAAATCTCTGTGTGAAAAGGTTTTTCCTCACCTCCGTTCTAAAAGGCTTACTCCTTATTCTTAAACTGTGGCCCCTAGATCTGGACTCCCCCAACATCGGGAGCATGTTTCCTGCCTCTAGCATCTCCAAACACTTAATAATCTTATGTTTCAATAAAATCCCCTCTCATTCGTCTAAATTCGAGGATACAAGCCCAGCCGCTCCATTCTATTAACATATGACAGTCCTGCCATCCCGAGAATTAACCTGGTGAACCTACGCTGCACTCCCTCAATAGCACGAATGTCCTTGCTCAAATTGGGAGACCAAAACTGCACACAATACACCAGGTGTGGTCTCACTAGGGCCATGTATACCTGCAGAAGGACCTCTTTGCTCCTATATTCAACTCTTCTTGTTATGAAGGCCAACATGCCATTTGCTTTTTTCACTGCCTGCTGTACCTGCATGCTTACATTCATTGATTGATGAACAAGGACCCTCAGAGCCCGTTGTACTTCCTCTTTTCCCAACTAAACTCCATTTAGATAATAATCTGCCTTCCTATTTTTGCCACCAAAGTGGATAACCTCACACTTATCCACACACAACCGCATCTGCCATGCATCTGCCCACTCACCCAACCTGCTTAAGTCACCCTGCATCCTCATAGCATCCTCTTTACTGTTCACACTGCCACCCAGCTTTGTGTCATCTGCAAATTTACGAATGTTACTTTTAATCCCTTCATCTAAATCATTAATGTATATTGTAAAAAGCTGCGGTCCCAGCACCAAGCCTCGCGGTACCCCATTACCCACTGCCTGCCATTCTGAAAGGGACCCATTAATCCCTCTCATTCAATCCCTACGCTTTGTTTCCTTTCTGTCAATCAATTTTCTATCCATGTCAGCACCCTAACCCCAATACAATGTGCTCTAATTTTGCGCACTAATCTCCTATGTGGGACCTTATCAAAGACTCTGAAAGTCCAGGTACACTACATCTACTGGCTCTCCCTTGTCCACTTTCCCAGTTATCCTCAAAAAATTCCAGAAGATTAATCAAGCATGATTTTCCCTTCCTAAATCCATGCTGACTCGGACCAATCCTGCTACTGCTATCCAAATGGGCTGCTGTGTCATCTTTTATAATTGACCAGCATCTTCCCCACCACCGATGTCAGGCTAACTGGTCTATAATTCTCTGTTTTCGTTCTTCTGCCTTTCTTTAAAAGTGGGATCACATTAGCTACCCTGCAATCCATATGAACTGATCCTGAATCTATAGAACATTGGAAAATGAGCACCACTGCATCTACAATTTCTACAGCCATTTCCTTAAGTACCCTGGGATGCAGACCATCAGGCCCTGGTGATTGATCTGTCTTCAGTCCCATCAGTCCACCCAACACCATTTTCTGTCTAATGTGAATTTCCTTCAGTTCCTCCATCACCCTAGATCCTCTGGTCACTAGTACATCAGGGAGATTGCACTTCGCCGATGACCTGCATTCTTGTCGCAGTTACCTCAGAGGATCTACATATGTCCACAGTCTCCTGCAGTGTCAGATTCCTCTTCTGAAGGAATTTCTTCCTAGTTGACTTGTCTGCAATACCAATGATGATACAATCTCGAATGAGGCTTTCTTTCAGGCAATCACAGAAGTTGCATGTCTTTGCAAGCTCCTTCACTCTGCAATGTACGATTCAATGCTTTCCCCTGGTTTCTGGTCTCGTTTATTGAAAATTAATCTTTCATACATTTCATTCGTCTCTCCTATGATGATGGTAGACATCTTGTCGATAATGACTTTCACATCCATCTCATCTGCTACCGTTTCGAACGTCAGGATATTGAAGATTCTCAGTCCTTCCAGTCCAACAGTATGCAGATATCAGCGTATCCCCTCACTCTTAATAGCTTATGTATCATTTAGCTATAAGCACAACACACGACTGCGTAACTTGCGTAATATTCTCCAATATCTTCTACTGCTATGGAAAATATTTTCAAAACAAAACTCAATTTTTTTTTTCTGCTTCCATATAGCGTGTGCTATCTCCAGGCCGTCTCCCACAGCACTGATTTACACACTGCGTCTTATCTTTGTGTGCTCACTGACCGGCATACCATTCCACTCATGCATGTAGCGAGTCCGGTCGCTGAGCGTTGAAACACTGATTCCTGAAAGCTTTTCAAAGCATTTTTGCTAATCATCATAGTGTCTATTTGATCCACAAATCTTCACTTTCACCGCTGTCACCATGTTTTGATATGTGTCTGCTTACGATATAGGTAAAACTAGCACATATTAGACGGAGAAAGATGGCTTCACACACACTCGTGTTGGGATCAAAAGCTGGAACAATTTATTTCCAAGTCAAAGGTCACTGTCTGAGCATGTGCGAGAATGAGTACAGCTCATATGCATAAATTACATGGATATTGTCACAACCTCCTAATGGCTTCTTTACCTCGAGTTCCCTTAACAAATGCGGCTCATTACACAACACTAAATCCAGAATTGCCTTCTCCCTGGTAGGCTCCAGTACAAGCTGCTCTAAGAATCCATCGCGTAGGCACTCCACGAACTCCCTTTCTTGGGGTCCAGTACCAACCTGATATTCCCAGTCTACCTGCATGTTGAAATCTCCCATAACAGCCGTAGCATTACCCATACTACATGCCAATTTTAACTCTTGATTCAACTTGCACCGTATATCCAGGCTACTGTTTGAGGACCTGTAGATAAGTCCCATTAGGGTCTTTTTTTTTTACCATTTTCATCCTTACATTTCCTTAGTTTTATCCATACTGACTCTACATCTCCTGTTTCAATGTCACCTCTTGCAAGGGACTGAATTTAATTCCCATCCAACAGAGCTGCCCCACCTCCTCTGCCCACATGTCTGTCTTTTCAATAGGATGTATACCCTTGAATATTCAGTTCCTTGCCCTGGCCCTCTTGCAACCATGTCTCTGTAATTCGCACATCATACATGCCAATTTCTAACTGAGCCTCAAGCTCGTCCACTTTATTTCTTATACTTCGCACTTGTTAGAGGCAGTAATTGTCTGGCACTGCTACATAAAAAGTAAATGCAGGAGCAGGATATTGATCTCTTTGTGCCAGTTTTGCCATTCAATAAGATCATAACTGGTGTTTTACCTCAGTGCCACCTTTCTGCATGAACTTTGATAACCCTTGGTTCCCTTTATATCTAAAGATATGTTACTCACTGCCTTGATTCCACTCACGATTGAATCTGGGTAGAGAATTTTAAAAATGCACCACTCTCTGGATGAATTTTTTTTTTCTCAGCTCTCTCCTGAATGGCTTGTTTCATTTTGTAGCATGAACTTTACTTGCCACTTATTATCTCGTAACTGAATGATGTCTGGGTTGAGACATGGGATTGAACATCATGCAATTGCCGATAAACATCCTTGCTTACCTTCTTATGATGGAAGGAAGATATTTGATGAAATAGATATGGATAGTTAGATCTAGGATACTTTCCTGAGGAATTCACAGAGTGATATCCCAGGCCTGGGATAATTGGCCTACAGAGCCATTCACTTCTGTGCAAGATAAGTCTCCAACCATTTGGATGTTTAATAAGTGGCATGGTGGTGCAGCAGTAGAGTTGCTGCCTTAAAGCACTAGAGACCTGGGTTTGATCCTAAATACAAGTGCTGTCTGTACGGAGTTTATACATTCTAACCGTGATCAAACTTTTCTCTGGGTGCTCCAATTTCCTCCCACGCTCCAAAGACAACAGGTTTATAGGCTAATTGGCTTGGTAAAGATGTAAATTATCTCTCGTGTGTGTCGAATAATTTTAGTGTACGGGGATCGCTGGTCGGCACGGACTCAGTGGTCCGAAGGGCCTGTTTCTATGCTGTATCTTTAATGTAAACTAAAATAAACTAAATTTTAATGTCCAATGAATTTAGGTTGACCAAGATTTCTTGATGTCACACTCAGGCAGATGTTGCATTGATGCATCCAAGGCAAGATTTACTTTTGGTCTAGATTTACTCATAGATTTCCAGAGAGCTAGTCTGGTAGCCATAGTTATATCCGTTAGGGTTCCACTGGCTGATTGCTGCTCTGCGGCAGTGCTGATATGTTACTCCTGGTGATGGATATTAAAACCCCATCCTGAGTAGATTCTGTGACCGACTAATTTGCTGTATTCTTCCAAGTATTATTCAGCATGGAGGAACACCAATATCAGTTGAGGAACACTGGTGGTGCTTAATTAGGAAACAGCTTCCTTGTGCATGTTTGACCTGATTCCATGAGATCTCATGGGGTCATGCACTAATGTTGAAGAAACCCAGGGCTATAGTCTCCCGCACTTAATGGTTAGCGTAATGAACTTGCTACATGGCTCAACTACAATGATCGTAGGTGATTACATCACAATGGTTTGCGTAATGAACTTGCTACATGGCTCAACTATAATGATCGTAGGTGATTTTTATCATAATGGATCTCCTGGACAAATCAATTGACGAGGCTAGCCTCGAAAATGAGTTCACAGCATGTGATCAAGATAGATCTGAGCAAAATACAGGATCTACCCAGTGATCTGTCTACTTTAGATCTCATATTTTGTAATTGGGCAGGATTAATAAAATACTCATCATTTAGTTTAGAGATACAGCGCGGAAACAGGCCCTTCGGCCCACTGAGTCTGCGCAGACCAGTGATCCCCGCACACTAACACTATCCTACAGACACTAGCGACAATTTTACATTTACACCAAGCCAACGAACCTACAAACCTGTATGTCTTTGGAGTGTGGGAGCAAAAATTAAAATTTGGAGAATCCCCATGTGGTACAGATAAGCACCCATAGTCAGGGTCGAACCTGGGTCTCTGATGCTGTAAGGCGGTAGGTAACTCTACCACTACTCCATCATGTTGCCCTCATAGTTAAAGATCTCCAAGGAATGAGTGATCACTGCTGAGCAGAAAATCAAATTGAATTTGTGGTTGGGAAACTTGGGTCTGAAACCAGTGTCCTGGATGTAATAAACAATGTGCATTAAGAGGAAGGAGTGCATTTGAATTTCTAGTAGGCATTTGATAAAGTCCCAGATAAAATGTCATTGCACAAGGTAAAAGTGCACGGGATGGCGGTAATATATTGGCTTAGAGAGGGGAAATGAAAACCAACCAAGGATGGAGAATCAGGATGAAATGGTAATTTTCCACTTGGCCAGCTGTAACTAATGGGCTGCCACAGGGATCACTGTTGGGGCCTCAACCATTTATAACCCATATTGATTACTTGGATGAAGTGTCATCCTGCTGTAGGAAGGATGTCATTAAACTGGAAAGGGTGCATAAAAGAGCTGTGGGGATGTTACCGGGTATATAGAATTTGAATGACAAGAAACGGTTGTATAGGGGATTAGTTTTTACCTTAAAGTATAGTTGGTTCAGGGGTGACCTTATAAAGGTTTATAAAATCATGAAGTGCTTAGATAATGTGAATAGCCACATTCTTTTTCCCATAGTAGGAGAGTCCACAACTAGAAGGCATTGGTTTAAAGTGAGAGAGGAAATATTTCAAAGGGACCTGAGAGGCAACTAGCAGATGAAGTGGTGGAGGTGGTACAATTATACCATTTCAAAAACATTTGGAAAGGTATAGGAAGGAACTGCAGATGCTGGATTAAACCGAAGAGAGGCACAAAATGCTGATGTAACTCAGCAGGACAGGCAGCATCTCTGGAGAGAAGGAATGGGTGACATTTCGGGTCGAGACCCTTCTTCAGACCACTTGGAAAGGTAGATGGATAGAAAAGGTTTGGAGGGATATGAGCCAGACACAAGCAAGTGGGGGTAGCTGGGTTAGTCAATTTAGTTGGCGTGAATGAGTTGGGACAAGATGCTGTATAATTTCTATGCTGTATAATTCCATGATTTCACGATTCTAAGAACCCAATGGTGCTGCAGTAAACTTTTCAGAAAGGTAAATAGGTCAGCGAGGTGTGAGAAGGATATAATGAGCCTGTAAAAAATATATAGGTAGGTTAAACATCTAAATAGTTGTCAGATAGAGTTTAATGTGCAGCTCCACCTTATCAGCGTAAATTTTTTAAAAAATCAATTATGATTTGAACAGAATGAGTCTATCAAATGCAGCAGTAAAAAGGGATTTGGGGCTCCTGGCATCTGAAACACTAAAATCTAGTATGAAGGTGCAGCAAATAATTAGCAAAACTAATTAAGTAATGGGTAAGGATAATGGAAGTTTGGGCATGGAGTGTAAATCTTTACATTATATGGAGAAAACACCCCTGCAACTGGCATATAGTTTTGGTTTCTATTTTTAACGATGGATGCATTGGAGACACATGGTTGATACTGAGATTAGAAGGTTCACGTTTAAAGGAAGGTTGTGCAGTTAGATATAGACACACAGTGGAAGGATGAGAGTTGATTTTATTGAAGCTGATAGAATCTGAGGGAATTGATAGGCTGGATGCTGAGAGAAAGTTTCCTTGTGAGGCCATTCAGAGGTGTGGTTTCAGAATAAGACAAATAAAACAGAATATTGCAGGTCAGACAGCATTTATGTAAACAGAAACAGGATTAATGTTTTATCTCTGAACCTTCAGAACTTGAAAATGGAAAAAGAAAGTTAGTTATCAGTCGTGGGGAGGATAGGGGACGGATAAATAGAATAAAGAGAATATCTCCAAGAGAATGAGTCCATATCAGTTAGAATCAGATGAAGCTTTTTTTTTGTCTGTGTTAGCAATGGTGGGGCTGTGGTATAGCAGGCTGAACTATACTAATGGAGAGAAAATAAAACTGCACCAAAACCATGTTTGAATGGCGGGCTCTGCAGAGAGTAGTGCGTTCGGTCGAACGCACTATGGGAACTACACTCGCCCCCCTGAAGGAACTATACATCAGAAGGTGCAGATCCAGAGCCAGCAACATTATGAGGGACCCTTACCACCCCAGCAATGGACTGTTCCAGCTGCTACGGTCAGGCAAACACCTCCGCTGTCATGCTGTGAAAACAGAGAGGATGAGACGGAGTTTCTTCCCACAGGCCATTAGGACTGTAAACTATTATCTCACCAGGGACTAATTTACTGTACCAATTTATTGTTGTGTTGTGTCTTTTTTAAATTGCTGTTTAAAAAAAAAATAATATGTAAATACTGATCGTGTTCTATTCTGTTCTGTAGTTTTTTGCACAATGCGCAGGCATTGCCACTTTCATTTCACTACACATCTTGTATGTGTATGTGACAAATAAACTTGTCTTGACTTGAAATGGCTAATTCAGGAACAAATGGTAAGAAAGACCAGATTACCTGAAGTAGAATAATTTAATATTGAGTCTGAAGGGCTTCCATCTACATGGAAGGAAAGTGAGATGTCCCCCATGTTTGTGTAAGACATTATTGCAAAGACAAAGGTAACGCAGCACAGGCAGATACTATATATCAGTGTTGGTGTGGGAAGGGGAGTTAAAGTGAGAGACAAATTGAGAATCATTCCTGAGGACTGAAATCCCATATACTTGGCATTTTAATTGAATGGGTCACAACACTATGTGGATAAGTTTAAAAAAATGGGTGTTGATGTAATTATAAATGGTACTTTTAAAAAAAATTATAGTTGTTAGTCTTTACTGCTAAGATATTTGTATTGCTTTTTTTAGAATAAGAGGTTGTCCATATCAGGCAGATATGAGGGGCTTCTCCCACAAAGTGAATCCTTGGAATTCTCTAACCGAGAGAACTATGAAATAATTAAATGTGTAAGAAGGGAATACAGATGCTGGTTTACACTGCAGATAGACACAAAATGCGTGAGTAACTCAGCGGGACAGGCAACATCTCTAGATAGAAGGAATGGGTGATGTTTAGGGTCGAGACCATGCTTCAGACTGAGCCAGGAGAAAGGGAGGCTTGGAGATAAGGAATGGTAAGGTGCGGAAACGAGACATCAAAGAAGATGACAATCAAGGAAAATGTAGAATAGAATGTAGAAATGTAGAATATATAAATGTGTTCAGGGCAGAAAATGACCAGACATTTAAACTACGAAGCGAAAGCTGGAAAATTGTTTTGATGTCAAGACTTTATTTCCTAATGGAGCAAGCTTCAGGGGCCAGCTTGCCTACTCTGACTCCTGTTTATTGTGTCCTTACATTCTAGCTCTAGTCAGATGTTTATTACAATGTGCAGCCTGATGCATTTGAAAGAAATGCAGAAATTACTGGGTTAGAGCTGGCTTCCTAACAACACTTTCTGCCATTTCCTCTCTGCCCTCAAACACATCTTCCATATCTTCCATCTTAAAATGTCAAGAATTTGATTATCTCAACAGTACTTCCCTTTTCAACATGGTCATCATTTGTTCCTAGGTACAACGATTGAGGAAGGTTAGTTTATTCTCACTGGATTTTGGAAGAATACAAAGTTTTCCCAATGAAAGAACCTCTCTGTGTGATTGACAGGGCAGATGCTGGGAGGCTGACCATTAAGCTGAAGGGACTGCAGCTAAAGGACAGGATGAACGATTGGACATTTAGGACAGAAATTGGAAGATTTTTTTTCTTAGAAATCTTTCCTCAAGGATGCTCAATGATTATTTCTATTCAAGGTTAGGATTGATGGGATTTGATCACATCGAGAATCAGGATTCAGATAGGAAAGTGGACAAGGTAAAGGATAACCATGATCTTATTGACTGGAGGACTATGCTTAATGATCCATTTGACCTACTCTATGACCTCACCCTCCTCCTGTTTCTTTGTCTTTACATTCTGATACTATGATCAATCCAAAGTTGATTTGGAAATAATTAACGAGCACTTTAAGGAATGGGCAGAGATGTCATCCATTAGTTTAACAAATTACAAGCAATTAAAATACTTTAAAAAAACACACACACACAGTGCTGGAGTAATTCAATGGGTCAGGCAGCATCTCTGAGGATATGAACAGGCGATGTTTCTGGCCAGGACGCTTATTCAGACTAAACTATTTTGCTCCTATCCTTTTAATTTTATTTCCTGTTCCTGTTGATTTGATTCAACCTCAAATTATTTAGATTGGGAATATTATTCAATCTAATTTTGAGAACAATACAATGTATTAATATTTATCAATCATGTTAAATGGATAAGGGGTAAGCCATTTAGAACAGAGATGAGGAAAAACCTTTTCACATAGAGGGTTGTGATTCTGTGAAATTATCTGCCTTAGAAGGCAGTGGTGGCCAATTCTCTGGATGCTTTCAAGAGAGAGCTAAGGGCCTGTCCCACTTAGGCAACATTTTTGGGGAGTGCAGGATACTCTGTGCCTGCCACAAGATCGCCACATGGTCACCACATGTTTACTGGTGGTCTCTGGCGAGTCTCCTTCATGGTCGCGAGGAGTTCCCGCATTCTGGGAACTAGTCACAGCCTGAAACACTATCGGCGACCAAAAATTGGTCGCCATGGAGAAAATCGATAATCCTGTAGTCATAGGTCTAGGTAGTCGTGATAGTCTTAGTTAATCACCTTTGCTGTCCGGTCATTTTCATTGGCTCATTGCAAAAAAAGGTATGTAAAGAGCAGCACGTGAAGCACTGTCATTCCAGTGCGTGATCATTGCGCAATTTGTCTTTCAGAGCATCAGACAGTGTGAGACATGGCTCCGAGGAGAAGGCTTCAGAGCAGGGGCAGGGCACAACCCTCAACACCACCCACCAGGCTGTTATCAACATTTGTTTGTTTCTAAGCCTTTTGTATTTCATTACCAATAAAGGAAATCCCTGACTATTTAACCTCAAATTGATGTATGAATAACATTATTTTTCATAGTAGTCCCTCATGTCACGACTTATATCTCATATTTCATCCCTCATATATTTAGATCATTGAAATGCACACAAACGCAAGGAAGGAATGCACTGTATTTAAAGTTTGACTTCTCACATTTATTTTGATGAAGAAAACGGACACAAGCACTTCAACAGCACTGCATTTAAAACATGGCCGCCCGAAGGGAGGGTGCGTTGGGTGCGACCGCACCCCCTCTTTTTTTTCCCCCAGAATAAGAAAAAATCCTGAGGAAAAAGAAATCGGAAAAAAAAATCGAGGAAAAAAAAGAAAAAAAATCAGAAAAAAAATACATTTTGACCACCTGATATACCTGCGACACGACCTTCAATAAACCATGCAACCATCAACCATTCCTCTGCCCACCTGGCTAATTGATCCAGATCCTGCTGCAATCTTTCCCAACAATCTTCACTATCTGCAAAACCACTCACTTCTGTATCATCAGCAAATTTGCTAATCTTGCTCTGTTCCGTGACGTTTCACAGAATGCTGGAGTAACTCAGCGGGTCAGGCTTAGTATAGAGGTTGGGAGGTCATGTTGCTGTTGCATAAGAAGGTGCTGAGGCCGCATTCAAGAGTATTGTATTCCGTTCTGGGCACCATGTCATAGGGAAGATGTCATCAACTGGAAAGGGTACAGTGAAGATTTTCGAGGATGTTACCAGCACTAGAGGGCCAGAGCTATAGGGAGAGGTTGAGTAGGCTGGGACTCTATTTCATGGAGCACAGGAGGATGAGGGATAATCTAATAGAGGTGTATAAAATCATGATTTGAATAGATATGGTTGAGTCTTTTGCCCAGAGTAGGTGAATTGAGGAGCAGAGGACATAAATTTAAGGTGAAGCCAAAAGATTTAATAGTAATCTGAGGGGTATGTTTTTCACACAAAGAGTGGTAGGTGTATGTAACAAGCTGCCAGAGGAGGTAGTTGAGGCAGGGACTATCGCAACATTTAAGAAACAATTAGACAGGTACATGGATAGGACAGGATCGGAGGGATATGGATCAAACATGGGCAGGTGGGACTAGTGCAGATGGGACATGCTGGGCCAAAGGGCCTGTTTCCACCCTGTATCACTCTATGACTATCTATCTTTCCCTCTCAAACCCAATCTCCTGCCTCCCCATTACCTCTGACACCCGTATCAATCAAGAATCTATCAATCTCCTCCTGAAAAATTCTCCTCCATTGACTTGACCTCCACAGCTGTCTGTGGCAATGAATTCCACAGCTCACCACCCTCTGACTTAAGAAATTCCTGCTCATCTCCTTCCTAAAGGAATATCTTTTAATTCCAAGGCTGTGGCCACTGGTCGTAGACTCTCCCACTAGTGGAAACATCCTCTCCATATCCACTCCATCCAGGTCGTTACCAGGCTGGGACAGACGTCAACAGCTTCACATCGTGTCTCAAAGCTTGTGTCCTGTCCTGCATCACCCAAGTTATAGGAGAGGGCAAGCACCGTAACAAATTAGCTCACGATGGTTTGGGTAACATTCAGGAATGTCTATGCATGTCACATCATGAATATTAATGAAGAACGGTCTTGACCCGAAATATAATCTATACCTTTTATGCCTGACTCACTGAGTTACTCCAGCACTGTGACATGTCATCTATCCATGTTCTCTAGAGATACTGCCTGACCCGTTGAGTTACTTCAGCACTCTGTGAAACGTCGCCTATTCATATTCTCCGCAGATGCTGTCTGACCCACTGATTTACTCCAACACTTTGTGCCTATTTTCCCTTCAGCCATCTGCCCAAGCCCACTCTCCCCCCTCCTTTCCTATGTTCCTTTCCACCCATAAACCTCTCTCTGCCTTTACATTTCACTCCTCTTTCAAATCTGCTCTACTTATCTACATGCATTTTTCTTCTTAACTTTTTAGTCCCAGCCTTAACTACCTCCACTGGCAACGTGTTCCATACACCCAGCACCCTTTGTGTGAAAAAGCTACCTGATTCCTGTTAATTTCTGAAATATTGGTCATAGATTTGGTGCAAAAATGCTCCAAAATAAAGCACAGAATGCATCAGAGAGCATCTAAAACCCCAAAAACCCTGGCGTCGAGGGACTTCACACTTCGCACTCATGATGTGCGCAGCGCGCACATTATTTCACATTAAATTTTCTCTAATCCTGTCATGCCACCCCCCCTTTTTGGAAAGCTTCGTACGGGCCTGTAAAAGGCCTTTATTTTTATACATCTTGATAAATCTAACACTAAAATAAGCAATACACTGAATTTTAAAGAACAGTTTTTATACATTTCGATAAATCTAACAGTAAAACAAGCAATACACTGAATTTAAACGAGCATAATGTTTATACACTTTGAAAAATCTAACATCATTTTTTTAGGTGATTTGATGACTTTAGTCGTAGCCAGTCATAGCTTGTCGTAGCTTGCTTTCTGTGATTGTGGGTGTTGTCGTCTATAAGTCGAAGGTGGTCATCTTCAGTCCCCACTATTGTGTCGCCAATTGTCACGAGTGCATCGGCGATTAAGTTGTAGATAGTCGTAGCTTGTCTTCTACATAGTCGTAGGATGTCTTCTACATAGTCGTAGGATGCATTTGATACATTCACTTTTTGGCGATTCAACAAGACTATGACAGTTCGCCTGCACTCGCCAAAAAAGTTGCCTAATTGGGACAGGCCCTTTATATAGAGCTCTTAAAGATAGTGGAGTTGGGGGATATGGGGAGAAGGCAAGAACTGGGTACTGATTGTGGATGATCACCTATGATCACTGTGAATGGCGGTGCTGGCTCGAAGGGCCGAACTGGCCTACTCCTGCACCTATTATCTATTGTCTATTGTGTTTGTACCTAACATGTTTCATCACTTCCAAAATGAACAGCACAAAGTCATGTGTGATATATTAATCTTATTTTAATATTTTAATAATTATTTTGTTCCCATAATGAAAAAGGTAATCTTTTTCTATGTTTCTATGGTTCTGTTCAATTCAATTTAATATTACTGCATTATTGTAATTATCTATCTCATTATCTTGCTCTCAGTATCTAACTGCTCATCCATCGAAAGTCTAATTTACAATAATACCCTGGCAACAATACAATTATTGCAAATAAAAACACAAAGGAAAATAACAACAGGAGAAACCTTCTCAGTAACATCACAAAGCCTCATTAAATGTTAAAATTACACCCAAAAGTGTGAAATTATACCTGCAGGATCTTTCTCATGTTTGTTTCAATTGTAATGATCCCAATTGCATACATTTCTAAAATAATGAGCTTGAAACAATTTATCAAGATGAGTTTTGAGATATTGTTAGTCTGTTTTTAAGATTTGTTGCCTGATGTGAATTTCCCAAAAGCAAATTTGAAGAACCCATTACTGATGCCCAAAATACTTCTCAGCATCATTTTATGTGCACAAAACTAGATAATTTAATAGCCAGGACTGAATAATGTTACAACATCATGCACAAGATATGCTTTCAGAACAAAACTATCAATGCTGAATTTGTATATTAGTTTAGTTTAGAAATATAGTGTGGAAATTGGCACTTCAGTCCAGTGAGTCTGCACCGACCAGCGATGACCCGTACACTAGTTCTATGCTACACACCAGGGATAATCGTTACAGAAGCCAATTAATCTGCAAGCCTGCACGTCTTTGGGATGTGGGAAGAAACTGGAGCTCCCAGAGAAAACCAATGCGGTCACAGGGAGAACGTACAACTTCCGTGTACTGTGCCTAGATTGGTAAATAATGTTAAGCAGTCTTAATAAATCTTGAACAGGTTTCCTCATCATGCAGATTTTCAAGGTGAACAAAATAATTAGCAAGATTATTAACGGTAATTTTAAAATTAGATGACAAAAGTATAAATTCACAATTATGTGAAAACACAGGAAATAGGACTGGAAATAGACCTTGGATTTCATAAACCAATTCTGCCATTCATTACGACCACTGTTTGATCAAGTTCTACCCTGTTTTATTTTTGGTATATTCCTCCAATCTTTTGGTTTCCTTTGTGTCTAATAGGCCACGTATTGAACATACACATCAATTGGGTATCCACATTCCTCTGGTGAAAATAAATCCAAAGATTGACAGCCTCTTATTTTTCCTTTGTTGCTTTTATAGTTTTATTTTAGTTTTATGAAGTTTCTTGGCTCTTAGTCATTCCTGCTTTTTGTTTCTAGGTTTTTGTCCAGGAAACACTTGCCCCCTTGGAGTATCAACTAGCAACATGTTAGATAATTTGTTGAATATATCCCAGTTCCTTCATTGCTTCAGCCATGAAGATTTATTTATGTTTTTGTGCATAGCCTCAAACTCAACATATGGTATTTGGTCTTACCTTATTTTAGATTCCTAATAGAAATTGCCTTTATTCCACATCATTAGACATATTATGAACAATAACAAATAATTGATTGTCTATCAAAAATCAACTCTGCCTCACTGATTATTAAATTTAATATTATCTGTCCTCTTGTTAGTTCTATGCTATATTGCCGAAAAGTATCCGGTATAAACTTTCTGACATTAGCTCAGCGGGTTATTCAAAGCCTTAAGGGCCTGTCCCACTTGGGCACAATTTATGTGATATCATTTACGTGGTGGTGTAAGCAGTGACGAGCGGTTGCACATGGTGCCCCAGCATTTTGGGATTCTCAAAAGTGGGACATGCCCTTTATGAAAGGAAAAAGCTCCCAATTAAAGCATTTCACCTTTACGGCATGCTAGAAAGCAAAATGTGGCACATATGCAACAAAAAAAAGAGGGATCCTGTAAATAATCTTCCCATCGATTAACATTTGCAGAAAAATAAATAAAATTAATGTTTCAAGTTGAAAGCCTATCATCAGAAATAAAATTGGTCAATAATCTGAAACAATGCCTCCTTAGTAAGGCTATGAAATTATCCAGGCATGAATCAGAGTTGAATTTGGAATGATCTTATCCCCTCTTGTGGAAGAGGATAATGGGAAATGAATCATAGCTAAGCTTGATTGGGCTTTTCGAACAGAGTGAATAAGAGCTGATAATGACAAGTACACATTGAAATGGTAATGCACTCTATGAAATATAGTGGATCTTAGTGAAGTTTAGGGCAGAGAATCCTGTTCCAGGCTCCCAATGTACAGATTGAGAACTTCTTCTCGTCTATATCACTTGTTTCCCTTATCCCTAACCAATCAGAAGAAGGGTCTTGACCCAAAACGTCACCCATTCCCTCTCTCCAGAGATGCTGCCTGTCTCGCTGATTTACTCCAGCATTTTGTGTGTATTCCCAATGTATAGTGAACATTGAACTGTATGACATAAATTTCATTGATGCAGAGAGGAGAATATAGTTCCTTTTTGTTGCATAAGGAATGAGTTGTGAAACAGATTGCATTTGGTTTTCTGCGAACGCATATTCCATCTTGCCTCCTCAGTAATTGCATTCTCAGGACTAGTAATGAGTTCTAAACTAAAATTGTATTGAGAGCATCATTTAAATTATAGGAGTATGATTTGCATGTTAAAATGGAGTTCCTGCCCAAGAAGGCAGGTATTTTGGACACTTGGGGGTAACTCCATTCTTTTAAAATGGGGTTACTTGCACAGTCAGCATTAATGGCAGTAAGAACTACTGACCTCATTTTTAAGAACATTACTTTCTAGTTAACATCAGTCACAGCAAGAAAAATGGACTCCCCAGTGCCCAAGATTCAATTTACTGCACAAATGTGTTCATGTACCAAAAAAATCTTGAGGGATTGAAGATAGTGGCATTTCATGGAAAATTATGAGCGTGTGATTAAGTAGCTTGCATGCAATTTAAATAGGCAAATAAAAAACTCCGCCAACAATTTTTCAGATTTCAATTTCCACAATGTAATATTGTATCTCCTTGCTAAACCTGCTTAAAGGATGTTCGAGTATGAATGTTTACTATTGCTATTGTATAAGTTTATAGGCTCACAACTTTGTGAAATTCACAAAACAAAACATTTGTAAAAGCATATAAAGATATATTAACAGGGTACAATAAACAGTAAGGGTCTGCTCATTCGGGGGACCTATTATTGTTCTCGATTAAATAACGGCTCCAGTTTTATTTGATTTAAATATTAAAATGACCTTCTGCACTCTATTTTGAAAGAAGGATTGATAGACATGGTGGGCTGTTTGTATGGCTTATTAATATCATAACATTTCTTACTGGCAATGGGATTTTTAAAATCTTGATAAAAAGCAGAGTGAGCAATCAGATATCCTTCAGAATTCCCTATATTGTTCTTCAGAACTAAATTCAGTGCAGAGAGTCTGGATATTAAGGGGATTATCAGCTTCAGAGCGTAAACATTTCCTGTCAATGCATTGCAATGGACGTTGAACATGCAGAAATGAAAAGGGTTCAATAAGTTGGCTGATTCCTATGTCTCTGCAGAATAAAAAAAAATCTTCCTCATGCCAGATTTATGTTCCAAGCCAATACCTGATGATTCACATGCACAGTTTTAACACCACCTCTGCCATAATCCTGAAGCAGGGCTTCCAAATAGGTATCCAGAGCTTTGAATCTAGTCATGGCAGTGAAAGTCTGTGAAGCACAATAGAGAGTATATTGACTGATTGCATCAGGGCCTGGTTCAGCAACAAGAATGAAGGAGATTACAAACACTGGTGGGCACTGTCCAGTCTATCACAGCACTGACCTCCCCACCATCGAAGCGATCGATAGGAGGCATGGTCTCAACAAGGCAGCCAGTATCACCAAGCACCCTCCCTACCCTGGCCATGCTCTCATTTCACTCCTGTCATCAGGAAGAAGGTATAGGAATCTCAGACTCCGACATCCACCTTCAGGAATAATTTTGGTCCAAAAACTATCAAGATATCGAACACTATAAACATCATCTAAATTTTGAACTGTGAACCATCTTGGTTGTACCATGGACTTCGGGCATTTGTATTATTTTACACTAATATTGGCATTCTTTGAGTTGTTGAACTTTTTTTAATTTTATTATCATGTTATCTAATAGGTACTACATTTACAGACCTGTTATGCTGCAGCAAGTAAGAATTTCATTGGTCCATTTTGGTACACATGACAATTAAACACTTTTGACTCTCTTTACTCTCTTGAAAGTTTCAAAGTTGCCCCTTTTTTCAGTTACAGTCAATCAATTTTGGAACTGATTGACCTACACACCTGTACATCTTTGGAGAGTGGGAAGAAACCAAAGATCTCTGAGAAAATCCATGCAGGGAGAACATACAGACTCGGTACAGACAGCACCCATAGTTGGGATTGAACCCGGGTGTCTGGCACTGCAAGCGCTGTATGGCAGCAACTCTACCACTACACCACTGTGCTGCTTATGCCAGATATCATAAGCATTGTTAATAGGTGATATTTGGTGGATTATTTTGACCTAACCCAGCCAGACTGTCAAGAGCTTGGCTTGGATGTGGAGTAATATTGTCAACTGTTTACATTACATCCATCTGGGATGTGTGTGTATATGTATGTGTGTGTGTGTGTAGCAATGTTACAAAATTTTGAGATTTTAAAAATCTAGTCTGCAATTTATCCCATCAGATAAAGCATAAAAATAAATTAAATTTGACACCAAATTCACTTTCATATCTTCGATATTAAAAAAGTTATGGCCATTTTCATACTCAGAAATTTGCATCTTCTTCCCTATTGCTTTTCCATTGACTTAACACAAAAGCTGTGAACAAGCACAGTCAAAAACCCATAACTTTCTTAAAAATTAAGAGAACTGAATGAAATTTTCAGTTATTTTAGATTGAAGCATTCTGAAACAAATATGAAACAATCTTACATGGATAACCTGAAATAAAAGCATATAATTAGTTAGTTACCTAATTGTAGCTAATTACAAAATTCCATTACTATATCTAAACATCTATCCATTTCTTAAGAAAAGGTTCACATTTGTTAAAAGCCTAAGTGTCCAAATAACATTCACACAATAATTCACAATATAACATGATTTTTAAATCTCATTGTCATGAAATTATAGGCCAAATGGAAGGAATTTAGTGTTTAATTCCTGTAAATTAATGGGCATTTAAATCATCTTGCGAGTGGGTTTTTAGGGAAGGCGATCAATTGGAACGTTGCGGTTGTGGTGAATTTGAACCCCATATCGGCAGGAAAAATACTGTTGGTTCGTATCTTTTCGAAGTCATCTTTTCGCAACATTAAATTTTGATTAAAGGCTTCCTAAGAAGCAAGTTTATATGAAAAAATAAATAGTGTACCTTGCCTTGTCCCCTACGTGAGATCCGTCCCGTTGTCAGCATTGACGGCATTAAAAGATGATTTTTAATTTACTGCTGCTATTATATTATCCAGCGCTAATTTTAATAAACTTAATAAAACAGCAGTCAAAGCGATTATTCTTCAGCAACTAAAAAGCCTGTTCAAAATTGATTTGAATAGTCTGAAGAAAAATCGCATTTTAAACCCGCTCCCCTCTCAAAGGCGCGAAAGTCGTGCACATGGCCAGTGACAGAACTGCAGCGCCACTAAAGGTAAGCTTTGTAATATACCTAGTGTGTGGGCCCAATATGAACATTTGAATTGTTTTCAAAATTGGAAACTAATAGTTATACATAGAGCCGACAAAATTGTGTTGAATGTCATAGAAACATAGAAACATAGAAATTAGGTGCAGGAGTAGGCCATTCGGCCCTTCGAGCCTGCACCGCCATTCAATATGATCATGACTGATCATCCAACTCAGTATCCCGTACCTGACTTTTCTCCATACCCTCTGATCCCCTTAGCCACAAGGGCCACATCTAACTCCCTCTTAAATATAGCCAATGAACTGGCCTCAACTACCCTCTGTGGCAGAGAGTTCCAGAGACCCACCACTCTCTGTGTGAAAAAAATTCCTTCTCATCTCGGTCCTAAAGAATTTCCCCCTTATCCTTAAGCCGTGACCCCTTGTCCTGGACCTCCCCAACATCGGGAACAATCTTCCTGCATCTAGCCTGTCCAACCCCTTAAGAATTTTGTACGTTTCTATAAGATCCCCTCTCAATCTCCTAAATTCTAGAGAGTATAAACCGAGTCTATGCAGTCTTTGTTCATAAGACATCATGTCGCCCTTGCTCCTGATGTCATGAAAAATAAAATAGTTGGGAGTGCAATTTTCCACTTGATTCGAGTTCTATTAATTTAACTGAACAGATGTAATATTCCTCCAAGAAACTCACCTAAAAAGGGATGCAGAACATAGATTGAAAGCTAAATGGATTGATAAGGTGTATCATTCTTCATTTACACATAAATCCAGAGGTGTTGCAATACTAATCCGTAAAGGGATACCTTTTAAACATATATCAATTATAACGAACAGTGATGGTAGATACATTATATTAATAGGTGAATTATATGCACAAAAATGGACTCTTATTAATGTTTATGGACCAAATTTTGATAGTCCTTTGCTTTTTAAGAAAATATTTAATACAATTCCGGAATTAGCACAACACAATTTAATAATTGGAGGAGACTTAAATTGTACATTAGATCCCTATTTAGATAGATCATCAAGACAACGGAAAACAAAATCACACTCCAGTGATTTATTAAATGCATATATAGATACTAGTAATATCAAAGATGTTTGGAGAAACCCAACTGGATGAGAATATTCATTTTATTCACCGGTACATAAAACATATTCAAGAATAGATTATTTTTTGGTGGACTCTAAGCTTATTCCATTTACTTATAATTCGAAATACCACCATATTATAATCTCGGACCATGCCCCTTTAACATTTATGATTAAAATAAATAGAAGAATGGAGAAACAGTTACAATGGAGACTTAACCCACAAATTTTAAAGGAAAAAGCATCTCAGGAATATCTTACTAAACAGATTAATACGTTCTTTGAAATAAATGATAACTCTGAAACATCTGCCTCCTTACTATGGGAAACATTTAAAGCATTTACTCGTGGAGCCATGATCTCCTCCCAAGAATTTCATAATAAAAAGAATTGGGTGATACAACAGGCATTGGAAAGTGAAATTAAACAATTAAACATAGAGAATGCGGCTACACCAACCATGACAAAACACAATAAAATTGCAGTATTGAAATATAAATTAAATAAAATATATTCAGACCAAGTTGTAAAATTTTATCAATATACTAAACAAATACATTTTGAATTTGGAGATAAACCTCAAAAAGTATTTGTTCGTCAATTACGGAAATTGGACGGGGAAAAAACAATTCATAGGATTAAATCAGACAAAGGAGAACCACTAGTACAACCTAAGGATATTAACGAGAGATTTCTGCAATATTATCAAAACCTTTATTCTGCTAAAATGATAGATCACCAGACAGGAATAGAAGCATTCTTACAAAAATGCAATCTTAAAGGGTTAGATTTGAAAGATAGAGAATTATTAGATGCTGAAATAACAGTAAAAGAAATTGAAGAGTCTATCAGATCTCTAAAAAATGGTAAATCCCCGGGACCAGATGGCATTAGCTCGGAATTTTATAAAACATTCTATGACCTGATTGTTCCGCGTTTAAAGACACTGTACGAACATATCTATACCCAACAGAAATTACCAGAAACGCTAAATGAATCTATTATAACACTTATACCAAAAATAGATAAGGATCTGGATGATCCAGGATCATATAGAGCTATAGCTCTTCTAAATACTGATCAAAAAATATTAATTAAAATCCTAGCACAAAGATTAAGTACAGTGATTAATAAATTAATACACCCGGATCAAACAGGATTTATACCAAAACGGTATTCCTCATATAACCTGAGATGATTACTCAATATTATGTACTCAAAAAGAAGTATTAACAAAGACCTAGCAATTATTTTGTTAGATGCTGAGAAAGCTTTTGACCAGGTGGAATGGCCCCATTTATTTTCGGTTATGGACATTTTTCAACTGGGCAAGACGTTTAGTACATGAATAAAACTTTTATACACTAATCCAACAGCTAGCATATCAACAAATCAAATGTTATCAACTAAATTTAATTTATCTAGAGGTTGTAGACAAGGATGTCCGTTATCCCCGCTATTATTTGCACTTGTAATAGAACCATTAGCAGAAAACGTGAGGTCCCATCCTGAAATATATGGGTATAAAACCAAAGATACTGAAAATAAAATCTCCTTATACGCAGACGATGTATTAATTTACATCACAAAACCTGAAGTTAATATCCCTAACTTATTAAGTTTAATAACTCAATATGGCTCCTTCTCAGGATACCGAATTAATTGAAATAAAAGTGAAATCATGCAAATAATGGAAAGTAACACACAAATATTACAACAATTCCCTTCCAAAATAGTAAATGAAAAACTCAAATATCTTGGAATTTATGTAACAAAGAGATATACTTCTTTATTTGAATCTAATTTTCCGCCTTTATTGAACAAATTACATAAGAATATTTTATATAGGAAAACATTACCTATTTCAATGTTGGGTAGAATTAATGCGATAAAAATGATTTTTCTCCCGCAATTATTGTACCTCTTTCAATTAATCCCGATATATCTCTCAAAAACTTTTTTTAAAAAGGTTGACTCTATAGTCACCAACTTTATCTGGGATTATAAGAACCACAGAATAAATAAAAAACACTAAAGTAAATCAAAAATAAATGGAGGTTTAGCACTACCAAATTTTATGTTTTATTATTGGGCAGTTAATATTAAAAATATGATTTTTTGGCTGGAAGAACTGGCCAAACAACCAGATTGGTTAAAAATGGAAAAGGAAGACTGTTTACCTTTTGAAATTGGATCGATTCTATTTGCTATTACTAAATTAAGCAAAAAAACCTATAAAGAAAACCCTATAATAGACAGTGAAATACGCATTTGGAAACAATTAAAGAAGACACTAAAATTGGATTGTTTACCACTATCTCTTCCCATTGTAAACAATGCTACATTTAAAACCTCAATGATGGATAAAGGTGTTTTACAATGGAAAAATCACGGATTTACAAAGATTGGCGATCTCTATAGGAAAAGTTCATTTCTCTCATTTGAGGAACTACAACAAATTTATGGGCTTCATTCAAAAGACTACTTTAGATATCTACAAATTAGAGACTATGCTAAGTCAAATACACAGGACTATAGAAATAGAAAGACAGAAATTCTTGATGAATGTTTGATTAAACACCCGAACACAGAAAAATTGATATCTTATATTTATAATATTCTATTAGATAATGATGCACCCATGACGGAAATATATAGGCAATCATGGGAAAACAAACTAGGTCAAATAATAAGGCCAGAAATTTGGGATGAAAGCTTACAGCATATACATCACTGTTCGTTAAATGCTAGACATTCTTTAATACAATTTAAAGTATTACATAGACTGCACTATTCAAAAACCAAATAAAACAGAATGTTCCCATGCGTATCCCCTATTTGTGATAAATGTCAACACTTAGAGGCTAATCTAACGCACACATTTGTAAGCTGTATAAAAATTAATAATTTTTGGACGGAAATTTTTAAGATAATTTCGGAAGTCGTCAATACAAAATTGGTCCCTGATTCAAAATTAATAATATTAGGAATACTAGAACAAAATCAATTATTTACAACGAACCAAAGAACCTTTATCGATTATAGTTTAATAATTGGGAAAAAATTAATATTAAAATTTTGGTAAGGCCCTATAACCCCCACAATTATAATGTGGACTATGGAAATGTCAGAGACCCTATATTTGGAAAGATTAAGATTTGTCGTAATGGACAAACAAGAACTATTTACAAGAACATGGTCCCCATTCATTGAATATTTGAAGGGGCAAACTGGTTCGGCACGAGAACCTGACTGAAACCTGAATTAAGGAATAGATGAAGAATTACATTTTATAATCTGTGGACATATCTCCAATGTTGCATAATCAGTTGAATACTCCATTCTTCTTTTGCTTTTTTCTTTTTCTTTCCCCCTCTTTACTACTTTCTATCTATATAAAAATGTTTAAAATATATAGAAGTACAATTACTATACAATTGTTAATATAAATAATTTTAATAATGTATGACTATAACTTAAGGGGTTGGACAGGCTAGAAGCAGGAAGATTGTTCCCGATGTTGGGGAGGTCCAGGACAAGGGGTCACAGCTTAAGGATAAGGGGGAAATCCTTTAGGATCGAGATGAGAAGGACTTTTTTCACACAGAGAGTGGTAGGTCTTTGGAACTCTCTGCCACAGAGGGTAGTTGAGGCCAGTTCATTGGCTATATTTAAGAGGGAGTTAGATGTGGCCCTTGTGGCTAAGGGGATCAGAGGGTATGGAGAGAAGGCAGGTACGGGATAGTGAGTTGGATGATCAGCCATGATTTTATTGAATGGCGGTGCAGGCTCGAAGGGCCAAATGGCCTACTCCTGCACCTAATTTCTATGTTTCTATAACGAACAAAGTGCTTTTTATTTTTGTATTTACTTCTAATTAAAAAAATTAAAAATTTTAAAATTAAAAAAAAAGTTAACCTCCCTTCCATTGACTCCATTTATACCTCACGTTGCTTCAGCAAGGCCAGCAGCATAATCAAGGACGAGTTGCAACCTGCCCATTCCCTCTTTCCCCAGTTCCATCGGGCAAAAGGCATAGAAGTTTGAAAACTCACACCTCCAGATTCAGGGACAGTTTCTCCCCAGCTGTTATCAGGCAACTTAACTATCCTACCACTACTAGAGAGCAGTCCTGACCTACTATCTACCTTTTGGAGACCCTCGGACTATCTTTGATTGGACTTTACTGGCTTTATCTTGAACTAAACGTTGTTCACATTATTCCCTTTACCATGTACACTGT
Organism: Raja brachyura; assembly: GCA_963514005.1. Next base: position 42,394,104 of record OY740785.1, on the reverse strand, counting down.
GGATGGCTCAATTGTAATCATGTATTGTTTTTACACTGACTGGTTAGCATGCAACAAAAACCTTTCCCTGAAGATAGACAGTGAAATGCTCGAGTAACTCAGCGGGGCAGGCAGCATCTCTGGATAGAAGAACTGTTTTCTTAAGAAGGATCTCGACCTGAAACGATCTAACACCTGTCCCGCTGAGTTACTCTAGCATTTTGTGCCTATCTTCAGCTCCTTCCTGCACAAAAGCTTTTCACTGTGCCTCGGTACACGTGACAATAATTTAAATTCAAATTCAAAGCTGTCATAGCAGCTCTGGGGTGGGCTTCCTGTTTCTTTGCTGACACAGGTTTGCCACTTGCTTACAGTCAGACTGCAGAGGGAAGGCCTCCAGTGCACTGGATCCTGTGGGTGTCGCTGTGGGCAAGCAAGGCTGCAGTGTGGACACAGGAGGGAGAGTGAGTGGCGGGTTAGATCGAGGATGATCCATTATACCACAAAGCTGAATTCTTACATTGTGCTTGCAATTGTGGCATTATTCTCATTTTTGAGCTTTAAATATAAATGAAGTCCAAGTCTTCCTGATCCTGTGGGATTATTGCTGATTAATTACCTCTTGCTCTCGCCGCGACCCTGTGTCATTAGACATTATTTGAATGAAAGTGAGCTCAGTTATTCTCAACCACAAAGGCCTTATTACAAAACCAGTACCAGCCTACTGACAAAAGAGTTTACAATTCCTTGATAACAGATAACATACTTAAACTACCACAAAGACTGAAGAGACAATCAATAGGTCTCAATGCTCAGTCCTCAGAGGTCAATCCAAAGAGCAGGTGCAAGCCCTCATTCTAGGCAATGCCGGGTTATCATTATCTTTTCAAAACCAGCACCGCTTTAGTAACTCTACAGGAAAAGACTATTGTTCCAATCGACAATCAAAGGATTAGGAATATATGGACCAAGATTCAAGCTGCCTTTGAAACACCCAATACTGATCTCAAATAGGAAATACTGCTGGATCTCTTGGTTTAAAAAGGCTTGTCCAGGCTTTAAAGACAAGGAAAGGAAAGGATAGTTTTTTAAAATACCATTTATAATCATGGAGTAGTGTTGTATCATTGACATTCCTCAGTATTTTTTTAATCATTATTTTTATTGCTATTCAGCAACATTCATTGCTTTTCATTATATAACACACCCCAGTGCTTTATTTGCTGTTGTTTTTATAAGCAGCACTTTTCCCAATGATCTCTCGACCATTAGACCATAGGCTATAGGAAGTAATTTTAACTTATTATTTACATTTGTGCATTGAAAACACTCTAACATGTATATTATTCCTCCTCGCACATCTCAAATAGCATCTTCCTTCCACTTGCATACTCTCCTCATCATTATTATTGATGAAATCTGCTTTCAAGCCAACCTTCCATGGTCTCCAACCAAAACTGAATAAGGTTGTTTGCAACCTTGCTATCACATGTGACTCAGAGACGTGGTTTAGATTGCACACATGTACATTGTAAAGGTTGTTCATTTCACCCATTGTAACCCCCATCTGATTTCCACGAAAGTCGCTTTATCTGAGTATCTGTTACTACGTCTGAAGAAGGGTCTTGACCCGAAACCTCACCCATTCCTTCTCTGCAGAGATGTTGCTTGTCCCGCTGAGGTACTCCAGCATTTTATGTCTATCTTCGGTGTGAACCAGCAACTGCAGTTCCTTCTTACACACTACATCACTTAACTAGTCCAATTTTTAATCAGCTTCCCTTGCACCAGCACCTACAGAGTTCTCATTCAAGCTCAGCAGCCTGACACCTAACTTTCAACAAACCAAAAAGCACCCATCACTTATGACTGGCACATAATTAAGCAATATCTGACTTTAAACTTCTCAACCTTGATTTCAAATGTGCATTTCTCAATCATTTTCAGCATTTCTTCTCTGTTGCATGTATTTCCGTTCATTCTCCCGCAATGCTTCCTTTATTCCCTCTGTTGTCTGTTCTTCCACTACCACATATTCTCTCTCATCTATTTTCCAACTGACCACTTGGTGTCCACCAGCTTTATTCTGATGCCTTTATCCTGAAGTCTTACTCTGTTCTTTCTACGACCCTTACAATAATTCCCAGCTATTTCAATTATGAACTAGATATTTTTTCTCAGGCTACATGAATGAAGATACTTTGAGTGGCTTCACAGCTCCAATGACCTGTGTTCAATTCTGATCGATGTGGAGTTTGGACAATCTCCCTGTGATGATTTAGGTTTCCTTCGGGTACTCCAGTTTCATGCCACAACCCAATGACATGCAGATTGGTAGGTTAATTGGCTAGTGTAGATTGCCTCGAGTGTAGTCTGAGGAGAGTTGATAGGAATTTGGGCATAATAAAGAGGATCAGTGTAGGATTAGAATAAATTGGTGGTTGAAAATATGCGCAGACTCAGTGGACTGACAATTTTCTTGAACTTCCACAGGTGCACAGTAGAGAGCATATTGACTGGTTGCATCACGGCCTGGTTTGGAAACTTGAACGCCCAGGAGCGAAGAATGTTGTGAACGTTGCCCAGTCCATCATCGGCTCTGACCTCTCCACCATCGAAGGGATTTACCGTAGTCATTACCTCAAAAAGGCAGCCAGCATAATCAGAGACCCACACCATCCTGGCTACACATTCATTTCACCACCTGCCATCGGGAAGAAGGTACAGGAGCCTGAAAACTGTAACGTCCAGGTTCAGGATCAGCTTCTTCCCCACAGCCATTTGGCTACTAAACATTACAACCTCAAATAAGCTCAGAACTACTGACTATTATTGTTATTATTGCACTAATATGTTTTTTTTTGTGTACTTATGTGTGTGTGTGTATGTGTGTGTGCGTATATATGTATGCACTGAGCTTATTTTTCTCTCATTTATTATATGTTTGCATATTCTGCTGTGCTGCTTCAAGTAAGAATTTCATTGTTCTATCTGGGGCATATGACAATAAAACACTCTTGATGTTGAGGGATTGGTTTATTTGCTGCAAGGCTGTGTGACTCTTTCTGCTTTGCTTGAATTATACTCAGGGGGGAAATCATACATATCACTTCAAATTATACCTGTGATCTGAACTAAGGAAAGAAGAGTCACAACATCACAGAAAAAAAAAAATTGCATTGAATTGGGACAATTTGAATTAATTCGCAACCTAATTTAAATCATTGCAGACTTGTTCACACGTGGATGCACTTATCCTATTAATAAATGAAAGAAATGGTGCAGTGTATGCTCAAAGGAACAGTCTTAATTTCTTCTGCGCGTGCATATGCCATTTCCTTTTGGCATCAAAAGCCAAGTGTCATCAATTAGATCAACAATGATAATTTGCATTGAAATAAAGGCATTTAAATTAATCACCGCATTCAATGTATTGGTGACATTAGAGCAGTTTATCTTTGGGACAATGAACTGAGGCATAAGACATTTTTAGCTCATTTTCTACCAGAAGTTGAGATGTCTCAATGCAGGGTGGTGCTCTGCTCCTTTTTCACGTTCCATTTATGGAGTTTGTATAAATAAAGCGATAACAATATTTTACATTCTGGAATTGGTCATTGAAATAATCTTCCATAGGATGAACAGGTATGTTTATACTTTGGATCAATTGAGATGGAGCAATCTTTTGAAGTGGAAAGGGTTAAAACAATGACCATATTAATGAGACATCCTGTGGGACATCTAAAAAAATAATATTTGTCCTTAGCCAATCCCAGACTCACCGCTGCCTGCAGGCAGATTATGTGACTCACAAGACCTTTAAGGTCCAAATAATTAGCAGAGGGCTTTGGGAGGAGATTATGAAATTTTATAAGACCTACATTTGCCTGGTTTTAATGAAGCAAAAGAAGGAGGAAAAAGAAATGCATGAAAGGATAAAGCACCCCTTGTGTAAAATGTGATCTCAAGAAAGCACAATTCCGTGTTGGAAGAGTGGTCTTCACTAACGTGACATGAAAGGCCATGATCATCTAGATACTATCTTATCTGGCCTACCTTCAATCGGGCCTGAATCGAGCTTATCCTCACAAATCAAAATGGATAATTATTAGTAGCTTTCTCTGTAGATATTCCACTCATTTCAGAGAGAGAGAGAGAGAGAGAGAGAGAGAGAGTACTAGAGCGGCACAGAGGTGTAGAGATAGAGCTCTACTTTACAGTGCCAGAGACCCCATTTCAACCTTGATTACGGGTGCTGTGTGTATGGAGTTTTGACCTTCTCACTATGACCTGCATGGGTTTTCTCCGCGGTCTTCGGTTTCCTACCACGCTCCAAAGACGTACAGGTTTCTAGGTTAATTGGCTTGGTGTAAACGTCAAATTGTCCCTATTATGTGTAGGGTAATGTGTCTAGATCGCTGGTCAGCGAGGACTCGGTAGGCCGAAGGGCCTGTTTCTGCGCTGTATCTCTAAACAAAACTAAACTAGAGTGTTTGTGCGTGAATGCTTTTGCAAATGTGCACATGTATACATCTGTGTGTGCATGTGAATATGAAGTGGGGTGGTGAGAGAAACCATGTGTCTCAATGGACATGCATGCTCCTCGTCTCCTTTCTTGTAAAGCCCTTCTCATTTCATTGACTGTCACTGCCGGAACAACTAGTGAATCAACATCTCAGACAAACCATAAGTCCCACTTCCTGAAACTCAAATTCCAAGTCCCAATATTTCCTTGCTGTTTTCCTGCCCATGAAATTCAATGTGAGCAGGTCCACACAATAACTGGGATTTTGCCAATATGCGCAGCATTGAATGTAGAAAACATATGCCCGCTAGCCATCCTTTGAGGGACTCATCAACAGTTTTACATTTTACTGGAGCTTTGGAGCCAGTTAGGGTTACGTGGGTGAGTGCTTCAGCCATTGGGACTGTTTCCCTCTGGATATTCAGTAATAGGCAACAAATAAATGAAACAGAAGGATTTTATTCCTTATTGAGATCCAAGTTAAAATCTTCCAGACACTAATTAAGGAGAATTGTTCCATTCTGGTAGCTATTAAGACCTATGAGTGCTAAATTGGAAGCACCTTCATTAGCCACTAGCAGACATAGGACAGGTTGACTATAATCTGTTGTCAGGCTAGATTGGGTGGGTAGCCGAAGAGTCTTGCAAGGATTATTTGGGGAAGTTCATGGAGTCTGGTCTAATCTGCAATTGTTAAATTATATGGCAGCAAAGGTGAGCACTGTCTGTGTCTGCTAGTTGTGAAGCTACCCTGAAGAGGCCATATAGTGGTAGCTGGCTGGTGGCTGAAGGCAATGAGGATGAGAAACAAGGCCAAGTACAGGATGTGGAAGGAGAGCAGGTGGATCAAAAGAAAGGATAAATGAGGTGGGGAGGTGAAAAGGTTGTGTGAAATGGGGTGAGGTTTGTGAGGGATGGGGATAGAGATAAGGCAGGGGGGTAGAGATGGGGAGGAGGGATGAGCAAAGAGGGTGGCTGAGCCAGAGAAATGGGGGAATTGAGAGAGTGAGGTGAGTAGAGGGCTAAGTAAATGGAGAGGGAGCTGAGACTGAGAGAGGAAGGGGTAAGTGGATGAGAGAAAATCAGTGAATGTGGTGCATTTAGATTTTGACAATGTCCCACACAGGATATTTGGTTAATGAGGCTATTGTAAAAACATTTGGAGAATGATACATTGGCAAGGAATTAAAACTGGTTATCAGACCAAAAGTAAAAAGTGGGAATATGTAGAACTTCCGCAGGTTGGCAGGTTGTGATTAGTAGGTACCACAGGGATCAGTGGTTGGGAAATGAAAATGAAATAAAAATAGAAAGTTCTCAAAGGCTCAGCAGATCATGCAGCATCAATACAAAGAGAAAACGTTTAGGTATGGAGCATCAGAACTGTGAAAGAGAATCATCGAGTCATACATCATGGAAAGAGGCCCTTCTATCCAACTGATATGCCAAATGGTGTCAGGGGTTATGGGGACAAGGCAGGAGAACGGGCTTAGGAGGGAGAGATAGATCAGCCATGATTGAATGGCGCAGTAGACTTAATGGGCTGAATGGCCTAATTCTGCTCCTATCACTCATGACATTGTGACAAAGAAACTTCATCTAATCTAGTCCCATTTGTCCGCATTTGGCTCGTATCCTAAACCTTTCCTATCGATGCACCTGTCCAAGTGTTTTTTAAATGCCCTTACAGTACATTATCGGCCACAAATACCTTATCTGGCAACTTGTTCCATGTACCCACCACCTTTTGAGTGAAGAAGTTGCCCCACAAGTTCTTATTAAATTTTTACTCTCTCTCCATTAAATCCAAGTCCTCTGGTTCTTGATTCCCCTACTTTAGATAAAATATTCTATGCATTTACCATATATACTCATCTCATGATTTTGTACAAATCTGGATATAGGAATCCTATTATCCATTCTATTATCCATTGTCTTTTTATAGATATGTATATAGTGCTGCAGAAACTGTGCACCTTATTCCCCCCCCCCCCCCCTTTTTGTCTTGTTTTTGCACTGAGTAGGAGCAGTTTTTAATCTCACTGTACACGTGTATAGTGACAATAAAAGGCATTCTGATTCTGATATAAGAATACCCCTTAACCCCACATCTTCAAGGAATAAAGTCCTAACCTACCCAATCTCTCTCTATAGCTGAGCTCATCTGTGGAGGGAACATAGAACATAGAACAGTACAGCATGAGAACAGACCCCTCAGCTTACTATGTCTGTGCAGAACATGATGCTTAGAGCCTCGCTTCTCTGCCTGCACATAATCAATATCCCTCCATTATCTGTATATCCATATGCCTATTCAAAACCCTCAAATGCCACTATCATATCAATCTATCTCAACCGCCAACCCTGGCTTCACATTTCACGCACTCATTGCCCATGTAAAAAAGTTGCCTTGCACACCTCCTTTCAGCTTTGCCCCTTTCACATTAAAGCAATGGCCTCTGGTAATATAATTTTTTCATCCTCGGGAAAAAGTTCTGACTGTCTACCCTATATATGCCTCCAATAACTTTACATACTTTTATCAGGTCTTTCCGCAGCCTCCGGCATTTCAGAAAGAACAATCTAATTCTATCCAACCTCTCCCTGTTGACAATACCCCCTAATTCAGGCAACATTCTGTGAAACCCCCTTTGTACCAATAAAGTGCAGAGAAGGTTCACCAGACTGATTCCTGGGATGTCAGGACTGTCTTATGGAGAAAAACTGGATGGACTCGGTTTATACTCTCTAGAATTTAGGAAATTGAGAGGGGATCTTATAGAAACTTACAAAATTCTTAAGGGGTTGGACAGGCTAGATGCAGGAAGATTGTTCCCGATGTTGTGGAAGTCCAGGACAAGGGGTCACAGCTTAAGGATAAGGGGGAAATCCTTTAAGACTGAGATGAGAAAGACTTTTTTTCACACAGAGAGTGGTGAGTCTCTGGAACTCTCTGCCACAGAGGGTAGTTGAGGCCAGTTCATTGGCTATATTTAAAAGGGAGTTAGATGTGGCCCTTGTGGCTAAGGGGATAGAGGGTATGGAGAGAAGGCAGGTACGGGATACTGAGTTGGATGATCAGCCATGATCATATTGAATGGCGGTGCAGGCTCGAAGGGCCGAATGGCCTACTCCTGCACCTAATTTCTATGTTTCTATGTACCCTTTCCAAAGCCTTCACATCCTTTCAGTAATGGAGCCACCAGAACTGTGTGCAATATTTCATATGTGTTCTGTAAAGCTGCATCACGATACTCTGACTCTTATTCTCAATGTCCCAACCTATGAAGCCAAGCATGCCAAATGCCTTCTTTGCCACTCTATCTACTTGTGTTGCTACTTTAATGGAACCATACACTTGGATCCCAAGATCAATACTGTTGAGGGTCATGCCATTAATTGTACATTTCCCCCTTACTTTTGACCTCCTAAAATGCAACATCTTAGACTTGCTTGGATTAAAGTATACTGTATGCCATTTTTCTGCCCATTTATGTAGCTTATCCATATGCCGCTGTGTACTTTGACATACCTCCTCACTGTCTGTGACCCCCGCAATCTTGGAGTCATCTGCCAGCTTAGTGATCAACCCAGCTATATTTGTGACCAAGTCATTTATATAGAAGCTTGAAGTAGGTATCCATAAAACATAGGAAGGTTGCACATGCATTAGGACTAAATCCATAGTTTATTTTTTGCTCACAAGCTCATGTGTCTTAAAGAATGGCTAATGATAGGTTTGTAAAAGTCATTGAAAACCAACACACAGGTGAAACAACTCGTTAGCAAATGGTCTGTTTACTTAATTACCAGAGGACTTGGGTGTAGAAGCAAAGATTCATTACTTCAGTTATATAAACTCTTGGTGTACAGCTTGATCTCTTTACCTTAGGAGATGTACTTGATGAAGTGCAGTGACAACACACTGGACTGGTTCCAGGGATAGTAGGTTTGTTGTACAAGGAGAGATTGAGTAGACATAGCCTGTTAGCTATAGTTTAGAAGAATGAGACAGGTCTTATTGAATCATAAGAATACAGGGGCTTGAGAGGCTGGATGTCAGGACAATTTCCCTGGTCGAGGATAGTGCATCTTTCTAATTCTCTCTCTCCGGAAGCTGTAGAGCCACATTCGATGCATTCATTCAAAACAGAGACTGATATATTTCGGGGTTTTAAGAGAATCCCAAATGGGAATAACACAGGAAACTAGTGATGAGGTAGATGATTAGCCACAACTTGATGTATAGTAGGGCATACTGGAAAGGTCAAATGGCCTACTCCTGCACATATTTCTTATGTCTTTATGTGGTGTAGAAGGGAACATTTAAGCATGGAGGCGAATAGTGTTTCACATGCATTAGAGTATATGATGGAAGAGCTAGAATACGCCATATAACTATTTGACCAGTTCTGCCATTCAACAAGATGATGGCAGATCACAGCCTCAGTGATTGAAATAAAAGTACTGATAGGTTTTCATAGGGGCATACAGCATGGAAACAGGCCCTTTGACCCAATGTGCCCCATCTATGTTATTCCCAATCTGCCATATCCCTCTAAAGCTTTTCTATCCATATACCTCTCCAAATATCTTTTAAATTGTGTCCTATTGCCTGTCCCAACTACCTCCTCTTGGAGTTTGCTCCATATACCCACCGGCCTCTGTGTGAAAAAGTTGCCCCTAAGCTTCTTATTACATGTTTCCCCTCTCTCCTTAAACCTATGTCCTGTAGCTCTTGATTCCCCCACTCTGGTTAAAATACTCCATTTATCATCCTTGTGATTTTATTCCCCTCTATAAGATCACCCCTCAGACTCCTGCATTCCAAGGAGTAAAGACCCTGCCTGTCCAATCTTTGCTTATAGCTCAGGGCCTGACGTCCTGACAACATCCTGGTAAATCTACTTTGCTTCGGAGAGGGAAGTAATACTGTATTGGTAATCGGTTGTTTGTGTGATTTGAATTTAAAGTGCAGAAAATCTACAGCAGTCTTGATCGAGGTTTGGCAAACACCCAGGAAATATAACAATATTAGGAGGAGACTATATAGGATGGTTTTGTATCAAACATGCAGAAAAATGTTCTATTTATAAACTGCTTACAAATAGGAAATTGTTCAAATATAATGTGTAGGAAGGAACTGCAGATACTGCTTTATATCGAAGATAGACATAATATGTCAGAGTATCTCAGCGGTCAGACAGCATATCAGGAGAAAAATAATGTAATGTTTCGGGTCCGTTGAAGATTTCCGACTTTTTGAGTTACTCCAGCACAGTGTATCTATGTTCAAATATAAAGTAGTGAAGAGAAGCATAGTGTGGTGCCTTCAGCATCATGATATAAATATGTATAAGGAAAGATGATGTCAGATGCAAGGAACTGCAGATGCTGGTTTATCAAAGACATAAAGTGCTAGAGTAACTCAGCAGGTCAGGCAGCATCTCTGGAGAACATGGATACGTAAATGACGTTTTGGGTTGGGACCCTTCTTCAGATCCATTGTGGTGGGGAAGGGGAGAAACCTGGAAGTGAGGTGGAGGTGGGACAAAGCCTGGCAAGTGGTGAGTGGACACAGGTGAGGGGGGTTTTGATGGTTGGACAAAGGCCAGAGATAAAGGACAAAGAGTGTGAGATCAAGAAATAAGGATAGATGATGCACAAAATGTGAAGCCAGAGTAAGGAATATAAATGAAAGGGGACAGGGTGAAGGGTAAAGGATAAAATGGGTGAGGTGGGGCCCAGAGAAGAGATGGCAAAAATGATGGGGGGGGGGGGAATCAAAAAAGTGGTGTCAATTGAAGAACCTTTAAGCGCAACAGGAGTGACAATGCACGGAATAAAAAGCTGTGGGGGGAGAGATGGTGCCAGTTTCAGATAAATAACATTGAAGCCATAAAGGGAACATTCAAAGTGATGAAGGACCAGTTGGAATGGCTCTGAGAACGTCCCTCAATGGGAGCACACGGAAGCCCAGTGTAAATGATGGAAGAAAGGTGTCAACTTCGAAACAACCCACCGACTTGCTCCATTAAGCACGTCCTGCCCCAGTCACCTCAGAACCCAGAAAAATAGAGTGGAAGCAAGTAATTCTTGATTTAAAGGGACCATCTCATGAGAAGAAGTCAATCAAAGTTTCCGAGTTATTTTTACATACCGAGTATGTTTAACCATGTTTGTATCATTCCACAAAACTGGAGAAATTAATTGAAATCCACATACCACATTACATTTTGGGATGATTCCTTGATGGTTAATATAAAACTCTGGAAATACACAGCAAATCCGGCAGCATCTGTGGAAAGAGAAACAGAGTTAACATTTCAGTTCGAAGACCATTCATCAGAAGAGTACACAGCATTTTCCAGCCATTTCTAACCTCCTTTTGATATTTTCAGTATCTGCAGTTTTAATTTTGATTTAAATTTTTTTATTTAACAATGATACAAGATATTTATAAAGGTGGTATCAGACGGGGCTTATGAGAAATATAATGCGAGCAGGAAAGAACTGAAGTGGGGAATTGGAAGACCTAAAAGTGACCTTGAAATGTAATTGGCCAGTCGGATTAAGGAATGTGTTTCCTGGTCACCCTCATTTTATATGTACGTTAAAAAACAAGGGTGACCAGGAAAAAGGCAGGATTGCTCAAAGATAAAGAAGAGAATTTATGGGGTTTTTTTAACCAAAAACAAATGTAATCAATTATAACAAGAAAAATATGTACAATCCAAAACACTACCAACAAACCCACCACCATAGTACTAAGTAAAACAGATAATTTTAAATATGAAATATACTGAGTATTAAACAATTATGTTACAAACCTTGTCAAGGATACATTCCAACCCCCGCGGTGCCCAGAGGTCCCGGAAATCCTCCAGGGTGCCCGTGGACAGCGCGTACTCCCCCTCTAATATCACCGGGCGTGGATGTAACCCCGGAAAAGGGGCAGGCAGCCGGCTTGGGAAGAATTTATGCTTGGAGTCAGAGTATGTAGGTGAGCTACTAAAGAAGTACTTTGAATCATGCATTCACAAAGGAGAAGGACTTATAGGACAACAACATCAGTGTGGGGAATACAAATATGCTAGGGCAGTTTGAAATCGAGAAGGAGGTGGTGCTGAGGCTCTTGAAGATCTTTAAGGTGGATGTCCCCAAGGCCTGATGGGATCTATTCCAGGTTATTGAGGGAGGCAAGTAAGGAGATTGTGGAGACCTTGGCAAAGATCTTTGTTTCCTCTCACCACAGGTGAAGTCCCAGAGGACTGGATAGTGGCCAATTGTGTTTTCTTTGTTTAAGAAAATAATTAGAAGGACTATAGTCCAGTGAGCCTCAATAGTAGGCCAACTTTTGGGGAAAATTCTTTGAAAAAGGAATTTCTCCCATTTGGAAGAGAATGGGCTAATTAGAGATAGCCAGCATAGCTTTGTATGTGTCTTGCTAATTTGATTGAGATTTTTTTGAGGAGGTGACAAAAAATATTGATGAAAGTTGGGCAGTGGATGTTGTATACATGGATTTTAGTAATGCTTTTGATGAGGTCCCTCATGGTAGGCTGATCCAGAAGATTAAGATGTACGGGATTCACAACAACTTGGTCGTATGGATTCAGAACTGGTTTATTCATAGAAGACAGAGGATTCTGGTGGAAGGTAGATATCCTGGCTGTAGATCTGTGACCAGTGGAGTGCCACAGAGATCTGTGCTGGGGCATCCTTTGTTTTTGATATGTATAAATGACCTGGACTTAAATGTAGACAAAAATGCTGGAGAAACTCAGCGGGTGAGGCAGCATCTATGGTGCAAAGGAATAGGTGACGTTTCGGGTCAAGTCCCTCTTCAGACTGATGTGGAGGTTGCGGGGGTGGGGAGAAGAAAGGAAGAGGTGGAGACAGTAGGCTGTGGGAGAGCTGGGAAGGGGAGGGGAAGGAGGGTGAAAGCAAGGACTACCTGAAATTGGAGAAGTCAATGTTCATACTGCTGGGGTGTAAACTGCCCAAGCAAAATATGAGGTGCTGCTCCTCCAATTTGCGGTGGGCCTCACTCTGGCCATGGAGAAGTCCCAGGACAGAAAGGTCAGATTCGGAATGTGAGGGGGAGTTGAAGTGCTGGGCCACCGGGAGATCAGGTTGGTTAGTACAAACCGAGCGGAGGTGTTGGGCGAAGCGATCGCCAAGCCTACGGTTGGTCTCACCGATGCAGAGCAGCTGACACATAGAGCAGTGATTGCAATAGATGAGGTTGGAGGAGGTGCAGGTGAACCTCTGCCTCTTCTGGAAAGACTGCTTGGGTCCTTGGATGGAATCAAGGGGGGAGGGAAAGTGACAAGTGTAGCATTTCTTGCAGTTGCAAGGGAAAGTACCAGAAAGGGGGTGGTTTGGGTGGGAAGGGACAAATTGACCAGGGAGTTACAGAGGGAGCGGTCTCTGCGGAAAGCCGAAAGGGGAGGTGATGGGAAGATGTGGCCAGTGGTGGGATCCCGTTGGAGGTGGCGAAAATGTCGGAGGATTATCTGTTGTATGTGACGGCTGGTATGGTGGAAGGTGAGGACAAGGGGGACTCTGTCCTTTTGCTGCTCTATGTGTCAGCTGCTCTACATCGGTGAGGCCAAGCATAGGCTTGGTGATCGCTTCGCCCAACACCTCCGCTCGGTTCACACTAACCAACCTGATCTCCTGGTGGCCCAGCACTTCAACTCTGCCTCCCATTCTGAATCCGACCTGTCTGTCCTGGGCCTCCTCCATGGCCAGAGTGATGGCTCCGAAACCACAAATTGGAGGAGCAGCACCTCATATTTCGCTTTCAAAGTTTACACCCCAGCGGTATGAACATTGATTTCTCCAATTTCAGGTAGTCCTTGCTTTCTCCCTCCTTCCCCTCCCCTTTCCAGCTCTCCCACAGCTTACTGTCTCCACCTCTTCCTTTCTTCTTCCTGCCCCCCACCTCCACATCAGTCTGAAGAAGGGTCTCGACCCAAAACGTCACCTATTCCTTCGCTCCGTAGATGCTGCCTCACCCACTGTGTTTCTCCCGCATTTTTGTCTACCTTTGATTTTTCCAGCATCTGCAGTTCTTTCTTAACCAACTGGACGTACATTTAGATGGTTTGGTGTTGACACCAAAATTGAATGAGTTGCTGACAGTGAGGAATGCTGTTAGAAGATAGAGTGGGATATCGATCAGTTGCAGAAATGGGCAGAGACATGTCAGATGGAAGCAAGGAACGCGAGCAAGGAAGTCATGATGGAGCTCTTTAGCATTTAGGCTATGCAGCATTTGGATTACTACTTGCAGTTCTGGATGTCCATTACAGGAAAGGTGTAGAGGCTTTGGAGTGGGTGCAGAGGAGGCTTACCAAAATGATGACTGGATTAGAAGGTTTCAACAGGGAAAGGTTGGATAGACTTGGATTGCTTTCTCTGGAACATCGGAGCTTGAGGGTAGACTTCATAGAAATATATAAAATATGAGTGGCATAGATAGGGTAGACAGTTAGAACCTTTTTTCCAGGGTGGAAATGTCCAACACTAGAGGACGTAGCTATAAGGTGAGAGGAGAAAAGTTTAATGGAAATTGTTCAGAGCAAGCTTTTTACACAGAGAGTGGTGGGGACCTGAAACGCATTGCCAGGGATGGTGATGGTGGCAAATATGATAGGAGAATTTAAGAGGCATTTAGATAGGCATGGAAGTGTAAGGAACAGAGGGATATGGATCATTTAGAGGCACAAAAAGCTGGAAGGAGTCAGCGGGCCAGGCAACATATCTGGGGAGAAGGAATGGGTGACGTTTCAGGTCAAGACCCTTCTTCAGACAGTGCATAGGCAGATGAGATCTGTTTAACCAGGCATCAAGTTTGGCATAAACATTGTGGGCCAAAAGACCCATTCCTGTACTGCACCATTCTATGTTTTATGTACAGGTTATATTTTCCTTTTTGCTTAATATTCATCCATCAGTCAATCATTAAAAGCAAGCTGTGTTAACATGGTTGCCATGTAGTCAGGGTTAACTCCACATCTGATTGTTTAAACCTCGTAGTGAATATGGTCATTTAATCTAATCATAATCCATTTAGTGCAATACTCCAAAGGTTAAATACAATGGAAGTTGGAAATGCAGGAGACAAACTTTATCTCCAGAATTTTCTGTTTTATTTCAGAGGAAGCATTATCAGAATTGCTGTCTTTCGAACGAGATGCAAACTGAGTTTTTGTCCAGAGTGTAGGGAGGATTTTTTAACTATTTGAGAGACAAGTAAAAAATATGTTGAACTTCCTTTACAAGATTAAGTAAACAGGTAGGGCCCATGACATAAAAATAAGTGAGATGCTTTGAAGAAATAGAGTTGACAGGCCAAATGGTCTTTGTTTTCTTCATTCTTTCATCTGCTCCCTTCTCATAACTCACTATATCTTGAGGTACTTCATACGTAAAAAAAAGCCTTTTCTATTGCATGTAATAAAATTCTATATGACAGCAGAAATGTTTTCTTGAACGTGGGAGAGTATAACGCTGCCAGACATAATATCTGCGTATGTGCAATAAATACTTCCACACTGGTGAAATGAACAGTCACTCGTCCAGGTTTTCACCTCTCTCCAACCTCAAAAAAAAATCAAGTAACGTGAAGGTAAGGACAATGAAATATGGTACAACTTGTTTTGAAGTGCAGCATCAGAAAGGGCTCATATTTGTTATTTTTAGTTCAGTTTAGTTCAGTTTAGAGATGCAGCGCGGAAACATGCCCTGCGGCCCACTGAGTCCGCACCGACCAGCGGTTCCTGCACATATTTTCATTTAGGATATAACATAAGAAATTGAATTATTTCATTGTGGAAATTGTATTCTATTTGTAGGTGTGCATAAGGGAAAGTAGACATGGTCAGTTGGACATAATTTCATTGAAGAATTCACCCAAATTTTAATTCATAGGTCATGCTAGAACAATGCTGCATACTTCAGATTTTATGGGATGTAAAGTCTAATAGGAATAATTGCTTATGTTTTATCTGAGAAAACATTTGCACCTATCCCAAAATGTTGTCAGAGAAGCAATGCACTGGAGTCCAAAGGAGATGATTTCATGCAAGTTAGTTGGTTGTAATTTGTTGTCACTGTCCCAGTTTTGGCATGGTGCAAACTACTAATCCAAAATGTTCAAAAAAATAATGGGGTCTGAATTCACATACTGGGAAAATAGGAAAAACTTACCTTATATACACATTCTTGATAGTGGGACATCAAAAGCTCTTAACAGCTGATATGGCCTGTTCAGAAGTATTATCAGTGGCACATTTCCCACAGGAGGCTAAGTCTGAAGTGGAACATAGATCTGGGATGCTCCCACCTCAGTTGTATGATCAGCAACTTTCATCTATGTGGGAGATGGGTAGTGGTATATTCACATTTATTTTCACCTCCCCCATCTCTATTAAACCACAAACATTGCTGGAAACCTCATATAAAACATGTGCGAGCAAAACCGGCAAGGAGCTTTGCAGTCCTGGGAAGAACAAGGCACATTCTGAATCACAAAGTGCTGTACATTGTTTATTGTTTAAGAAAGAACTACAAATGTTGGAATAATCGAAGGTAGACAAAAAAGCTGGAGAAACTCAGCGGGTGAAGCAGCATCTATGGAGCGAAGGTATTGGCGATGTTTCAGGTCGAGATCCTTCTTCAGTCTGATTGAATATATATACACATATATGACCCATATATATGAATATATAAATACACATATATATATATATACACACGTCGCCTATTCCTTGGCTCCATCGATGCTGCCTCACCCTGCTGAGTTTCTCCAGCTTTTTTGGCTACCTTCGTACATTGTGTATTGTTCACTTGTACTGCCATATCTAAATTACAGTGTGGAGGTATGGGGTAACATTTACAAAAGCACCCTACATCCATTATGAATTAAGGATAGTTAATAACGTAGGATTTCGTGAACACACTAACTCTCTGTCAAATGCCTTGAAGTTTATGGATCAATTTAATACGGCACAAATAATGTATGAAGCAAGAAATAATGTACTGCCAGATAATATTAAAAAAATGTTGTTTAACAGGGAGGGTGGTTATAATTTGAGAGGAAAGTTTAATTTAAAGAAACTTTGTGTTCGTACAACTATGAAGAGTATGTGTATTTCAATCTGTGGGGTGAAATTGTGGAATGATTTGGATGTGGAACTCACGCAAAGCACAAACATTACTCAGTTTAAGAAGAAGTGCAAAAAAATATATTTTCCAGAGGTATATAAGAATGAGGAAGGGCTGTGATGACAGTTAAATTTTAGTTTATTGACACAGTGTGATATTCGCATTGTACATAGAATTTGGATAATTGTTTATAAACTGTATGTAAGTGTATGTACGTTTATATATATGTAGATGAGATAAAGTTTGTGAATTAATTTAAGAGTAGAGAGAAGGGGTAAGAATAAATAAGTGTTTACTTCCTCCTACTCCTTTTCAAATATGTAAGATTTAATTAGTGATGTTTATGAGAAGTTATTTAATGAGTTGTATATAGGTTTTCTGTTCATTTCATTTTATTCTTATTTTACTTTGTTTTTAACTTTTTTTGTTTTACATGTTCGAAATAAAATATATACTCCTACTACTACTACTACTTTCTAGCTACACCTGCAGAATCAGTTCTGGTTTGAGTATTTTGAGAGTGCCAAGTATCTTAAATCCCTGACTCACGGTGCGAGTTGACCCACGAGTGATCCCGAGTTTTCACTCGCGGTAATCACGTACAATCAACGTAGCGGGAACGTCGGAACTCGCGCGAGCAACTTAGCAACTCATGGCGCCAACGGCAGGTACCCGTGAGACTTGTTAACTAGTGAAAAAATTCAAACATGTTTGATGTTTTCCACGGGCCAAATTTACTGTTCAAGTTAAAAATGGAAACATTTAAACTCATTGTAATAATGTAGCGGCCCGTGCGTTTAACTTAGTGACTCGTGAGTCTACCATGGGCACTCTTTAAATTATTTCAGTGCCATTCACCCTCGAGTCTTAATCACAAAATTTAATTCACCCTCGCCTAAATTTTCTTTGTTTTTTTGGAAATTTTCATCTTATTTTCCCTTGTGTACAATTTTTTATATAATGTATTTTTGTCACATGAGCAAAATACATGAATGAACTCATTTCGTAAGTGTTTATTTTATTCAGCTTTTTTTACATCTTAAAAATATGTTAAAAAAACTAGGAGTGAAAAAAAAGTTTAATTATCACTGGAGTTGGAAAATCATTCTATCAGAATGATAAAAAGAACATTCCAACGTCTAAACACTGGGCTTCAGCCCTATCCTACCCTTTCGGGCTTTGATTACTGCAGTTATTTCTTGGCAAATTAGCTATAAAAACCATGGAGTGTGTGATTTAATATATTTTTCTCCAACTAATATAACTTTCTATAACCCTCCCCGAAAGCTCACAAAACCACCAAATATCAACTTTGGTAGCTACATTTCTACACAAAATAAAGTTACAGTTCAACAGTTGCATACGGCGATCCTCCAGTGTGGCCATTTATAAATGTATGATCGCACTAGACGGTTATATTACAGTAAATTTGGGAAATATCCTGTTACTTTGAAATTAGAAAACCATAGGTATAGATAAAAAAACATATCAAAGTTCCAGCTCCACTGCCATTAAAACCAATGAGCTAACTAACCACTTTAATTGCAATGTCATTTTTTAAGTATAGAAAACAAAATCTGGATAAATTATGTCATTCACCCTTCACCCACCCCTCTAGTTTCATTCACTCCGTAAAATAATTTCATTCGCGCTTGGGTGAACCATTCACCAGTTTAAGAAGCACTGATATAGCGCATTGCATCCGAAAAGTGAAATCAGACTTCAGGAAGGGTGTCCAAACTTCCAGACAGCAACGGGCCGTGCGTCGCTGCTTTCTGAGATGAATCGATGAACGTTGGATTTTCCTGACGTGTAGATTTACAACCAATAGCGATTACAAGATCACGTTTCCTAATTTACAGCCTGTAAACGATCACAACCATCGCCCGGTCACAGCCCACGTTGATCAGTCCGAACTAACATCATCAGCGTGAATAGAGTATTCACAAAGGGATTTTTTTTTCCTCTTCGAAGTACATTCTATAAATCGATTGCTGGGTTTTCTCCGCTCTATCTTTCGCTCAGACGCCTTTCCTCCCCTTCCATCAGTTTACGATTCACTTCTCTCTACTATCTTTTCTCTCAGATCACATTCTCGCTCTTTTTTTACTCAGCGGGCAGGCAGCATCACTGGAGAGAAAGAATTGGAGATGGGATGACATTGTGCTGTTTGATCGCCCCCTGTCAGCTCCAGCTTTTTGTGTCTATCTTCACTTTAAACCAGCATCTGCAGGCAGTTCCTGTCCTACACTTTATTCCTTTCTTGGCGTCTTCTAGGCAAATGTTGCCTTCTACACGTGTGTGTGTGTGTGTGTGTGTGTGTGTGTGTGTGTGTGTGTGTGTGTGTGTGTGTGTGTGTGTGTGTGTGTGTGTGTGTGTGTGTGTGTGTGTGTGTGTGTGTGTGTGTGTGTGTGTGTGTGTGTGTGTGTGTGTGTGTGTGTGTGTGTGTGTGTGATAATGTGTGTGTGAATAGGCATATTTTAGGAGATGCCGCAGTTTACATTGGCATTGCCCTCTTGAGATTCCTTTGTGGCAGAGATCGCTGACCGGTATTGCGGTCCGGCCAAGAGGAGGTGATGTGGACACTGTTTCAGTTATAGTTCTAGAGTAACATTGCTTCCGATCGACGTCTCATATGCACTCCTCAGAAGAGCTGGGTGTGCTCATCACCATTATGGCTCCCAGCCTACAGGTTTCTGATCTGAACAACTAACTGCTTCCCTATTTCTCCTCCACCCACCCCCCTACCCCCCTATTTCCCTCTCCTCCTCGGCGCTCTTGTTCACTCACACCTTCCCTCCCTCCCTCACCTCTCGCAGGGCTTGGTTCAACGAGCTAAGCGGGGCGCGATCTAAACCCTTTCTGAAAACGAGCGCAAAGAGAAAAAAAAGTATTGTAAAGCGCTCCAAACTTCATTTAAAATAAGTAAATGCGACCTTGGCTAATAATTAAAAAAGAAAACCTTATACAAAACCAACACCCTACAAACTCTCTGTCTCTCACGCTGCCTGTTGTCTTGTGGGGGGTGTGTGTCGGAGAGAGGGGGTGTGGGTGTGGAGGGGACCCGATGTGAATGTCACCACTATAGGATGGCGAGGTTAGGCTCTGAGCTGCAGTGAGAGAGAGAGAGGGAGAGAGAGTGTGTGTGCGCGTCAGCAGCAAAGATATACAACGGGCTTGTACGCGGTGGCAAGAGAGGTTTCCTTTGTTCTCGTCCGGGGCTTGAGAGAGATCGGAGAGAATTAACTCTCCCTCGCACACCACTCCTAACCCAAGAGCCTTGTCACCCCAGACAGATTAATGACACCACCACCCCCCCCCCCCCCCCACCTCAACTCACTCCTGGGCACCAAAGCAGCTCCATCTCCCAACAATCTGATGTGAAAGAACAGTTATTAACACATACCTTCATTCATGGTTGGCTCAAGAGTAACGGGAAGAGGAACTTGGTAACTCAGGAGAGGAACTTGGAACATCGCAGAAATTACATACCCGTGGGAACTCGGTTAAACACTTGATCATAAACTTGAAATCTCGTACACAACCACGTGTCTGTTTTTTTTCTTTCACTTGGGGTCACTCGTGCATGGACTCGCACTGTGAGACAGGCCCTTTAGGACTTCACGATACAAGGACTGGTTTCAAGGAGAAATTATTTAAAATAATTCTTCCATTTTGTCCATTGAGGACATCTAAATGTTGGGAGCTAACTGCAATATTTTACTGGCAAATCAGAGGAGCACCTGTAGATGAATGGCCCACGTAACCCAAGTATTAAAATGTCTCTTGAGCATGGAGTTGGGCTTAGTGCTGTGAACAGTCAGCAGATTCCAGCTAATTATGATCCTGTGTATATTTATCTAAAAAACAGTCTGTGGGTCAATACTTCAGATTGTCTACCCACATCCTCACCAGATGGCCAGTTACTTTCCACAGATGATAGTCTCAATAGCTATAGGTAATTCAGTCAAATCTAGTTGCACATAATCTACCCAATTTCAAATTCACTACTGACCAGCTATTTATCCAGCAAGCTGTGAAGGAATTAATTGAGACAACAAAATTGGTTCTTTGCTCCTGAGTCCACGCCAGATATTCACTGCGCCTTGGAAGTAAATCCAATCTCAAGATTTGCCTGAGGCATTTAGCTTTTTAACTTGTGTGGTCTCACTCTGCAATCAATCTCCAAATGAAGGCAGGTTTTTGACTTGGAAGTCGTCCCGGCTGTAGAAAAGCAGCACCTCCATACATATTTTCTTTTCTTTGTGCTTCGGAGAGTGTTCACCTTTAGGCTCATTTGAGGTAGAAAAATTAGTTAACCCTTCTTCCTTCTGTTGCCTATAATTGAGTAGCACAGCCGCTGAAAAATCGAGAAAAATCAAGCAATAATGTGTCATGATGTGAAACTACCCCCAAAGTGTTGTGTTTCCCTCCAGCTGGCTAACGTTTGATCACCCATTACATTTGAACATTTGTCTGTAGCCTTCTGAGAGGATGTGACAATCCAGGTGGAACTAATGAGTTGCACTTTTAGATGGTACATAAAAGGTGATTAATGGGCACTGTTATTTGATATGTAATTTCTGCCGTCGTTCCCGTAGAGATGTAGAGCTATACAGCATGGAGACAGGCCCTTTGACCCAACTGGATTCAAGGTGGCCAAATTGCCTAACTGTGCTAGTCCCACTTACATGCCCCTGCTCTCTATCTCTCAAAACATTACCTATCCATGTTCCTGTCTAAATGACATCTAAATGTCATACTTATATTTGCCTCTACCAATTCCTCTGGCAACTCGTTCCATGTTCCATGTTCGCAGCAGTCTCTATTTGAAAAAGTTGCCCCTCAGGTCCCTTTTACATGTTCCACTTCTCACCATACATCCATGCCCTCTTGGTTTAGACTGCCTTACCCTGGGGAAAAATACTGTGACCATTCACCTTATCAATGCACCTCTATAAAGTCACCCCTCAGCCTCCTATGGTTCAGCGGAAAAGAGACACAGCCTATCCAGCCTCTCTTTATAACAGCGAGCTAAATCCCTTCTTAACCATCCTGTCCACCTGTATTGCTATCTGTACAGAACCAAGACCTGTACCGCTAGGTCACCCTGCTCTACACATTCCTCACGGCTCTACCATATACTGTCCAGGCCCTGCTCTACTTACTTCAGGTACTTTGCATTTACCTCATGTAAACTTTGTCAATTAGAAACCAAATAATTCAGCACCAGGAACATTGCTGACATTGTTACAGAGGAGGATATGAAGTCTGGGGCAGGTGAACCATCATCACATTGAATGCTGAGGGAGCCTTGAGGGGTTGTGTAACCTATTGCTACTCCTATTTTGTTATGCACTTATTTATGTAGACTGGACTCATTCTGCTGATTAACAAAGCCAAATTGCTACAGATCTATGGAAAAAAGCAAGTCCTACATTATCGGAATCACCATAGAGTATCTATGGTATCACAAGGAACTGCAGATGCTGAAATCTTGAATAAAACACAAAATGCTGGAGAAACTTAGCGGGTCAGGCAGCATCTCTGAAGGACATGGATGGGTCATGTTGGGGTTGGGACCTATCTTCAAACAGATTGTAGTGGGGAGAGACAGCTGGAAAGGAGGTGGACAGGATAAAGCCTACCAAATAATGTGAGAGGTCACCATGATCAGCCATGATCACATTGAATGACGGTGCTGGCTCAAAGGGCCAAATGGCCTACTCCTGCATCTATTGTCTATTGGCTATTGTCTATAAAAGTGTTGACAATGATGACTATGGCTAGTTCAATTGGCGCGGGAATTCAGAACCAGTTCAGGGATACCACCTCTGCCAGCCATTTTCCGAAAGTTTATCCTCTAGAAAGCAGATCTCAGTTCTGCCTTGAAGATGTATGGGAGATAGGAGCCAACATGGGATAAGGGGAACGTGCCTTGATGGAACTTTGTTTTCCTGTTCAAAATGAGCAGAAAAGGCATTATCTCATCAGCAGAGACATATCATTGCAAGAGATTGACCCCAATTTTTGTGTAAAATCTGTGATGGCATTTAGGCCTTGCCTCAGTCACCAGGCAGAATAATTAGAAAGATTTGATTAAAATGTGCCTCTACTGGAATTCAATCTTGGCATCCCAGATCATATTTGGCCTTGTACAGTTTTTTTTTGTGTAGAATTGTTTA
Organism: Raja brachyura; assembly: GCA_963514005.1. The sequence goes on along the minus strand of OY740785.1, from coordinate 42,371,238 downwards.
TTACTTTCAAGTGTTTTCGGGTTTGAGTTAAATGTTGTTAACTTATTCTTTTTTAAAGGCATTCTTTTTAAATATGAAATTATGGGAACCAGTTTTGTAGTATAAGTACAGAGTGGCATCACGCATAGTTAGGGTGGTGAAGAAGGCTTTTAGGCCGCTGATCTTAACCAGTCAGGGAACTGACTACAGAAGTGAGACATTATGTTGGTGAGGTGCACTTGGAGTATTGTGCACTCGCCAACAGTCTGTCTGTCCCTTCCTTTTTTTGTAGTTTGTTTGTATGTGTTAAATGTATGTTTATAGTGTTCTTTAGCTTGTTTTATGTGGGGGGTGGGGTGTTGGGGGAAACTTTTTCTAATCTCTTACCTCGACGGAGATAGATTTTTTTCCTTATCGTATCTCCGTCGGCGCTGCAGCCTAACATTGAGGAGTTGGCAGCCTTTGCTGATGACCGATTTCGAGAGCCCCAACCGCAGTCGCCTGTGGACTTTAACATCACAGAGCTCGCGATCCCTTTGCCGGGGAACGACCACTGAGTTCCACCGTGGGAGTCTGCGGGACTTTAACATCACGGAGCTCACGGTCTTTGGTCAGAGACCGACTTCGGGGACTCCAAGTCGCAGGAGCTATGACCACCCCAACGCGGGAGTTTCAATCGCCCCACGGGAATTTTAATCACCCCAGCGCGGGTGCTTTGACCGCCCCGACGTGGGAGCTTCAATCGCTCCAACGCGAAGGCTTCGACCTCCGGCTGCAGGAGCTTTAATTGCCCCGACTGTGGATGGTTTGACTGCTCTAACTGCAGGCGAATGAAAGAGGAAGAAGGATTTTGCAAGGACTCAAGCGTTTGAGCTCTTAGGAGAAATGGAGCAGATGGAACTTTACTACTTGGAATGCCGGAGACTGAGGGATGATCTTAGAGAGGTGTATAAAATCATGAGGGTAATCCAATACAGTCTTTTTCTCACACTTGGGGTTTCAAATATGAGAGAATGTAAGAATTAGGTGAGAGGGGAAAGATTTAATAGGAACCTGAGGGGAAACTTTTTTGGAATGAACTATCCAAAAGAAGTGGTTGAGGCAGGTACAATAACAATATTTACTAGATATAAGGACAGGTACATAGCTACAAAAGGGTTAGAATGATATTGGCCAAACATAGATAAAAAGGATGAGCTAAGATTGGGCATTTTGGTTGCCATGGACAAGTTGAAGTTTGAGTTTGAGTTTGGTTTATTGTCACGTGTACTGAGATATAATGAAAAGCTTTTGTTGCATACTAACCAGGCAGTGGAATGTATGACTCTATGCCTCACAACCACATGCCTCAGGCACTGTATGACTCTATGCCTCACAACTCTAACTGCCTGTAAAACTGGGAACATGTCTTTGCATCTTAGTAAAACATAGAGGCACATTTTGAAAGTTTTGCTTGTTCGGTTTCATCCAGATTCACACAAAGGGTGGTGGGTGTGTGGAACATGCTGCCAGATGAGGTAGTTGAGGCTGGGACTATCCCAACATTTAAGAAACAGTTAGACGGGTACAGTGGCTTGCAAATGATTTCATACTCCTTGAACTTTTCCACATTTTGTCACGTTACTACCACAAACATAAATGTATTTTATTGGGATTTTATGTGATAGACCAACACAAAGTGGCGCATGATTGTGAAGTGGAAGGAAAATTATACATGATACAATTTTTTACAAATAAAAAAACTGAAAAGTGTGGCGTGCAAAAGTAATCAGCCCCCTTTACTCTGATACCCCTAAATAAAATCTAGTGCAACCAATTGCCTTCAGAAGTAAATAGAGTCCACTTGTGTGTAATCTAATCTCAGTATAAATACAGCTGTTCTGTGAAGGCCTCAGAGGTTTGTTAGAGAACATTAGTGAACAAACAGCATCATGAAGCCCAAGAAACACACCAGACAGGTCAGGGATAAAGTTGTGGAGAAGTTTAAAGCAGGGTTAGGTTATCAAAAAATATCCCAAGCTTTGAACATCTCACAGAGCACTGTTCAATCCATCATCCGAAAATGAAAGAGTATGGCACAACTGCAAACCTACCAAGACATGGCCGTCCACCTAAACTGACAGGCTGGGCAAGGAGAGCATTGATCAGAGAAGCAGCCAAGAGGCCCATGGTAACTCTGGAGGAACTGCAGAGATCCACAGCTCAGGTGAGGGAATCTGTCCACAGGACAACTATTAGTCATGCACTCCACAAATCGGGCCTTTATGGAAGAGTGGCAAGAAGAAAGCCATTGTTGAAACAAAGCCATAAGAAGTCCCATTTGCAGTTTGCCACAAGCCATGTGGGGGACACAGCAAACATGTGGAGGAAGGTGCTCTGGTCTGATGAGACCAAAATTGCAGTATTTGGCCTAAATGCAAAACGCTATGTGTGGCGTAAAACTAACACTGCACGTCACCCTGAACACACCATCCCCACTGTGAAACATGGTGGTGGCAGCATCATGCTGTGGGGATGCTTTTCTTCAGCAGGGACCAGGAAGCTGGTCAGAGTTGATGGGAAGATGGATGGAGCAGGGTAATCTTGCAAGAAACCTGTTAGAGTCTGCAAAAAACTTGACTGGGGCGGAGGTTCACCTTCCAGCAGGACAACGACCCTAAACATGCAGCCAGAGCTCCAATGGAATGGTTTGGATCAAAGCATATTCATGTGTTAGAATGGGTCAGTCAAAGTCCAGACCTAAATCCAATTGAGAATCTCTGGCAAGACTTCAAAATTGCTGTTCACAGATGCTCTCCATCCAATCTGACTGAGCTTCAGCTATTTTGCAAAGACAAATGGGCAAAAATGTCAGTCTCTAGATGTGCAAAGCTGGTAGAGACATACCCCAAAAGATTTGCAACTGTAATTGCAGCGAAAGGTGGTTCTACAAAGTATTGACTCAGGGGGGCTGAATACTTTTGCACGCCACACTTTTCAGTTTTTTTATTTGTAATAAAATTTGGAAACCATGTATCATTTTCCTTCCACTTCACAATTATGCACCACTTTGTGTTGGTCTATCACATAAAATGCCAATAAAATACATTTACGTTTGTGGTTGTAACGTGACAAAATGTGGAAAAGTTCAAGGGGTATGAATGCTTTTGCAAGCCACTGTACATGTATAGGACAGGTTTGGAGGGATATGGACCAAGCACAGGCTGGTGGGACTTGTTGGCCAGTGTGGGCAAGTTGGGCCAAAGGGCCCGTTTCCACACTGTATCACTCTATGACACACCATTTTGATAGGACAACATTCTGACGTCGCTCCAGGACCTCAGTACATTTAGGGAATTGAATGATGCAGATAATGATTTTGGGTAATTCTCAGTAAAATGTGGGCTATTAGATGTATTAATTGGAAGAGTTGGCACACTGCTCAGAACAAATAAAACCTTTAGAGGAACTATGTACACCCAGGTTATAAATTGAATATGAGGCATTAAAAGCTTACACTGAGCATTTTATTACCCTAGCTAGCATTTCAGTGTGAATCTTCAATCATATCATTACCTAATTTCAGAAATTTCCCTTTAAATTACAATATAAATGTCAAGATTTCTGTTATATTTGATATGTTAAGCCAAAACAATCACCTTCAAAAAAAATTTATACAAAATGGCAATTTGAGCCTTTTGCAATTTCACTACTTTATTCATCTCAGCCAAACTTTTGAATACATTATGTCTTCAAGGTAGGAGACAATATTTATTCTCATTGTTGTCTTTCAAAAATGCAAGATGTCAATCATCACAATAAATCTATCTCAAGCTTAATCAGAGGGCAAGATATGTCAAAACGTATCATATACACAAGTGAAAAATTTAAATGAGAGCTTAAACAATCAGCATTGCCATATATCTTGGCTGCATAAATCTTAAAGAAGTAAAAAAAACATTTCTTTAAAATTCTACCTTCAGTTGGGAGCCAATATGCATTTTTTCCCAATAGATCATGTCCAATCTGGAGTTATCACTCACATCTGTAAATTTCATCTCTCCCACAGTTTGGATGCTTAAAAGACCTTTGTTTATCCCATGATATATTATTTTAATCAAGTGAAAAGAAATGATGCATACTCCTGTGAGAGACCTAATCTGAGGAAAGAAATTCCTAATCTGAGGAAAGACATTCTTGCCTTAGAGGGGGTACAGAGAAGGTTCACCAGACTGATTCCTGGGATGGCAGGACTTCCATATGAAGAGAGACTGGATAGACTCAGCTTGTACTCGCTGGAATTTAGAAGATTGAGGGGGGGGATCTCATAGAGACTTACAAAATTCTTAAGGGGTTGGACAGGCTAGATGCAGGAAGATTGTTCCCGATGTTGGGGAAGTCCAGGACAAGGGGTCACAGTTTAAGGATAAGGGGGAAGTCTTTTAGGACCAAGATGAGAAAATCATTTTTCACACAGAGAGTGGTGAATCTGTGGAATTCTCTGCCACAGAAGGTAGTTGAGGCCAGTTTGTTGGCTATATTTAAGAGGGAGTTAGATGTGGCCCTTGTGGCTAAAGGGATCAGGGGGTATGACTAGAAGGCAGGTACAGGATACTGAGTTGGATGATCAGCCATGATCATATTGCATGGTGGTGCAGGCTCAAAGGGCCGAATGGCCTACTCCTGCACCTATTTTCTATGTTTCTATGTCGTTCAGACCATTATCTTTTCCTCTTGAATTTGCATTGAAATTGGCTCAGCCTTTTGTTTCCAATTGGGAGCATATTTATTGGGAATAGTGTCTCATAATTCTCCCACCACAAAAATTCATGAACAGTAAACTGCATTCAGCACATGTCCATTTTCCCAATGTGGAGCTCTAATGGGCAAGACTCCCCATGATAAATGGGCATATGTGAAACTGGGGGCACAAGGAACTGCAGATGCTGTAAACTCTTGAGTTTAGAAAGATGAGAGGGGATCTCATTGAAACATATAAGATTGTTAAGGGCTTGGACACACTGGAGGCAGGAAACATGTTCCCGATGTTGGGGGAGTCCAGAACTATAACCATATAAACTATATAACAATTACAGCACGGAAACAGGCCATCTCGGCCCTTCAAGTCCGTGCCGAACAATTTTTTTCCCTTAGTCCCACCTGCCTGCACTCATACCATAACCCTCCATACCCTTCTCATCCATATGCCTATCCAATTTATTTTTAAATGATACCAACGAACCTGCCCCCACCACTTCCACTGGAAGCTCATTCTACACCGCTACCACTCTCTGAGTAAAGAAGTTCCCCCTCATGTTACCCCTAAACCTCTGTCCCTTAATTCTAAAGTCATGTCCTCTTGTTTGAATCTTCCCTATTCTCAAAGGGAAAAGCTTGTCCACATCAACTCTGTCTATCCCTCTCATCATTTTAAAGACCTCTATCAAGTCCCCCCTTAACCTTCTGCGCTCCAGAGAATAAAGACCTAACTTACTCAACCTCTCTCTGTAACTTAGCTGTTGAAACCCAGGCAACATTCTAGTAAATCTCCTCTGTACCCTCTCTATTTTGTTGACATCCTTCCTATAATTGGGCGACCAAAATTGTACACCATACTCCAGATTTGGTCTCACCAATGCCTTGCACAATTTTAACATTATATCCCAGCTTCTATACTCAATGCTCTGATTTATAAAGGCTAGCATACCAAAAGCTTTCTTTACCACCCTATCTATATGAAATTCCACCTTCAAGGAACTATGCACGGTTATTCCCAGATCCCTCTGTTCAACTGTATTCTTCAATTCCCTACCGTTTACAATGTACGTCCTATTTTGATTTGTCCTGCCAAGGTGTAGCACCTCACATTTATCAGCATTAAACTCCATCTGCCATCTTTCAGCCCATTTTTCCAACTGGCCTAAATCATTCTGTAGACTTTGGAAATCCTCTTCATTATCCACAACACCCCCTATCTTGGTATCATCTGCATACTTACTAATCGAATTTACCACCCCTTCATCCAGATCATTGATGTACATGACAAACAACAAAGGACCCAACACAGATCCCTGAGGCACCCCACTAGTCACCTGCCTACAACCCGACAAACAGCCATCCACCATTACCCTCTGGTTTCTCCCATTCAGCCACTGTTGAATCCATCTTGCTATTCCTGCATTTATACCCAACAGTTGAACCTTCTTAACCAACCTTCCATGAGGAACCTTGTCAAAGGCCTTACTGAAGTCCATATAGACAACATCCACTGCTTTACCCTCGTCAATTTCCCTAGTAACCTCTTCAAAAAATTCAAGATTAGTCAAACATGACCTTCCAGGCATAAATCCATGTTGACTGTTCCTAATTAGACCCTCTTTATCCAGATACTTATATATATTATCTCTAAGTATCTTTTCCATTAATTTGCCCACCACTGAAGTCAAACTAACCGGTCTATAATTGCTAGGTTTACTTTTAGAACCCTTTTTAAACAATGGAACAACATGCGCAGTACGCCAATCCTCGGGGACTATTCCCGTTTCTAATGACATTTGAAATATTTCTGTCATAGCCCCGGCTATTTCTACACTAACTTCCCTCAATGTCCTAGGGAATATCCTGTCAGGACCTGGAGACTTATCCACTTTTATATTTTTCAAAAGTGTCAGTACTTCTTTTACTTTGAAACTCATAGTATCCATAGCTACTCTACTAGTTTCCCTTACCTCACATAATTCAATATCCTTCTCCTTGGTGAATACCGAAGAAAAGAAATTGTTCAATATCTCCCCCATCTCTTTTGGCTCTGCAGATAGCTGTCCACTCAGTCTCTCCAATGGACCAATTTTATCTCTTGTTATCCTTTTGCTATTAATATAGCTGTAGAAACCCTTTGGATTTACTTTCACCTTACTTGCCAAAGCATCCTCATATCTTCCTTTAGCTTTTCTAATTTCTTTCTTAAGATTCTTTTTACATTCCTTATACTCCTCAAGCACCTCATTTACTTCATGCTGCCTATAATTATTGCAGATCTCCCTCTTTTTCCGAACAAGATGTCCAATTTCCCTTGAAAACCAGGGCTCTTTCCAATTTTTACTGGTTCCTTTCAACCAAACAGGAACATAAAGATTCTGTACTCTTAAAATTTCCCCTTTAAATGTCCTCCATTTCTCCTCTACATCTTTCCCATAAAACAAAATGTCCCAGTTCACTCCTTTTAAATCATCTCGCATCTCGTTAAAGTTAGCCTTTCTCCAATCAACTAGGGGGCACAGTTTAAGAATGAGGAATAAGCCCTTTAGAACGGAGACGAGGAAGCACTTTTTCTCACAGAGAGTGGTGAGTCTGTGGAATTCTCTGCCTCAGAGGGCGGTGGAGGCAGGTTCTCTGGATGCTTTCATGAGAGAGCTAGATAAGGCTCTCAAAAATAGCAGAGTCAGGGGATATGGGGAGAAGGCAGGAACGGGGTACTAATTGGGGATGATCAGCCATGATCACATTGAATGGTGGTGCTGCACGAAGAGCCAAATGGCCTACTCCTGCACCTATTATCTATTGTCTATTGACAGTTGAATATCCCCATCCGCTCTTATAAACTCTTATTCCAGTCTGCAAGAAAAGTAAACTGATCTGTCTCAATTAGTAGGAATTTTGTTAGTCAGACGGTGGTGAATTTGTGGAATTTATTGCCAGAGAAGGTTGTGGACGGCAACTCAATGGATATTTTTACGGTGGAGATTGATAGGTTCTTGATTCGTTTGTGTGTCAAGGGTTATGAGGAAGGGGGAACTTCAAGCTCCTAGGCATCCATATCACCAGAACCTAACCTGGTCTCCTAACACTGAAGTGATGATCAAGAAAGCACGTCAGTATTTTCATTTTCTTCGGCGTCCAAGAAGATTTGGCATGTCCACAAGGATTCTTTGCAGATGTGCTGCAGAAAGTATTCTGGCGGATGTATCTCAACCTAGTATTGGAACTGCTCTGCTCTTGACCCCCTACAGCTGGAGTGGCAAACACAGCCTAGTCCATCACTAGTTTATTATTTATTTCTATCCAATCTATCTTCACAGTGTGTTAAACAGGGAGGCTGGAAGAATCATTGCAGATGTCTATCACCTGGCCATTCCCTTTTCTCTCTTCTACGTTCATGGAGAAGATGCAGGAGCTACAAGGTCCAGACATCCAGTCTTAAAAACACATTTTTCCCCGCTGCTATCAAACTCCTGAACAATATCACCTTTATTACAACTCATTTCCAGAGGTCCTATCACACACTCTTACTCTTAACTCAGCTTTATTCGGTTATTGCACTTTCGTATTTTTTGCACCACTTCAGCAATTCTGTGGTTTTGCATTTGCTGTATTTATTGTTGTACCTAGCATTACCATTTATTGTTTACTCTGTGAGCTTCATGTAAGCAAGGAATTTCATTGCACCCTGGTGTATATGACAATAAACTAATCTGCATCTGAACACAACACAAATAATTAAATATCACTTCCCATTCTTCCTTGCACCTTCAGTTTCAGTTTCAGTTTAGTTCATTGTTACATGTACCGACATACAGTGAAAAGCTTGTGTTGTGTGCTAACCAGTCAGCGGAAAGACAATACAAGATTAAGGGCCTGTCCTACAAGCATGCAACTCTATGCGATGAACGCGATCAAACTAGAAGCGGGGGCCGCGCGGAGGTCGGGTGATCCCCTGTACAGGGCCGTTCCCACCAGCATGAGCCTGCATGCGGCAAGCGCAACCAAACCGGCAGCAGGGGCCGCGCGGAGGTCGGGTGAGTGGCGCAACGCGGCGCAAAGTGAGGCAAACTTGGAGTGAAGTCTAAGGTAAGTTCGCCAGGACAGAGAGGGGCACACAGAGAGGGGCACAGAGGCACACACACACAGAGAGGGCCACGGAGCCACACACATAGAGGGTCACGGAGGCACCTACAGATAGGTTCACGGAGGCACGATGTCGGGGCGGTGTGTAATGCGTCGAGGCGACTGCGAGCCGACAAGTCGTTGACGCGGAATTTTTGGACAGTCAGTTATTCGGAGCCCCGCGCGGTGTCGGGACGAACTCGGGACGAACTCCGCACAATTCCGGCGATCGAAGTGGGACCGGCCCCGCGACGCCGGACGGCTCAAGCGACCACGTTAGGTCACGCTAATCGCATAGAGTTGCATGCTTGTAGGACAGACCCTTTACAATTGAGCCATTCACATGATAAGCGTTTAGTGCAAGGTAAAGCCAGTAAAGTCTGATCAAAGATAGTCAGAGAGTCTCCAATGAGGTAGATAGTAGTTCAGGAATGCTCTCTAGTTGTGGTAGGATGGTTCAGTTGCCTGATTAGAGCTGGGAAGGAACTGTCCCTGAATCTGAAGGTGTGCATTTTCACATGGGAGAGGGGAGAAGAGGGAGTGGCCATGGTGTGACTCATCCTTAACTAAGCTCTGGTCTTGCAGAGGCAGCGTGAGGTATAAATGGAGTCAATGAAAGGGAGGTTGGTTTGTGTGATGGTCTGGGCTAAGTACACATTTCGCTGCAATTTCTTGAGGTCTTGAATGAAGCTGTTCCCAAACCAAGCTTTGATGCATCCCGATAAAATGCTTTCTACGATGCATCTGTGGAAGAGATGGAGAGTTGTTTGGGAACATGCCGAACATCCTAAACCTTCTAAGGAAATAGAGGCGTTGGTGTGCTTTCTTGGTAATTGCTACAATATGGGTGGTCCACGAGAAGTTGGTGATGATATTTACTCTGAGGAATTTGAAGTTTTCATCTATCTCTACCTCAGCATTGTCAATGCAAACTGGGGTATGTGCACCACTTTGCTTCCTGAAATCGATCACTATCTCCTTTGTCTTGCTGACATTGAGAGAAAGGTTGATGCCTTGACACCAGGACATAAAGTTCTCAATCTCTTTCCTGTACTGTGTCTCATTGTTATTTGAAGTCTGTCCCACAATGGTGGTTGTCTGCGAATTAGTAGATCAAATTAGATTTGTACATGGCTACACAGTCATGGGTGTACAAGAAGTAAAGAAGGGGGCTGAGAATGCATCCTTGCGGAGCATCAGTGTTGAGGATTGTCGTATAGGATGGTTTGTCCCCTATCCTCACAGTTTAAGGTCCGGTGGTCAGGAAGTCGAGGATCCAGTTGCAAAGATGAATGCTGACTGCAGCTGTAAAATCTCTATGTAAATGAATGGGTTGTTGGACCTGTGCAGTTCAGATCGGGTTGCATATTGTCCAATGCAAATGTCAGGGAACATTTGGTGAGTTCCTGTTCGATCCCTGGACTCCATGGGAAATGCTGCCCAGAAATTGCAGACATTAAGAGCTCAGAAATGCTGCCCAGAAATGGCAGACATAAGTTGGGCACTTCCATGACAAGGATCCTGAAATGTATTGCTATATTTTGAGAAAGCAAGTTTGGTGTAGAATTGCTGCTAAATCGAGAATTAGTGGTCCATTACATGTCTAACTACCAGTCAATTGTTCTTAAGAAGGAGTGTTTGAATGCATCTCAGGACATTGTCAATGTTTCCACAAAAAGGGTTTCAAATATATTTTCTCTCTGTGCCCTTTTGAATGGCACAGAATCACCTGGACTGAATTGCTTTGCCGCACTTTGCGATACAGCACTCATCAGAAAATACATCTAGCGTTGTCAACAGATACTCGGAAGCATTCTACCAGGTGATACCATAAGCATCTCAGCTTAATATGAATAGGTGACATTTCGGGTTGGGACCCTTCTTCATATTGATTGGAAGTGTGGGGGAGAAAGCTGGAAGAGAGGAGGGGCAGGATGTGTCTAAGCAAGTGAACTGAAACACAAGAGTGAACTTAGTTTTTAATAACGGATTATTTCTCAATTTGGTATGTGTAAATATTGTTTAGAGAAGGTATGAAAAGACATATGGGGCTAACCTGAAAGACAAGTAGATAGTATTTTTTAGGACCATGTTAAAATTCATTTTACTTCAGGGGAGAGATATTCAGCCAGAGTAGACTTCATGCTGCTCTCCAAGAGCTCCAGCAAATTAAGGTTACTGGTATTCACAATCAAGATTCACAATCTTCCATAAATGCATTGTATATTTAACTTGGCCAAGCCAATAACCTTTCTCAGCATACTTGTCATCTCTGGGTGATCATAATACTTTTCACAATCCTTTGAACTTATTGAAACTTTTTTTTTTTAACTTGGACAATAATCAAATTGATTTTGGAACTTAAAAGCATTTTTATTGGACCACACTGAGCCAACATTGAAATGTTGTTTTAATGATAACTGATCCTCTGTAAATGCAATAAGTCTGAAGGAGGAGGTTGGCTACATGGCACATAAAATATAAAAATGCAATAATGCAAAAAAGAGCAACACTGTTAAAATACCTCCATAAATTTAGTTATACATCTTCTTTCCTGTTCTGCCTTTCACACCAGACATAGCTGGGCAGTAACAATTATGTCAGCCTCCTGCAGTGGCCAGGTGGTTGTGGATTATGTTTGGATTGGCAATCGACTTTTATAAACTACTTTTAATCTGAAATTCAGCTGTCAAGAAATCATAAAGCTTAACAGGATGTAAGTTTAAGACAAGCTTAACTCTGAGTGTGATGTAATGGGAAGTGATAATTACCACAAATAATTACAGACTCTGGATGTATTCTGGTACAATATACAAACACTTCTGTCTTTTTAATTATCTGCACAATTCTGGCTTCAGATCATTCTGACAAGAATTTAAAGGGTTCGTTGTAAAAGAGTGGATCGACTTTGCATCACTTGCATGTGTAATGCCATCTTTCGCACAACACTGTTGCAATCTGATCAAACTCACTCTGCGACTGCAGAGATCGAAGTCCGGATGTACAGAATATAAATATTTGGGTTTATTTTTGGAGGTGAAATGAAGAAATTGAGTTATGTACTGCCGGGCTTACTGGAAACATATTCCCAAAGTGTCCTCAGATGTTTCCTGATTAGCCAGCTTCATTTTGTTGGAAGATCAGTGGAAACATGAGGCGCTCAGAAGGTCAAAGACTGGTTCAAATCTATAGGAGTTCTGGCTCGAATATTCCTTAGTAATTCTCAATGTCTTCGCAGAACCTGAGAGGCAGCATATGGTCTTCTCAGAGTTGAGCAAATTTTTACATTTGCTGGATTAACATACTGTATGTCAATTTCACTATGATTCCAGACACCGTTACCGCCTTACTGCTTGTCATAATGAATCATAGCATAATTGCTTGTCATAAACAGATAATTTGGTACAAAGTGCTCAGGCAGAATCACACAAGGTTACTATAAGCTCAGTTGTAACCATTGTAATAGCAGGGAACCTTGGTAATGTTAAAATGTAATGGTTTTAAGATAATTAAACTAACTTTGCGTGCATGAACAAAGAAAAAATCTATATTCAAAATGAATGCCGATGTAACATTTTCAGACTAACTTTAGGAACTATATTTCTGAGCACAGAAAGGAGATTGAGACCCTTGTAACTTGGTGCCAGGACAACAACCGCTCCCTCCATGTCAGACAAAGGAGATTGTGATTGAGTTCAGGAAGCGAAGCAGCACACACACCCATGCATTAATGGCACCAAAGTAGAAATGGGCGAAAGCTTCAAGTTCCTGGGAATAAATGTTACCAGCATTGGAAAACAGTAGAGTTGGTCTGGGGGTCGTGGGGACAGGGTGGGCGGAATATGTGGCATGTTTCATTGGGAAAAACAGCCAGAGCTAAACTCATAGCACTGATGGTGGATGAGGAGAGAAGCAGGAATCTAAAAGTGGTCAGTAACTCAGTAATGAAGGGAGTTGGATAGGCAATTCTGTGGACATTAATCCAGGAGGGCATGTTGTTCCCACCCGAGTCAATGGCAACACAAAACAGTAGGTGTGGTTTCTAAAGAGGCAAATAGTCAGAGGTTGTGCTTCTGTCTGGTATGAACAATATAGTTAAAATGAAGGATGCAACTTGAATTTAAGGCAAACACTGGATTTATTCTTGTGCCATGTGCTTCCAAGCATAGGAATGCATGAGTTGGTCAGATGAATGCGTGGCTAGTGCAGGGGAGAGGGCTTTAGATTTCTTCTTCTGGGATTTGTTTTTAGCAAGGATGGGAGCTTTAGAAACTAGACAGGTAGCCCATGAATCCGAATGGTCCTTTCACCCTTGTGGGTGTATCTGGGAGATGAGGGAATGATGTTTGCTCGTGCTGTTTACGAGGATCTAAACTAATTTAATTCCATTATAGGCCTATGGATCTAACATTAGTAATGTGGAAATTATTGGAAAAAACTGAGGGAAAGTATTACTCTGCACTTGGAGAGTTAAGGTTTCATCAAAGATAGTCCAAACACCTTTATTCAGTGGAGATTCTAACTGATAATGAGAGAGTCTAGGACTAGAGGTCATAGCCTCAGAATTTAAGGACATTCTTTTTGGAAGGAGATGAGGAGACATTTCTTTAGTCAGAGGGTGGTGAATCTGTGGAATTCTTTGCCACAGAAGGCTGTGGAAGCTGTCAGTGTATATTCCTAAGGCAGAGATAGATTGATTCTTGATTAGTACAGGGTGTGAGAAATTATGGGGAGAAGGCAGGAGAATGGGGTTAGGAGGGAGAGATAGATCTGCCGTGATTGAATAGGGGAGTAGACTTGGAGAATGGCATAATTCTACTCCTATCACTTATGATTTATGATGTTATGATTCATTAGAATAGTAAGATTAAACGAGAACTTACCAGTTTGAAGCTTGATCGTTATTTTATGAGGTGTTACGATGAGGGACTACATGAAGAAGAACCTCGTCCAGCCGCACGCGCGTCAATCTTCAAAGCAGTGGTGTGAAATCACAGGAAATAGTGACTGAAGTATAATTGTAAGATGAGAGAAGACTGGAACTACCAGATGACGTTTCTGAGGGCTGGGAGTGGAGGGCACGTAATCCCTCATCGTAACTCCTCATAAAATAACGATCAAACTTCAAACTGGTAAGTTCTCGTTTAATCTTACTATTTTACTTCGGAGTCACGCGAGTGACTTTGTGAAGATTTCAAAGCTCTGTGATTTCATGCCGCAGATTTAAATCCCAGCGTCTCACTGCATTGATTGACTCACAATAAGAAATTAATCAATTATGCATGAAACACAACATTGCTTGAAACGAATTAACAGTTTATTTATAAAGAAACAATAGTAACCCCTTCTATCCCAGGGGGAAACTATAAAACTAAACTTAAACAGAATCGGCAAATACCCCCGATTTGGCAATTGGCTTATGATAAAATTTTTGGAACATCAGTTCATTGGACAATCCTGCGCCCGCGAGGATATGGTCTATTGGGACGTCCATCGCTCTGGCCGCTGTAGCTGATGCCGCCCTGGTGGAATGAGATTTTAAATTGTCAATGTCAATCCCAGCGTAAACCAGCACCTGCTTTAGCCACCTTGAAATAGTTTGAACGGACACCTTTCTATGCAGTTTTTTGTGGCTAATAAATAATGCTGATTCCTCTCCTCTTAGGGTTCTGGTACCCTCAATGTAATATAACAAACATGACACTACACACAGATGGGAATCCGTGGGGTATGCCAAAAAGATAATCTTACACCCTGTCACCCCTATTCTACTCTGCTTGAGCAAATCATAGATATAAAAAGTAATGGCGTCTGTTGATACATCAATCATATCTAGTCTCAGCTTCTGTAATGTCTGCACATGTTGGGCTGAAACCAATACCATAAGCATGACTACCTGCATGGTGAGTTTTGGCAAAGACAGGGCTGTGACAGGAGTCTACTTACGAAGGAGCATAAGAACCTTGCTTACATTCCAGATAACTGAATAGCTGGGCTTAGGAGGATTGCAATTAAAAACTCCCTTCATAGATTCAGAAACTAGAGGATGTGTCCCCACAGAATATAATTCTGATTCCATGGGTAAATATGAGGACAGAGCACTTCTGGCTACATATTGATCACACTATAGCTTAGTTTATGATAGAAATAGAGAGTTGACAAGAACTCCAGCACGTCTGGGATGCCTGCAGTTTGATATGAGATATTCTGCCATAAGCAGAACACCTCCCACTTTCTTATCAAGGAGATGTACTGCTTCTGGGTACTATCCCTCCAGGCCGATGTGATAACACCCACGTTGGGATTGGACAGTCCTCTCCCCGGGTATGACCTTCTTAGAATCTGCAAATTAACAGAGCAATACGATCATGAAAGGATGTTGATCGCCAGTTACTGGGTTCACCGGTAGGTTTTTATGTTTGGGAACAATCATATGAGTCTAGATGCAAACAAATCAATATCTGGCATCCCGTATCGAGCAACAACATCATTAAGTATGTCCTGATTCAACATCCATTCTATCTTCTCATTGAATTGGCGTGACCGTGTGTCTGCCACTATGTTGAATCTACCTGGTAAGTAGATTGCTGAAGGCCAAATGTTTTTGTCAATGCACCAGCTCCAGATATGATTAGCCAATCTGTCACAAGATTCCGACTTAACTCCACCCATGTGATTAACATATGCCACTGCTGTAGTGTTGTCAATTTGAACCTGCACATACAAGTGACTCTTGGTAGAGCAATAAGCTTTAAGCCCATAAAAGGTTCCCAAAAGCTCTAAATAATTGATCCGTCGCAATTGCAGAAGGGATGCCTCATCACTATTCCATCTGCACAACTGGAAAACATATCAGTAGCACCCCAACTAGAGCACTAACATCAGTCTGTAAGACTGTGGAAGGTGGTTCAACCAAAACTTCCCTGGAACTACTTGAGACATTTGTGATCCACCATTGTATTTCTGAAATGGCTTCAGCTGGTAATCCCATGGGCCTGTCAAAATGACCTGCATGTGTCCTCAGTGCCTGTTCTTTTGCTCGTTGTAATTGTTGATAATGCAGAGGTCCAAACTGCACAGCTGGAAAACCAGCTACCAACTTACCAATCAAACTGGCCATCTGTTTAATTGAAGGTCATTGTTCACCAAGGAGCTTGATACAACTTTCAATTAACTACTGCCTTTTATCACTGGGCAGAGTCACTAACATGTGATCTGAGTTAATGGTGAAGCCCAAGTAATCAATAATTTTGACTGGTGTTAATTTGGATTTATCTGGATGAATGATGAACCCCAATTGCTCAAAAGTGAGTTTAACAACTGAAACAGATGATTCAGCTGCATCCTGAATCTTTCCTACAATTAAGATATTATCTAAATAGGCCATTACAACATGACCCTGAGCTCGGAGTAGCCTTAGAACTGGTTTTAACAATTTGGTAAACAATCTAGGAGCTGAGGTTAATCCATTAGGCAGTGCTTTGAATTGCCATTACTGACTCATCCAATTAAACTTCATATATCTCCAATCATCGCAATGAACAAATACCGAGTAATATGCATTTTTAAGATCTATGCTTGCCATAAAACACTCTTTGGAAATCAGCCGTTTAGCCATCAGAAAATTCTCCATTTTGAAGTGTCTATACTGTACAAAAGGGTTAAGGCTCGTCAGGTCCTGAATGATTCTACATCCCCCATCCTTTTTAGACCTAGGAAATATATTTGACACAAACTGGTGGAGTTAACAAACTGACTTCTTAATCACCTCTTTACTGCACAATACCTCAAGTTCTGCCTGTATCTGCATATTCTCTTAATGTGAGAAAACGAGTGGCCGACTAGGAACATGCTGAGTGGGTGGACACAAATTAGGGTCGAATTCAATTCGAAACCCTTCTATACTGCACAGCACAAATGGATCTGATGTTATCTCCTACCATTCTTTTAGGAACAAGTGTAACCTGCCCCCAACTTGAACATATTTCCCACTTAATTTGATTCTATCAGGAGCAAAACCACTGACCTGCATGTTGACCGATGGCACTTGTTGCCCTGTGGTCCTCGTGGGATAATTCATCCTTCCCCGTGTGGCTGTGGCAGGGTTCCAGCTTTGTATGTTCGGGAATGAATGGCTTGTCCCTTCACCAGCCCGTCATTGCACCCTGTCGATAGGGGAATTGCCTCTGACCCATTTTGCTGCTCATCGGCACTTTTATTAACCACACAGTTTTCGTCACATCATCAAGTTCTTTAACTCACTTTACGAGGTCCTCCCCAAATAGCAGATTAGGCCACCGTACATTGCTAGGCTTGCAGAGCAATGCAAACTTAGGGTGAATATTTGGGCATATGGCACTCTTTCTTAAGCAGTTCCCCTCAAAATGTGCACTGCACAGAAGCCCCAAAGCATCCTGATGTGCTTCTGATAGGTGCCCCTCGTCCACTGTTCTGGCGAACGTAGTACCACCTGCAGCAAGCAATTTCAGCTCCCGTTGGACCTTTAGCTCTTGTGCCCGAACTGCAATCCCCATTTGTCCCCATATAACATGGTTCACCACCAGCATCTTCAAAAAGGCACAGTCAACCGGGGTTTCATACTTCTTTATAGTGTCATCCAATACTAGCTCTTGGAGCTGATGGGAGAGCAAATAATTTATACTTGTGAACAACTGCTGCCCCAATGGCTCTCCTGCTTTTGTGGAAATGTCAAATTTTGCAGCCAAATCAGGTATTGTAACATCATGCCCTTCACCCCCTGGGCTCTGTTCTCCCACTGGTTCGGCATCAGTATACCCCTGACCCGTCAAGCTCTCCTCCTCCATGAGGGAGCGATCAAGCAGCCCTATTGCAGGTGCTGCTGGCACAGGCTCTCCATCAGCCCGGCGTGGACACCACTCGTACTCTCGGAGTGCATCCTTTGCGAGTATTCTCTCCAACAGGACCTCGATTTCATTTAGCCGTTTAGAAACGGTCTCCCCTTGCGGAGGTGACTCCTCCGGGCCCGACTCGGAGTCAATGGGCCTAGCAGAATTCGAAGTGGCCATACGCCCCACCGGCGTGGCGACGCAGCACACAGGCAACGTGTCTGCAGTCGTTAACCCCCCTGTTAACGATGATATAGGTGAGCTAGGCGGGAACCCGCTACCCACACTCCCGCGGTCTTCCAAACTTTTACTAGCAGGTTGCCTCCCCTTCTCCTTCATAGTTTTCTGCATTTTAGTACTAGCACTGTGAAAACCAAGCGTACCTACAGAAAGCAACCTCCAAACTAAGTTTAGCACTTACCTCAAGGTTTTTTAAACTTACCGCTGGAGGAGCTCTGCTACTCCAACCGTCGCTGCGCCATGCGTCTGACGTAATGACGCGCGTGCGGCTGGATGGGGTTCTTCTTCACGTAGTCACTCACATGACTCCGAAGTAAAATGTATGTTTTAAGGTAACATTATGTTATTGAGGGAGTATGGTTAATGTAATCTACATTTCAAAGAAACCTTTGAAAAGTTCCTAAGGTCCAATATGGGAGATTGGTCAAAAAGGTACCCATAGGAGCCCATAGGAAACGTACCCTTCTTTGCATTGGCACCCAGCTCCAACTCACCCAGCATTATCGTCACCCATTTCATCTGCCCACCACCCACATACTCCTCCCATTGGGCCCCCAACATCCATTCTTCCCCATCCGACCACAGAAACCTCCCTAATTTAGTTCCATGCTCCACTTTCTTTCCCCATCAGATTCCATCTGCAGCTCAAGGTTACCTCCACCTGTGTCATCCCAGCCTCTTGTTGTTTCCTCCACTTTCAACCCCACCTGACTTTATCCATCATTCCATCCCTCTTCACCACTATGGATCCACCAGTCGCATGCCAGCTCTTGTCCCCCATTCCCCCACTCTCACTGCTTTTCATTGGCTGTGTCCTCTCCACTTTTTCAGTTCAGAGGAAGGGTCCTGACCTGAAATGTCAACTGTCCATTTCCCTCCATAGATGTTTAGTTTAGTTTAGAGGTACAGTGCCGAAACAGGCCTTGGGCCCACCGAGTCCACGCCAACCAACGATCCACGCACATTAACACTAGCCTACACACACTAGGGACAATTTACATTTTTACCAAGCCAATTAACCTACAAACCTGAATGCCTTTGGAGTGTGAGAGGAAACCAAAGATCTCACAGGGAGAACATACAAATTCTGTGTTGTATGATTCTATGATTCTATGTAACATGTTGGGTGTCACATTTTGGGAGGAATAATAAAACCAGGATATTCACAACAATTGTAGGATGTATCAAGACAGATACATGTGAAGTAAGGCAGTAACATAGTCAGACAAAATGCTTGCAGAAAGCATAGAGGATACTCACCTTCATTAGCTGAGGAACAGAGAGTATATGCGACAACTATATCAAATATTACTTAGATCACAGCTGGTGTTCTGGTTACCACACTTCAAGAATGTTAGGATTTGACTGCAGAGGGCACAGAGGAGATTCACCAGGATGTTGTTTCAGATGAAACATTGAAGGTAAGAAGAGAGATTGGATATTGTTTTCCTTGGAGCAGAGGCGGCTGAAGTGAGACCTAATTGAAGTCAATGAATTATGAGGGGTGATATATGGGATGGATAATGAGAAGGATTGTGACTTAGCACAAGTGCTGATTGGCAGAGAGCATAGGTTTAAGGGAAAGGGTAAGAGATTTAGAGGGAATTTGAGTAATACATTTTTCACCGAGAAAGCAGTTGGAACCTGGAATTTACTGCTTGATGTGGAGGTGGGGGCAGGTGCTCAATGTGTTTCAGTAGTATTTAAGCTATCATTTGAAATGTAGCAGCATGGAAGCTACAGGTCGAGTACAGGGGAAAGAGATTAATATAAGTGTGTATTTGATGGCCAACAGAGACACAGTGGGCTTCTTTCTACACCACATTACTCTCTGGCTCTTTGACTGCAACTATTTCAGTGGATTTAATAAAGAATGGGGCATGCTGGTTTATTAACTGACGAGCATTAAAATTGTGAGATACTCACTTCAGGAATTCTTGACTGGTTTTGTTTACCTGTAGTATACATAGATTATGAACCATTATTATGCTTTGATGTGGAATCATTCGA
Organism: Raja brachyura; assembly: GCA_963514005.1. The sequence goes on along the minus strand of OY740785.1, from coordinate 42,351,280 downwards.
TTGAACAGTGCAGCATAGGAACAGCCCGACATACCCATTCCAAAAATGATGCAAATTTAAACTAATCACCTCTTCTTGCATGTGATCCTTATTCCTCCATTCTCCCCAATTTCCTCCCACACTTTTTCTCTTCCTCCCTCCCCACCTCAGTGTGCACATACTTCTCACATCGCCCCCTTCATCCTGTTGATTCTCCCTCTGCCATAGGCTCACCTACCACCCCTCCCATCCACGTCCCCCATTTCCCTTTAATCCCCCCCCCCTCTTCCCTACCCCTCCATCCCCTTCTACCTATATCCCTCCCTCTGGTTTTTCATTTCGCTCCTTTCCTTATCTGACACCTTATGCACCTCTAGCTTTTGTCACCTATCTGCCAATTACACCCACTCACCTATATCCACCTATCACTTACTAGGCTTTGCTCCACCCCATATCTCTATTTCCAGCTTTCTCCTTCCCCCCCCCCCCCCCGCTCCACCTCCTTCAATCTGAAGAAGAATCACGACCCAAAATATTCCTTGTTCGTTTCCCTCCATTTATGCTGCCCGACCCAAACCCCCTGAGTTCCTCCAGCACTGAAGAAGGGTCTCGACCCGAAACATCGCCTATCTCCTTCGCTCCTTAGATGCTGCTGCACCCGCTGAGTTTCTCCAGCTTTTTGTGTAATCCTCCAGCACTTTGATGTTTTTTTCCAATGCCACAGTCGCCTGTTGGAGTTTATTTGTTGCTGACAGAATTTCTAACAAAATTCACAGCTGGTGCCAGGATTAAAAACTGTGCATATAGAATTTTGATCGCTATGCGCCCCATCATATAATAAAAACAATAAACTCTGACCTGCTACACAATGAGATGTTGAAATGTATTTTCTGCACTGTTGAATAATGCACTTTAAGGACATTGTACTCCTGTCCCAGGAGGCTGACTGCAAGGAGACAAAGGCAAGAAACCTTAGGGTTGAGCAACTATTTTTAAAACAAAAATTCAGTCGTACTAACTATAGTACTTAGCTTCAATCTGATTTCCCAGAATATAATATGAATGTGATACCCTCACCACGGACATATTTTTGGAGTTAGATATCAGTTTCTAACTGTGTGATTCCGGTAAAATTAACAAAAATAAAATATCGGAGGGATAGATTTTGTGCAAATTCAGTGGGATAATTATCAGTGTAAAAGTAATGTACCAGGGGTTAAGTTAAAGCCCAAGATATAGAAATTTGACCAACTCAGGTCAAAGCAAGCCAGGTTAATTCTCCCTCCAACATGTAATTAAGATATTATATATGAGTAATAACCTAATTCAATGACACTAACATGTATTATTGAGTGCAAGAAGAAAGACTTTTATAGTAAGTCTTTATAAAATGTTGTCATTGCCTACTATCAATGAGTATCTGAGTGCTTTCTCCCAAGGGGCTGGCAATAGCCTGATAGCACAATATATGGTTGTTTCAGTAAATGAGTAATAGAGTTAAAGAGTGTGGAGATAAGCCGTTCGGCACAACTTGCCCACGCCGACCAACATGCCTATTCTATACTCGTCCCACCTGCCTGCGTTTGGACCATATCCCTCTAAGCCTATCCTATACATGCACATGTCCAAATGCGTTTTAAGCATGACAGTACCTCCTCTGGCAGCACGTTCCATATCCTTACCACCAATCTCCTCAAACTTCTGAGGAAGTAGAGGCAGTGATAAGCTCTCGTTGTGATTGCACCAATGTGCTGGGCCCAGGATAGATCTTCAGAGATATGCATGCCAGTTGACGTTGAAGCTGTTGACTCTTTCCATTGATATCCCACCAATGAAAATAAATTTATTGATCCTTGGCTTTCCCTTCCTGAGGTCAACAATCAGCTCCTTACCACTGAAGCTCTTCCTGCTAGCCCTTGTCAGAACTCTATCCCCAGAATCTTATAGCCTGATAGTCTTAATTTCCATATCTGACTAAAGGGGCTGTCCCACTGCGGCGACCTAATTGGTAAGTTTAGAAGAGTTTGCCTTCGACTCATACTCGCAGCATGGTCGACATGAGGTCCTAGGGGGTCTTTGTAACTCTCCTTCATGCTCGAGAGTAGTCCCCGCGTACTCGAGGCCTCAGCTAGCTCGCGACATATTTTTGAAAAATGCTGAAAAATGCTCGCGAGTAAAAAAAGGTCGAAGTTTAGACGAAGTAGGTCGTAGTAGGTCGGCATGTTATTCGTAGGTAATCAAGGGTAGTCGAAGGTAATCGAAGGTAGTCAAAGGTAGTCGTAGATAGTCTTCATCATAGTCGAAGGGAGGTCGCAGAAGATCGAAGGAGATCGTCTTCACTCTCCACTATTCGGTGTCCAATTTTACCAAAGCTAGTCGAAGCTAGTTGAAGCTAATCTTAAACATAGTCGAACAAGGTCGAAGGAGGTCTTCTACATAGTCGAAGGAGGTCTTCAACATGACAGTTTTTCAAACTCTCCCAAACCCTTCTAAACTCGCCAATTAGGTCGCTGCAGTGGGACAGCCCCTTTACACTGTAGGCCTCCAACTAACAAAATTAAACCAAACATATTTCATAGAGGAACCATTGAACTCAGTCAGAGCAATTTATCATCCTGTACTAGATCTGATATAGGGATTTGAGATTAAAAACTAACTTAAACTATTATTATGTTTAGAGATACAGAGTGGAAACTGGCCCCCTCGGCCCAGTGAGTCCACACTGACCAGAGATCACCTGTACACAAGTTCTATTCCACACACTAGGGACAATTTGCAGGAGCCAAGTAACCTACAAAACGTGCACGTCTTTGAATGTGAGAGGAAACTGGAACATCTGGAGAAAACTCACACGGTCACAAGGAGAACGTTCAAACTCTGCACAGACAGCGCTTTTAGTCAAAATCATACCCAGGTCTGCTTGTTCTCAAATAAAAATCATGGCCATGCATGGAGATTAATAAACTTTAAATGCCCTTGAGAAGATGATAGACATATTGTTTTTAATACTTTTAATGAAAATATAGAATCATCCAGAAAGTAAGTTAAAATGACTATTAAAATGTATTGATTTTTTAAAGAGTATCCACTAATGCGCAGAGGAATATATCAATCCCAACTTCTGGAGATTAATCTTCTAACTACTTCAAAAGCATGACCTACCAGAGCAGCAATCTATTTACATAATGAATTCTGTTAATTCAGAATTAATAGCAATGGACTGCCAATTTGAATTAGTATGATGCCTTGGAAAAATAGGAGAATGTAACCTTATAAAAATGGATTAAATCAATCTGGAAAAATGAGCAATGTTCACAGAAAACACATAAGTAAGGAGCACTGTTAAAATGCGTTCCAGACATAATAGACTTCTTGATTTTGCCACATATTTCAGTTCAGTGGTTGAATTTTTGCCTGACATTTCTCTCTTTACTTACTTAATATAATCAGCGAGAGACAAGTTTAACCTTGCTTTTCCCATTTTCTCATGCGGAAAATCAGAAGACATTTTTATAGCAAGGTCACAATTGCACTGCATCAAATCTGCATGTATCTAAGCAGAATCAGATTCAGATTAGTCTATCATCATATAAAGCAGGGTGCAATGAAATTCGCAGATTCAGAAACAGCTTCTTACCGATTGTGATCAGACTACTGAATGGACCCCTCATAAAGTAACAATGTAATTCCGATCTTCCAACCTATCCAACTGAGGTCTTTGCAATTTTTATTTTTATATCTGCACTTTCTCTATAGCTGGTATACTGTACCACTGTAGCTATATTCTGCACTTCCTATTCTACTTGTGAATGGAAAGACACAAAATGCTGGAGTAACTCAGCAGATTATGCTGCATCCTTGGAGAACATGGATAGGTGATGTTTCAGCTCGAGAACCTTTGTTGGCCTGGTCCTGACAGGAAATGTCACCTATCCATGTTCCCCAGAAATGCTACCTGATCTGCTGAGGTACTTCAACATTTTGTGTCTTTACTTGGTAAACCAGCATCCGCAGTTCCTTGTTTCTCTATTCTACTTGTGTATGGCTTGATTGTACTCATGTATGGTATGATATGATATGATTAAACAGCATGCTAAACACATTATTATACTTTTGGTACATGTGATAATAACAAAGGTTGTAGTGCAAGAAGGGGGAGGGGAGAAAAAGTGGAGACATTTTCAAGAAGCCAAACAACTTTAAATAAGCCAGAGATACACAGCTGTGATGTTTGGCGGGCATTTAACATTACCGGTCAGTTATCCTGAAAACTACTGCTTACGTTTTTTTCCCCCAATGACTCTATGAAAATGTCCGATCAGCAAAGGCGATTAACTAAAACTACCTATGACTACCTCCACTACCCATGACTACATGGCGACCCCACTACAACTGCACCTACGACTACAGGATTATTGATTTTCTCCATGGCGAATTTGGTCGTAGAAAAATTTTCAACATGTTGAAAAATTTGCAGCAACAATACTGAGGCCGCGACTAGTTCCCAGAATGTGGAAACTCCTCGTGACCATGAAGGAGACTCACCAGAGACCACCAGCAAACATGTGGCGACCATGTGGCGAGCGCAGAGTCTACTCCACTCGCCTAAAAGTCGCCTAAGTGGGACAGGCCCTTAATGTGGATAAATGTGAGGTTATCCACTTTGGTGACAAGAACAGGAAGGTATATTATTATCTGAATGGTGTCAGATTAGGAGAAGGGGAGGTGCAAAGAGACCTGGGTGTGCTTGTACATCAGTCACTGAAAATAACCACGCAGGTACAGCAGGCAGTGAAAAAAACTAATTGCCTTCATTGTGAGAGGATATGAGTTTAGGAGCACAGAGGTCCTACTGCAGTTGTACGGGCCCTGGTGAGACCACACCTGGAGAATTGTGTGCAATTTTGGTCTCCTAATTTGACGAAGGACATTATTGCTATTGAGGGAGTGCAGCGTAGGTTCACCAGGTTTATTCCCGGGATGGCGGGACTGATATATGATGAAAGAATGGGTCGACCGGGCTTGCATTCGCTGGAATTCAGAAGGATAAGAGGGGATCATATAGAAACATTTAAAATTCTTAGAGGATTGGACAGGGTAGATGCAGGAAAAATGTTCCTGATGTAAGGGAGTCCATTACCAGGGGTCACAGTTTAAGAATAAAAGCAATTTAGGACTGAGAATAGGAAAAAAAATTTCACCCAGAGAGTTGTGAATCTGTGGAATTCTCAGCCACAGAAGGCAGTGGAGGCCAATTCACTGGATGTTTTCAAGCAAGAGTTAGATTTAGTTCCCAGGACTAAGGGAATCAAGGGATATGCTGAAAAAGCCAGAACAGTGTACTGATTTTGGATGATCAGCCATGATCATATTGAATGGCTCGAAGGGCCGAATGGCCTCCTCCTGCAACTATTTTCTATGTTTCTAAGTGGAACAAAAAATTGAAAGTGCAATAACTGAATAACCAAACGAAGTAGAGTTAAGTAAGAGAATGTGGCAGTACCACGAGGAAAGAAGTGTGAAGGAGATGATTGCTTCATGAGACTTATTGCGGTGGACCTCCCCCCAGGCTTTCAACCACCTGCAACTTCTCAAGAGGGTAGAAGAGAAAAATCTAAACTGTTATGTTTATAGGTGATGGTACTTTTTACCATCTTGATGCAACGTGCTGTGAAGACAGACTGGATGGAAGGAAGTGATGAGCATGTGATGGACAACGCAGTTTTCATAACTGTATGCAAGATCAGATAGTCAAGAGCAGAGCCGTTGCCAGAACAGGCTTTGATGCATCCCATCACCATGCTCTCTGTAATGAATTTTGAAGAAGTTGAGGAGAATTCTTGTGGTAAGCTTTTGTTGCATGCTAACCATTCAGTTGAAGGACAATGCATGATTACAATCGGGCCATTCACAGTGTACAGATAGATTTAGAAGAGCATAGTTAAAGTAAGGAATGCTGCTGTTGGAGTAGGGTTTTAAAACAGTGGAATGATTGTAATGCATGATTGCAGATCCCCTCCTGTTACCAGCACACACAAGTCGCTTGGCTTGGACACCATCTTGGATATATCAACCCCATTAAATACCTGATAAAAACTGGATCTTAAAAGCATAATCTAAATGCTTTAGAGATTCTCCATAACATTATTGCAATGTAGCACCTGATTTGTTCATTCACAATTCACAATCCTTGTGCCCACAATTTCTCTGATCCACAAACACTTCTGAATCAAATAGAAATGACACAAAATGGACAATCATCCACTGAGCATCCTGACTAAGCATTTACTTTGTAAAGCAAATTAAAAAGATGATTTGACTTCGAGAGAATTTGATGGAAGGAAAATGCTATAAACGAATAAATTGTTGTGATTCCGCAGTCAAATTCTCAATTGCACATTTTCAATGCTGTACTTTTCCATGTTCCTATCACTCTTATGTATGAAAATATCTGTTGGTATTTTATACATATATTGAAAACATAAGGGTAACACGGGAGAAGTTAGGACCACTGAAGGGTTAGCGGGAATTTATGCTTGGAGCCAGAGGACATAGGTGAGGTAGTGAACGAATACCTTGCAATGGTATTTCCAAAGGAGAAGGATATGGAAGGTAGTATATCAGCATGGGGTATAGTAATATGCTAGGACAATTTAATATCAAGGAGGTGGTGTTGAGTCTCTTGAGCATTGAGGTGGATTAATCCCAAGGGACTATTGGGATCTATCGCAGGTTATTGAGATCTTGACAAAGATCTTTATATCCTCTCTTGCCACAGGTAGTGTCCTGGAACACCGGAGATTAGCCATTGTCTGTTCCAGCCATCTACCTATCAGGTGGTAGGCCGAATGTTGACTAGGGAAAGTGTAATCTCAAGAAGTATACAATGTGGTGAACTGTGGAAATGGTTAAACGACTCGGGTGGAGGAAGGGGGCAAGATGGGAGGGGAGGGAAGTGCTAACCACATTGACTTCGTGGCAGGAGTTAACTTCTTCCTCTCAGTTCTGGAGACTCACTGACACTCCCTTCTTCAAATTCATCTCCAAATTCTCAACTACCAGTCGTAGTGATTCTCTGAGTTCTCACAGTTCCCAATAGCACATGCAGGAACGTGGTCTTGAAGTAAAGTGAAGATTAGAGTGTACAGGATTCATCAGCACATTTTGATTCTCATCATCAAATTCCACCTTTGAATTAACTCTTTAAATGCTGAAATTGAGATGATTGTAACTGCTTTCATGGGTCGAAGCTTCCATTGTGGGAAACTAAGGATGAAATTGTTGAAGTCTGGGCAGGGATATTTGCATGAACTTTACCCACCGGACTGTTACTGGAAGACCAGATGGTGGCTAATGTTGTACCATTACGTAAGAAGGCCTGCAAAGCCAAACCAGATCTCGGAGAAACTGCACACGATCACGGGGAGAATGTACAAACTCCATGCAAACAGCACCCGTGGTCAGGATCGAACTCAGGTCTCAGGCGCTGTAAGCACGGTAAGGCAGCAACTCTACCGCTGCGCCACCGTGTTGCCCTTTAATTGATATACATTTGATAGAATTTGATGGACATTTGATAAGAGGTTACCAAGAGGATTGGCGAGGGTTGTGGCATTGTCTACATGGACTTTAGCAAAGCTTTTGGCAAGGTCTTGTATAGAAGGCTATGCAAAGTTTGGAAGGTTAGATCTTATGTGATCAAGGGTGAGTGATCCAACTGTTTTATTGTTTTATTGTTGGAGAACTGAATCCTGTGTTCTGCTATCGGGAACTGTGTTGGTTCTCATCTCCGTTAACAATTTAGATTCTTCTTCCTCGTGTCCGGCCATCTTCTATATCACGTCTTTCCAGTGGTTGGCGCAGGCGAGCGCAGTGGCATTTGGTTCGGCCAGGTCATCTTCGGTACATTGTGGAGATTGGCTACATCTCATGATGTGTTCTATGGTTTGGGATTTACCACACACACATGCATGGAAGTTGTTATTTTCCATTTCTTCATGGACACCTTGCAGCATCCTTTGCCGACCTACAGGCGGTTCAGTGTTTTCCAGACAGCCAAGGTTGATCGTGGCCGGTAGCGAGGCATTCGTCTGGGGTAATGCCTGTCTCCATGCATTGGGTTGTCTGGCTGCCAAGGCTGTTCCACTGGTTCTGCCATTCAGTAATCCTGGCATCAGTTGGGGTGGTCTCCAGTACTTCAGTGGTGTCCAGGAAGCTGCTCCTGGAGCTGAGCCGTTTCTGGGCCTCATGGAGTGAGTGCCTGTTGTCATTGGCCTGCTTTGTGCACTCGGCTTTCGTGATGACTGCTCTGCGGATGTCAGGGGGAGCTATGCCAGAGAGGGCATAAAGGCAGTGTACGGGGGTTGTTTTGATGCACCCAGTCGCTATCCTGCAGAATTTGGATGACTATGTATTTAACGTAGTTAGTAAATCTTTAGATTATACCAAAATTGGTTTTATGGTGGACCACAGAGAGCTTTATTTGAATCACTCACAGAAAAATGGTTTGAATCACTCACAGAAATGGGCCACCAAATAGCCACCATGGAATTTAGCTCTGACACGTGTGAAATGGTGCATTTTGGTAAGTTAAATAAACACAGGACTAATTAAGAAAATTATTGAGATCTGGAGAGTGGTGTAAACCAAAGAGACCTAGGGGTGCAGGTGCACAGGACCCTGAAAGAGTGGTAAGTCATGTAGACAGAGTGGTGATGTACGCATGGCCACTCTTGCCATTATTAGGAAGGATATTGAGTTGGGGTGTCACGTTACAGTTGTCCAAGACATTGGTGAGACGTTGTTTGGAGTATTGTGGTAGTTCTTGTTGCCATGCTATAAGAGGGATGTTATTAAGCCAGAAAGGCTGTAGAAAGGAGTCACCAGGATATTGCCAGAACTCAATGGCTTGTTATAAGGTGGGGGTGGATGGGCTGGGTTTTCTTTCCCCAGAAGGGTAGGAGGATGAAGCGTGACTTTATAAAGTCACACACAATCATGTGAAGCATAGATAAGGTGAATTGTGACTGTCTTTTCCCCACGGTAGATGACTCCTGAACTAGAGGGCATAGATTTAACATAGAGGGAAAAGATTTAAAAGAGACCCAAGGGAAATTTCTTCATGCAGAGGGTGTGCGTGTATGGATTGAGCTGCCAGAGGAAACCGTCGAGGCAATTACAAAGGCAATGTTTAAAAGACATTTAGACAGGTACATTGACAGGCAAGGTTTAGAGGGTCATGGGGCCAAATGCAGGAAAATGGCACCAACCAAGCAATAATACCTGGTCGACATGGATGGACCTGTTGGTCCGAAGGGCCTTTTTCCGTGTTGTATCACTTTATGAAATCAATCCCAGAAACAAAATTATAATGAGCTGGGAATGTTGCAATTCCACTGTCAGATGCTTTAAATTTACTTCAAGTTTCCCTCTGTAAAACTCTCTCACTCCCAAATTGCTTCTGAGTGAATATCAGGACCTGTGTCTTTCATGTGAGCCTCTACCTCTTCCATATTCTAGCAGGCAGGACTAATAAAAATCTGGTGAGACAAGGTCAGAGTAAATCAGGAAACTAGCTTATTATGCAGAGCACACATGACTGAACAGAATATTATTTCCAGGTTTCTCCAACATCTTCCATAATGATTGTTATGCCAACTAAAACATCAATGGCACCCTGGCCACCCTGTCAGAGAAGGCTCCGTTGCTTTCTAGTTAGTTTCATAGGATAGTATTTGAGTTATAGTTAACTGCCATCTCAATCCAATGCTGAGCCCTCATTGTCTATGCGACGTGGCTGGCTTTCTGAACAAAATATTTTTGCTCCTCTCACTTTTGATCAGAGAAAGTTGTTATGGGAGTGCCTGTTCCTTGCCTTTCCTCTCGGTTATGCGATTCATGAGTGTACGTGACAAGTATAAGTATACCTAGCCTTAAGGATGGAGAGCATCTATTGTGAATATGCTGAGGTCAATTATTAGCAATGTCTTTGTCAACAAGCATGAATGTTTCAAGGACATCTAAAATCACATTAATAAAATGAACTATTTTCCCCAAATGTTATAATATGAATCTCCATTGCATGTTGTATTAACATATGAAGAGCACTTTCTCTCGGGCACTATCGTTTTCAGCTGTAGTGAGCATTTTAAACCCAGTTTAATCTACTTTAATTTAAAACAATCCAGTGTAAATGGTTTTGAATTATTTATCATGAATCATAAACAGGCAACAATAGGAACGTATAAAAATCTGTTGAGAATTCTGTGTCCTTTGATAATAGTTTCTCAAAATTTTTGTTGTTTAATTTAAGTTAAGTTTTTTTTGGAGCACTGAGCTTTTTACCAAAATGGATATGTCGTATGTCACCAACCAAGTGTAACATACATTCAATTCTATTATGCTTGAAGCTCAATAAGTTTAAAGCAATGAATTTGTATTGGATTAAAAATAGATTTTTTAATTTGTAGGTGGAACATTGTTACATTAATACGTTTGCCGTTTTCTATCAGAAGAAATCAACATCAATTTTCTTAGAGAGGATGGAGCTTAAAAATTGAGATGAAATGTGGAGAGCAGAGGTTAAGGTACTTTTTGTTGTAATGGAGGGATAAAGCATGGAAACAGGCCTTTGTCCCAATGCGTCCATGCTGACCATCAACCACCCATTTACACTAATCCTACACAAATCAAACGTTATTCTCTCCATATTGTTATCAGTTCCCCACAGATTCTCCACCACCAGTTCCCCACCAGTCACATGCAGACTTGGGGAAATATACTGTAGCCAATTAACCAACCAACTCGCATGTCGTTGGGATGCAGGAAGAGACTGGAGCAATGGAGGAACCCCACGTGATCACAGAGGGAACGTGCAAACTCCACACAGACAGCACCAGAGGTCAGGATTGAACTTGGATGTCTGGCGCTATGAGGCAGCGTCTCTATAAGCAGTACAACTGAAGAATTTAAATTCAAGTGATTAAATAATCTGGAATTTAACAAAAAGCTAATGTTAAGAACTAGCAGGGTGCCTCTGATATCAGCACTGGAGCCATAGCTTTTTAAGTTCTACTAGACCAAGTGGGACCCGTTGGGTCCCATCCCCTCAACGCACGGTTATGGGGGGGGGGGGCGGCCAGCGGCATCACACAAATACTAACCTCCCCCTCCCCCCCACACACATACACACTAACCACCCCCACTTGATATTATATTAATATTATTCATTGGCTCCTTTTACCCCATCCTTGCCCTATCCACTGACGCATAGCCCCCAACTCGCAGGTTGGGAGCGGGGGGTAGAGAGTGAGGTCAGAGAGAGAGGGGGCAGAGACAGAGAGAGAGGGGGGCAGGTACAGAGAGAGAGGGGGGCAGGTACAGAGAGAGAGGGAGAGGGAGGAGGGGGGAGAGATGGGGGGGGAGAGAAGGGATGAAGGGGGGAATAGAGGAGGGGAGGGGGAGAGGGGAGGGAGGGGGAGAGAGAGGTGGGGGGAGAGAGAGATAGGGAAGGGAGGAGGGGAGAGAGGTGGGGAAGAGAGTGGGAAGAGTGGGGGAGAGGGGGTGGGAGAGGGGGGGGGGAGGCTCGGGCCGAGCTAAGGGGGAGAGAAGGGGGGGGATGCCCGGGCCAAGCCGAAGGGAGAGAGCGGAGGGGAGAGGAGATGGGGGGAGAGAGGGGAGGGGGAGAAAAGGGAGGAGAAGAGAGGGGAGGGGGAGCGACTCAAGCCGAGGTGCGAGCGAGTGTTGACCAAAGGAGCGCCAGTTGGGCCAAAGCAGTCGTCAGCTAAGATCTTCGGTCGACGAGGGGGGACGGCAGCTCGCTGGGCGGGGGGGGGGGGGAGGGAATCGCGGTGTGGATGTCAGCTGACGGGGGGACGTCAGCTCGCAGTGCAGACGCAGCACGCAGAGCCCGCAGCATTCAGAGCCATTGTGACGTCATCAGCCCAAGCCGCTGGGTTTTTATTTTCAAAGACATTTCAGATTCTTGAACATTTTTATTAATAACTGAAGAAATAATGCACAACATTTTCAGGTAAGCCAATTTTAGACCCCAGGGGGTAAATCTCTACCGGATTATGTATAAATGTTCACGTTAGCGTGTCGTTTCTTCGAGTAGATGTTCACACACACGCACACGCGCACACATGCGCACACACGCACACACGCGCAGTTTTATAGTTATATAATAAGGATAATGATGAGAATAATACATTATACTTGGTCCCTTCATCTAAGTTTGTAAATGACAAAATAGGTAGGAAAGGAAGTTATGAGAAAGACAAACTGCCAGCAGGGATATATTCAGGTTAACTGAGGCGATCCTATTGAAACATTAATTTCTATAGAGATTTGATAGGGTGGAAGTGTGCTGTTGTTTCCTCTGGCTAGGGAACAAAGGGGAATAGCCTCAGGATAAGGGTTGACTGCTTAAGATTGAGGTAAGGAAGTATTTCTCTCAAAGGTTGTGAATTGGGTCTCCCCCAAATTGTTGTGAATGCTGTTTTATTAAGTATATTCAAAAGCTGGTAGAGTTGTTTTCTTTGCAGAGAAATGAAAGGTTATGGAAATAGGGCAGAAAAATGGAGTTGAGGACAAAGATCAGACAAGGCCTAGTCTTATTGAATGGCAGAACAAGCTCAGGGGGCTGTGAGGCCCTCTTGCTCCTATTTTCAACATTCCTTTGATAAAATTCCTCACAATTATAGCTGACATCAACACGGCAAAGGATTCACCTCAGTGCTCTGAGAAAATATGTTTGCATAGAAATTCATCCCCAGGTCAAAGTACTAAACATGCCGTACAGTAGAGGCAGCCAGATGCACTCTGCCAAGATCATTCCTTTAAAGTTAATGGAATGAATTTCAGAACAGAGTACATTGCACTACTGAAACTAGAGAGCACATTTAATACTGGTGGGAGGAATTAGTGGCCAAGCAGTTTACTCTTTTATTAGCAGACTGAAACTAACTGCAGTTTCCCTTCACAGAGACATCGTTTGACAGATCAGCGAGGAAAGGTATAGTGAGCTGGACCCTGGAGTATGTTATGTAATTTGCTGATGTTTGTATATGCGCTGTTCTGATCTGGGTTCCATCAATCCGTACCCCAGATGCTTTAAGTCATGCAAGAATCCTTATTTTATGATTTTGCTTTAAAACTGCAGTGAAATAAGATGGAAAATGATTGTTAGACTTACTTAAAGGCCAATTATTTGCGTATAGAACATTTAATACGAAATAAAACTTTACTATTCATTATAAACAGTATTAGTTCCTGATTAGGAATAATATTTCAATTTTAGATTTTCCTATTTGTAATACTGCATCACCATTCATGGTTTTTTAAAAGTTTTTTTATGAGTTTATGTTAAAATTGTTAAGAATCTATATTATAAAATATTACACACACTAAAATGAGATGCGATTGTTAAATAACAAGTGAACTTCATGAATTGGAAATTCCCTGCCACAACGTGTGCCTGCCCGACTGAGAAAATAGATCAAATTTTTGAAACGTATGGCATACCTGATTGGACAAAAAGCAGATGGTCATATAGCATGGAAGCAGGCCCTTCAGTCCAACTTGCCCATGCTGACCAAGCTGCCCCATCTACACTAGTCCCCCCTGCCCATGTTCCACCCATATCCCTCTAAACGTTTCCTATTCATGCTCCTGTCCAAATGTATTTTAAATATTGTTAGAATACTTGCCATAATTACCTATTTTGGCAACTTGTTACACATGCCCCCAACCTCTGTGTAGAAGAAGTTTCTCCTCAGGTTCCCATAAAATATTTCACCCCTCATCTTAAACCTATGTTCTTTAGTTCTTGATTCCCCAATTCTGGGTAAAATATGCTTGCATTCACCTTATTTATTCCCTTCATGAGTTTCTACATCTCTGAGATCACCCATCAGCCTCTTATGCTCCAAGGAATAAATCTTGCCTGCTCAACCTCAACCTCTCCCTATTACTCAGGCTATCGAGTCCTCGCAATATTTTCGCAAATCTTCTCTGCATTCTATCCAGCTTGACAACATCCTTCCCAGAGCAGGATGACCAAAACTGAACCTCTTAAATGCCACTATCGTATCTGCTTCCACCAACACCCCTGGAAGTGCATTTGAGGCACCACTACTCTGTGTAAAATACTCCTTTCACATCTCCTTTGAACTTTGCTATGCCCTATGGTCTTTGTCATTTCCCCCCTGGGGGAAAAAGTTTTTGACTGTCTATCTATGCCTCTCATTACTTTATATATTTCTATCAGGTATGAACTTTGCTTCGCTACCTTAATCTTGAAAGTTCCAGAGAAAACAATCCAAGTTTAACAATCCAACCTTTCCTTTTAGCGAATACTTTCTCATCTGAAGACCGATAAATATGCAACATAACTTCCTGATTCGTCCGCAGAAGCATCTCGACCCGAAACGTCGCCATTGCTTCTCTCCAGAGATGTTGCCTGGCCTGCTGAGTTACTCCAGCATTTTGTGTCTACCCATAACTTCCTGATTCTTATACTTGTGAAGGTAAGCAAAGCATATGCCTTTTTTACAATTCTATCTACTGGTATTGCCACTTCCAGGGAGTAATGTTTAGTTTAGTTTACTGTCACGTGTACAGTGACGTATAGATACAGTTAAAAGCTTTTTTCTCTGAAAAGCTGGTTAGACCCCAAAATTCCCCTGTACATCAATGTTGTTCAAAGTCTTGCCATTAACTGTATACTTTCCTTCTGTATTCCATCTCCCAAAATGCAACACCTCACATTTGCTCTGATTAAACTCCATCTGCCTTATCTCTGGCCATTTATGTAGCTGATCTATATCTTGCTGTGTACTTCAGTAGCCTCCCAACATGGTTCACAACTCCACCAGTTTTGGTGTTGTCTGCAAACTTACTGACCAGCCATCTATATTTACATTTGTTGCGTATATATAACGCAGACAACAGAGATCCAAGCACAGATCCCCGTGGTCTGAAGAAGGGTCTCGACCCAAAACATCACCCATTCCTTCTCTCCAGAGATGCTGCCTGTCCCGCTGAGTTACTCCAGCTTTTTGTGTCCATCTTTGGTTTAAGCCAGCATCTACAGTTCCTTCCTACACATTTTCCCACGGAACTCCACTGGCCAGAATAACACCCTTCCACAACAGTCCTCTGTCTTCAATGAGTAAACCAGTTGTGTATCCAAACAACTGAGTCACCGCGCATCCCTTGCATCTTAATTTTCTGGATCAACCTACCCATGAGGTACTTTATCAATTTGTTAATTTATACAATTTGTTAATGCATTTGTGCCAAATACCTTGGTGTATAATTTTGACATCTTATTAATGGGCATTTTACGATAAAGCGCAGAGGAATTTGAACCTTTGAATGTGATAACACTATGACAGTGATACATTAGTCTACAGTATTAAACAACTAATATTACATTTTTATTAGAATTGCAGAAAAAGATTGGCCCAATTTTCACATGCAAATTTATAACTCCCTGATTGTCTATGCAATCCACTAAGGAGCTATGAAATCTACTAAAGAGATTGCTCATTCTTTGCCATTTACCAATACCAGGGGGTGGAAATCAAGGGAGTCGAGAGTTTTTTATTGTCCAATGTCTCAGATATACAATAAACAACAGACAATAGACAATAGACAATAGGTGCAGGAGTAGGCCATTCGGCCCTTTGAGCCAGCTCCACCATTCACTGTGATCATGGCTGATCATCCACAATCAGTACCCCGTTCCTGCCTTCTCCCTATATCCCTTGACTCCGCTATATTTAACTCTATCTAACTCTCTCTTGAAAGCATCCAGAGAATTGGGCTCCACTGCCTTCTGAGGCAGAGAATTCCACAGATTCACAACTCTGGGTGAATCTGTGATTTGAACAAAGAAATTCTTACTTGAAGCAGCAAAACAGACCATGTAAACATAGTACACTCTAAGCAAGATAATAATGAATGAATGAATAAAGGGCCTGTCCCACTTTCACGACCTAATTCATGACCTTTTTTACTCATGGCCATTTTTCATCATGTTGAAAAAATGCCCCTACCAACTTGATGCCATGAGTACTTACGACTAGCATCACGACCTACCTACAGTCGCCGACGACCTCTGCGAGTATGAGTGAAGGGCAAACTTGGCAGAGGTCGTGAATTAGGCCGTGAAAGTGGGACAGGCCCTTTAGTTTATTGGCCAAGTATTCACATACAGGGAATTTACCTTGGTGCTCCGACCGCAAGTGACAACATGACATACAGTGACAGTTAGAAATGACACATGAAACATTAAACATCAGTAATAAAATAAAGTGAGTATACAATGATAATAAACGAGTGAGAAATGAAAAGTTCAATGTGTGGATATATACACATACTCACAAATAATATATATATCTATATCTATATCTATATCTATATCTATATCTATATCTATATCTATATATCTCATATACCCACGCACAAAAACATACATGCAAAAAACAAATAATCATACCATTAACTTTTTAGTTCGTGGTATGTGTGCCAATTTCCCTCCAGTTTGTAGAGTGAATCAAACATGACCAATATGATATCCATTACCCTGAACATGAACATCCTCCAGCACCATTGCACATAGCTTCACACTTGATCATCTACAAAAGGCATGGCTGTTACAAAGCTACATCTGAACACCTACCAAACCATGACCTCCAGCAGGCAGCACCATTTGCAGGGTCCCCGAACTCCATCAGAACTTGGAAATAAACTGCAATTCCTTCCATGTCCCTGGATGTGAATGCTAAAATCCCCTATATGGCAGCACAGTAGAAGAACCTACTGGATTGCAATGATTCAAGAAGCCAGCGCCATTTCCTCAAAGGCAGTTTGGATTAAAAATAAATGACTTTAAAAATAAATGTATGGATTTTAAAATAGTTTATAAAATATCGTGCAACACCTCATAACTTTCTGTGTGTCACTGCATTTTGGAATTCCCAGATATTACTGAAGGATATCAGAATTCATCTCCTTTACTTGCACTTTTCCTGACGGGAATATTGGTACATTCATGAAGAATTCATGTGGAATTCTCTGCCAGAATGTAGTTGAGGCCAGTTCATTGGCTATATTTAAGAGGGAGTTAGATGGGGCCCTTGTGGCTAAAGGGATCAGGGGGTATGGAGAGAAGACAGGTACGGGATACTGAGTTGGATGATCAGCCATGATCATATTGAATGGCGGTGCAGGCTCAAAGGGCTGAATGACCTACTTCTGCACCTATTTTCTATGTTTCTATGATCTGAAAAAGGTTTCCGAACCAAAACGTCACCCATCCTTTTTCTCCAGAGATGCTGCCTGACCCGTTGCTTTACTCCAGCACTTTATGTCTATTCTAGGAATATTGGCATGGCTGCCTTCTTTTATCATTACAATCCATAGGATTAATGTACTTCCACAATGTCAACAGGGAGGGAAATGTAGCACATATATTCAATGAAGGTGTGCTACAGTATATTTCAAAGATGTGGGGAGGAATTGACTCCTTGGATCTAAATGAGATTAATAGGGATTTCTTCTCTCTGTGGGTCATGAACCTATGGAATTCTGTACTCCAGAGAGCTGTGGATATGAACTCACTAACAAACTTGCAAATATGCATATAACATTCCCTAATTACTTCTTATGCTGATTCTAGGTGCTCACTTCCACTGCAACTAACTCTCTTGGGTAATTGATGATGTTCCATGATAATTTTCACCATTTGTGGAAAGAGAACATTTTATTTCTAACGGCATGTCCATGTGCCTTGTGTAGTTCCTAAGAAAGCACTGGGGCATTCTCTCTATCATATATGACTTGAGTATGGGAGCAAGGAGATCCCACTGCAGTTGTACAGGGCCCTGGTGAGACCACACCTGGAGTATTGTGTGCAATTTTGTTCTCCTAATTTGAAGAAGGACATTATTGCTATTGAGTGAGTGCCGAGTAGGTTCACCAGGTGAATTCCCGGGATGGCAGGACTGACATATGATGAAATAATGGGTCGACTGGGCTTGTATTCACTGGAATTTAGAAGGATGAGAGGGGAAACACTAGACTAAGTGGGACCTGTTGGGTCCCATGTTCACACGGGAGGGTTGGTCCCCCAACGCAATATTCCACCT
The DNA here is from genome assembly GCA_963514005.1 of Raja brachyura. The sequence goes on along the minus strand of OY740785.1, from coordinate 42,333,146 downwards.
CTCCACCAATTCCAATAATGGTGGCCAGTGGGGGGGGGGGGGGGGGGGGGGGAGACTTTCTGGAGCGCTAGTATGGTGTTGTGGGATGAAGGGACTGGTTTCCAGAGGGCTAGTATGAACATTATGGGCCAAGTGAATTCTTGGGGTGGCAGCTCAGTCACTCATGCCTGATGTGCTGGTAGCTCACTCACGGCTGGTGGGCTGGCAGTTGACTCACGGCTATTCCTTGAAATTCAATTTCAAGCAGGGTGCAAGGCCACCAAATCCAAATGCAGTTTCTTACCATTTCAAGCAGGGTGCAACACCACCAAATTCAAGTGTAGTTTCTTACCACTTCAAGCAGGGTGCAAGGCCACCAAATTCAAGTGCAGTTTCATACCACTTCAAGCAGGGTGCAAGGCCACCAAAATCAAGTGCAGTTTCTTACCACTTCAAGCAGGATGCAAGACCACCAAATTCATGCAGTTTCACACAGATTCAAGTGCAGTTTCATGCCGCTTCAAACAGGGTGCAGGGCCACCAAACTCAAGTGCAGTTTCCTACCACTTCAAGTAGGGTGCAAGGGCACCAAATGCAAGTGCAGTTTCGTGCCATTTCAAACAGGTTGCAAGGCCACCAAATTCAAGTGCAGTTTCATGCCATTTCAAGCAGGGTGCAAGGCTACAAAATTCAAGTGCAGTTTCATGCCGCTTCAAGCAGGATGCAAGGCCACCAAATTCAAGTGCAGTTTCATACCACTTCAAGCAGGGTGCAAGGCCACCAAATTCAAGTGCAGTTTAATACCACTTCAAGCAGGGTGCAAGGCCACCAAATTCAAGTGCAGTTTAATACCACTTCAAGCAGGGTGCCACAGTTTCATACCATTTCAAGCAGGGAGCAAGGTCCCCAAATTCAAATGCAGTTTCATACCATTTCACGCAGGGTGTAAGGCCACCACATTCAAATGCAGATTCATACCATTTCATGCAGGATGCAAGGCCACCATATTCAAATACAGTTTCATACCATTTCAAGCAGGATGAAACCACCATAAAACCACACGAAACACCACATAAACACCACATAAACACCACATAAACACCACATAAACACCACATAAACACCACATAAACACCACACTCACAGTTCAGTAGACATTCAGTGTGTTCAGTTGATTCACAGCTCAGACAGACATGACCTCTCCCTCCCCTATCTTGCAGAGACTGAGCCACACCCACACTTCCGGGTTTTATAATCCCTCCCCCCTCCCATCGGACGGGGCGTGGCCTTCATGGCATGATTGACAGGAGAGAGATTCTCAACAATTTCTAAACACTAATAACACTTTTATGTTTCATTCATGGGAAGAATCCTCTGCACCTGATCTGCAGTGGAGGGGGACTGAGTATGATGGCCAAAAATCACAGCTGTAAGTGGTAGTGTTTTATCTAAAATCAATATACAGTGCAAACAGGAAGTTCTCAAGTTTAGACTTTTAATCATGTGGTTTATTTCAAACCAACTACCACCAACCATCTGCTGTGCTTTATTTCAAACCAACCACCACCAACCATTTGTTGTGCTTTATTTCAAACCAACCACATTTTCATTTTCAAACCACATTAAGGGCACTCAAGGTCAGTAAAACCACACTCACAGTTTAGTAGTCATGTGTTCAGTGTTATTCACAGCTCAGACTGAGAGATGTGACCCTCTGCCTCCCCCATCTTGCAGAGAGTGACTGAGGCACTCAACACCTCCGGGTTTTATAGTCCCTCCAGAAGGGGCGTGGGCTTAGGAGAGAGAATCTCAACATTTTTTAAACACTAATAACTCTTATAATTTTCATCAATTCAAAAATTCCTCTTGTCCTGCGCATCGGATGGGGACTCTGCGTAAGATGGCCAAAAGTCACAGCCGTAAGTGGCAGCGTTTTTTCTAAAATCAATATACAGAACAACAGGACGTGGTCAAGATCGGACTTTTAGTAATATAGATATAACATTCTTAAGGGTTTGGACAGGCTAGATGCAGGAAAAATGGTCCTGATGTAGGGGGAGTCCAGAACCAAGGTCACAGTTTAAGAATAAGGGTTGGCCATTTCGGAATGAGATAAGGAAAAACTTTTTCACCCAGAGAGTTGTGAATCTGTGGAATTCTCTGTCACAGAAGGAAGTGGAGGACAATTCACTGGGTGTTTTCAAGAGAGAAGTTAGATATAGCTTAGGGCTAACAGAATTAAGGAATACGGGGAGAAAGCAGGAACTGGGTAGTGAGTTAGGATTATCAGCCATGATCATATTGAGTGGTAGTTCTGGCATGGGTTTGAATGGCCTACTCCTGCACCTTTTTTCTATGTTTCTATGTTTCTTCAGCCAGCCAATGCCATGACAAATGTGACTGATCTCCTCACCATATAAACCCATAAGATATCGGCGCAAGCACAGGTTGATTGTTATTCTAACTGTGACATGTCATTTCATTCATAAATGAATAAGTACTGTATATACCAACAATGTGACCAGCAACAGCATGGGTAAAGCTAAACGATTGCTCCAATCATGACACTTAAGGCGTAAGCACCAATTTCCAATGTGTTCCCCACCACATCAAAAGGCCTCAGAACATTGTTCTGGGCTATTCAATTTATCTCCTTATTTATGGGATTCTGACCTTGTCAGAGTTCTGTCAGCCAGGGACATATCTCATTGATCATGGGGGTGCTGGAAGGCCAATAAGTGTGGTGGAAGTTAAAAACCAGGTTAAAAAACCCGTATACTGAGGCCCCATAACACATGTGAAATGCAGTTCCCCAGCACCAGAGACAAAATAAGAGCCTGAAACCAGGTATAAAGTTATTGTGCTCAGAATCTAAATTTTAGTTAGGGTGTAAAATTATCCTTCTTCCATTAAACATCTTGGTTGCCAATTGTACTAGAGCTATTCTTTACCAGATATCTGAACAGAGAACAGGAAGCTGGAATGTGGTACAAGGAAATGTTGGTTTACAAAAAAAGACACAAAGTGCTGGAGTAACTGAATGGGTCAGGCAGCATATCTTGAGAGCATGGATAGGTGATCTTTTGGGTGAGAACTCTTCTTCAACCTGTCTGACAGGAAATGCCATCTATCCATGCTCTCCAGAGATGCTGCCTAACCTGCGGAGTTACTCCGGCACTTTGTATCTTTTTCAGGATCCTGGTATGTGGGTTAATAACATTCCATTCCTTGCCATGAATACCTGCTCGTCAGCAGTGGGCACAAAAAGCCAGGGATCAGCTCCAGGAACTTTCCCTGCATGTTTCGATCAAAGTCATGCATAGAACATCCCTGCTGAAAAAAAGGAAATGGCAATCTCTCAGCAAATTGCAGTTTCTCATCAGCCCCCTGCCGTTACTGTGCATTACGTGAAACTACAGCATTTGTGTTGTCCATTTCATGCTTTCTATAAAAACCAATATCATCCATGTTATATTGAAAAATGTTTTCAATAAACTGCTAATGGAAAGGAGAATGAGCCAGAAGAGCTATTCTATCACTGGAATTTCAGTAAGGTATGGGAGTATAACAGTTAAGTTAATGATGGTTTAAAGCTAAAGGGACCTGATATGGGTTTTAGACTTGTAATACAGTGTTAGCTGTAGAGATCCTCTGATCCTGTAAAATTGAATCCTGGAAAATTTAATCTAATTTAATGCAATGTTTAAAAAGTGTAGATTTTATTTCAGAATATTAATTTGCATCTTGCACGCCTGTTTTCCATGTATTGATAGAGAGTTCGAATAACATGCTTCATATTCATGTAAACATGATATGTTGCGGTTCATAACCAGAGCCTAAAAATAGGCAGATTATGATAAATTACCTAATTCATGCAGCAACTCATAAGTTTGGAAATCCTTACCAAGGGAAATTACAAACAAATTCAAATGTGATTAAGAAAGAACTTTTCAGTCATTAGTATCATGAGTAACACAATTGCTTTTAATGATTTTCAGTGGGGCAGAGCCACCCTGCTGGGCAGAGTAGCCTGGTGAACGATTACTATATTATAAGTTGTCAGCCATGAAACAGTGGCATTAGTAGCCTTGCCAGCTTGCAACCATTGATATGAGAAGGATTGTGAAATAGCAAGTATCGTAAAATGTGCAGAATAATTTGTATGAAGAGATAATGCAAATAAAAGAGAACACCAGTACGACGATACTGTGTTCAGTGACAGGATGTGTAGTTTAGTTTTAGTTTAGTTTATATATACAGCACGGAAACTGGCCCTTTGGCCCACCGAGTCCGCACCGACCAGCAATCCCCGCACATTAACACTACCTACACACACCAGGGACAAATTTACATTTATACCAAGCTACGTAACCTAAAAACCTGTACGTCTTTGGACTGTGGGAGGGAACTGAATATCTTGAAGAAAACCCATGAAGGTCACAGGGAGAACGTACAAACTTCATACACCTGTAGTGCAGATAGAACCCGGGTCTCTGGCACTGTAAGGCAGCAACTCTACCGCTACACTGTACGCCCTGTGAATTCTTGAAAATTTGATTTTTTTTTTTAGGAAACGAAACACTCCAGATATGATTCTGGATGTCTGTTCACTCACAAAAAAAGCCTTTATCATTCCTTATCTCATTATAGATAATAGGGAGAGCAGGGGTTAAAACCCCTGAACACCTCTTCTTTGACAAGGGCATCTCTGTCAAGTGATCCTTTCAGCATTGATCCCATCTTAATTGCAATGACAAGAGTATGACCTGTACCTTCATGTCACAGTTCATTACTCTTTCTGATTCTCCTCTATCTTCTCCATTCTGTCACTGCTGGTTTTCATTACAAATTCCCATTGTTTGCCATCGCTTCTCAAGCCCTGTGCTGAAGTATTTCCGTTTCTCCACATTTAAGCTGAGGGTCAGAGGAACTGGGTCTTTAACTCTTGTAGTTTCCCACACCACATCTGCTGAATTAATCTGCCGTCACCCAATTTTCCCCTTCATTCGCACATCATTAACCATGCTTTTAGACATCTCTGGAATTATTTAATGGGACATATAACACAGAACATAGAAAAGCACAATACAGGAACAGGCCTTTCAATCCACAATGTCTGTGAATATGATGGCAAGATAAACTAATCTCACCTGACTGTACATGGTCTAGATTCCCTCAATATATTCATGTGCCTAACCAAAAGCCTCATAAATGCCACTGTCGTATCTGCCTCTATTACCACCCCTGGCAACACATTTCTGCCACCCACAGTGTAAAAATACTTGCATCGCTTATTGCTATTTAAACTTTACCCCTCTCTCCTTAAAGTTCTGACCTCTGGTCATTATCATTCCCATCCTGGGGAAAAGGTTCTGACTGTCTACCTTATTTGTGCCTCTCATGATTTTATATACTCCTATTAAGTCACCCTTCAACCTCTGGCATTCCGGGGAAAACAATCCATGTTTGTCCAACCTTTCCTTGCTAATACATACTCAATATATTTGTGCAAAACATTTGCCTTTTTCACCATTCTATCTACTTTAGCTGTCACTTTAGGGAGCTATGGATCAGGACTGCAATATCCCTCTCCACATTGATGCTGTTAAGGTCTTGCCATTAACCATATACCTTGCCCTTACCTTCAACATCTCAAAGCACAACACCCCATAGTTGGCTGGATTAACCTCCATCAGCCATTTGACATCCATTTCTGTAGTTAATTTACATCCCACCATATACTTAGCCAGTCTTCCTCACTGTCTGCCACTTCAGCAGTCTTGGTGTTGTTTGCAAAGCTACTGATCAACCCTTCAACATTAACAACCAAGTCATATATGTACATCACAAACAATTTTGTAGCTCTGTGACTTTGGTCTCAATCTTCAAATGCACTGGAAGACAATGTTCTGATTTCATTCTAGCACCCAGATCCCCACCACACACCATATAACAATACTTGCAATATTGAAAAATAAATAGCATTTCAAACTTTTAAATCATCCGTCTTCATCTGAAGCAGGGTCTCGACCTGAAACGTCACCCATTCCTTCTCTCCAGAGATGCTGCCTGTCCTGCTGAGTTACTCCAGTTTTTTGTGCCTATCTTTGGTTTAAACCAGTGTTAAAGTTCAATTTGCTTCAAACAGATAACAACACAAAAGTAAGTAATACAGTAACGACTTCATTTCGCCCAGGCGGTTGTAGGAGTCAACTCTCACAGTATGTAAAATATGGACTACGGTCTCTCTTTCTCCACACACAGAGGAAATGTTCAATCAGATATATTTATACCCTAATAATCAGCAATTCAGCCATTCTTTATCTTACAGAGCATTGTGCAGCCTCTTGCCTGTTCATATAATGTTAAAATCAGAGGATCGACAGGTTCTTCCAATGGAGGAAAGGTTAGCCCATATATGGTTATGCTGAAGGAGCTTTATTTTTCAGATTCAAGCACTCTTGTTTTTTGACCTAGTGGATTTATTTTTTGTACATTACAATCTGTAAAGGGCAGGAACCAAGTTGTCTGAACATCTTTCTGATTGTTTATATCATAGAGCAAAACATTCATGTTGTTGTGCTATAATCTCGCTAGTGTTGTAGAAGAAGGGAAAAAACATTAATGTTATAGTTCTTTAATTTTGGATGTGAGAATCAATTCCTGCGGCACTGTTATCTACTATCACTTTTCGTATTGTTGCAATCATTTCTGGTGTCATATGCCATTATTCAGTTATATTCTCAGTACAGTACCTTTTCAGAAGACTTCTGTATTATTAACGTTCAAAGCAGATGTTGAAAAATATTAACCCGCATGAAAATTAAATTCATTTGTTTACATACAATAAAAATATAGGAGCTGCTCTTAATAATTCAAATCCAGATTGCATCCGCTTCTTTGAGTAAGTGGAAATCTGGGATGATGCTACATGTAGAAACAAGAAACAGCAGATGCTGGTTTACATAAAAAGACGCACGGTGTGGGAATAATTTTGGGTCACGACCCGAAGCATCACCTATTTATGTTTTCCAGAGATGCCGCCTGATCTGCTGAGTTACTCCAGCACTTTGTGTCAAGCTACATTATTTGCTTTCATTTGAGATCTAAATGAATGAGTCTTAGACACCCAAGGCAATGAAGAAAACATCATGTAGATGCATGCAGCATTGTATTAGGAGTAATAATAGGAAGCATGTATTCAAGTGCATGCCTTATGAGCAAAAATGATTATGCAATCCTTTGCACCCACAATCCAAACTGTTTTCACAAATCTGCGGGAGTAATTAATGTTCAAAGCAAAAAAAATGGAAAATCAATTTTTTTGTTAACTTAATCAAAAATGTTTTGGAGAAAATGTCAATCTATGTTGAATATATGGAATAGCTTCCGGATGAAAAAATGTCAGGGTAAGAACTCAACTGCTGGGTAGTAATCAAAGGAAGGGTTGAATACAGCAGCTACTATACGTAGGATTGTCCTGGCAAAGTTAACTAGTGCAATAATAAAGCAGTGTCTAGAGTAGCATTGACCTCAATAATGACCCTCCTTGCAATTATATCCCCATCTGTAGTTAATCTCATGAACTTAATCTCTATTCTCTCACTATCGTAATGTTAAAGTTGCAATTTCACTGTAATGCGTTTACAAGAGTATTTTATTGATAGGCCTGAAATCTATGTCTATTTGAATCATATTGCCATTATGACATCATTAAGCAGTCTCATCATAAAGTTAATTGCCACAAGAAAGGTATCCCATTGCAGTTGATCATCAAGAAAAAAACTGACTTGTATCTAACTACTTGATTACAAAAGTCTTTAAAAACTCATTATTTTTTTTTGTGTTTTCATTTCAAAACCATTTCAATATTGCAGTTCTCTGCTTTAATTGTGGTTTCTGGGCTGTTTCTCTCAATTATTTATTTCTTCCTGAGGGAAATCATATCACACTATAACCAGTGCATCCATCTAACAGCACAACTGAGCCATGTGTGAATTGTGTGTGCAAACTTATTTTATCCCTCTGCCTGGCAAGACACGTTAGTAAACTACCATCATTGAGCCTTCACTTCCACTTTTTAATAAGTACCATCATATTTTGTATCATAAATAATGGATTAGAAATGAACATTGCCAGTATTATTAGACAATTCCTTCATTTGCTTAGTGTGCTCACAACAAATTCCTATCTCAGCAGATCAGGCAGTATCTCAGGAGAACATAGACAGGTGATGTTTCAGGTCAGGCTCCTTCTTCAGAGTGGATGGTGGGGGTGGGGGGAGAAAGCTGGAAGAGAGGAGGGGCAGGACAAAGCCTGCCAGGTAACAGGCCAGCACAGGTGAGAAGGGTTATTTGATAGGTATATAGTTGGACAAAGGCCAGAGATGAAAACACAGAAGGTGGGAGATAAAAGGATTGAGGAGTAGCAGAGATTGAAGGAAGGTAGGTGGAAGGGGAGGGCGAGCGGGGAAATAGATGCGAGTCCAGGTGGGAACGGGGAAGAAGGGAGAGGAGAGGTTGTGTAGTTACATAAAATTGGAGAATTCAATGTTCTTAAGAAGGCGGACACAGAGGAGATGTGGGTGAGAGATCCATCTATGACAATATACAATAGATAATAGACAATAGGTGCAGGAGTAGGCCATTTGGCCCTTCGAGCCAGCACCGCCATTCAATGTGATCATGGCTGATCATCCCCAATCAGTACCCCGTTTTTGCCTTCTCCCCATATCCCCTGACTCCGCTATTTTTAAGAGCCCTATCTAGCTCTCTCTTGAAAGCATCCAGAGAACCTGCCTCCACCACCCTCTGAGGCAGAGAATTCCACAGACTCACAACGCTCTGTGAGAAAAAGTGTTTCCTTGTCTCCGTTCTAAATGGCTTACTCCTTATTCTTAAACAGTGGCCCCTGGTGCTGGACTCCCCCAACATCGGGAACATGTTTCCTGCCTCTAGCATGTCCAAACCCTTAACAATCGTATATGTTTGAATGACATCAGAGAAGAAACCACATATACTAAAGAATGGGGACATCCTAGATGTCCATGAATGGAAACCCTCATCTTGGAAGCAGATGTGGCAAAGAATTAAACATTGACAGTAGGGGATAGCATATTTGCAATTAGCTGGGTGGAAGGAAGTGTAGTCCAGATAAATTTGGTAGTCGGTAGGTATATAGTAGACATCATTCAATACTCTTGTCCTCTGTGATGACAGTGATATCAAGAAAGGGGAGAGAGGTACACACAAAATGCTGGAGACAGGAAGCATCTCTGGTTAGAAAGAATGGATGACGTTTTGTGACGAGACCCTTCTTCAGACCCATTCCTTCTCTCCAGAGATGTTGCCTGTCCCGCTGTTTTACTCCAGCATTTTTGTGTCTATCTTTGGTGTAAACCGGCATCTGCAGTTCCTTCCTACACAAGGGAAGAGAGGTGTCAGACTTAGTTCAATGAGTTCTGCATGGGTGCAACTCTTTCTCCACAACATTAATGACTGCAGCCCCAATGCAGTCATTACTGTTGTGGAGAAAGAGTTGGGGAATAGTGCCGGTGTATGTTTGGCACAAGGCCTGTTTGACATAACTGACAAAAAGGCATGTATAGCTGGGGCCCATGCAAGTACACATGACTACATCTTTAAGTTGGAGAAAGTGCGGGGTCAAAGGAGAGGTTGTTGAGGGTGGGTTCTGCCTGGCGGAGGAGAGTGTTAGTAGAGGAAATAGACTGGGTATCTGTACAATGAGGAACTGCCTTGAGACCTTCCTTGTGGGGGAAGGAGGTGTAAAGAGTATAGTGTTCAGTTTTTGCCATCCTGCTAAAATGAAGGATGTCATTAAGCTCGAACGAGTGGAGAAAAGATTTCCAAAGATGTTGTCAGGACTCGAGGGTCTGAGCTAGAGCGAGAGTTTGGGCAAGCTAGGACTTGGAGTGTAGGAGGCTAAGGGTTAACCTTATAGAGGTGAATAAATTCATGAGGAGAATTGATAAGGTGAATGCACAGTATTTTACCCAGTGGAGATACAGTGGGTTTAACGTAAGAGGGGAATATTTAATAAGAACCTGAGGCGCAACGTTTTCCACACAAAGGGTGATGTGTATATGGAATGAGCTGCCAAAAGAGGCAGCTGAGGCAGGATTTCAAACAGCATTTAAAAGATTTGGACAAGTACATGGATAGGAAAATTTAGAGGGATATGGGCCAAAAGCAGGCAATTGGGAGTAACATATGGGGTATCTTGGTTGGCTTGGATGAGTTGGGCCGAAGACCTGCACTGTGTTGTATGATTCTGCTCCTAGGTCCCACTTCCTTTCCTATTTCCTTTTCCTTAGCTTTTAAACATTGTTCTTTCTTCCAGTCCTTGCGAAGGGCCGTTGCGACAGATACCTTCCGGAGGCCCGCTGCGGCATTTGCCTTCTGGAAGGCCGTTGAGAAGCCGTTGAGAGCCTCGTGGGCCAGAGCCTCGCGGGCCGGAGATGAAGCCTCATGAGTCGACGAATCCCATGGCCAACGTCCCCTCAATTCTGCGGAGCCCGTGGCTGGGACCTAGGTCGGCGCTACAGAGGCATCCGGCAACGATAATGAGGAACCGGCAACGATAATGGAGAGTTTGGTGCGGCGGTCAATGATGGCGCCAACCGATGGGCAGGTGGAAGTGAGGACGCTGCTGCTGGGGGTAGGAACAAGGCAGGACCCGGCGTGGGGGGACAACCATGAACGAGGGGGAGGAGGGAGAACAAAGCTACCACGGAAATGTACTTCAATGGAAAACAAAGGGGGACCTGGCGTGGGATACTTTGTAACTTTGTAAGCACCCTTTATGGGAAACTATTTGCATAGCTTGGGTATCCAAGCAAAGAATTTCACCATGACCTGTCACATGTGAATATAAAGTATTAATTAATTCATTCATTCAGTCCATTATGAATATTGGACCTTTCCCACACTTCACCATATTTCGTTGAACATGTGTTCGTGTTTCTTGCTTAAGCTTCACCTTTCTGATTCTCACTGCAATTAATAGGCATGTGGATAATTAGCTTTCAGGATAGGAAACCATATAGATTTCATCTTTAGTAAACCAGAGAAGTAAAATTGATTGTAAGACATCAATTGCCCCGACATAAACCAAATTATTCAGCACAGGAAGTGACGCAAACATGCAGTTATTCTTTGACTTAACTAGTTCAGACATAATGAACACATTTTTAAATAGTTCAGTTTGCTCACCAGACAACACGTTAAATAAATATTCTTTAAGAAGCTGCATTTTGTTTGTGAGATTGTTTTTGCTTGTCAGTGCAACAATTAATTTGCCCACTAGTTTGCTTCATGGTATCATTCCACTGCATTCCACTGACAGCTTAAGAACATAAAACCATAAGACATTAGAGCAGAATTAGACCATTCGGCCCACCGAGTCTACTCCTCCATTCAATTGCGGCAGATCTATTTTTTCCTCTCAAACCCATTCCTCTGCCTTCTCCCTGTAATCTTTGCGTCCTCACTAATCAAGAACCTATCAATTTTACTTTAAAAATACCCAATTTATGGGTTCTAAACATTCTAAATGTCATTCCCTTGTCCTTGTCATTATTCCCTACACTGTAAATAGCTTGATTGTAATCATGTCTTTCCGCTGACTGGCATGCTGTGTCCTTGCCGACCAACTATTCCCGTACCTTAACACGATCCTACACACCAAGGACAATTTACAGTTTTTCCCGAAGCCAATTAACCTACAAATCTGTATGTCTGGAGCGTGTGCAGAATCTGGAGAACCCGGAGAAAACCCACACTGTCACGGGGAGAACGTATAAACCAGACAACTATCACCCGTACTTAGGATTGAACTTTGGTGCTGTAAGGTAGCAACTCTACTGCTGCGCCACTGTGCCATCCTCATTTGTGAGGCATAGCTAAAATTCCTCTTGGTAGGTACCTCATAACATTTTGAGACCAATTAATATTAAATAAAGATCCCACAATATCACAATAATTTGCAAACCTAATTTTTACAACTATTCGTAATTTTATGCATGCAGCTCATTAGGATATTTACATGGGAAGGAACTGCAGATGCTGGTTTAAACTGAAGATAGACACAAAATGCTGGAGTAACTCAGCGGGACAGGCAGCATCTCTGGAAAGAAGGAATGGGTGATGTTACAGGTCGAAACCCTTCTTCTGATTGATGTCAAGGGAGAGTGAGATACATAGATAAGGAAGTGTACTGTGTGCAAATAGGACAACATGAATGGAGATCAAGGAGCATGTAGAATAGATCATTGTTTGCTGGGAGAAGGTAAAAACAACAAAACAAACAAAGATAAAATGTCGTTGGAGACAGTAAGACTGGTTGGAGAACTGGGACAGGGAGGGATGGAGAGAGGGTTACTTGAAGTTGGAGCAGTCAATGTTCATCCCGCTGGGTATTTGCAATTGCGTTTGTCTTAACATTGTGGAAGTTGTGAAGCAATGGAGCTCTTCTGCTTAGGGTTGCAATTTGATTGTTTCAGTTACCCTGATGCTGATAGTGAGGCTTATATTTTTTAAATAAAAAGTGTCCTCAATATCACAGGGGGTTAGTTACATTGTAAGCTAGCAATAGCAGTTAATATTTTCACTGATATTTTCTTGCTCCCATGTCAGAACGATGACAGATAATCGGTGATGATGGCAAATGAAGAATAAAGCTGCCACATCACCTATACATGCATTGAGAAAGGTCAAGAGAACTCCTGAGAAATATTAACTCAGATAGATACAAAAACATCTTGGAATGGTTTGATGTAATCACTGTATGAGTTCAGAGCAGAGATGTGAATGTCAAAATAAGGGCAGTCACTGTGGCGCAGTAGTAGAGTTGCTGCCTTAAGGGCCTGTCCCACCAGCATGCGACTGCATGCGGCGAGCGCGACCAAACGTGGTGGCTTGAGGCGTACGGCCTCGCAGGGATGGTCGCACTTCCAACCGCGGAGTCGTATGGAGCTGGTCCCGACATCATACTCACCAATCAACTGGGCAGGAGGCGGGCCGACTGAATTTGGACATTGCACGGCGTCTGGCGGTGACATCATCACGCAACGACATGCCGGGCGATGACGTCATCGCACAACGCCACGCGCTAGGTGTACGCCGTCAAGACGCTGCATGCGGCGTCCAGATGCTGCGTACGGCGTCAAGACGCTGCGTACGACGTCGAGACGATACGCACGTCCTCAATGCGGCTGTGGGCCGACAGGCCGTTGCCGCGTGGGATTTTTGAGCAGTGTCAGTTTTTCGGAGCCCTGCGCGATGTTGGCACGAGCCCCGTTCAACTCCATACGCCTCCGGCAATCGAAGTGCGACTGACCCCGTGAGGCCATATGGCTCAAGCAACCACGTTAGGTTGCGCTCGCCGCATGCAGTCGCATGCTGGTGGGACAGGCCCTTTACGGCGAATGCAGCACTGGAATCTCGGGTTTGATCCCGATTGCGGGTGCGTCTTTACGGAGTTAGTACGTCTCCCCACTTAGGTAGCTAAAACAGGAAGGCAGATTATTATCTAAATGGTGTCAAGTTGGGAAAAGGGTAAATACAACAGGATCTGGGGTTCCTTGTTCATCAGTCAATGAAAGTAAGCATGCAGGTACAGCAGGCAGTGAAGAAAGCAAATGGCATGTTGGCCTTCATAACAAGAGGAGTTGAGTATGGGGGCAAGGAGTTCCTTCTGCAGTTGTATATGGCCCTGGTGAGATCACACCTGGAGTATTGTGTGCAGTTTTGGTACCCTAATTTGAGGAAGGACATTCTTGCTATTGAGGTAATGCAGAGTAGATTTACAAGGTTAATTCCTGGGATGGCGGGACTGTCATATGCTGACAGAATGGAGTGGCTGGGCTTGTAAACTCTGGAGTTTAGAAGGATGAGAGTGGATCTTATTGAAACATATAAGATTATTAAGGGTTTGGACACACTAGAGGTGGGAAACATGTTCCCGATGTTGGGGGAGTCCAGAACCAGGGGCCACAGTTTAAGAATAAGCGGTAAGCCATTACCATTAACCCCGCCTTAGTTAACATCAATCACAACACTTTCCCCTCCCTGGGTATAGTTCAGTAGAAGAATGTAACCAGTGCTTGCTGACATGTGTTATACCCTGTGTTATCATTAAAGGATGTTATACACTTCAAGAGTATGTGAATTGCTTATTTACATGGTGTCAGAAGTGGGATTCAAATCCACGCCGACTGAAACACAGCCGTTCTGCCTGGTCCGCGATGAACTGGTGCTACAGAATGGCATTATCGTCAAGGGACATAAAGTTGTGGTCCCGTCCTCCCTGTTTGATTTCTACTATCGCGCAGTCCACACCCAGGGGTCGATGCAACACTCGCCCACGCTCAGTGCCAATTCTACTGGCCTGGAATGGCCAAGTATATCCGGGATCGCGTTTCTGCCTGCTCCACGTGCAACAGTCTTGCACCACACCAGCAGCGACAGCCCCTGCTGCAACAACCTGCTCCTGCCTTGGCCTGGTCCTTGCTGGCTGCCAACATCTTCGAATGGCGTGGTAAACACTACCTTGTCCTGGTCGACTCGTACTCAAACTGGTTCGAGGTGGATTTGCTGACATCCCTCACGTCGGAGATGGTTATCCGTAAGCTGCGGAAACACTTCTCCACCTTTGGGTCTCCTGTCCGGTTGCAGACTGACAATGGAAGGCAGTTCACCAGCCGAGTGTTCAAGGTTTTTGCCGACAAGTGGAACTTTGTGTATTTCACCAGCAGCCCAGAGTACCCACAGAGCAACGGCCGTCCGCAGCTCCAAGCTTCTGATGGAACAGGCGAGACTGTCTAACTCTGATTTGTATTTGGATCTCCTGAACCTCAGGAACGTTTCCAGGGATCCGGCCATGGGGTCCCCTGCTCAGCGTCTGATGTCCAGAACAACCAGAACCACTATCCCGATTGCTCAGCGCCAGCTGCAACCTCGGATGCTGGAGCCTGCCTCCGTGCAGAGGCGCATTCAGGAGAAACATGACAGCCAGCGGCATTCCCACGATCGTTCGTGCAGACCACTCGATCCTCTGTTGCCTGGACAGGTTGTTCGTTGGAGACCGCCAGTGGTTACTCCCGTCTGGCTACCATAGTTGGGGTGGCTGATTCACCTCGTTCGTACCTGGTCGACTTTGAAGGAACTATCTACCGACGAAGCCATCAACACCTGCTTGCGGTGAACAAACCGAAACCGCAGCCTCCGGGCCCCTATGCCCCGCCTCTCTCATACCAACAGCCGGCTGCCGTCCCTGCCGGTGTTCCCTGCATGCCTCGGTCCCCATCTTGCACCCCCTGTTCCCCTCTGCACGGGTCATCTGTTGCCGCTCGCTTTCGCGGTTCTGACTCTCCTGCTTCTCCCACCCCGCAGCCCTTCTCTGGTTCCCCAGCTGCTTCGCAGCCTCCTGTTCCTTCTGATCTTTTGGGGGAAGGGGGAGAGACGCGTACGCGCTCGGGTCGGATTAGTAAGCCACCTGTCCGTTATGGCGATTATGTTTAATTCTGTTGTCATGACTTCCAATCTGTTTTGATTTTCTAAGGGGAAGGATGTAGATGGTTTATGCATGCAATCAATAATATAGCTGCCTCAGTACCATTAACCCCGCCTTAGTTAACATCAATCATAACGCTTCCCCTCCCTGGGCACAGTTCAGTAGAAGAATGTAACCAGTGCTTGCTGACGTGCGTTACACCCTGTGCTATCATTAAAGGATGTTATACACTTCAAGAGTATGTGAATTGTTTATTTACAAATGGTGTTTTATCATTAATTTGTTGTTATTATTAATGTTTAGTGTTTTCTGAATCATTCATAACTGTCACTGTATGTCATGTTGTTAATTGTGGGTGGGGCACCAAGGCAAATTCCTTGTATGCGAATACTTGGCCAACAAACTTACTTACTTAAACTTACTTACCTACTTACCTACTTACTTACTTACTTACTTACTTACTTACTTTCAAGAGAGAGCTAGATAGGGCTCTTAATGATAGCGGAGTCAGGGGATATGGGGAGAAGGCAGGAATGGGGTACTGATTGGGGCTGATCAGCCATGATCACATTGAATGGTGGTGCTGGCTCAAAGGAAATGGCCTACTCCTGCACCTATTGTCTATTGTCTATTGTGACCTGCGTGGGTTTTCTCCGAGATCTTCGGTTTCTCCCACATTCCAAAGACGTACAAGTTTGTAGGTTAATTGGCTTGGTATAATTGTAAATTGTCCCTAGTGTGTGTGAATGGTGTTAGTGTGCGGGAACCATGGGTTGGCGCTGACTCAGTGGGCCGAAGGGCCTGTTTCCGTGCTGTGTCTCTAAACTAAACTAAAACTAAACATTATAAATGATAGAGTATACATAATGGAAACTTATCCATACCAACTAACATGCACCGATCTACATCAGACCAACCTGCATTTGTCCCATACCTGTCTAAACCTATCCTATCCATGTACCTGTCCAAATGTTTAAATGTTGTGATAATCCAAAAACATTAGTAAAGTACCTGTGTTGTGTCAAACTAATCTCTAGTTGGATTATTAGCACAAATTTCGCCACCTTCAAAAGACCAAAGAATGTTCCCTTCCTGTATTTACAGCAGTTTAGAAAATAACAAAAACTGTCGAAACAAAGAACTGTAGATGCTAGTTTATACCAAAGGTAGACACAAAGTGCTGGGGTAATTCAACGGGCCAGGCGGCATCTCCGGAAAAAAAGGAATAGGTGACGTTTCAGATTGGGACCCCAACATGGCACCTGTTAGTTAGATATAAATGTTCCATTGTCACACAATACCAAGAGTTCCTAATGTGCGAGAAGCCTAGAAACATACAGAAGTTTAACAATCTATCTTCATATCTAAAGATTTATTGATATCAGTTTTGAATATTCTCAGGAACACTTTGGTAGGGTAGTCCAAAGATTCACCATCTTCTACATTGAGGGAGATTTGGGGGAAGTATTTTATCAACCTCTTACTTTAAAACTGTGATCAGTGGTTTGAGAACAGCCAACCAGGGGAAACATTAAAGGGCCTGTCCCACTTACGCGTCCTTAGCTCACAAATTACGCGACCTCATGGTCGTTTGAGGCGTACGGGCACCGTATGCCTGCGCGGGGTCGGTCCGACTTAGAAGCGCGTAGGGGTATGGAGTTGTGCGGGGCCAGTCCCGACATCGTGTGGGGCTCCGAAATTCGTGCAGTGAACGAAATCTTCACGCGACTATCGCTCGACCATTTCGGCTCAACGCGACCGCGACACGCAAGTGGGACAGGCCCTGAACTCCACACCAATGATTGTTAACGGGTGTTGACAGTCGGACGGGCCGCTGAGGGAACAAAGAGGGGCCTGGTGTTGGGGAGCAGAGAATGAAGAGGGACCATTGGGACTATATTGAACACTTCACTGTAGTAACTTCGACAGTGTCCTATATGTGGCGACTCTTTACATTCTTTGTGTATGCAAAACAAAGAATTTCACTGTGACATGTCACATGTGATAATAAAGTATCAATCATTCATTAATTCATTTTTGGAGACAGAGATCATTTACAGGTATTGATTGACCTGCCGTATTGTTATTTGCTTTTATTTCAGCATCTGCAGAATTTTGCTTATTCAATGGGATGTAATTATTTGTGAATTTGCAAGATAATTTGTGAGTGGTATGTGGAAGTGGCCAGTTGAAACATTTGGCAGCTCCAAAACCATCCACAGGAGCACTTCTAGCAGTGTAGTCATCACTCAGACTGAAGAAGGGTCTTGAGCCGAAACTTTACCCATTCCTTCTCTCCAGAGAAGCTGCCTGTCCCCCTGAGTTTCTCCTGTTTTTTGTTCTATCTTTGGTTTAAACCAGCATCTGCGGTTCCTTCCTATACATATCCTACTGCAGTCTTTCTGGGTTTGGATTAAGATGTCTCTTCTCTTGTTCTTAAATCCTTATACAGTAAAGACAACTTTGTCTATTTCAATTATTTGTGTAAAAGAACTACACACTTCAATTTTCAACCAATTAAATATTATACTGCCTTTCTGTTTGCTCTACCTTAAAAGCTATGTCTCACGGTGCGAGTTTACCCACGAGTGACCCCAAGTGAAAGGAAAAAAACAGACTCGTGGTTATGTACGAGATTCCAAGTTTATGTTCAAGTTTTTAACCGAGTTCCCACGGGTATGTCATTTCTGCGATGTTCCAAGTTCGTCTCCCGAGTTACGAAGTTCCTCTCCCGTTACTCTTGAGCTAACCGTGAATGAAGGTATGTTTTAATAAGCAACCGTGTTAAAGAAGACATCTCCATCCTGCGGCTTTGAGTTAAAGATAGAATTCAGCGCGGCCGCATCTATTGATATGACCTACAAAGGGAAAACGCGCACCCTCCAGTGCCAGAGCAGTTATACTTATGATTTGTTTGAAACACACAACACATAGTTAGAAGACCAGCGGGCGAAGGTTTTTTATATTTTAATTGAATTTACTGCCAGGTCTACACACTGCGGGGAGACGGAGATGAAATCTTTGAATGTGGACGGATGTCTCCGCGCCTGCTCGTTCTAAGCGGAATATCTTTTTAGTTGCCTTTCAAGTCGGGCTTTGGTTTTATTCCTTGTTTTTGTTTATTTGCACACACTTTTCGTGTGTTAGGGTGTGAGAAGTCCATGCTGGGTGCCGGCCGGCCGCAGCCGCTGTTCTTTCACATCAGTTGCACATCAGAATGTTGGGAGATGGGGCTCAGGGTTTGCCTCCTGAGCTGCTTTGGTGGCCAGGCGTGAGTTGAGGTGGAGGGAGCTTGGGGGGTGCACGGGTGTCATTAATCTGTCTGGGGTGACAAGGCTCTTGGGTTAGGCTGGGATCATTCTCTGCGGGATGATCTTAGTGCGGGAGACAAGTGTAGGAGAGCTGTACTGACTGTGTGGGCAGACACTTTGGTAGTGATTGCCCACCCATCAAAAGCCGCTGTGTCTCCATGTCCCTGGGATAGCAGGGGGCGATCAAACAGCATCATGCCCCCCTCCCCCTCCACGCCAACACGAAAGGCAATGATCCCAAGGCTTTAGACAGAAGGCAGACGCAACAAGCTGAAGTAACAGCGCGGGCCAGGTAACATCTCTGGAGAACGTGGATAGGTGATGTTTCGGATAAGGGCTCGTCTTCTGAAGAAGGATCTCGACCCAAAAAGTCACCTATTCCTTCTCTCCGGAGTTGCTGCCTGACCCGCCAAGTTACTCCAGCATTTTGTGGTGGGCATCAAACAAACCCTCGTCCAGTCATTCTGCTCGTTTTCCAGATCGGCTAATTATACATTTGTTCCCCTGATTACCCCACTCCTCTCCTCACTTCTACCGCAGTTGCACTTACATAACTGTAACTTTGACTTAATAATTACCATATTGACTAATCTATTTATTTTAAATGCCAAGCAACATATTTCCTACTGCTTCCCCTAATTCCCATTCCTCGAGAAGGGGTTGAAGCTTTTAACTTATCACAAAAGGTTACAAAGTGTTGGAATAACTCAACGGGTCAGGCAGCATCTCTGGAGAAAATGGATAGTTGACGTTTAGGGATGGGACTCTTCTTCAGGGCCTTCAGTTTAGTTTAGATACAGTGTGGAAACAGGCCCTTCGGCCCACCGAGCCCATGCTGACCACAATCACCCGGACACTAGTTCTATCCTACACACTGCGGGGCAATTTACAGATGACAATTAACGTACAAACCTGCACGTCTTTGGAATGTGGGAGGAAACTGGAGTACCCGGAAAAAAATCTACCTGGTCACTGGGAGAACGTGCAAACTCCGTACGGACAGCACCAGTCGTCAGGATTGAACTCGGGTCTCTGGCGCTGTGAGGCAGCAACTCTACTGCTGCGCTGCCAATGTGACATTCCAAGTTTTAGAATGAAGTTAGCCGCTTACAAATCCCATTCTCTGCCCAGCGTGGAGAATCATGAATTGCCAATGCACAAGGCACTGTAGATGTTGGTTCCTTTTTTAAAAATCACGAATTCAAAGTTATCTATTCAAGAATAATGTAGTGTGGTTCATTGGATTTGTCCATACTCGACTTAAAATTGTCCATAATCTATAACTTAAAGTTTTTTTAAAGCATTTAGTGAAACTACAGATTGTGTTCTGTTGAGGTTCAGTTTCCTGGGTCCAACTCAGAGAGAAGTCTCCCCCCTTTCCAGCGTTAATCGCTCCAGTGTTTATAATGCTCTCTGCATTATGAAGTCCTCAACAGTGAACCCCATGGGCAATCACTACCAAAGTGTCTGCTCACACAGTCAGTACACTTGTCTCCCGTACTAAGTCACCCGTACCTACCCCCCCCCCCCCCTCCCTCCTCCCCTGCATCCTCCCCTCCCAACTCCCGTCCCAACCCCCTGGGAAACTGAAGGGAGCGATAATCAACTGCCACGGATACAAATAATGTCATACACAAGAAAGGGCAGATGCTGGTTGACAAAAAGTGAACACACGGTGCTGGAGAAATTTGGAAATGTCATCCATTCCTTTTCTCCAGAGATGCTGCCTGCCTGCTGAGTTAAAGAGTGCCCACGGTAGACTCACGAGTCACCAAGGTAAACGCACGGGCCATTACGTTATTACAACGAGTTTAAATGTTTCAATTTTTAACTTGAACAGCAAATTTGACTCGTAGAAAACCTCAAACATGTTTGAATTTTTTCACGAGTTAACAAGTTTCACGGGTGCCTGCCGTTAGCACCACGAGTCACTAAGTTGCATGCGCGAGTTCCGACATTCCCGCTACGTTAATTGTACGTAATTACTGCGAATGAAAACTCGGGGTCCCTCATGGGGCAATTCGCACTGTGAGACAGGGCTTTAAGGAGCTGATCTCTATTCTTCCACGTTATATTTCGCTGTCTCCTGGTCTGTTTCAATGTGCAAGACCTTTGAATGGAATTGAACTTTGTCCAATCATCTCCACTTCATGGATAGAACTTTATCAATAGAGGCTTAGGCCTAGATTACCCTTGTTGTACACTTGCATTGATGTTTATAGGTTGGGATAGTTGACTTTTAACAATCATAACCATCTTCCTTGTGTGAGGTATGACTCCAATTTCTTTTCGATGCTGCCTGACCCGCTGAGTTACTCCAGCATTTTGTGTCTATCTTTGGTGAAGACCAGCATCTGTAGTTCCTTCCTGCACTCAGACATTACTTAATGTGGTGTCAGATTATTGGTTTAATCTCCCCAGCAGAGCTAGATATTTCTCTTTTGTACTTGTCATTAAAGAATTTCCCCCAGCCATTGCAAGGAGGAAAAGCCGTCAGAAACAAAGCAAGACATAAATGTAGAATTAAATAACACAATAGTTGTTTCTATCTAGTTATTGATGAAGGTTCAGCTTTTCAGTTGCAGCTTGACTAGTTCCTAGATAGCTGTGATTTAAACAAATATTTTACAAATGATTGCTCTTAACAAAATGGTTTCTTGAAGATGCTGTATATTTAATCAATTTCTTATTCCCACTGCAACTTAGGACCTTTGTGCACAAAGCATCTCAAAATAAGATTTCAGACATAGAAAAAAATATTATGATAGTAGGCTATGAAAAACCTGGGCTATTATCAACCAACTACATTTAGCAACGATATTGTGTGTATCAATAATTTTAATGAAAAAAATCATTGTGGCTGCAATAATTTTCATTTTGCTACTCAAGCTGAATTTTAAACTATATCTGCGAAAAGGAGAGCATTTATGTCCTTACTCGACATATTGAGAATATGTGCAATGTAACCTGTGCCTCGGGAGAGCAAGTTAACAGAGACTTGCTCTCACATTTACTTTATTTAATATTAAGCTGATCTTCCTGTAAATTGGCTGCAGCATAGGGTACATATCACGCATTTGGGCATCTGCAATTTAATAACACCAAATCACCATGAAAATGTGCTGGTGCAATGACTGGTCCCTAATAAGACTCTTCAAATCAGAGTATGTTGTCATGGCCATCAGCTGCAGCAGATTGCAGCTAAAGAATAATATTTTTAAAATTCTATAATGTGGTCCTTGCACAGCGGAAAATCATGGACTTGATCACTCATTTAAAAGAGACCAATTTGCTGCACAAAGCAATTATAAGGATGAAATGCTTCAAATACAACTTTATTTTGCCTTCCATCACAGTGAGGAATGTGTAGGAGTCACAGTGGTGGATGTTCATGTTAAAATCTGTTTTTGAGTGATTTATTGCTTTTAATTGTATGACTGACCTGGCCAATGAAATTCCTCATATGTTGCAAAACATACTTGGCAAATAAAGTGTAATTCTGATTCTGATTCTGATTACACTGGCATTACCTAAGTCGTCATATGGCCCAGTCGATAAAGGCATATGGAGTATAACATGTGATGTAAACCAAAAGGGCATGGATTTAATTCATGGTGTCTGTCAAATTAACTGAAAGAACATAGAATACTAAAACTATTTGTATTGCTTTGAGATGAAAATTGATGCATATTTTGGTGATGCCATTTTTTTTCTGGTAGATTAGCTCTTCTTCCTTCAGAGTACCATTGAGCTACACAGTTGATTGTTGAGATGATTACGGAACTGCTGATGCTAAGTAGTATTAAGAGTGAATGTCATGACTGGTTTACCCCTTGCCATTTCGCAGCATTAAAGTATTTGCATTTGATTTGCTACTTGGTGCATGGAGTTTCTTGTTGCCTGTAAGTGACACCTCCCCACCTCCTCCCCTTTAGCTCATCTTCATTTACTGTGTTCAATGAACAGTGGCGTTGAACACAGTAATGTACGGTGGCGCAGCGGTAGAGTTGCTGCCTTTTTTAAATAATAAAAATACATCTATTGATGCTCCTGAACACATCATCAGTGATGTAACCTGGGGTCATTGTGCGCTTCGGGTCTTTGAACATCAGACAACCTCACCCAGGCGACCCAGCCGTGGTTGATCAGACCACGACTTGTGTTCAGGTTGTATTCGCTCCTCCCCATGGACATTCTCTCCTGATCCAGAGCCATCTCGAGGCTTTCCCAGCTGCCTCTGTGGTGTTCTTGATGGCTCTTCTCCTCGCCACTCCATTGATGCCCAGTGCACTCAAGGCTTTGTAGAGCGATTTCCCTGCAAAGCCTCTGCAGCCAACCTCGATGGGCATACATCTTGCCTTCCAGCCCTGCTTATGGCAGTCTATGACCAGCTCTTCATACTTGGTCATCTTCCTCTTGTGGGTCTCCTCCAGACGGTCCTCCCACAGCACTGCCAGTTCCAACAAAACGATGTTTTTGGTCGCCTCTGAGACCGGGAGGATATCTGGCCTCAGGGTGGTCGTGGCAATGTGCTGTGGGAAATTCAGCTGTTTCACCAAGTCTACAGAAAGCTGCTAGTCCTGCGCAGTCGCCAAGATTCCTGATGGATTCCTGGCTGCTTTGGTTCTTGGCAGCTGCACTCCGGCCTTCACGAAGGTGATCATCTGGGTGGTGGGCCGTGCTCGTCTGCAGCTGCTGATTCCCATGCAGATGGCTTCTGCAATGGGTTTAAGAACCTGGTCGTGACGCCAGGTGTACCGGCCCTGCCCAAGAGCCTTTGGGCAGCAGCTCAGGATGTGTTCCAACGTCCCCTTGCCTGAGCATTGCAGGCAATCCGGAGATTCAGCTTTGCCCCAGATGAAGAGGTTCGATGGGCTGGGTAGGACATCGTACACTGCCTGGACCAGGAACTTGATGCGCTGTGGTTCAGCTTGCCAGAGCTCAGTCCATGTGACTTCTCAGTCCATGGCCTGCTCCCACCTTGTCCAGGCTCCCTGCTGTTTCAATCCAACTGCTCTGGTAGACCTCTCCTCCGACACCACTGCCATCACTTCCTCCTGGACCAGCCTGTGCCTCTCCTTCCCCTTGGCCTTGTCAAACTGGGGAGTTGGGAAGATTCCCAGGCCAGCTCTTCCCCGAGTCACTGCTCCCAACAGGACTCTGTTGTGTATCCGAGACTCTGCTTGCAGCACGGTTTCGCCGGCTCTCCACTTCCTCCCAGTTTTCACCTCCACCCCTGCCTGAGCCACCTTGGGGTTGCTGGAGTCCCTGTACAGCATCACCTCTCTGGCACGAGTCACCTTAAACTCCTCCTCCAGGGACTTCAGGGTCGGCTGGAGCTTGGTGTTATTTCCGTAAAGGCTGACTTTTTTGTAGTGAACAAAATTTTCACGCGCCAACGACCTGTCGCGGAACTGACAGCCAAATTGGGACAGGCCCAAGACCCTGGCACGACGCAACGTCTCACCTTCAACAGCAGCAGAAGCAGGCAAACGATCGCCAAACTAGGCGTGGGGCTCACGGCCATTGCGGTCCAGTTCTGCCCCACTTCTACTCCCAGAGCGGGGCCAAGAAAATTGAAGATAGACACAAAATGCAGGAATAACTCAGCAGGAACAGCAGCATCTCTGGAGAGAAGCAATGGCTCAGGTTTCCACGTTTCGGGTCAAGACCCTTCTTTTCAGACAGAAGAAGGGTCTCGACACGAAACATCACCCATTGCTTCTCTCCAGAGATGCTGCCGGTCCCGCTGAGTATCTCCAGCTTGGTGTCCATCTTCAAATGACGTCACGTGCTCCAGACGGCTGTGTGTATGCATGTAATCGCTCCCGACCTTTGCCGGACCATCGCGGCTCAACGAGACCACGAGGTCGCATATTTTTGCATGCCAAGGACACGTAAGTAGGACAGGCCCTTTACAGTGAATGCAGCGCCAGGAGACCCGAGTTCGATCCCCACTATGGGTGCTGTCTGTAGGGAGTTTGTACGTTCTCCCCGTGACCTGCGTGGGTTTTCTCCGAGATCTTTGGTTTCCTCCCACACTCCAAAGATGTACAGGTTTGTAGGTTAATTGGCTTGGTAAATGTAAAACATTATCCAAGTGGGATAGTGTTAATAAGCGGGGATCTCTACATTAAACTAAACTAAACTAGACTAAATGTGAACTTTATTGAAAGCCCATGGAAAACAACAAGATTGTAGTTCAGATAGACAGGCTTACATGGAGATGCTGTGATTAGGAAAGTAGATGTTGGGTAATAAGATGGTTTATGAAACTTTATGCTATTAATTCAATTACCTTCTCATGACTGCCATGAGTATTCAGATTTTTTTATACTCTTATTTTTGACTTTACTATTTTCTCTGGTCTGACTCTATATGGAATAACATAATAAGTTTATATGTTCTGTATATATATTATATGTTGGATCCCATGTTCACACGGGAGGGCTGGTCCCCCAATGCTATATTCCACCTCTCCACCAATTCCAATATTGGTGGCCAGTGTGTGTGGGGGGGGGGGGGGGGGGGGGCTTCTGGAGCGCTAGTATGGGTGTTGTGGGCTGAAGGGACTGGTTTCCAGAGGGCTGGTATGGAATTGTGGGCCGAATGGATTATTGGGCTGGTGAATCATTCACTCAAGCCTGTTGTGCTGGCAGCTCACTCACTCACGGCTGGTGGGCTGGCAGTTGACTCATGGCTTTTCCTTGAAATTCCATTTCAAGCAGGGTGCAAGGCCACCAAATTCAACTGCAGTTTCGTACCATTTCAAGCAGGCTGCAAGGCCACTAAAGACAGTGAGTCGTGACCTCTCCCTCCTCCATCTTGCAGAGACACGCCCACACTTCTGAGGTTTATATTCCCTCCCCGCCTCCCACCATAAGGGGCATGGCCTTCATGACATGATTGACAGGAGAGAGAATCTCAACATTTTTAAACACTAATAACTCTTTTATTTTTCATCGATGGGAAAAATCCTCGGCACCTGATGAGCGGAGGGAGACTCCGAGTATGATGGCCAAAAAATAGTAAGATTAAACGAGAACATACCAGTTTGAAGTTTGATCTTTATTTTATGAGGAGTTACGATGAGCGATTACGTGGAGAAGAACCCCGCCAGTCGGCATCAGCGTCAATCTTCAAAGCAGCAGTGTGAAATCACAGAAGAACAAAAATTGAAGTATTATAGTAAGATTAGAAACTTAGAACTACCAGATGAGCTTTTGTGATATGAGGGTTGGGAGCGGTGGGCACGTAATCGCTCATCGTAACTCCTCATAAACTCCCCAAATCTGAGGAAAGACATCCTTGCCATAGAAGGGGTACAGAGAAGATTCACCAGACTGATTCCTGGGATGTCAGGACTTTCATATGAGGAACGATTGGATAGACTCGGCTTGTACTCGCTGGAATTTAGAAGATTGAGGGGGGATCTTATAGAAACTTACAAAATTCTTAAGGGGTTGGACAAGCTAGATGCTGGAAGATTATTCCCGATGTTGGGGGTGTCCAGAACAAGGGGTCACAATCTAAGGATAAGGGGGAATTCCTTTAGGACCGAGATGAGGAAAACATTCTTTACACAGAGAGTGGTGAGTCTCTGGAATTCTCTGCCACAGAAGGTAGTTGAGGCCAGTTCATTGGCTATATTTAAGAGGGCGTTAGATGTGGCACTTGTGGCTAAAGGGATCAGGGGGTATGGAGAGAAGGCAGGTACGGGATACTGAGTTGGATGATCAGCCATGATCACATTGAATGGCGGTGCAGGCTCGAAGGGCCGAATGGCCTACACCTGCACCTATTTTTCTATGTTTCTATAAAGTAAAGATCAAACTTCAAACTGATAAGTTCTCGTTTAATCTTACCATTTTACTTCAGAGTCACGTGAGTGATTCCATGAAGATTTCAGAGGTCTGTGATTTCACGCCGATTAAAATCCAGGCGTCTCACACTGTAATCAGTTGACTCAGGAGGAGTGAATATAGCAAGACATCGAAACATGATACTGATTAACATGTTAAAGCTTTAATTCACAAATAAACAAATATACAATAGCAACTCCTCTCTCCCAGGGAGAAGTTATGAAACAGAACTTAAAACAGAATGTGCAAACACCCCGGCTTCAACGAGCGGCTTATTTTAAAACCTTTGAAAAGTCAATTCATTTGACCATCCTGGCACCACGAGGATATGGTCATGAGGGACATCCATTGCCCTCGCCGCTGACGTTGATGCTGCTCTGGTGGAGTGAGATTTAAAATTGTCAGTATTAACTCCTGCACAGCCCAACACTTGCTTCAGCCATTGTGATATGGTCTGAGCTGACACTTTCATATGTGGTTTTTTGTGGCTAATAAACAATGCTTGCTCAGAGCCTCGAAGGCTCTTCGTGACTTCAATATACCACCGCAAGTGTACGACCACACACAGCCGTAAATCCGTGGGATAAGCTGTCAGTACAAGCTTGTACCCGGACACCCCAGGCCTGCTTTGTTTAATTAGGTCAGAGATGTAAAATTTAACATCATTCTGTGTGGACACCATCCTATCCAGACGCAGTTTATGCAAGGTCTGAACCCTTTGCGCTAATACAAGCGCCATGAGCATAACCAACTTAAGGGTAATCTTTGTTAAGGGCAAAGATGTGGCTGTACCCCATTGACAAAGCAGCGTCAGTATCATGCTTACATCTCAGATCTCAGAATAACTAGGCCTGGGAGGATTAGAATTAAAAACACCCTTCATAAATCTGGAAATTAACAGATGAGATCCTATAGACGGAAGGTCTGACCCCCGGCATAGGTACGAGGACAAAGTGCTCCTGGCACTGTTGATGGCTCTATAACTCAACCCTTCATTGAAATGTAAGTTGGAAAGAAATTCAAGCACATCTGAGATGGAGGCTGTGTGGTATGTAATGTTCCCCATTAAACACAATTCCTCCCATTTCCTGACATGAGAGATGTACTGCCTTTTCGTACTATCCCTCCAGGATGCTGTGATGACATCCACGGTCCGATTGGATAGTCCCAGACCCCGATATGGCCTTCTTAAAATCTGCAAATCAACAAATTTAGATGATCATACAATGGGTGTTGACCTCCAGTCACAGGGTGCACTAACAGATTATGACATTTTGGAACCACCATAATAGGTTGTGTACTAATACCCAAAATCAGAGGGAACCATGGCCGTGTAGGCCAGTGGGGTACCACCAAAACCCTGGTGATGAGGCAGAAGGGGGGAAATGCGTATACAAACATTCAGCCCCAGTGCAGCGAGAATGCATTCACTGCAACTGCCCCTGGGTCAGGTTCCCATGAAACATATTTCGGTACCTGGTGATTAAGTCTGGATGCAAACAAATTGATATCTGGCACCCCATACCGGAGAACAATTTCCTTAAATACATCATGATTCAACATCCATTCAGTGTTGTCGTTGAATTTGCGTGACCTGGTGTCTGCCACCATATTGAATCTTCCTGGCAAGTAGACAGCTGAAATCCAAATATTCTTTTTAATGTACCAGTGCCAAATAAGGTTAGCCAAGCCATCACAAGATTTCGATTTGATTTCACCCATGTGATTGACATACGCCACTGCCGTGGTGTTGTCAATCTGAAGCTGAACATGTAAGTGATGCTTAGTGGTACAGTAAACTTTGAGCCCATAAAATGCTCCTAAAAGCTCTAAATAATTAATTCCATGTGATTGGAGAATCAACGGCTCATGCATATTCCATCTGCCCCCACAGTTAGATCTTGGTGTCAGTAGCACCCCAACCTAGGGCACTAACATCAGTCTACAAAACAACTGAAGGAGTTTCGATCAAAATTTTGCTAGAACAATTTGAAATGTTTCTAATCCACCACTGTACTTCAGTAATGGCTGCAGATGGTAAGTGCATGGGCCGATTGAAATGACCTGCATGACCTGCATCTCAGTGCCTGTACCTTTGCCCTCTGTAAATATTGGTAATGCAAAGGTCCATATTGCACAGCTGGAGAGGCAGCTACCAATTTACCAATTAAGCTGACGACCTGTTTAATTGAAGGTGATTGTTCCCCCAAGAGCTTGATACAGCCTTAAATTAAATCTAATCTCTTGCCTTTGGGCAGAGTTACACACATGTTAATTGAATCTATTGTGAATCCCAAATAGTCAATTGTGTTAACCGGCACCAATTTGGATTTAGCTGGGTGAATGATGAACCCCAACCTCTCAACCATGGGTTTAACAGCTGAAACTGATCATTCGGCTGCCACAAAGTTGTTTCCAATTATCAAGATGTCATCCAAATAGGCCATTACAATATGGCCCCGTGACCATAATAACCCTAGTACTGGTTTTAGCAATTTGGTAAATAAGCGAGGGGCTGAGGTTAACCCATTAGGCAGTGTTCTAAACTGCCATAATTGCCCCATCCAGCTAAATTTCAAATATCTCCGATACTCTTTATGAACAGACACTGAATAATATTCATCTTGAAGATCTACATGCCATATAACACCCTCTGGAAAACAACTGCTTGTCAGTAGCAAACGTTTCCATCTTAAAATGATTATACTGCACAAACGGATTAAGTCCTGTCAGGTCCAAAATAATCCAACACCCACCATCTTTCTTTGGTCTGGGAAACACATTCGACACGAATTGATGGGTTTGATAAACTGTTTTCTCAATTACACCTTTAAAACATAATTTTGCAATTTCAGCTTGAATCGCCAAATTCTCCCGTTGTGAGAAAATGAGTGCCCGCTCTGGCTTATGCTGGGTGGGTGGACATAGGTGGGGAATAAATTCAATTTGAAACCCTTGTATACTCTGCAGTTATAAACACGTTAGATGTTATTTTACATCATTCTTTGAGAAACCTGTGTAACCTCCCTCCAACTGGTAGGTAATTCTCACTCAATATGTTTCGCCCAGAGTCAGACCCACCTCCCTCCATGGTTACCGGTGAAGTTCTGTGTCCCCTGGCTCTGGATTAAAAGGCATGTTTGGCCGTACTCCTACTGGAGTGCGCCAGCTGCGCACATTGAATGGCCGGCTTGGTCCTTGTCCAGACTCGGTTTCAGCAAACTGTTTGTAAGGGTACTGTCACCGAAGGGTTCTGCTAGTCACTGGCGCGTTGATGAGCCCAATGGTTTTTCCCTCTTCGTTTAGCTCCTTTACCCTCTTTGCGAGGTCTTCCCCGGACAATAAGTTCGGGCCCTGGATGTTGCTAGGCTTGCGCAGGGCAGCGAACCTTGGGTTAATGGTAGGGTGGATGGCGTTCTTTCTAAGGCAGTTAATTTCAAAGTGCACATTGCACATAAGAGCCGGGGCACCCTGCTGGACTTCAGTCAGGAGCCCACCATCTAACGACCTACCAAAAGCCTTAATGCCGGCTGAGAGCAGTTTCAGCACCCTGTGCAGTTTCAACTCCTGCGCTCGGATGCCTAGTCCCATAGGGCCCCAAATGGCATGGTTGACGGCCGGCACTTTAAGCAGAATACAATTTTCTGGGGGTTATATTATTTGGCCCTTGTGTCCATGGCCAGTTCCTGAAGCTGGTGCAAAGCCAAGTAATTTATACTGGCAGCCAGCTCTTCCCCCAGTGGCTCTCCAGAGTCTATTGGGACGGCAAACCTGGCTGCCAGGAATGGGACCTCTGGCTGTTGCCTTTCTACCCATGGGGCAGCCTCCAATGCTAAGCCCTCAGAGTCGGCGTCAGAATCATACTGACCCAGTATACTCTCCTCCTCAAGGGAGATACTAGGCAGCCCAGTAGGTGCTGCTGGCACGGGCTCTTGGAAAGGCCGGCGCTCTTGATGGAGCATCCTCTCCAACAGGAGCTCCAACCTGGATACCCATTCTAGGCAAGGCAACTTTAATTATGCAAGGCAACTTTAATTAGGCAAGGCAACTTTAATTAGGCAAGGCAACTTTAATTAGGCAAGGCAACTTTAATTAGGCAAGGCAACTTTAATTAGGCAAGGCAACTTTAATTAGGCAAGGCAACTTTAATTAGGCAAGGCAACTTTAATTAGGCAAGGCAACTTTAGCATTTCCAAACCAAAGGCAACACAGCTTTAGCATTTCCAAACCAAAGGCAACACAGCTTTAGCATTTTCGAACCAAAGGCAACACAGCTTTAGCATTTCCAAACCAAAGGCAACACAGCTTTAGCATTTCCAAACCAAAGGCAACACAGCTTTAGCATTTTCAAACCAAAGGCAACACAGCTTTAGCATTTCCAAACCAAAGGCAACACAGCTTTAGCATTTCCAAACTATATTTTCAAACCACATTAAGGGCACTGACAGGTCAGTAAAACCACACTCACAGATTAGTAGACATGTGTTCAGTGTTATTCACAGCTCAGACTGAGAGACTTGACCCTCTGGCTCCCCCATCTTGCAGAGACTGACTGAGGCACTCAACACTTCTGGGTTTTATAGTCCCTCTGGAAGGGGCGTGGCCTTCAGGAGAGAGAATCTCAACATTTTATAAACACTAATAACGCTTTTCTTTTTAATTGATGGGAAAACTCCTCTTGTCCTGCACAGCGGAGGGGGACTGAGTAAGATAGCCAAAGTTAACAGCCGTAAGTGGCAGCGTTTTTTCTAAAATCGATATACAGAACAACAGGAAGTGGTCAAGATCAGGTTTTTAGTAATATAGAATATATACACATCTACATCTACATATATATACACATACATGCATATATGTATATACATACACACACATACTCAAAAAAACAAGCGATAGTATAATAATAATAAAAATAATAATAATAATAATAATAATAATAGTCTATTGAAATTCAGAGCTTATTTGAAGTTGTTGTGTTTAATAGCCTGATGGCTGTAGGGAAGAAGCTGTTCCTGAACCTGGAAGTTACAGTTTTCAGACTCCTGTACCTTCTTCCCCATGGCAGGGGTAAAATTAGTGTATGGCCAGGATGGTGTGGGGCTCTCATGACACCGATAACCATTGATCACCCATACACTAGTTCTATGTTATCCCACATGACTACTGGACACAGCTCAGTGAGGAAATCCAGATGGTCGCCAAAACAGGGAACATCAGGGGAATGTTCAATGGCATTAAGAAGGCATTAGGACCAGTCCAGAGAAAGACAGCCCCCCTCCAAACCTTCACTGGGGAAGTAATCACAGACGAATGCTAGCAGATGGAGAGATGCGTGGAACACTACTCCAACCTCTACTTGAGAGAGAACACTGTGTCCCCCTCAGCCCTTGATGCCATCGAGTGCCTACCGACCATGGATGAGTTAGACGCAGAGCTGACTGTAGAAGAGCTCAGCACGGCCATTGACAGCCTGGACTCAGGCAAAGCCCCAGGCAGTGACGCGATTCCCCCTGACCTGATCAAGCAGTGCAAGACTACCTTACAGCTTCCTTTGGATGAAATCCTCTGCCAGCGCTGGCAAGAAGGAGCTGTACTGCAGGACATGAGGGATGCCATGATCATTACCCTCTACAAGTACAAGGGCGAGAGAAGCGACTGCAACAACAACAGAGGCATCTCCCTCCTCAACATCATCGGCAAGGTCTTTGCTCTGGTCATCTTGATCCTCCTGCAGAAGCTGGCAGAACATGTCTACCCAGATTCACAGTGCAGTTTCCGAGCTGGAAGGTCACCAATAGACATGGTCTTCTCCCTTCGCCTGTATGTTGCTTTCATTGACCTCACCAAGGCGTTCAATCTTGTCAGCAGAGATGGCCTATTTAAGGCTCTGCCAAAGATCGGCTGCCCACCAAAACTGCAGAGCATGATAGAATCCTTCCACATCAACATGAAGGGGACAGTGCAGTTCAATGGCAGCTTCTCTTAGCCCTTCGACATCCGCAGTGGCATCAAACAAGGCTGCGTCCTCGCTCCCACACTCTGTGGAATTTTCTTCGCTCTGCTCCTGAAACATGCCTTCGGCACTGCAACAGAGGGGATCTACTTGCGTACTAGATCAGATGGCAGGCTCTTCAACCTCACCTGCCTCAGAGCAAAGACAAAAGCATGCAAAGCTCTCATCAGAGACATGTTTGCCGACAACACCACAGTTGTGTCCCACATCCAGCAGGAACTACAGTCACTGATGGACCACTTCTATCGGCTATGCAAGGACTTCGGGCTGACCATCAGCCTGAAGAAGATGAACGTCTTGGGGCAGGATACAAAGGCGCCATCTGTCATCACCATCGACGACTACGAACTTGATGCCGTCCATCAGTTCACATACCTCGGCTCCACCATCACCGACAACCTCTTCTTGGACACAGAGATTGATAAGAGGATCGGGAAGGCAGCTACAACTCTCGCCCGCCTCACAGCTCGAGTGTGGACCAACCCAAAGCTGACAGTGAAGACAAAGATAACAGTCTACAATGCCTGTGTCAACAGCACGCTGCTAGACGGCAGTGAGACATGGACTACATATGCTAGACAGGAGAGAAACCTCCCACCTGAGAAGCTATTGCCGTATCCTGGGCATATCCTAACAAGACAGAGTGTCCAATGCTGAGATCCTATCTCGTGCTGGCCTTCCCAGTATGTACACTCTACTCAGGCAGCGCAGACTGTGGTGGCTGGGCCATGTCCACCGCATGGAGGATGGCCGTATTCCAAAAGACATCCTCTATGGGGAGCTGACATCTGGGAGGAGAACCATCGGCCGCCCCCAGCTACGTTACAAGGATGTCTGCAAGAGAGATATGAAGGCGTTCAACATCGATGTGGAGTCCTGGGAGAGGCTTGCAAGCTGACCGCACGAGGTGGAGAGGTGCCCTGAACCAACATCTCAAAACGGGGGAAGAGAAACTGATGAATGCAGCGGCCGAGAAGCAGGCACGCAGAAAGGAGCGCAGCAACTTCAACAAACCAGAGACCACACACAAATGTGACCTTTGCCACAGAGACTGTCACTCCCGCATTGGTCTCTTCAGCTACAAGCGACGCTGCTCTAGCCGAGGTTTGGAGCAAGCAGCCAACAAATGGGATGCATCACCCATGGTCAGTCATGACTGAGGGGGCTTACGGGAAATTTACAGAAGCCATTTAACCTTTAAATCTACACTTCTTTGGAATGTGGGAGGAAACCGGAGCAGAGGAAATCCACATGGTTAAAGGGAGAACGTGCAAACTCCATACAGACAGCACCTGTAGTCATGATTGAATGGGTGTCCCTGGTGCTGTGAGTCATCAGCTGTGCCACTGTGCCACCTGTCCCTCATGACAGACTAATTCTACAGTATTTAATCTAAAGGGTGTGGTTGCCATCAAGAATAACATTTCAGGAAATTCCTCTTCTCTGATGAATCACAAAGTACTAACCTCGGATTCCAGTTTATTATCTGTAGAGCAATTCCATGAGTTGCAGACACTTACTGCAGATGTGATCACCATGGGTCCCATCAAGTACCACATAATACTACTGCAAACCATTATCTGCGTTCCAATCCCTGTTTAAAATAATTATTTAATTCAATCAATGTGACCATATGGTGCAGTCCTGAACTGCTATCTACCTCATTGGTGATCCTTGGATTACCTTTGATCAGACTTTGCTGGCTTTACCTTGCACTAAATGTTATTCCCTTATCATGTATCTGTACACTGTAAATGGCTCAATTGTAATCATGTGTTGTCTTTCCATTGAATGGTTAGCACGCAACAAATGCTTTTGTTTTCACTGTACCTCAGTACACATGACAATAAACTAAACTAAACAAACTAACCTCACTGAAATACTTTGGTCACTGAAGTTGCACATCATGGATGCTGCACTATTCACTTTATAGACAGACAATAGACAATAGGTGCAGGAGTAGGCTATTCGACCCTTCGCGCCAGCACCGCCATTCAATGTGATCATGGCTGATGATCATTAGATCAATGTGCTCATTTGCTACCACATCTTACTCCACTCCCATTTACCTAATCTAAACCATGGGCCTTTGTCATACTTCAAAAAGCTTTGTCAAAAGTATCTTTCAATGCCCCTGTTCTTATTTGTAATATAAAATTAATGGCTTTTTGCCATTGACCTGCCAAAAAATATTTTTTCAACCTATCAAAAACCTTTTGTAATTTTACATTAAAATTTGTTCCTCTATTATGAATATATTCATTATTAATTTTCTGTTCACATCACTACATTTCCCTGGTTTCCCCCTGGAAAAACTATGCTGTAAGCCATTCATTTGCAACCTCATTTAGGTAAACTAAATTTAAGCATTTTTTGTGTGTGTGAATTTCCTCAAGGTTCACTAGTTGTCATACATAAACTATGAAGAAACAATATGATTAACATTAATCCTAGGCTTCTAGGGCATCTAACAATTCCATCAAATTCATAGTAGAATTAAATAGGTTGGATCCACAAATAGGTTGTGCAATAATATCACTGAATAATTTTTGATCAGGATGTCAATGGCTTATTTGAAGAAATCTGGTAATGTGCCAACAAAATGTAATAGATGAACATAAAAAGCTGGAGTAACTCAGCGGGTCAGGCAGCATCTCTGGAGAAAAGGAATAGGTGATGTTTTGGGTCAAGACCCTTCAGACTGAGAGTCAGGGGAAAGGCCAATGAGATCTATGAAAAGGTACAAAGCACAAATGAATGAAAGGTATGCAAAAGTAAAAAACCAGCAACGATTATCAAGGAAAGATGGAGTCCACAATGACCCATTAGTGATTGTGGAGAAGGTGATGAGAGGAATAGATCGGGCAGATGCACGATGTCTTTCACCCTGAGTAGGGGAATCGAGGACCAGAGGGCATAGGTTCAAGGTGAAGGGGAAAAGATTTAATAGGAATCCGCGGGATATCTTTTTCACACAGAGGTCGTGGGTGTATGCAACAAGCTGCCAGAGGAGGTAGTTGAGGCTGGGACTATACCATCGTTTAAGAAACAGTTGGACAGGTACATGGATAGGACAGGTTTGGAGGGTTATGGACCCAGCGCAGGCAAGTAGGACTAGGGTAGCTGGGACCTTGTTGGCCAGTGTGGGCGAGTTGGGCCTGTTTCCACACTGTGTCACTCTATGACTCTGACTCTATGATACCAACAGTGAAACTAAATAGAACAGCAGTGAAACTAATACGATGACTTGGGTGGGGGAGGGACGGCGAGGGAGGGGTGCAAGGGTTACTTAAAGTTAGAGAAATCAACATCATACCGCTGAGTTGTAAGCTGCCCAAGAGAATTCTATGATGCTGTTCCTCCAATTTATGTTTGGCCTCACTCTGACAGTGGAGGAGGCCCAGGAGAGAAAGGTCAGTATGGGAATGGGAAGGGGAGTTAAAGTGTTTGGCAACCAGGAGATTGCATGGGCCAAAGCAGCAAGAGTGAAGGTGTTCAGTGAAACAGTCTGATAAATCCCAACTCAATTTAGGAGATTAGTATACATTTGTATTGATACTAATTTTAAAATCTTATCCAAAATCAGCAACATTATCTCTTGAAAAGAGAGTGAAAATGAGTGGATGCCAGACACAACAAAACATTATATACCTAAGATGGACACAAAAGGAGAGAGAGGTAGACACAAAATGCTGGAGTAACTCAGCGGGACTGGCAGCATCACTGGAGAGAAGGAATGGGTGATGTTTCGGGTCGAGACCCTTCCTCAGACTGATGTCGGGGAGAAGGAGATACTTAGATAAGGATGTGTAAGGTGTGAAAACAGGACAAAGTGGATTGAGATCAAGGAAAATGTAGAATAAATCATTGTTAGCTGGGAGAAGGTAACAACAAAGCAGATAAAATGTAGTCGGAGATAGTAAGACTGGTCAGAGAACTGGGAAGGGGGAGGGATGGTGAGAGGGAAAGCAAGGGTTATTTGAAGTTAGAGAAGTCAATGTTCATACCGCTGGGGAGTAAGCTGCCCATGTGAAATATGAGGTACTGTTCCTCCACTTTGTGCTGGGCCTCATTCTGACAGTGGAGGAGGACTACCTGAGTGGAACAGATATATGAATCAGTAAATGGTACAGCATAATTATTTTGCTGGAGCAAAATACCACCAATGTTTTTATTTTACCTGCAGACTTATATGTTCAAGGCATGATAGAAGGCATAACATCAGATGTACTGACACTTTTTGCATAAATTCAAATCCGCTGTAATCTTCTGTCCTTTTAAGAAGGACGACAGAAAAACGTCTTTTTCACTCTTCAAAAATGTGGAACTTCAAAGAATTCAATCTCTCTCCAGATCACTGATTAAAGGTGGGCCATTAGCTCTCAAGCCTTTCAGTTTGTCCCTGTGTCCTTGCTCTGCAGCGTAACCTGCGCTATTCGTCTCTGTCAACTGGTGAATCGTGGTGCCTGTGCCCTGGAGACCTTCGTTGCACTACACTTCTCACACTAAACAACTATTTTAAACATTATTGACTGATTTGTGGTGTAATACACCGAATCCTTCAACAAGATCAAAGAGGTCATCAAGACATGACTTTGCAGTGGGAATTTTAACACATACTTTTCTTGGTCACTCATTTAATCTGCAACCAGCTCTTAGCAGGATTAGTATATATGGCATTACAATACGTCACATGCTGAAACATACAACAGGAGAAACATTGCATTTAGAACAGCAAAGTAATTTTTTTAAAAGCTTGAAGAAAAAAAAGCAATGCACATTGTTAAACTTTCAGTGAAGCATTTTATTTGGAAGGTCATTTCATGTCTGTAGGTTAAGAGGAAACCTTCCAAATAAGACCATTATTAGTACTTAAAACTGGGGAAAACATAGAGCAGTCTTTTCTTTTATGATTACAGTATATCAAAAGTGTGGTTTTATTTTAAACTGTGCAGATTGCCTACAGAATTTGATTTCTTGGTAAATAAAGTTCGATTGAGAACTTGTTATTCCTTATTCATTAAATTTGAATTATCCATTAGCACATCTTCTATGTTTTATACCAAATATTTTTCTCAGATGCAATCATATTGCTCAATTTTATTTCTGAACATAACTTGTTCATAGAAATCATAACAGGTGGTGCACTGTAGGTATGCTACAATTTTGTTTGCAGGCTTGCTGCTACAACGTTCAGCTTCTCACAAGCCCCGACGCTGTGTGGCACACCATGGGCTTTACACAGTGAAGAGCCTTTTCCTGTACACTTTGGTATTATTGAGCAGCTGATGGTTTTAGTGACGTGAGGGGCATGGGAGAAAGTCCCATGGGGGGAGGGGGGGGGCGGGAGGGGGGGGCGGGAGGGTGTATTAATGGGCCTGTCCCACTTAGGCGACTCTTTAGGCGACTGCCATGGACTAGTTTTAATGGAATTCACCTACAACACCTGGCGACAACCTACAACAGCACCTACGACAACCTATGGCAGAAATAATTGTCGCAACTGTCGCCGAAAATTTATCAACATGTTGAAAATTTTGCGTCAGTCGCCTGTAGTCGCCCAAAAAAATGCCTGTGGGACAGGCCCATAAGGAGCCACCTGGCTGAAGAGAGGGTGCTGTGAGATTGCTGTGAGATTGTGGTGTAGTGGGATGATGGGGGTGGATGGGTGGGTGACAGGGCAAGAGACGCGCCAGAAAAAATAGGCCAGTCGGCCACCATGTGGTGTCAAGATGCTAATCGGTGCCCGAGGCTCAATAGTGGATTGATGATCCAGCTGTATTGTAGCTACCATAATGGGCAGGGACATCAGTAGTTATGGGAATGAGAGGGAATTGATATGTTGTTGGAGGGAATTGTTTTTGAGGTGCTGAGTTCAAATGAGAGGCTTTACGACAGAGAAGATTTTTTGAAAATATACTTTACGTATCAAGTTGGAAAATATAATATTGATTGTTGAACCCAGAAGTCATAGCCACAGATTTAAAGAGAGCTCTTTTGGAAAGGAGGTGAGGAGGAACTTGTATAGTCAGAGGGCTGTGAATCTGTGGAACTCATTGTCACAGAGGGCTGTAGAGGCCGTCAGTGGATACTTTTAAGGCAGAGATAGACAAATTCGTGATTGGAATGCATGTCAAGAGTTATGGGGAGAAGGCAGGAAAATGAGATTAGGAGGCAGAGATCAGCCATGATTGAATGGCGGAGTAGACTCGATGGGCCGAATGGCCTAATTCTACTCCTATAACCTGTGAACTGGTGATATGTCAACACTCGTAGACACAAACCATGTAATTCCAAAAACAAAGAGCTGGAGGAACGCATGTCAGGCAGTATCTGTGGAGGGAATGGGCAGACAACATTTTGGGTTAGACTATTTTCAGACTGAGGGGGCAAGAAGCTGGAAGAGAGAGGTGGGGGTGGGACAAAACCCGACAAATGATAGGTGGATAAAGATGGGGGAGTGGGTGGTGATTGATAGATGTTAGAGGTGAGAAGACAAAAATGTTAGTTGTGAAACATAGAATCATAGGAACATAGAAAATAGGTGCAGGAGGAGGCCATTCGGCCCTTCGAGCAAGCACCACCATTCATTGTGATCATGGCTGATCGTCCCCCATCAATAACCCGAGCCTGCCTTCTCCCCATATCCCCTGATTCCACTAGCCCCTAGATCTCTATCTAACTCTCTCTTAAATCCATCCAGTGATTTGGCCTCCACTGCCTTCTGTGGGTGAAGAGGGCAAAAATATGTCACATAAGGAGAGAAGGGAGAGGTGTGAAATGTGAAGCCAAGGGGGAGGGACA
The DNA here is from genome assembly GCA_963514005.1 of Raja brachyura. The sequence goes on along the minus strand of OY740785.1, from coordinate 42,293,646 downwards.
TGGGTGGAAGAGATCAGGGTGAGGAGAAAGAGGAGGAATGTAAGAGAAAGTGAAACATGGAAAATATGTGCAGGAGTAGGTCATTCGGCCCTTCAAGCCAGCATTGCCATTCAATATGATCACGGCTGATCATCCTGTTTTCTCCCCATATTCCTTGATTCCCTTGCCCTAAGAGCTAAATCCAGTTCTCTCTTGAATACATCCAGTGAGTTGGCCTCCACTGCCTTCTGTGGCAGAGAATTCCGCAGATTCCCAACTCTAGGTGAAAACGTTTTTCCTCATCTCAGTCCTAAATGGCCAACCCCTTATTCTTAAACTGTTACCCCTGCTTCTGGACTGCCCCAACATCGGGATAATTTTTCCTGCATCTAGCCTGTCCAATCCCTAAAGAATGTTATATGTTTCTATGAGATCCCCTCTCATCCTAAATTCCAGTGAATACAAGCCCAGTCAATCCATTCTTTCATTATATGCCAGTCCCGCCATCCCGGGAATTAATCTGGTGAATTTACGCCACACTCACTCAATAGCAATAATGTCTTTCCTCAAATGAGGAGACCAAAATGGCACACAATACTCCAGATGTGGTCTCACCAGAGCACTGTATAAACTGTAGTAGGACCTCCTTGCTCCTGTACTCAAATCCTCTCGCTATGAAGGCCAACATGCCGATTCGTTTTATTGCTGCCTGCTGTACCTGCGTGCTTACTTTCAGTGACTGATGTACAAGCACACCCAGGTCTCCTTGCACCCCCCTTTTCCTAATCTGACACCATTCAGATAATAATATTCCTTTTTGTTCTTGCCACCAAAGTGGATAACCTCACATTTATCCACATTCTACTACATCTGCCATGCATCTGCCCACTCACCCAACCTATCCAGGTCACCCTGCAGCCTCATAGCATTCTTATCTCAGCTCACACTTCCACCCAGATTTGTGTCATCCACAAACCTGGAGATAATACATTTAATTCCCTCGTCTAAATCTTTAATATATATTGTAAATAGCTGGGGTTCCAGCACCGAGCCTTGCGGCACCCCTCTAGTCGCTGATTGCCATTCTGAAAAGGACACATTAATTCTTACTCTTTGCTTCCTGTCTGCCAACCAGATCTCTATCATTGTCAATACCCTACTCCCAATACCATGTGCACTTAGTTTGCACGCTATTCTCTTGTGTGGGACCTTGTCAAAGGCTTTTTGAAAGTCCATATATACCACATCCACTGGATCTCCCTTAATCATTCTATTTGTTACATCCTCAAAAAATTCCAGAAGATTAGCCAAGCATGATTTCCCCTTCATAAATCCTTTGCTGACTTTGACCGATCCTGTCACTGCTTTCCAAATGTGCTATTACAGCTTTAATAATGGACTCAAACATCTTCCCCACTACAGATGTAATGCTAACTGGTCTATAAATCCCCGTTTTCTCCCTCCCTCCTTTCATAGAAAATGGGGTTACATTAGCTACCCTCCAGTCCACAGGAACTGATCCAGAGTCTATAGAACATTGGAAAATGATCACCAATGCATCCACGATTTCGAGGGCCACCTCCTTGAGCACTCTGGGTTGCAGACCATTAGAACCTGGGGATTCTTCTTCTTCTTTCATGTGACGTGCACAGCCTAAAGTTGTTGGACAACTTGTTCTATTTGATCTTCCGTTTTTGCACGTCAAGTTGATTGCATTAGTCGAAACAGGGCGGACCACGTGAAGGTTGCAATCTTCCACCCCAACCTGGGGATTCATCTGCCTTCAGCCTCAACAGTTTGCCTAACACGATTTCCTGAAAATGTGGATTCCCTTCAGTTTCTCCCTCCCACTAGATCTTCGGTCTCCTAGTATTTCTGGGAGATTGTTTGCGTCTTCCTTAGTGAAGACAGAACCAAAGTACTTGTTTAACTGATTGCCCGTTTCCTTGTATCTCATTATAAATTCACCTATTTCTGACTCTAAGGGACCTACATTTGTCTTCCCTAATCTTTTACTCCTCACATATCTAAAGAAGCTTTACAGTCAGTGTTTATATTCCCTGCAAGCTTTCTTTCTTGAGGTTGGAAGATGAGCATACGAAGAAGGGGAAAGGACCAGGGTGACTAGAGGGTTGATAGCTGGTGGGAGAAATGCATGTGCACTGGGATGGGGGCAGAGTAAACAGATACAGGCTGGGTGGTATTACCTGAAACTGGAGAATTCAATGTTTATACTGTTGGGGTGTAAGCTACCCAAATTAAATATGAGGTGCAGTTCTGCAAGCTTCACATATTTCACCCACCATCTCCTCCTTAACATAGAAACATAGAAACATATAAAATAGGTGCAGGAGTAGGCCATTCGGCCCTTCGAGCCTGCACCGCTAACCCTCCCACTTAACCCTCCTCCTTTTATCTCCTTTGAACAATCTTCAAGAGTGCGCCAGAAAAGAGAAGGAAAGAGTCAGAGGTGAACCATGAAGAGACAAGAGACAATAGACAATACGTGCAGGAGTAGGCCATTCGGTCCTTCGAGCCAGCACCTCCATTCACTGTGATCATGGCTGATCATCCACAATCAGAGCCCCGTTCCTGCCTTCTCCCCATATCCCTTGACTCCACTATCTTTAACAACTCTATCTAACTCTCTCTTGAAAGGATACAGAGAATTGGCTTCCACTGCCTTCTGAGGCAGACAATTCCACACTCACAACTCTCTGGTGAAAATGTTTTTCCTCATCTCCGTTCTAAATGGCCTACCCCTTATTCTTAAACTGTGGCCCATGGTTCTGGACTCCCCCAACATCGGGAACATTTTTTCTGCCTCGAGTGTGTCCAATCCCTTAATAATCTTATATGTTTCAATAAGATCCCCTCTCCTCCTTCTAAATTCCAGTGTATACAAGCCCAGTCACTCCAACAGGTGAGAAGGGGTGGAAATTGGAACAAAACTGAAGAAAGTTATGTTCTTTACAGTGCAGGAAGCAGCACCAATGCTCCCCAGAAAATGTACGTTTTGGGTCAGAACCCTTCTTCAGACTGAAAGTAGAGGGGAAGGGGGGGGGACTGTAAGTTGGTTAAAGGCCAGAAATGGACACAACTGGGACTGAATCAATGACTGTTCCATGTATCCTGCTAAAAAAAGGAAAGTGAAACTTGGACGCATATGAGTGCCCAAATACTCACCTTTAATCTCGAGGAAATGAAGGAGAAGAAAGTGAAAGTGAAGTGAGAAGAAGTGAAGAAGTGAAGAAGTGAAGAAGAAATTCAATGTGAGGATGAATTTGGCTAAGCAAATGAGTTAGTTGGAAAAGGTTAACAGGTGTTGGCCTCTATTCAAGAAAGAAGCAGAGAACTCTCAGATGTGAAGTAGATATGTAAGGGATTGCATGAACCATCTGTGAGCAGGAAATCAGAAATTATCAAAGTGGCAGAAAACATGTGAACTGCTATGGATATAAATGGAAAAGAAATGAACCAGATAAAAAAGAATGGAGTCAAGAGAGGAAGAAACAAATTCAGTGGAGAAAGAGCAGTCTGAACAAAAGAGACTTGCTTATAGATCTTGAACAGAGGAATGAAGTGGACTGAGGCACAACCATTTTGAAAGGTATAGAAGGAATATCTCCAGAAGAAATTAATTGGTGTGTGGTAAATAGTGGCTTGATGTTCAATGGTGTGGTCAAGGTCCAGAGGGAGGTCTGAATTTGTGTCTGAGATCTAACATTTGTCTATAGAGAATCATGGCTGATCTATCTCTCCCTCCTAACCCCATTCTCCTGCCTTCACCCCATAACCTCTGACACCTGTACGAATCAAACATCTTTATATCTCAGCCATAGAAATATCCGCTGATTTGACCTCTGCAGCCTTCTCTGGCAAATAATTCCACAGATTCACCACCATCTGACTAAAGAAATTTCTCCTTATCTCCTTCCTAAAAGAATGTCCTTGAGTTCTGAGGCTATGACCTCTAGTCTTAGCCTCTCCCACTAGTGGAAACATCCACTCCATGCAAGCCGTTCAATATTCTCCATGTTTCAATGAGGTCCTCCCTCATTTTCTAAACTCCAGCGAGTACAGGCCTAGTGCTGACAAACGCTCATCATAGGTTAACCTACTCCTTCCTGGACAGTCTTCAGTCAGAATGATGAAGATTCCTGGCCAAAGAAATAAACACAGAGGCAAAGGCAGTGAAAGAAGCATCCAATGTCATGTTGATCCCAGAATTCTGCAAATTAATTCCTCATTTTGTTAGTATTAAATTCACTTTATAACATTCAGGGGCAGTAATGACATGAAACATCACTTATTTTAGTGGGCACATGAAGTAAATATAATATATTCACAAATATAGTATCATTTCACAGCCCATTCATTGATAAACATATTTTATTTCATTGAAATCCTTTTGCAAGAGGCTTACTAAATACTTACTAAAATATGACTTTTTTGTGTGTTTTCAACATGAAAATGTAGTGACATTATAAAGAGAACATGTTAAAGCAGGCCTGGATGTTGGATACATTTGATGTGCTGAGGGTCTGGAACTCACTGTCTGAAAGGGAAGTGAAGAAAGAAACACTTGGCACATTTTGAAAGTACCAGGAGGAACACACATGGTGAGGGATCAGGGTTTGGACAAGATGGGTCAAACAATTTCATTCTGTGCTGAAAATGGCCCGGTGAAATAGTTTCATCTGAAAATAATCTGGTCAACTTCACTAGTGGAATGAATAGCTCTATCGTCACAGTGGACTGAATTCTGTAGTTCCAGTGGGTTTTTTTTAAATCCCTTTTGCTTGTGCACTGTTTAGTTCTTTAATAAGGCCACAGCAATTAACCAAAAAATACAAGGGGGCTGTGAAGAACAACTTTTTTTAATGCAGAATATTAATGATCTGGAATACACTCCCTGTAGGGTTGGTGAAAGTAAAATCAATCAGTATCTACAAAAGGGAGTTGCAATATATTTGGGAGAGAGTAACTTGTAGGACTGTTGGGAAAGAACAGAGGAATGGGATAAATGGGATTGCAGTGCAAGGAGATTCAGTGGACTATATCACCTCTTTTTTGTGGTAAAATGTTTTCTATAATTGAAGTAGACCTTAAAAGCAACAGGCAGGTTAACACTAATGGATTAATAATTTTCCATGTGCTGATGACGATACTAGGTACAGCATTGTTCTCAACTAGCACATCATTTTTAATTTTGACCTTCTTGTCAGCCCTGATTCACATTTAAATTATTCGTGTTTATTTTTGTTCATAGCAATTTTATGAGCAGAAACACACCAAAGGATCCAGTAATTGGCCAACAGTGTTACACTATATTACTTGATTAGACCCGTCCAAATGAAAAATATTCCAGGCAACGATTTCACTGGTGTGTATCAAATGGCATCTCTTCACAGAAATTGATGAATCACATGTAAAAGTCCTCCACCACATATCCAGCTTGGCTCACAAGCTGGATATATTGTTACAACCTGGCTTATACAATTACATACTTGGATACTGGGTAGAATAAAAGGCAAAAGTAAGGAAGCTTGACTGACGAGAAAAATTAAGGCATTGGTCAAGAATAAGAAGGACGCATAGGGCAGTATTGGCAGTGTATCCCTGGAGGAATTTCGGGAGCTGAGAAGTGAACTAAATAGGGAATTTAAAAGGGCAAAAAGGGGCCAGGAGATAGCTCTGGAAGATAACATTAAGGGATTTTTTTTTTAAATAAGGGCGAAAAAGATAACTATAGAGAGAAGGGAACCCCTCAAGAACTAAAGCGGTTAACTATATGTGGAGCCACAGGAGATGGGCAAGGTCCTCAATGAGTATTTCTCCTCCAAGGAGAAAGACAGGAGGACAGAGGAACTTGGAGCAGTCAATGGAAATGTCTTAAGAGCAGTCAGTGTTACGGTCAAAGAGGTGCTGAGGTGGACAAATCTCCAGGGCCAGATCAGATATATCCAAGGACATTGTGGGAAACCAGAGAAGAAATTGCGGGAGCCCTGGTTGAAATTTACGAGTTGTCCTTAAATACAGGAGAGGTGCTAGAAGACTGGAGGGTGGCAAATGTTGTGCCTCTATTCAAGAAGGACTGCAGGGAAATTGCTGGGCCAGTGAGCATAACAACTGTAGTTGGAAAGTTACTACAGGGTATTCTGAGGAATAGGATATACAGGCATTTAGACAGACTAGGGCTGATTAATGATAGTCAGCATGGGCTTGTACCTGAGTTTTTTGTGACAGAAAAGGTCAATGAGGGCAGAGCCTTAGATGTTGTATGGACTTCAGCAAACCATTCAACAAGGTTCTGCACGGTAGTCTGCTCGGAAATCCAAGGAGAGATAGCTGAATGGGTAGAAAATTGGCTTCATGGAAGGAAGCAGAGGGTGATGGTGGAAGATTGCTTCTCAGATTGGAGGCCTTTGACTAGTGGTGTGCCTCATGGTTCGGTGCTAGGCCCGTTACTGTTTGCCATCTATATCAATGATTTGGATGAGAACATATGCGGCAAGATTAGCAAATTTGCCAATGATACAAAATTGGATGGTTTTGCAGATAGTGATGATGGTTGTGAAAAATTGTAGCAGGATCTTGAACAGTTGGCCAGGTGGGCTGAGGAATGGTTGATGGAATTTAATACAGATAAATCTGAGGTGTTGTATTTTGGGAAGTCTAATATGGGCAGAACCTACACAGTGAATGGTACGGCTCTGGGTAGTGTTGTAGAGCAGAGGGCTCTAGGAGTGCAGGTGCATAATTGCTTGAAGGTGGAGTCACAGGTAGATAGGGTGGTCAAAAAGGAGTTTGGCACATTGGCCTTCATCAGTCAGAGTATTGAGTATAGAATGTTAAAGAAGGAACTGCAGATGCTGGAGAATCGAGGGTTACACAAAAAGCTGGAGAAACTCAGCGGGTGCAGCAGCATCTAAGGAGCGAAGGAGATAGGCGACGTTTCGGGTCGAGACCCTTCTTCAGACTGAGTATAGACTTCAGATTGAGTATAGAAGTTGGGAGGTCATGTTGCCATTGTACACAAAGTTGGTGAGGCCGCATTTAGAGTGTTGTGTTCAGTTCTGGGCACCATGTTGTAGGAAAATGTTGTCAAGCTGGAAAGGATCCAGAGAAGATTTACAAGGATGTTGCCAGGACTAGGGGGTCTGGGCTATAGGGAAAGGTTGAATAGACTGGGTCTCTATTCCTTGGAGTGCAGGAGGATGAGGGATGATCTTATTGAGGTGTATAAAATCATGAGAGGAATAGATCGGGTAGAGTCTCTTGCCCCAGAGTAGATGCATTGAGACCAGAGGACATAGATTTAAGGTGAAGGGGAGAAGATTTAATAGTAATCTGAGGAGTAGCTTTTTCACACAAAGGGTGGTAGGTGTATGAAACAAGCTGCCAGAGGAGGTAGTTTAAGCAGGGACTATCCCAACATATAAGAAACAGTTAGACAGGTACATGGATAGGACAGGTTTGGATGGATATGGCCCAAACGCGGGCAGGTGGGACTAGTGTAGCTGGGACACGTTGGCCAGTGGGCACGTTGCGCCAAAGGACGTGTTTCCACACTGTATCACTCCATGACTCCATGAAGAGAATTTCAAAATGCAGCACTCAAAGACAGTTTAAAGAAGTGACAATCATCAGAGCATTCAAAAGAATACCTAAGGCAAGGCTCTAACCTTTAATGCCCAATTATCCATACTGAATACAATAGTGTCTGAGTACAAATGACAGGAGCAGAATACAATGTAAGATCAATTAGACCCTTACAAAGTTGATTCCTTTCAACTGCAGTATCCAATGTACTTCACTGGCATTTTCTATTTCAAGTTCAGATTTGCTGACTTTACATTTTGAGTTGCCTGTCCTTGCAAGGAATCGTCCCTATGTACATCTTTCTTTACCAAATGACTTATAACTTTGTGAACAAGTCTTCTGTCCCATATTTCCAAAATTAAAATATTCTGATGATATCCACAAAATGCCAGAGTATCTCAGCGGGACAGGCAGCATCTCTGGAGAGAAGGAATGGGTGATGTTTCGGGTCATGACCCTTCTTCAGACAAAATATTCTGATTAAGTTTCTGCTTGTGTAATGTCAATGCAAGAGCCTTATCCAAGTCACAATGTGTCTTTATAAACAGGCGCTCCTCATGCATCTCGAAATGTCAGCAACTTTTAACTTGATTAAACACATCATAGCCCTCCTGTGCCTCTGCACCATTTGAACAGCTGAGTGGGTGGACAGGTCTCATCACAGTTAGGGAATCACCAACAAGTGCCCCCTTTTCCATTCATGCAGAGTTATTTATATATTGTATCAAATACTCAACGTTGATCATCCCACAATTTACCTCATCCCTTTGTGACATTATATGCAAATAAAAGATTTAGGCTTGATATATATCTTGCTGTTATCCACTACAGCTCACGACACTGCTCGTTATTTGTCCTGCTGCTTTGAAGAGCCATAAAATGTATCTGCCCAGCATGGAAGCTTCTGTATAATCCCATCTACCAGCCCCTGGTCCATCATCTTCTATACCTAGGTGATTCATGTACTTGTCTAAATACTTCTTAAAATGCTGTTTATCATGGAGGTAATTAGGAGAAGACAAAATGGGTACAAATAGTGGAATGTGATATTAAATGAACATGGGGAGTGAAATGTAGAACCAGATGGTGGGTAGAATGGTTCCACATTCTGATGACATCCACAAAATGCCAGAGTATCTCAGGCAGCGGGGGACAGCCGAACTTTGCCTTCCGCCAGCGTGACAGAACCGGGCAGGTGGGGGTGGGGGGGCAGTGGAGGAGAGCCAGGTGGCAGCAGCCATTATGGTCACGCGGGAGACGCGATGAGAAGGTGGCCAGCAGGAGGCGACAAAATGAGTGAGTGGGGGGGGGGGGGGTGGTGGAAGGATTTTATTTAAAATGTGTACAGAAAAATGACTAAATTTAATGAGGAGTGGATGTGCGAATGTAAAAGTGAAATCGCTAGCGAAATGGTTAAAATCTCGGCGTTTTTGCATCTGGTTTTGGTGGATTATCGAATCATAGGCCACAAATATCACACACGCACACACACACACACGCACACGCGCACACACACACACACACAGAGTTTTTAAAGTATATAGTTGAGAAAAACCTCAAATTTTCTGAGTAGTAATTGCCCAATCAATGCACGTTTGACATTGAGGTCGGACGCAAATTGACCAATCCCACGCTTTGTTTTATGGTCGCTAGGCAGCGAGGACTCTGGGATCATGGCTGCCTCCTCATTACAACAAAACAATAACAAGGTTTCCAAGGAATAAACGTAATGATCACCTTGCTGTTCATTTTTTTTCTCTATTGATTTATCTTTATAAAGTTAATGGCATGTCTCACTTTCCCGAGTTATTCATGAATTCTCCCGAGTACGTACTCGGGGCTCAGGTAAGTTGGGACATTTTTTCTAGCCTGATGAAAAATGTCCACGAGTAAAAAAATAGCCCCGACTACCTACGGCTGGCAGAACGATATATCAACGGACTCCTACGGCCTCCTACAAACATTCTGCGAGTTTGAAAACTCGGGTCAATTTGTGAATAACTCGGGAAAATTCGTGAAAAACTCGGGAAAGTGCAACAGGCCCTTATAATGTGAACTGTTAAATAAAAATGATAAATAACAAATGTACAGCTAGGCTTAGGGTTAGGGTCAGTCAGTTAGTCAGTTAGTCAGTCGGACGGTCAATCAGTCAGGCTTGTCGGTAGGCCGATGGATGCTGTGGAGGATCGGTCAGGCTGTCGTGCCGTTGGGCCACTGGTGTGTTGATGAGCATCGGGCCGGGCCTCCGCCGGGTTGGTGAGCGTCGGGCCGGGCCTTCGTTGGTTTGGTGAGCGTCGGGGCTCCGCCGGGTTGGTGAGCGTCGGGCCGAGGCTCTGCCGGGTTGATGAGCATCAGGCTGGGCCGCCACTGGGTTGGTGAGCGTTGGGCCGGGCCTCCACGGGGTTGGTGAGCGTCGGGCCTCCGCCGGGTTGGTGAACATCTGGCCAGGCCTCCGGTGGATGCGGCGAGGGGTCGGTCGGGCTGTCAGGCCGCCAGTGTTGCAGCCAGCGAGCGGGTGGTCTGACAGAGCTGGCCCTATGGGGGTGCTGAAGGCGGCCCGGGCAGCGTGCAGTGCAGTGCTGCTCCCCACTGTCATCACCACAATGATCCAGAAGGGTATGCTGGCCGAGGTGGACGCACTGCGGGGCCACACGTACGGAGCCCGCAACCGATCTCAAAGTGGCTCCAACTCCGTCAGCTCTGGAAGGGGGGCGAGTTATTTTCCTGGGTTAGGCATTTTCCTGCCTTAGCCTTCCCCCAGCCTGGCACTGCCCCAGTCCCACTATGGCCATGACCCTCACTTTGCGCACTGGCAGTCAGTGGGGTTCAGTAAACGGGGGAACCTACAGAAACTGCACTCACCCATTAATTAGGTTGGTTCATGAGGACTTCTGCAGCAGTCTTATTCAAAAAAAAACCTCACAATTATATTCATTATATTATTTTTATATAATATATTATATTTTATCTAACTGTGCACAATTTCATGTAGTTCCGAGACATGGGTCACGAAAGTTGATTTCTAGACACATTTTTGATGCTCGGTCCACAGCCTATATCCAAATGTGCGGCTATTTCATCTTTAATGAACTGGGCAGCGGTCACAACTTTTTGTAGTCTTTTCCCTCCTGGATGTTCAAGTTGCCGAACCAGGCCATGATGCAACCAGTCAGAATGCTCTCTACTGTGCACCTGTAGAAATTTAGGAGAATCCTCTTCGATATGCCATAGCTCCGTAATCTTCACAGGAAGTAGAGTCGCTGATGTGCCTTCTTTATAATTGCATCGGTGTGCTGGGTCCAGGAGAGATCTTCGGAAATATGCACGCCCAGGGATTTTAAGTTATTGACCCTCTCGACCATCGTCCCATTGATATGAACAGGATTGTGGGTCCTCATCCTTCCCCTGCCAAAGTCCACAATCAGATCCTTGGTCTTACTGATGTTGCGAGCTAGGTTGTTGTGCTGGCACCATTTGGTCAGTCGGTCGATCTCATTTCTATACCCTGACTCGTCCCCATCTGTGATTCGTCCACGTGTCATACGTCATCACACCGCCTCACCGCCACGTCACACGTCACCACGCGTAATATGTCATTATGTCGCGTCAGTGCCACGGCACAAATTTTTCAGTGGCCTGGTACGTCAGTCAATGCTGCTCTTTAGATATAGCTCTTAGGGCTAATGGAACCAAGGGATATGGAGAGAAAGCTGGTATTGATTTTGGATGATCAGCCATGATCACATTGAATGGTGGTGCTGGCTCGAAATGCCAAACAGCCTCCTCCTATACCCATTTAATATAAAACAGAAAAGGAACAGTGTAGTGAAGGAGGCATGTCAATTTTGAAGCACCTACATTTGTCATTCAATGGTATTATCAAGGTGGCGATACCCATTATCAATATCCTGGGGTTTACGACCTACCAGAAACTCCCCAATCAAATAAATACAAGGACTATAATGCGTAGATGCACAGAATTTCTTGCCCAGACTAGGGGAATTGAGAACCAGAGGACATAGGTTCAAGGTGAAGGGGAAAAGATTTAATAGGAGCCTGAGGGGTAACTTATTCACACAAAGGTTGGTGGGTGTATGGAACAAACTGTTAGAGATGGTAGTTAAGGCAGGGACTATCCCAACTTTTAAGAAACAGTTAGACAGGTACATGGTTAGGACAGGTTTGAAGGGATATGGACCAAATGCAGGCAGGTGGGATTAGTGTAGTTAGGACATGTTGGCTGGTGAGGGCAAGTTGGGCCAAAGGGCATGTTTCCACACTGTATCATTCTATGACTCTATGACTCTATAAGAACAAGCCAGAGGTCAAGTATCTTGCAGAGAATGACTCACCTCCTGATACAGAGATCAAAGAGATTCCACCATCTTCACTACACAGGAAGTTTAATGGAATACTATCCATTTTCCTGAATGAAAACTGGTCCAACAACTCTCAAGAAGTTTAACATTACCCAGGATAAATCATTCCCTTTGAATGGCACCAAAACATAGTCTTAAAAAAATCACTTTTCCTTTCGCCAGCCATCTACAAAATGCACAGCAAATGTCCATCAACTTACCAATGCTACGCAATTGTGCCTCCTCATCCAACTCTGCCATCTAAAGGACTACGAGCATTAGACTAATGGCAGGGTTCCTCTTCAAGTCATACATAAACTTGATTTAGAAATATCTCAGCAATCCTTCATAATCGCTGTTTCTCAACGCTGAAATTTCCTCCCAAATTGCACTGCGAAGTACCTGCATTTCAGGGGTTCAGGAACATGGTTCATCTCCTCCTCCCACAATGCTAATTGGTGATGGACAATACATGCTGGCCTTGGCCTTGACCTTGACCTTGGATACCCCAATTTTGAAAAGTCAATAAATAGTTGTTTTTAAAGAATTTGTCTTGTCATTTGAGTTCAGATTTTTTTTTCTAAAATACTTTGTCTCTCTTTGAATCTGCTCCTTAAATGTCTTTGACAAAACTGAAGAAAATAATTGCTTATTTATATAAAAGACAAAGTAATTCAATGAGTCAGACAGCATCTGTGGTGGGAATTGACAGACAACATTTGGGATCGGAATCGTGCTTTTCACTGATGAAGGATCCTGACACGAAATGCTCCTGAGCCAAAATTTCCTCTTCTGATGCTGCCTGGCCTGTTGATTTTCTCCAGCACTTTGTGTTTTGCTCAAGATTCCAGTTTTGTGTAGTTTTGCTCAAGATTCCATATTTATGTAGCATTTTTACAATGTCCCAAAGGACTATGCAGTCAATTAAATCATTGTGGGACACTATTGTATAGTAGGATATCCAGCTATGAGCAAACAGTGAGCTCGTAGAGTCACGTAATAGTGATTAATTAATCTGCTAATGTTGATTGAAGGATAAAGACACCATATGCAGTGTTTTTGATTGTGGCAGTATGCATCCGTATGGTTTACAAGCACCTCTCAAAAGTTAAAAACTAGATTTTCAAATGTTTAAAATTTTACAAAAATATTACTAAAGTTTTAAAAATCAAATGCATTAAGGTGGTCAGGCCCTTAAAATTTAAGCAGTTTGTAGGATGATGATTAGCCATAAACCCCAACAGCACGGATCAAAATACTGGCAACTTTTCGTTTATGAAAAAAGCACTGATCTTTTGCACAAAAGACACCATCTTGCCAAATTAAAGGTCAGTGGTCAGTGGTCATATATATATAACAAACAATAACAATGCAAAGAAAAACCAATGCCTCCTAGTTAATGTAGTTTGATCCTTATTTGGATATTGTCATTTATAATAGCCTGATAGCTGTAGGGAAGAAGCTGATCCTGAAACCTGGACTTTACAGTGTTCAAGCTCCTGTACCTTTTTCCCCAATGGCAAGAATGAAATGAGATTGTGGCCAGGGTGGTGTGGGTCCTTGTTTATGCTGGCTTCCCTTTTGAGGCCACGATTCCTGTAGATCCCTTCAATGGTGGGGAGGTCAGTGATGTACTGGACAATGTTCACCATTTTTTCTGATCTTCTTCATTCCTGGACATTCATCATGTTCACATTTCCTTCATGATACACATGCACACAATGCAATCATTTGTTGCTTTAGACATGTCTATAACATTGATGTTCATAGTTGGTTCAAGGATTAGTAGGGCCGTAAACATATATTGTTTCTGGTTAATGGTGCCTTATTTCAAGAAAGTAGCACTGTGTATTACTGATCCACAACACAACTGTCTTTGATTGCTAGGTGTCCCTGTGGCAAATAATCCCTGTAAATGGTTTAGATTCTTGACTTGCACTTCCATGTGCTTTAGTTATCAGTAAGTTTATCTCTTTTGCATTACATATCTTCTGTCAGATTTTGTTTTCACTAGGACCAACTCCTTCCTTTCACATTTCAGTTGTAGGGAGTTTTAGCAAAGGGTAATGCAATGAAGAAAATGCAACATGTGCACGGTTTCTGTCATCTCAAGATGCCCCACATTAACACAAAGACCACTCGTTGAATATTACACATTGGCACATTCTAATATCCTGAACCAGGCGCTAAGGGACAGCTGAAACTTGGTGCAGCTGACACAAAAGCTTGATGGGGGAAGGCCGCACTTTAAGTCACTCCGGGTAATGCACATTGAGGGTCTGGAATCAACATGAACACAAACCCTCAGATTGTTTGTTCAACAGTGATTACACTCACATAATGTAAATGGTTTACGTTGATAATGTCATCATATTACATTGAATTGAATTGAAAAAAAAGTAAAGAAACAGGCCCTTCGTCGCACTGAATCCACGCTGGCCATCGATCACCCGTTCACACTAGTTCAATGTTGTCCCACATTTCGCATCCACACCAGGGGCAATTTACAGAGGCTAACTATGTACAAACCTGTACATCTTTGGGATGTGGGAGGAAACTTGAGCACCCAGAGGAAACCCATGCAATAACAGGGAAAATGTACCAACTCCACACAGACAGCACCCAAGATAGAGTTGCAGAGTCATACAGCATGGAAACAGGCTCTTTGGCCGAACTTGCCAACTTGCCAGATCAGAATTGAACCCTGGTTTCTGGCGCTGTGAGGCAGCAGATCTAGCGGCTGTGCCACTGTGCCATCCTGAATGCACTGTGTTATACACTGATAAATGTTATGGATAAAGGGAATGCTGAGAATTGGTGCATCTGAAAAATTCTTACCGTCAAAAATCATAGCAAAGGTGCAAGGCAAAATAATGAGTTCTTAATGGCGTACAAATTACTATTAAAACATTATATCTGGCCCTGAAGATGTAAAATCTGTGCCACACAAATTAGTAGATTTTTGGGGACAGAGTTCTTTGGGCACAGTGATGAGTAATGTCACACTGTCGCTCCACATCTGACTACAAAACTCATACCTGTGTCTCAGATGCTTTTTGTGATCTTCAAACCTTTCACCAGCAATTCGCTCAAGGAGTGTGAGAGGGCCCTAAAAGTAAGGACAATTTTATTCATCCCTCATCACAAAAGCCATTGCTGCTGTCAGAGCTAGAGTTTATCCTTCTTGAAAATCTAATGCACGACTCGGTATGAAGAATTCTGCTACTCCAATTTCTGCTACTGTTACACTCAGACTGCTCCATTAGTTAGAGTGTTATCAGCACACTCTTAGAAAGAAAATGAATAAGAGCAATTCAAACAAATAAGAACAATAACTACAATTTGCATTCGGTGCGTAGAGGCGTTACAAAGCGGTATTTAAAGAACTCTTTAGGGGCACAGGGAGTTCCAAAGCAGGTATTTCAAATTCTGGCTGCTAGTTTAATTTTGTCTTGTTTATTCATGAGGTTTTTTAAAAATCATTGTTGATAAGCTGAACAATTGTGATATCTATAGAATGTGAAGCTTCCTCCTTCTAATTAGGTTATACTTATGCATAAACCACTGCAAGGAGTGGGGTTAATTATGACTGTAAGGCATCATGTAGCAAGAAGAAGCAATTCCAAGAAGAGGTTCAGCATAAATACTTGCTGATCTCCTAATAGAACAACATAATATTCAGCTATCTCCAAAGCCCTAGTACTCACCTTGAGTCTTGGTATTACTTGTAAACAACCTCCTGCTTTCTGCCATCCATTGAGATATTTTATCATCAGTTAATGCATAGACCTTCCACTATTGCTCCTAATTCATCCTTAGCTAGATTCTTCTTCGAGATATGTTGCCTAATCCTTTCAAACACAGTGTTCAGCATAAGAAACATTAGGCCATTACTTCCTGTCACCAACATTCCTGCAAATGTTGGTAGTTTTTCAAACTTACATTTTTCAGAACATTAGAAACAGGACTAGAAGTACAGGTTGTTCTCCTTTAATGCATGTTTCATTAACACAAATTAGATACAAGTTGATTGAAGAGGCTGGGAACACTAACTCTATTATGTGGGCCAACTTGTTTATAATGCAATTCCAATCGGGAACTGGAGAACCTCTTAAAAGTTACTTAGGATATTGACATGCAGTAAAAAAAAGCTGTGTCAAAAAAAAACTATTTCCATGTAACTTCCCCAAAGTATTCAGATATCATTGTCTCTTAAGAACATAGCTATTACTTTACCCATGGATGGTCATTGAAATTAACAAGCAATTGCTTCTATTGACGTGCAGTGATGCTCAATTAATGTATCATGCAGCATTTAAGATTTTTAGATTGCAGAAACAAAAATAAACTTGTAGCTTTGAAAAACAACTTTGTTATTGTGAGTCTGAATCTTGGTAGCTCTTAACCTCCTTTTTCCCATAGATGCAATAGCTTTACAACCCATTTATATAAAACATGGGGTTTCTTTGGGAGTGCAAATGTCACATTAAAGCAGAACTACCTGCACAATAATAGGGTCTGCATGGCTTCCAATGCAAGCATATATTTCTTCAAATATGGGGACCATGACTATGTGCAGCACTCCAGCTATTGCACACTGATCTCATCAGAGCCCTATAAAGATGCATACAAACTTCCCTCTTTCACTACTCTGTATCTCTGTAATGTTGTATTACCAACATATCACTGCCCCCTACATTTTTTGTCTTACTCCATTTAAATAATAATTTGCTTTTACATTCTTTCTTGCGGATATCTGTATACTATCACACTTTATATTCCATTGGTCAATCTCTTGACTGTTCACTTCACTTTATTATAATACTTTGTGACCTCCTCACTCCTAGCTTGTCCAACTTTGGACAATTAGCAAATATGATCACACTTTACTCAGTCCTTTCATCCAAATAATTTGTATATTTGGTAAATTGTTTAGCTCCCAGCAATGATCCCCACGGCGTCACTAGTTATGAGTACAATGAAAGTGACTTGTTTACCCTGACCCCACACACTCTTACATTGTGCACTAGCCTTTTATGTGGTACTCTATGGAATGCCTTCAGAAAAACCCAATGGTGTTTAATACTGGCAATCCAGATCAATACAAGAAGCCTAGTTACAACCTCTTGAAGGCCATCATGAGTGTGGAGAAACAGTTCTCGACAGCTATGGCAGAGCTTGCATGCTATCATTTCCCACTAGGTGAAACAGGGTAGCATAAATGTCAGTGACACTTTATGTCCATTTGAACTCAATGCCTTTTATGCACAATTCGGAAGGGAGAACATTGATGCACCTGTACAACCCCTACAGCTCCTAATTAAGCATGTAATCTCAGAGGCCAATGTCAAAGCATCCTTCAACTGGGTGAATTCATGCAGTGTCCTTCAGTAAATCTAAATGTCCTGTTTTACTCCTTCATTATAATAGATTCCAGCATCTCCCAAAGATAGCTGGGCCAGCATGGTGGCACATTGGTAGAATTGATGCCTTACAGCACCAGAGATCACACCAGTGTTCGATCTTGACTACGGGTGCTGTCTGTATGGACTTTGTATGCTCTTCCAGTGACCACGTGGGTTTTCCCCGGAAAGCTCCAGTTTCCTCCCACACTCTTAAGACAGGCAGGTTTGTAGGTTAATTTGGCATCTGTAAATTGCAAGTTGTCCGTAGTGCGTAGGATAGGGTTAGTATGTGGGATTTGCTGGTTAGCGCGCACTCGGTAGGCCAAAGGGCCTTGTTTCCACGATGTATCTCTAAACTAAACTAAACTAAAATAGTTATTAAGTTTACTGGTATCCAAGTTCCTGCTTTTTTGCTTTTCTACTTTCCCATTTTGTGGATTTATGTATCCAATGCTATCTAATTAATAAAGTCAGACAATTTCTATTAAATGCTTTGACATCAGATGATCCTCATTGAATTCTCACAGAGAAGTTTCTAAATTTGAGCTTGCTATCTTTCAAATATGCCTTCCAGACTATAAAATAGATCACTTATTAAACGCAAAGTGTTCTGGAACCTGCTGCCAATGATACTTTTAATTATGAACAAAGGGAAATTAAATTATGCTGTTCACCTCGATTAACATGATTCCTTGATTTGTCAGAGAGATTCAGGACTAAAATATATCTCCAGCAGACGCACAAAATGGATTCCATCTGAATGGAATTATATGCCTGATACTCATGTCCATCAGTTGGAATGTGCCATTGCCCAATAAATGTTTCAGACCCTGGGGCAGCATGGTGGCATTACGGTAGAGCTACTGCCTTGCAGTGCCAGAGACCCGGGTTCGATCCTGACTACAGGTGCTTGTCTGTACGGAGTTTGTACATTCTCCCTGTGGCCTGCATGGGTTTTCTCCAAGATCTTCAGTTTCCTCCCACACTCCAAATACATACAGGTTTGTAGGTTAATTAGCTTGGTACACATGTAAGTTGTCCCTAGTGTGTGTAGTATTAGTGTGCAGGGATCGCTGATCGGTGCAGACTCAGTGGGCTGAAGGGTCTGTTTCCGCACTGTATCTCAAAACTAAACTTAACTAAACCAAACGAAACCCTCAGTTCACATCAATCATACCACAATTTGTGCTTGCACAGGTCTATATTCCTAACTATTTTTAAGCTTGTTTTCAAGGCTTGCTAAAGAAAGCAATGCCTTCAGAAACATTTCAATCGGGAGAGGAAGGCAAATAATTTCAATCAATTTATCTTTCCTTTCTCTAAAGCAATCAGGGATAAACACCCTTCATCTGACACCATATCACCCCCCAAATAAAATCATCTCAAATAACGGAAGATATGTTTGCACATACTCGCATCGTTATGTTAAGCATTTCCATGAATGCTCCTCCAAATATCAGTTAAGGTAGATTCCTGCAAATGCCTCGCTGTCTACCAATGGATGGCTGCATTATGGGTATAAGCAATATATCAATAAAGATAGAAAAATATCCCCAAAAGCATTTTTGTAATGTTCTGCATTAATTAGATATATCTTTTTTAAATGTGCCCTTGTTGAAAAATATAAAAATGTGAACAAAGAACATATTATTCACAATGCATGTGTTGTTGATTTCACTCTCCTCATTCTAATGAGCCATGGTATTCAGGAGATGCATGATGGGAACGTACATGGTGGCATCTTACAACCCTTTGCTTCATGCTTTCCTGCCTAGGACAAAAAGCCTTTATCCTCTCATTTCCCATGAGGGGAATGCTAAATGTTTGGAATATGAAATCCTCACCAGTAACACATTTGGTAATATGATGTGGTGTATGCACAGAGATATTTTCCAAAATAGCAACCACAGAAATGTGTACCTGTGCACATATTTGAGTATTGTGACTGTAGCCAAATGAAGTGCATGTATAATGAAAGGTACATCATTTTTGTTGGCATAAACTCTTTTGTAGTCACCTTCTATGGTCACTGGTAAATATTTCTATTACCCAAAACACCTTCCATATTTTTATAATGTTAAGTTTTAAATTAGCGAGTGCTTTACAGCATTTATTGCAGAATACATTATTCTGCTGCAAAGATGCAAGCCAGAATATTCAGTAGTTGTAAAGGGACCATTTTGTTGCTGGTTAGAGATTAATTATTAGTTGTGAGCGAGGTTAGAAGATTGGCAGGTGTTTGCAAATTTATACATCCAGGTCGCAAGAAGCCAGGAGGAAAGGATTACCTTTCTTTGTCTTTTTATCATATGAACAATTGAAATGTGTCATGTATGACATCTGAAGTTTGATGGAGAAGCTTGATGCATTTTTGTAAGTATGGATTCATCATTTCACCTGGTGCATCACGTCAATTTGTAATTTTTCTATTACAAACTCTTCCACTAATATTTGACAGTCACATCACTTCAATATAATTCTGTAGTAAGATTTGATTCAACTTTAGTTTAGTTTAGTTTAAAGATACAGTATGAAAACAGGCCTTTCGACCCACCGAGTTCGCACCAACCAGTGATTCCTGCACACTAGCACCACCCTACACACACTAGGTACAATTTACATTTATACCAAGTCAATTAACCTACAAACCTCTACGTCTTTGGAGTGTGGGAGGAAACCAAAGATTTCGGAGAAAACCCATTCAGTCATGGGGAGAACGTACAAACTCTGTACAGACAGCACCCATTGCCGGGATCGTACCCGGGTCTCCGGCGCAGCAAGCGCTGTAAGGCAGCAACTCTACCACTGCGCCACCTATCGATAACGAGGAATATAATTTGAAACCATCCCATAAAATAGAGCATGAAAGCATGGTGTTACATGTTATTTTCCTGTACTTAAAACATGTAACACCATGCTTTCATGCTCTATTTTATGGGATGGTTTCAAATTATATTGAACTAACCTGTCAATAGCACCTGATTTTACTTCGGAGTCACGTGAGTGACTACGTGAAGAAAGCCATCCCCATGCATGTGCGTCATTACATCTGACGCATTGCGAAATGACTGACTGGCGGGTGCATCGCTTCCTCCAGCAGGTACGTTTTAATGCTCAGGTAAGTGTTCATAACTTAGCTGAGGTTGTTGCTCCCGGTCCGGGGTGTTTTGCTTACCGTTTCAGCATCGGACTTCGGGAGACCATGCCTAAAATAAAGAGGCGGGCTGCGAGGAAACCGGCTGTGGAAGACCGCGGGACTGCGGGCAGCGGGTGGCTGCCGAATTCGCCTTCAGGGCCGCTGGCAGAGTTGCCAGCGGCTACAGACTTGTTGCTGCCAGAAATGGCCTTGGCTACTCCATGGGGGAGGAAAGCCACCAGAAAGTGAGGGCCCTGGACTCAGATGAGTCGGGCCAGGAGGTGGCAAATTCCCCTACTTCTATGGGTAGCATTATTGGCAGGCTGGCCCACATGGAGAACCTAGTGGAGAGGTTAATCGAGAATGATATGCTCCAAAGAACAGAGCTATCGGAGCCCGGGGATTACAGAGAACCTGAGGGAGCAGCACCTGTGTCAGGGCTGCAGAATATCTCCCTCTCTGATGAGGGGAGCGTACGAAGTCAGTGTTATACTGACCCAGAGTACGGAGGCATGGTTGAGCAGCATGCTTCATGGTATGAGGGAACATCGGGTGTACCACCAATGGCATCCAAATTCGCTATCCCTGCCATAACAGGGAAACCATATGCTCGCAATGAGCATAAATGATCTGGCTTCCCATCAACTCCAAGCCCAAAGGATGGAGGAGACAACTGCCAAGTATCATACTCCATGAAACTGTGCCTCACTTAGTGTCCCGGTTATAAACCAATCTATCTGGGGACACATTGGAGGGGGCGTCAGAGCCCAAGAGGTAGAAATTCAAAAAATCCTCAGGCTACTTGCCTCGGGCATCACAGGCTTTGCCAGGTCAGTGGATGGGGCGCCCCTCTCTGATACTCAGCAGGAAGCGATGGCATTATTGTGCATTTTGAAATCAATTGCCTCGGGAAAAATGCCATCCGTCCTGCTCCAAACCCTAAATTTGCTGGACTGTGCAAGCCGGGGAATGTCCAAGCCCCCAAACCTCCTGTTCAGAGAAGACGTGTCTAAACAGGTAAAAGAGCTGGGTGAGGAGGCAGAAACTGTTGGCCTCATGAAAGCACCTCCTAAGGTATCGTCTTTCTGGAGACTGTACCGCTACCCTCCTCTCCATACCAGACAGTTCGCCGAATATGGTGGACGTGGTGCCAAGCAAGAAGCACAGAGGCCTTTTTTAGTGCAGGCCCCAAGCTGGGCCATGTTCACGATGCGGCGCCCTCCAACAGCCCTACCCCCCAGACCTCGGGGGCGGAAGCAGAGACCTTACCGCCGGTAACCACTAAGGTAAGCGAGCCTGCGATGGATCAATTGCAAGTTGGGGGGAGATTGCAATTTTTCTTACATGAATGGCAATGGATAACATCTGACCTGTTTATACTGCACAGTATACAAGGTTTCCAAATTGAGTTCATTTCTGGCTCACCTCCACCCACTCAGCATACACCTGGCCACACTTTTGTGTTTTCACAACAGGAGTGTGACCACTATTCAGTGGCCATTTATGAAGATCACAGGAGATTTTTGAAGTTTAACTGGATGGAGCAGTTGTGGTGGTTTAAAGCATTGCCTAATGGATTAACCTCAGCCCCCAGACTATTCACTAAATTGCTAAAATCCAGTCCTGGGACTGCTCAGGGCACAGAATCATATCATCATGGAATATTTGGATGACATCTTAGTCATTGGGAGTGCACAAAAAGAACTTGACTCTTTGTTCAAGAAGGGGTAATTGAGAGGTTGAGTCGTGAGTCTCACCAGTTTGTGTCCAACATATTTACTAGGCAAAAGAAGGATGGATGATGTCGAATTATCCTTGATTTGACAGAGCTTTACACCTTTGTGCAGTATAAACACTTCAAAATGGAAACTTTTGTCACTGCCAAACAACTGCTTTCCAAGGGATGTTACATGGCGAGCATTGACAGTGGCCATTCATGAAGATCACAGGAGATTTTTGAAGTTTAACTGGATGGAGCAGTTGTGGTGGTTTAAAGCATTGCCTAATGGATTAACCTCAGCCGCCAGACTATTCACTAAATTGCTAAAACAAGTCCTGGGACTACTCAGGGCTCATATCGTCATGGCATATTTGGATGACATCTTAGTCATTGGGAGGACTTTGGAATTAGCTGAATTATGTGTGTCAGCTACAAAATTCATTTTTACAAAACTGGGGTTATTAATCCATCCAGTTAGGTCTAAATTGGTGTCATCTACGATAATGGACTATTTGGGATTCACCATTAACTCAGTACACATGTCAGTGACTCTGCCTCGGGGCAAGCAATTAGAGTTAATTGAAGCCTGCAGGAAACTCATTGTTGATAATCAACCTTCTATTAGACATGTAACTAGTATAATTGGAAAATTAGTGGCAGCGTTCCCATATGTTCAGTTCAGGCCTTTGCACTACCAAAACTTACAGTGTGCAAAGGAACCAGGCACTCAAGCTTCAGAAAGGTAATTTCGATAGACCCATGCAATTGCCAACCGAAGCACTGGCTGAGTTACAATGGTGGATTACCAATATTCAGTGTTGTTCTAGTACTATTTTAGTCGATACACCATCAGTTATCCTGCAGACTGATGCCAGTGCACTAGGATGGCATGCTACGTATACCGTCTCGAGCTGCGGTGGCAGATAGGATCTGCAGGAATCATCGATGCTTCAGTCACACAGTATTAACTACTTAGAGTTGTTGGGAACACTCTATGGGTTAAAGGCTTTTTGTGGCAACATGCATCATGTGCATGTCCAACTTCAGATTAACAACACTACCGCAGTAGCGTACATTAATCACATGGGTGGAAGCAAGTTTGTATCCTGTGATAAATTGTCTAATCTCATCTGGCACTGGTGTATTGCGAGAAACATCTGGGTTTCAGCTATCTATTTACCAGGTAGATATAACACGGTGGCAGACACCAGGTCACGAGAGTTCAATGACAACAAAGAATGGATGTTAAATCGAAAGTGTTTAATGACATTGTCCTTCGTTATGGTGTACCGGGCATTGATCCGTTTGCTTCCAGGCTTAATCATCAGTTACCAATTTACGTGTCATGGGAGCCAGACCCAGGGGCAGTAGCGGTGGATGCATTCTCGCTAGCGGTGGGAAATTTGTGTATATTTTTACCTCATTCTGCCTCATTAGTCGATGTGTGGCCAAAATTCAGCAAGACTCCGCCTCTGGCATGTAGGTAGTACCAGACTGGCCTACTCAGCATTGGTTCCCTCTGGTTCTAGCTTTAATTACACAGCCTTTTATGGCAGTGCCCAAGAGCAGAAATCTGCTGGTACACCCAGTGACAGGGGAAAACCACCCTCTTCATGACCGTATAAATTTATTGGTTTGCAGATTCTGAGGAGACCGTTACTGGGGCTCGGGCTTTCAGAGTTTACCATAGATGTCATCACGGCGGCCTGGAGGAAGAGTACACAGAAACGGTACATCTCTCACATAAGGAAATGGGAGATGTACTGTTTTCGCTCTAATATTTTATATGACACAGCTTCTATTACGGACGTTGAAATTTATTTTGTCACTTTTTCATGATAACAAGCTCAATTACAGTGCCATTAACAGTGCCCGGAGCGCTTTGTCAAATTATTTACGGCTGGGGTCAGCGAACCACACGGTAGGGTCTCACCGTTTAATAACCAAGTTTATGAAGGGCATTTTTAACTCCACTCCACCTAGGCCCAGGTACACGCATATATTGGATGCGAGTGTGGTTCTCACTCTGCTCCGTCAGTGGGCACCAGCTTCATCTCTGCCTCTGCACCATCTTACACTCAAAGTAGTCATGCTTATGGCGCTGGCCTCAGCACAACGGGTCCAGACATTACAAAAACTCAGACTGGACAGTATGGGTACATCTTGTAATAACATCATCTTTTTCGTTCATGACCTTGTTAAGCAGAGCAGGCCAGGGATACAGGGGCTCCAATTTAGTTTTATGGCATACCCCTCAGATCCACGAGTGTGTGTAGTGTCACACATAATCCAATACATACAGGTCACAAAGAGCCTGAGAGGCTGGGAACTCTCCTTCTTTGTTAGTTATACCAAACCTTACAAAAAGGTTACGGTGCAGACCACCTCTAGATTGATTAAACAAGTTCTGGCGTGTGCAGGAGTGGACACTGACATTTTTAAACCTCATTCCACCAGTGCTGCATCGACATCAGCAGCAAGGGACATGGACTTCCCTCTTGACCACATTCTAGCGGCTGCGGGATGGTTGAATGAGAGGACGTACCAAAGGTTTTATAATAAGCCTATCGCCAAACTGGGGATTTTTACTGCTTCGGTTTTAAGTTATGTTTCACAGATTCCCCCTGGGTGAGAGGGGTCACTGTTAATTGTATTTCGTGTTATTAAAGCATCAGTATTGTTTAACTATGTCATGTTTGAATGCATTAATTTTCTCACTCATCCTGGTCAATTGATGCAGTTGTGACGCGTGGACTCGTTACTTGGCATGAAATCACAGCTTCAAAAACTTCACGTAGTCACTCACGTGACTCCGAAGTAACATAGTAAGATTAAGTGAGAACTTACCAGTTTGAAGTTTGATCATTATTTTATGAGGCGTTACGATGAGCAATTACGTGCCCTCCGCTCCCTACCCACATAACATAACGATCTTTCTGTAAGTTCTAGTCAACTCTAATCTTACTATTTTAGTTCAACAACTTTTCTGTGATTTCACACCGCTGCTTTGAAGATTGACGCGTATGCGTGGGGACGGCCTTCTTCACGTAATCGCTCATCGTAACTCCTGATAAAATAACGATCAAACTTCAAACTGGTAAGTTCTTGTTTAATCTTACTATCAAACAGCATCTATGGAGGGGGGAGTTAACTTTTCTGAAACCTTTTCTTTCATTACACAAGAGAGAAAATAAGTGTTTTGAAAGATGCAGAGGAGAAGTAGCACAGAGAACCAAAGAGGCGGCATTTAAGACTGTCCAGTCCATTCAGGGCATGGAGGTAAGTGCAGTTGTGAATACAATGTTTGTTTAAAGTTTCTAAGCAAAAGCTATCACATTTCAATTATGATACATTGTCTGGAATTCAGGTAGTTGCCCCTTCACCTATTCATGCCATGCCTACCTGTTCTAGGACAGCTGAACGTTTTATCTAACCACTGTTTAAAGGCTGGTCACCTTCACAAGCATTACAGAGAAGTATAGGAGTGCATGAACCCAGTGGTACACACCACGCTTCAACATCACAAGCCATAAAGAGGTGGATGTGCAGAGAGATCTCATAACTCAAGAATCCATTATATCACCAAGGATTCGAAATAAATCAGTATTGGGATACTTGGGTCAGGTAGCTTAATGCCCATTGAAATCACAAGGAACTGATTCCAAATGACTCCTCCTTCTTCCTTTTTTATCCCAACAGCTGGCATTGATGAAGAGTGGGACTCAAATAGTTGAGCACGTCAGGATGGTTCCTGATCAGTCCACAACTTGGAGACAATCATAGAAACATAGTAATAGTAAGGTAGTGCAGCGGTAGAGCTGCTGCCTTACAAGTGCAAAAATCCGGATTCGATCATGTCCATGGGTGCTGTCTGTATGGAGTTTGTACGTTCTCACGGTGACTCCATGGTTTTTCTCCGGGTGCCCCAGATTCGTCCCACATCCCAAAGACATGTAGGTTTGTATGTTAATTGGTTTCGATAAATTGTCCTTAGTGAGTAGAATATAACTGGTGTACAGGTGATCGCAGGTCAGCGCGGACTCGGTGGGCCAAAGGGCCTGTTTCCACGCTGTTTGTCCAGAGTCACCTGATGTTCCAGCATGGTAACTCACATATACTATAGTAGGCATAGCAGACTGTCGCAGGATGAATGAAGCATGACTGTTTCCTAGATTTACAGCATGGACCGTGACGATGTTTTGGCTATGCACATACACAGCCTGCACCATAGTTCTTGCCCATAGTTCATGAAGCATTTCAGCTTCCCACCTGGAGTCTACGATCTACCCAAACTAATTCCTCCATCCCTTGGAGAACATTTATGATGACAAATAGGCGCGGAGGAGTAGCGAAGTGGGAGATATTTCCAGCAGCAGCTGTCTACAGTGTTGATCAGCGAAATGGTGACATCTACAGGATGAGCAGTGCAGACAGTGCATGCTGGAGTTCTGCCTGCTTGCATCTCTGGTGTCACTGCCTTTGTAAACTCCACATGAACTGGACTTCACACTGTTATAAGGTTGGAGCATGAAGGCTCTCCTGACCAGAACAACCTCTCGTCCTTCAGCCTGTTTCAGATGTTCCAGGGATGAACATAAGGCAGGGCGCCACTCCAGGAGGCCAAGCATGTAGACCGGACACCACGGCCATGCTTGGCCAGGCCGATCCTGCAACGCCGCCAGGATAACAGACCTACATGGTCAGATCAAGAACCCTGCACTTACAACTGGGACTTGAAAATGGCGCCAAAATGGCGACTCTGTATACTGTCTCAGTGTACCACTGCTATACACTTGCCTGTATCTGAGATGCTTATCTAATATGTATCCAAGTGCTTATGCATAGTGATACTTGTACTAAACGGTGTACAAAAATGAATATCACTGCATCTCGGTACTTGTGACAGATAAAGTACCACACCCTACCACCATATATCTTGCCAGGGAGATAGGGTCTGCTATGGACTTGTTGTAGTGGTGGGCAAATTGCCGTGGATCGCAGCTGTCTGGGAGGCTGAAGTTAATGTGAGCCATGACCAGCATCTTGAAGCACTTCACGATGGTGGTTGTTATAGTCACTGGACTATTAAGTTCATTAAGATCATAAGATCATCATAAGATCATCATAAGATCATGTGATAGGAGTAGAATTAGGCCATTTGGCCTATCAAGTCTACTCTGCCATTCAATCAAGGATGATCTATCTCTCCCTGCTAACCCCATTCTCCTGCCTTTGCCCCATAACCTCTGACACTTGTACTAATCAGGAATCTATATAACTCTGCCTTAAATATATCCACTGACTTGGCCTCCACAGCCTTCTGTGGCAATTAATTCCACAGATTCACCACCCTCTGATTAAAGAAATTCATCCTCATCTCCTTCCTAAAAGAATATCCTTTAATTCCGAGGCTATGACCTCTAATCTTAGACTCACCCACTAGTGGAAACGTCCTCTCCACATCCATTCTATCCAAGCCTTTCACTATGCTGTACATTTCAATGAGCTCCACACTCATTCTTCTAAACACCAGCGAGTATAGGCCCAGTGCCATCAAATGCTCATCATATATTAACCTATTCATTCCTGGGATCGTTTTTGTAAACCTCCTCTGGACCCTCTCCAGAGCCAGCACATTAAGGCACACTACCTTATTTTTCTTTGACACTGGAGTGAAAGTGATCTTCTCGGGAGAGGTACAAGTTGTCAGAGTTCTCCTGCCAGCTGGTTCATGTAGGTTCTGTGGAGCACATCACCATAGGACATCGGAGCAGAATTAGGTCATTTGTCCCATCGAGTCTGCCCCTCCATTTGATCATGGTTGATATATTTTATCCCTCTCACCACCATTGCCCTGCCTATTCCTCGTAACATTCGATACCCTTACAAGGCCGAGAACTCCATCGGGCCAGTTGCTTTCTCAAACTTCACTCACAGGTGACTGTAGGTACAGGTGCACTAATGGTGTAGTATAAAGAGTTCGTAGAAAAGTTGGAGACTTGCCAATTTTGTGCATGGAGACTCCAGGTACAGGTCTAATGGTGACTGCAGGTACAGGTGCACCAGATGAGTGACTAAATTCTGCTGAACATCTGCTCAATAGAAGCATAGAATTGAAGCGAGCATAGTTCGTAATTCTGACAGTTTTAGAATTGAGATTTAAAAGAATAGAACAATAGTAATAGATGTAAGTAGAGCCACTAAAATGTGACTGCCACAATTATGCAGATGAACTATATGATTGCATGATACAGATACCTACTTGTAAGCCAATAGTAAATTGCACAGACATAGGATTTATCCCTACTGTTCCGGACTATTTTTTCTCTATGCAGCTGACACAGGGTGCTAACTGCTAAATATAAATCAATTTCATAGATAGCACGGTTTAGTTTAGAGATGCAGCGCGGAAAAAGGCCCTTCGGCCTGACTGAGTCTGTACCGATTGACACTACCCTACACACACTAGGGATAATTTACATATACACCAAGCTAATTAACCTACATACCTGTACGTCTTGGGAGTGTGGGAGGAAACCGAAGATCTCGGAGAAAACCCACGCGGTCATGGGGAGAACATACAAACTCCATACAGACAGCGCCTGTAGTCGGGATCGAACCCAGGTCTCCGGTGCTGCAAGCGCTGTAAAGGAACTGTCCCACTTGGGCGACTTAATCACTGAGTTCTGGCGAGTTTGCTCTCGACTCATACTCGCAGCATGGTCGACACGAGGTCGTAGGAGGTCTTTGTAACTCTCCTTCATGCTTGAGAGTAGTCCCCGTGTACTCAAGGCCTCAGCTAGGTCACGGAGTATATTTTTCAACATGGTCACCCTGGAAAAAATCGATACTTTTTTTACTCGTCAATTTTGTCGTAGTAGGTAGTAGTAGGTCGGCATGTAGTCGTAGGTAATCGAGGGTAGTTGAAGGTAATCAAAGGTAGTCAAAGGTAGTCGTAGATAGTCTTCCTCAAGGGAGGTCGTACGGAGGTCAAAGGAGATCAAAGGAGGTCGTCTTCACTCTCCACTATTCTGTGTCCAATTTTCCCGAAGATAGTCGTAGCTAGTCGTAACTAGTCGAAGCTAGTCTTCAACACAGTCAAAGGAGGTCTTCTACATAGTCGAAGAAGTTCTTCAACATGACATTTTTTCAAACTCTTCTAAACTCATCTAAACTCGCCAATTAGGTCACCCAAGTGGGACAGCCCCTTAAGGCAGCAACTCTACTGCTGCGCCACCATGTCCGTGGCAGAGGGATGAGCTTTGCTCCTGATTGGTGTCTCCTTATATGTTCCAAAAGCCTTATATGTGAGCATGGAACTGCATGAAAGTTTTGAATTTGAATTATGAAAAAAAAAGGTTCTGATTGAATCTCACAATCAATTTTAGGCTATTATTTAATTCATGAAAATGTACATGACAGAATTTTTAGGTACTCTCACCAGAGCACTTGGCCATTGAATAAACATTCACTCGTGAAGCTCTTGGATTGCCATTCAGTCTAAAGATCCTTCTTCTATTGCACACAATTCACAGGCTGATTTATGCTGGTGGAAATAATTCACTAGATTAAGTCTGCTGGATCTACTTGGTCAGTTTACTTCAACCGGACCTTGTTTCTGACAACTCAAGATACAGCTGGAAAGTAAACCATGGTTCAGATTAGTGAATGGTAATTTTAAAATGGATATTTCTTCATACATCTTGCAATGAATTTCAGATAGAACAGAGGGAATGCTTCAGTGAAGGAATATTATCTCGAGAGATGAGTAAAATACACTGAATAAGCTTTCTCAACTGTAATAGTACTAGTGATCCTGCAATTTGCAATAGTTTGCTGGCCCTCAAATTATGCACCTTTAACTTTTGCTTGTGTGGAAAGAATCCTTTAATCTTGCGCTGCAATTTTTAAAATGCATTACAGATTCAACAAATAAGGAGGGCAATTTTTTCACAGATTCTCTGTCAACCGCGCCTCTGGCTGTACTTATTGATGGAGTGGGGATTATATAAATTGATCCCAGTCCGTATGATTGTCACCTGAACTGCTTCTGTTCGTATTCTTATAGACGGGTCAATCAACAAGGAATGTGGCCAGTAAGCCTCACATCAAGAATACTGCATGCCTTGCTACATTGCTAGACACAGACGACAACACTTAGGATAATTAAAATTCCTTACAACCTCCAGATATTTTGTTGCATTCAGGCTTAATGCAACATTAAACCTGAATGTTTGTTTCTTTTTGATAGATTCATTCTGCCCTTTAGGATAAAGTGAATTCCAAATAAAGCGTGCTTTTAGTAATGAGCAAGTTGACTTACGTAAGGAATCAGAGTAAATATTGTGAGACTAAAATTACCCAATTGTTTCATCAAACCATTGGATCTATTTTGTAACAAAAATGGAGCTTGAGTGTGTGTGGAATTTCTTAACATGCTTTGTAAAGCAAGGAACAGTGGAGTAAAGATCACTTAAAGAAGAGCAACACAAAATGCCTGAGTAAAGAACCTGTCCTACAAGCGTGCTGCTCCATGCGATTAGCGCGACCTAACCTGGTCGCTTGAGCCATCCGGCGTCGCGGGGCCGGTCCCACTTCGATCGCCGGAGCCGTGCGGAATTGTACGGAGTTCGTCCGACATCGCACGGGGCTCCAAAAAACTGACTATGTTCAAAAATTCCGCGCGGCAACGGCTTGTCGGCTCGCAGTCGCCTCGACGCATTACACACTGCCTCGACGTCGTGCCTCCGTGAACATATCTGTAGGTGCCTCCGTGACCCTCTATGTGTGTGGCTCCGTGGCCCTCTGTATGTGTGCCTCTGTGCCCCTCTCAGTCCTGGCGAACTTACCTTAAGACTTCGCTCCAAGTTCGCCTCACTTTGCGCCGCGTTGCGCCACTCACCCGACCTCCGCGCGGCCCCTACTGCCGGTTTGGTCGCGCTTGCCGCATGCAGGCACATGCTGGTGGGAACAGTCCTGTACAGGGAATCACCCGACCTCCGCGCGGCCCCCGCTTCTAGTTTGATCGTGCACATCGCATGGAGTCGGATGCTGGTAGCGATTCCGCATGGCTCCGGCAATCGAAGTGGGACCGGCCCTGTGACGCTGGACGGCTCAAACGACCACGTTAGGTCGCGCTCATCGCATGGAGTTGCATGCTTGTAGGACAGGCCCTTAACTCAACAGGACAGACAGCATCTCTGGATAGAAGGAATGCGTGACATTTTGGGTCGAGAGCCTTCTTCAGACCATTCAGTCTGAGGAAGGGTCTCGACCTGAAATGTCACCCATTCCCTCTATCCAGAGATGCTGCCTGTCACACTGAGTTACTCCAGTATTTTGTGTCTAAATCTTCGGTTTAAACCAGCATCTACAGTTCCTTCCTACAACTTAGATCCCATTTAGTTGCGTCGGTCTGAATATAACAGGGTTACGTTTAATATATTGAAGACTCCAAATCTATGCAAATAGATTAGGGTTTCAGCAAGTGTCATTAAATTAGGATCTCAACAGAAACATAGAACATCGAAACATAGAAAATAGGTGCAGGAGAAGGCCATTCGGCCCTTCGAGCCAGCACCGCCATTCATTGTGATCATGGCTGATCATCCCCTATCAATAACCCGTGCCTGCCTTCTCCCCATATCCCTTGACTCCACTAGCCCCTAGACTACCACTTCTATCTAACTCTCTCTTAAATCCATCCAGTGATTTGGCCTCCACTGCCCTCCGTAGCAGGGAATTCCATAAATTCACAACTCTCTGGGTGAAAAAGTTTTTTCTCACCTCAGACTTAAATGACCTCCCCTTTATTCTAAGACTGTGGCCCCTGGTTCTGGTCTCGCCCAACATTGGGAACATTTTTCCTGCATCTAGCTTGTCCAGTCCGTTTATAATTGTATATGTTTTCCCTCAATTGTGTAAGATTCCCCTCATCTTTCTAAACTCCAGTGAATACAAGCTTAGTCTTTTCAATCTTTCCTCATATGACAGTCCCGCCATTCCAGGGATTAATCTCGTGAGCCTACACTGCACTGTCTCAATCACAAGGATGTCCTTCTTCAAATTAGGAGACCAAAACTGTACACAATACTCCAGATGTGGTCTCACCAGAGCCCTATACAACTGCAGAAGAACCTCTTTACTCCTATACTGAAATCCTCTTGTTATGAAGGCCAACATTCCATCAGCTTTCTTCATTGCCTGCTGTACCAGCACGCCAACTTTCAGTGACCGGTGTACAAGGACACCAAGGTCTCGCTGTGCCTCCCCCTTACCTAACCTAACCCCATTGAGATAATAATCTGCCCCCTTGTTTTTGCCACCAAAGTGGATATCCTCACATTTATCTATATCATACTGCATCTGCCACGCATCTGCCCGCTCACTCAACCTGTCCAGGTCACCCTGCAACCTTCTAACATCCTCTTCACTGTTCACACTGCCACCCAGCTTTGTGTCATCCGCAAACTTGCTAGTGTTGCTCCTAATTCTGTCTTCCAAGTCATCAATATATATGGTAAACAGTTGTGGCCCCAACACCGAGCCTTGCGGCACTCCACTCGCCACTGCCTGCCATTCTGAAAAGGACCCGTTCACTCCTACTCTTTGCTTCCGGTCTGCCAAACAATTTTCTATCCATGTCAACATCCTACCCCCAATACCATGTGATCTAATTTTAGTCACCAGTCTCCCATGCGGGACATTATCAAAGGCTTTCTGAATGTCCAGATATACTACATCCACTGGCACCCCTTCATCCATTTTACTTGTCACATCCTGAAAAAATTCCAGAAGATTAGTCAAGCATGATTTCCCATTCATAAATCCATGTTGACATGGACTAATCATTTTACTGCTATCCAAATGCCCCATTATTGGGGCGGGCGGCAGCGCTGAACTTTTACATCGGGAGCTCCATCCAGCGCAGCCTTGTCAGCTTCAGACATATGTCAGTGCTGCCAGATGGGGAGCTACGGATAGCGAGTCTAGCTGAAATGGTAGATGGAGTGTGCAAGAGGATTTAATCCTGCACAGGCATGGTATAAATTACTTACAATTGCTGGGTGCATTCTATAGATTAAAAACTTATTGTTCAACAATGAATAATTTACATGTTCAACACCAGATTGATAATACTACAGCTGTGCCATATATCAATCACACGGGAGGAATAAGGTCAGTATCATGTGATAATCTGGCTAACCTCATGTGGCACTGGTGTATTTCCAGAAACATCTGGGTCTCAGCTATCTACCTACCAGGTAGAGATAATGTGGTGGCAGACAAAAGGTCACGAAAATTTAATGACAACATAAGAATGGATGTTAAATCCTGATTTTTTTTTAAATGATTGTCAGCCGCTATGGGTTGCCAGATATTGATCTGTTGCATCCAGGCTAAATCACCAATTGCCTAAATATGTTTCATGGGAACCGGATCCAGGAGCAATAGTGGTGGATGCATTCTCGCTACATTGGGGATGTACATTCTTTTGTGTTTTCCCCCATTCTGCCTGATTAGGCAATGTCTCTCTAAAATAGAGCAGGACTCCACCTTAGGCGTTTTGGTGATTCCGGACTGGCCTACACAGCCATGGTTACCATTGGGGCTCAGAATGATGATTCAGCCATTCATGACTGTTCCCAACTGCAGTAATTGTTGGTGCATCCAGTAACAGGAGAAAGTCATCCGTTACATGATCATATTAATTTGTTAATCTGCATGTTCTGACCAGACCGCTCGAAGGCCTTGGGCTGTCAAATAGGACCATGGATGTGATAACTGCAGCTCAGAGAGATAGCATTAAGAAACAATATGTTCTCATATTAAGAAATGGGAGATGTTGTTCACAGTCAGATATATTTTATCATACTGCAAGCATACCGGATGTATTGGAGTTCCTTGCTATGTTACATTTTTTGATGAACACTTGAGTTATAGTGCCATTAATAGTGCTCGGAGTGCTTTGTCCTCCTATTTAGGGTAGTTTCGGAACAACAACCTATCGGGTCTCATCCATTAGTGTCCCGATTCATGAGAGGAATTTTTTAACAAAAATCCTCCTAAACCGAGATATACAGAAATCGGGGATGTCAGTATAGTTCTCACACTGCTTCGGCAATGGGCTCCAATTACGTCATTGTCTTTTCAGAAGTTAACACTTAAAGTGGTTAAGCTCATGGCGCTAGTATCAGCACAATGAGTGCAAACATTGGAAAAGTTACGACTAGATAGCATGTATTCTTCTGCAGATAACATTACGTTTTATGTGTATGATTTAATCAAACAAAACAGGCCAGGAATGGTTGGAACCAAAGTAAGTTTTAAAGCATACCCTGTTGACCAAACGTTATGTGTAGTTAAGCACCTGGGTCAATATCGAGGTAACTAAGAGTCTCAAAGGCTCTAAGACAGCAATGCTCATCAGTCACAAAAAAACTCAGAAAACGGTGTCAGTATAAACTATTTCTAGATGGTAAACCAGGTTTTGGATTCCGCTGGAGTAGACACTCATGTGTTTAAATCTCACTCCACCTGGGCGGCATCAACATCCGCAGCGAGGCCGCAGGATGGTCTAAGGAACCAAATTTTCTAAAATTTATGATAAACCTGTTCTGACAGTGCCAGGGTTTGGGCATGCTGTGTTGGGTCCGTTTGATTTGATTTGTTTTGTCTTTATACATTTCATTTGTAATTTCCCCTGGGACAGAGGGTTATTACTGTTTTGTTATTTAAAAATGATTATTGGATAATTTGAAGAAAATGTTCAATACATTATTTATTCACTACTGTGTCAACTGAAGCAGTGTGTCCTATGGAATGGATCTACAGCATGAAATCACAGAGCTGTGGCATGAATTAACACTGTCCCGAGTGTGTGTAGGACAGTGTTAATGTGCGGGGATCGCTGGTCGGGGCAGACTCGGTGGGCCGAAGGACCTGTTTCCGCATAGTATCTCTAAACTAAGCTAAACCAAATTAAACTAAGTAGAAAACAATCTTTGTTGGAAAAGAGTCTTCAGGGCCCTTCTGATCATTCAAGGCAGTTGTACTTGGTAAGAAAATAGTAAGATTAAACGAGAACGTACCAGTTTGAAGTTTGATCTTTATTTTATGAGGAGTTATGATGAGGGATTACGTGCCCTTCGTTCCCGGCCCTCATAATCACAAAGATCATCTGGTAGTTCTAGTCTTCTCAGCCTTACTATATCACTTCGGCTATTGTTTCTGTGTATTCATGCCGCTGCTTTGAAGTATGACGTGCATGCGCCTGGCGGGGCTTTTTCACGTAATCCTTCATCATTATATAAAACAGATTGAAATATGTGCTTAGTGAGTGTGCAGCCAAGCTGGAGCTTCAGGCAATACATTGTCATGTGATAACCTCGGTGGATAATGAGAGAAGCGGTTAAGTGAAGCATAGGTGATGGACAATCCACTGCATTTTTACAGCAGTTACCACACCAAGATACATTTCTGCATGCTCTTAAACTTATTGAAGAATGCTTTTTTTTAAATATCTACTTTCTCACCAAAGTTAGTGAATGGAAGAGAACCTTTGATTGTTTTTATTCTGTAACTTGGTGAGTAATAAAATATGAAGATGAATGTGGCAGAGATACAGGGAAGTGATCATAATTGCATCTTTGCATCCCAGTGCTACATTGACTCAATGTTAGAAAATGATCTGCTGGTTTGCAGTAGGAATGTACAAATGAGGAAACCTTGTCTCAAACTGGATCCACAAGAGTACTCCCAAAGGGGTGAAGTTTCAATGGATTGAAAATATTATTCAAGAATTTATATGAATTACCAAGATCAATTCATTTTCTCAGTCTGGGGGGCGGGGGGGCGGGGGGTGGAATATCCTTGTAACACATGTAGTGAAAAGCAACAGGTATGAAATGCCAGTTAGCAATATATTATTGGTAACCGGCAAGCTCTAGAAAAGCCAACAATAGAAACAGAATGCTCTTTTCACAATTAATTGGGCTATCTGAGATCTGAATAAACTGACTTGTTACATAAAGATAGACACAAAGTGTCAAAGCGGTGAGTAACAAAGCGGGACAGACAGCATCTCTGGATAGAGGGAATGGGTGATGTTTTGGGTCAAGACCCTTCTTCAGACTGATGTCAGTGGATAGGGAGATATGTAGATAAGGAAGTGTAAGGGTGAAAACAAGCCCAAGGGGATGGGGATCAAGGAAAATGTAGAATAGATCATTGTTAGCTGGGAGAAGGTAACAACAAAGCAAATAGAGATAAAATGTAGTCAGAGACAGTCAGACTCGTTACATAGTTAGCCTTTATCCTCTGACTTGTAGGTAGCATGTGAGCAGAATATTTTTTTAGTAAAAGGACTGGACTAAGCTGGACTAAGCTCACTCAAGCTGTAAAGGAATTAATCGGATGTCATGGAATTAAATATTCATATGTTCATGTCATAGAAGCAAAATCAGGCCATTTGGCCCATCGAGTCTACTCTGCCATTCAATCATGGCTGATCTACCTTTCCCTTAATCCCATTCTTCTGCCTTCTCCCCATAACCCCTGTCACCTTACTAATCAAGAACCTGTCAATTTCTGCTTTAAAAATACCCAATTACTTGGCCTCCACAGCAGTCTGCGGCAACAAATTCCACAGATTCACTACGCTCTGATTAAATAAATTCCTCCTTATCTCCTTTCTAAAGATATGTCTTTTTAATCTGAGGCTGTGCCCTCTGAACCTAGGCTCTCCTACTGGTGGAAACTATATTGGAAATTATCTTGAAAATGGCCTTTTGTTCTACAGCATTTAAATTTGAGCATTGTTTGATTTTGAGGACTCATATCCAAAATTCATCCTCAGCTGCTTGTGCTAAACCATGCACATATTGGAGCAGCTGCATGCTGAAATTCAGTTTTATTGAGTAGGGAATAGTAAGATTGAACGAGAACTTACCAGTTCAAGGGTTGATCTTTATTTTATGAGGAGTCGAAGTGAGGGATTTCGTGAAGAGCCCGCCGGCGCGCATGCTCGACATACTTCAAAGTAGCGGCGTGGAATCACAGAACCAACAATAGAAATGACTTCGCATAGTATGATTGAATTGACTAAGATTACCAGATGAAGGTGATTGAGGGTTGGGCGAGGAGGGCACAAAATCCCTCACTTCGACTCCTCATAAAATAAAGATCAACCCTCGAACTGGTAAGTTCTCGTTCAATCTTACTATTTCATTTCGGAGTCACGTGAGTGACTTCGTGAAGACTTCAAAGCTTCTGTGATTACACGCCCTGGACCACGTCCATGCTGACACACCTCTACCAGGGATGGATGGGAGGAACAAACTTGCTCAATAGTTCATACTGCAAAACAAGAGCATATTTATTAATAACAAATCAAAAACCCCTCATGCGGGGACATCTCCACATTCTTGACCTGCATTCAGCACGGCTTCTGCGAACTGTAGAGGAGCAGCAACGGGCTTGTTATAAAAACGCTGGAACACAGCTTCATTCGCCCATCCTGCTGTGGCGAGAATTTGGTCCATGGGCACCTCCATGACCCTCGCCGCTGACGTCGGTGCAGCCCTGGTGGAATGAGACTTGAACACATTAGTGTCGATACCTGACTTACCCAAGACGACTCGAAGCCACCTGGATATCGTCTGGACTGTCACTCGATGATGAGGTCTCTTATGAGTGACAAGCAGGTATCTCTCCATTCCTCTGATGCGTGCCGTCACCTTGACATAGTGGCGGATATGTGAGGCTAAACATAGCCTAGCATCTGCGGGGTATGCCGGGAACTTCAGCTGCAGCCCTGTGCACCCAGGTCTATGCTGCTTTAGTAGCTCGTCAATGAAAAAGACTACTACTGTAGGGGTAGATGTCATTCTGTCGACACGAAGTTTGTGTAGTGTCTGTACCCTCTGGGCTGAAGTCAGCGCTAGTAACATCACCAGCTTCATGGTGAGTTGGTCCAGTTGGAGCCCTTCCATGGGAGACCACGTCCTGAGCAGGGTTAATACGTCCCTGACATCCCAGGTGATATTATAGCGTGGTGTAGGCGGATTCATATTGAATATACCCCGCATGAGTCTGGACACTAGCCTGTTGGATCCTACCCCAATTTTGAGGTAGAATGATAGCGCACTTCTGGCGCTGTTGATGGCACTGTAACTTAAGTGTTCATCATGGTGCAACCCCGCGAGGAATTCCAGGACGTCGGTTATTGTCACGTCATCGTACGTGATGCGAGAGCGGCTGCAGTAGGCTTCCCACTTCTTAATATGCGAGCGGTATCTTCGCCTTGTGGACTCTCGACACGACGCCCCGATGGTATCCATGGTCCGAGCCGAGAGGCCGTATTGGACTAACGGCCTGTTCAGAACCTGCAAGCCAACAAATTTAAATAGCCATGGCAGGGATGTGGCTCCCCTGAGACAGGGTGAGTAACCAATTGTGGGCAACCCTTCAAAAGGACCCAGGGTTCGTTGAGCATGTCAAAGACCACCGGATACCAAGGCTGTGTGGGCCAGTCGGGTATAATAAGGATGCCCTTGGCAGCATCTGCCTGAATCTTTTGCAATACCCGACTGATGAGGCAAAACGGAGGGAAGGCATAGAAAAACCAATTCCCCCAGTCCAGCGAGAATGCATCTAGCGCTATTGCCCCAGGATCTGGTTCCCATGAAACGTAGGCTGGTACCTGATGGTTTAACCGTGACGCAAAAAGGTCAATGTCCGGTTTACCAAATTTGGCTGTGACTTTAGAAAAAATCTCAGGATGCAACATCCATTCAATATTGTCATTAAATTTGCGTGACCTGGTGTCCGCCACAGTATTAAGCTCACCTGGCAAATAGGTAGCTGAAATCCAAATGTCTCTTTGAACACACCGGAGCCAAATTGAGTTAGCCAATTTGTCACACGAAACTGACCTGGTACCACCCATATGGTTTAAATATGCCACAGCTGTGGTGTTGTCTATTTGGAGACGGATGTGTGCTCCAACAAGCTTGGAACAATATGCACGAAGTCCGTGGAATGCTGCCAGCAACTCCAAATAGTTAATCCCTTGAGTCAACAACATCGATGACTCAAGGGTGTCCCATCGGCCCCCACAACTAGAGCAATTATCAGTAGCTCCCCAGCCATTGGAGCTTGCATCTGTCTGTAAATATACCACCGGATTAGCCTCCCTAACAGGCTTGAATGAGTTGCTAATGTGACACACCCACCATTGCAACTCAGTTATCGCTTCGGACGGCAGCTGCATTGATCGATCGTAATGACCAGCGTTCCGTTTTAACGCAGTAATTTTAGCTCTTTGCAAATTCTGATAATGCAAAGGTCCATATCGTGCTGCCGGAAACAAAGCCACTAGCTTGCCAATTACTGTGGCTGTATGCCGAATCGATGGTATATTGGTGCCAATTAAATCTCTGCACACCTGAGTGACTTCCTCAATTTTGTTAATTGGTATAGTTATCCTCATGCTCATTGAGTTCACCGTGAACCCTAGGTAATTAATTACCTGGGCAGGGCAGAACTTCGATTTCTCTGGATGGACAATGAATCCTAATTGTTGAAATATATTGACAGCAGCTGCAACACCCTGTTCAGCCAATTGCAGGGTGTGGCCCACAATAAAGACATCATCTAAATAGGCCATAACTATATGATGTCGTTGTCTCAAATAAGCCATGATTGGCTTCACCAATTTAGTGAACAATCTAGGGGCTGTAGTGAGCCCATTAGGCAAAGCCTTATACTGCCAAAGTTGCCCCATCCAGATGAATTTCAAAAACCTTCTATCATATTTCTGGATGGATACTGAATAATATGCATCCCTCAAATCAATGCATGCCATAAAGCAGCCATGAGAAATCAATGATTTGGCTGTTTCAAACGTATCCATCTTAAAATGAGTATATGTTACAAACGTATTCAAATGGGTTAGATCAATAATGACACGACAGCCTCCATCCTTCTTAGGTCTAGTAAATATGTTCGAAACAAACTCAATTGGCTCATGCACCGTTTTCTCAATCACCCCCTTCTGTTCCAGACTTAAAATTTCCTTATAACCTGCTGCCTGTTCTGCAGCAGACAATTTGAACGTACGACCAGGCATGTGCTGGGATGGAGGAATGTCGCCATTAATAAACTCAATTTTATGCCCCTGAATATTCCGCAACACATACTCATCACCAGTAAAATTACCCCATGCACCCAAAAACGACCGTAAACGACCACCAACATGGGAAGTTAAACAGAGAGAAAAAAGAGAACCAGACCCCCTCACCTCCGTGGTTACCGGCGGTCCTTGACACGTGTGGGTGGCCGTGGAGGTGCTGGGTTGGCTTGAGGGCGCGGCATCTTCGATTTCCACAAAGGTCTCTGCCGACCCTGTCCTAAAAAAGACCCTTGGTGCTGGTTCTGGTGCTGTTGTCGTTGTGGAGCTAGAGGGTGAGTCCTCGTCGAGGCACTGGCCGACCCTCGTGAGCGAATGTATGGAGCTTTTGAGCCTGACAGTGTGGGGGCACTCTGAGAGCGCATGATCCCCACCGTTTTGGCTTGTTCGTCAAGCTCTTTGACTCTCTTCGAGAGGTCCTCACCAAAGAGCTGACGGGGCGGCGGCGGCGGCGGTGGTTTGCACAATCCTGCAAACTTCGGGTTGAGTGCTGGGCGGATGCTGTTTTTGCGAAACCCGTTGATTTTGTGCTGGGTCGCGCACAATAAGGCCAGAGCATCTTCCTGGTCCAAATTCAGTTCGTCCCCGTCCACCGACCGCGCAAAGGCGGTAATACCGGCCGTGAGGAGTTTCAGGATCCGCTGCAATTTTAGCTCCTGTTGACGGATAGCCGCACTGATGTTGCCCCATATTGGCGTATTGACCACAGGCACGTTGAGGGAGTTGCAGTTTGATGGAGCCTTGTGACGGCTCATAGCCTGGATGAGGACTTCTTCCTGCAGCACCTGATTATTAAGAAAGTCCACTGTGGCTGCCGGCTTTGTATTTAGAGGAAGACCAGCCGTATGTGGGGCCGCGAATTTGGTTGCCACATCCAAGAGTTCCTCCGCTGGCACCTCCAACGGAGGTGGTACAGGCTCCACCAGAACCTCCTCCTCCTGCTGCTCCAGGCTGATAGTAGATGTTGGTGAAGACGCCCTGTGCCTGTTGCTGCCCTGCTGTTGTTGACGTTGAAGCAGGAGCTCCAGCAGCCGCTCCATACGGTCAATACGCCCTTCACCCTGAACACTCAGGTGGTCGGAGTCCTCCGGCTCTGAAAAGAAAACCGGGCTCCTGTCATCGGCCCGCACCTCGTCGAGGCCCTGCCGGTGCCGGTAGTTGTCGCTAACAGCCGCCGAGGCGAAACTGCGCGATTCCTGCGCGGGCGTGTTCAACTGCCTCCGTTTAGCGGGAGCTG
The DNA here is from genome assembly GCA_963514005.1 of Raja brachyura. Next base: position 42,252,016 of record OY740785.1, on the reverse strand, counting down.
AAGCCGCTGCCACTAAGGGCACTTGCGGCGTGGTGTCGGCACCAGCCGAAGCATGGCTGCCTGGGGCCCGCGCAGTCTTGCCGGCTGCCCACATCGTGGACGTTGCCGACGCATGGTCTCGCCCACCCATCCATGGGGGGCTCGGCGACCGTGACGAGACCCGACTCGACCGACCCGTCCCGGCGTCGAGAGTCGGGGTGTGCCGGCTGGACCTCACAGCCGCCCCGGGTCTCGCCCTGGAACCTGACCGCTCCTCCGCGACAGGCAATGCCTTAGCCCTAACAGGGTTAGGCTTCTGGGCTCCTGCCCTCCCCCTTCTCGGAGGGCTGAGTGGAACAGGCCGTGCAACGACACGTGCCCTGCTCGAGGTCGCCAGCGAGCCCGCTGACAACCTGACTGGTCCCCCTGCTCTGGCGGCACACCACACTCCTCCTCGTCGAACTCCTCCGAGCTGTGGTGTGCTGGCGGATCTGGACCTGTGAACACAGGGCTTACCCACATCTCCGCCTGAGTCCCGGCCTGCGCTGCAGGTACTGCCGATGGTAACGGCCCCGGAACTGTTGACCGGCGAACTCGTCCTGACGTCCTCCGGCCCTTCGAACTCCCATCCATGTCCTTGCTGCAAGACATAATCAGACAACAAGGACCACCAACTAAAGGTAGAATACTTACCTCCGTGGCCCCTTATGAAGGGCTGGCGAGGAGCGCGCTCCACCGCCAGCCGTCGCAGCAACGCGGTACGACGATATGTCGAGCATGCACGCCGGCGGGCTCTTCACGAAGTCACTCTCGTGACTCCGAAATGAAATTCAAGAACAAGAGGGCATAGGTTTAAGTTGAGAGGGGAAAGATTTTGGAAGAACCTGAGGGGTGACTTTTGCACATAGAGAATGTTAGGTATATGGAACAAACTGCCAGATGAGGTAGTCGAGGCAGGTACTATATCACCATTTAAAAGACATTTGGATAGGTACATGGATAGGAAAGGTTTAGGGGATATGAGCCTAATGCTGGCAGATGTGTCTAGTGTAGGTGGAGCATCGTTGTCGGTATGAACAAGTTGGGGCAAAATGGCTGTTTTCATGCTATATGAGTATATGACTCTATGCTGGAGCTATACTTCAGAAACTTCAGTGATACAAGCACCTCCATTATGAACTTCAGCATAAAATTGAGTAACTCTTATGTCTGCATCTTTAACACAAACAGCTGAGAGCAAAAATCAGCCCTAAAGTTTAAAGTACATGAACACTTATTCCTCAGGGGAAAACAGTTCCTGAAATGATTCTGTTTGATGATAGTAAAAGTCGTTAGAAACTAATTCATGCCAGCTGTACATTTAAGTATATACTAATACAAACTATAATCAACAATAACATATGTAAACATAGGACCTTTAAAATGATTCAATGCACTTCCCACGAGCATAGTCAAATGAGAAGTAGCATTTAAATGAGAAATAGAGAGAGTTGCAGAAAATATAGCTGGACTATTTCATTAAGCCATTATAAATGCTGTTTGGTTACACCCAGACAATTATCAAACGATGGAGGACATAGGCAGGTGTTATGGGAGAATGATGTGGTCAGCCAAGTAAAAAATTACAGAAGGGTGACGATAGGTTACTTTAGCATATTCACATATGACCTTGAGTTTGATGGGAGACATTGGTGTCAAATTTATATCCAGGAAACATAGGTATGCTTATTGAAGGTATGAGCATGTTGAGGATCTTGGAGAGGAATTAGTAACTTCTGAAGAAAAATGCAATTCATCTTTTATGTCCACCATTCTTCGGTAGACTGCAAAAGGTTCCAAAGTTAGACACAACTGGAGACTTTGCAGTTGGTTTCCTTCCAATAAACTCACCCAAATCAGAATTAGAACATTGGTTTTGAATCATTGTTTTCATTCCTGTTCAATGTCAATAATGATTGAAAGCTTCAATCAAATAATATGATAGTGATATAAGCATCTCCATTATAAATTTCTCTCATTTATGGGAAAACGATTACTTCCTTTAAAGAGAAAGAATTGCTTTTTTTTACTGCCTCATGCCCATTTATAGCTGCCCCAAAGCACCGTATGGTAAGTTTGTTACTTGTGAAGTTATCATGCAAGAAAACACAGTCATTTTGTTCTTAGTAAATTTCCACAAACAGCAATAAGACAGATTCACACTGATTCAGTGGAGTCAAGAGCGTTAAATTGTTGGATGTACCGACAACGGAATAATGAAATTCTTACTACCGGTGTTAATCCTGGTCCTGGTCAAATTGGGGAGGCTCGGACCCTAAAATTGAGTAAAGGCTTCAGGGCTGCTAGGCCATTTGGTCAATTTAAAAGTGGTTTCTGTAGAAATGGGACAAGCTGCAGAATGGTGCCAGTTTGTCTAGAGCCTAGATCAGAGCTGCAGGAAGAGATTGGGAACAACTGCAGACCCTGACAATTGGGTGCAAAATGCATAGAATGGATTGGATGAATGCAAACCAGACATACACTTTGTAAATAATTGTAAATAATGTTGCAAAGCTTTACTTTGCTGAATATTGATTGGATTAAGTAATGAGCCTTATCTGGTTTTCTTGCATATCAGGGCAAATGTTGCGATGTTCATTTCCTCTGAGAAACACTGTTTGAATACAATGTATTAGCCACTGTATTATTGGGTTATGGAAATGTCTGTCATGTATGGGGTTAATCGATATATGTAATTGGATTGTAAAGAGACCACCCCCATGTGGTTCGGCCCCTCGAGGTCCAGAGACCAATAAAAGTCCACTGCCACGAGGTCCTGTGTTGATCTTCTGGAAGAGCGCTTAGGACTGCGTGACCTTCTGGAATGTCTCTGTTTGAGTGAGGCCTAGAGGACTTGATCAGGCAGATATGAGGATCGAACCCATGGTGGTTAGGTATAATAATAGTTGAACTGAAATTGTGTTTTGTCAAAATAAAGTTTAGATGCACAAGTGCTTGATTCAGTGATTTTTGACTGAAACTAGACTGGGGGGAAACTTAGAACAGGCTATTTGCACCGGCAGCATAACAGTCCTGTAATGCAATGCACGTAGATAGTCCATTATAAACTAAAAAATAAATAAAGCAATAACCCGAGTACTAGAGCAAAAACAAAGCCAAAAGTCCTTAGTGCAACCCAATGCTCAGGTACCTGATGTGACAAAACTATTCTTGTACCTGATTTTCAAACTCCTGCGCCTTCTTCCTGGTGGTAGGAATGAAATGATGAAACATGGCAGGTGAAGTGGGTCTTTAATGAAGTTGGCTGCATTTTTTAGGCCGAGCTTCCTATAGATCGTGTGCAGTTGAAAATGTAAACTGTTCTTCAATGTTTTTAATTTCATCATTCAAAAACAAACCATGGCATTTGGATGTTCAGAAACTTTAGGGACATTGCTCTCTAGTGTCCATTAATTTGCTACAGTAGTCACCATCAATGAATTTGCTAAAATGTGTTCACTTTTCATGGGCTTTTTTCTTTGTCAGGAATAAAGAAGATGATCTTCAGAGCCCGGCTGGACCAGTCACAATGCACCAGGAGCATTCCATCATCCATCTTCCTCATCCCACTGCACCTTCACAAAGGTAAACTTACTAAACCTAAACTTCCCAAGGAATGCTGTGGCACAAAATTGATCCTCGAAGCCAGACTAACAACAGGCTTCTCTGGTATGGCTCTTTGGTGCCACCCTGCCTCTTGCAGTGAGTGGCATAGTGGCACAGCAGTAGAGTTGCTGCCTTATAGCGGCAGATACCTGGAAAACTAGGAATAGACATTGAATGTAGGGCTAAAAATACAAAGGATTTCTTATTGTAACACATCTTTCAGGTACCTTGCTGATCACTGAGGGTTTGGACAGTTTGTGGAAGACCATACTGAAACAAGTTTGCAGCAAAGATCACTATTCTGGCAGCAAGACCATGCCAACATAACAGCACAGATAGGCTTAGGCCATGGCAGAAACAATGCATTCTGAACTTCTTCTTACTGACCTATGCCCACATGGAATAGACCTTTATGTCTCTTAATCTTCTGTGCATTGCCTACACATTCATGTCTATAGGGCTCCATCTTTCAGGACTGCAGTCATCATAAGGTCTTATGAAACACCATGTTTCTCCACAGCCTACTCTGTTATCCTGAGAGGACAATGCAGATACTCATAAATTAATTCTCCAATGTAAACATTATTTCACTTTATTTGTCTGTACAGTCCCATAATATTGCATACAATTTCAACTTTATTGCATTACTTTTTGTTTCAGTGATACTTAATTAAAGGTTAGACTGAATTCAGAATAAATCATATTTGTGACCATTATCAGGCCAAAGAGCATGAATCTGATATTTGACTGGACACTTCCTGTCATGAGATATCCTAACAATCCCAACGAGATTTCAGCTGCACCGATAAATGTTATGACATCAGCTTTCATGTAATGCTCCTCAAGTGACTGATGAGCCTAAATAGATGATCAACATGAAAAATACATACCAATATCCTTCAGTCCTGCCTTAGTGAATCACTGACTGAAAATAATTCCCATCTGAAAATCCACCACTCATTCCTGATTCCCATATTGAATGTTGTCTTTAAACCCGACACCCAAGTAATCATTTTTTCAACTTTCTCATCACAATTCCCTAGCAGAGGACAGGGTGGCCAAAAACGTAGGCAGACCATTGCAAATATGGATGGGTAACGCCCGTGTCTGCTATGATTTAAGATTGAATGATCAAATTTTGGTCTAAATTCCAAGAAATGCCTTGCATCAGTTAGAGCGTTTCTTCATCTGTCTGGGTATTAAAAGACCAAGAAAAGATGGCTCTTCATTTTAATAGAGGTAGATGCCAATTGTTCGTTACGATCTGTGGACATTGGGGATGAATATAAGATGGCATGTGATTATTTTGTCCTCTACGCTTCAGTAGACTGTGGATTTACCACTGAAATGACCCAATGGCAAAGTAGTCTAGCTCTAAACTTTCTGGCAACAAGCTTATTGTGGAGCCGTATCTTGAACAATTCAAGACTTTTAGGAGAAACTAGACCAAGTAGGTCTATCGGAGGGCTGGTCCACAACGCAATATTCCACCACTCACCCGTTTCCCCAACGCAACCCGTTCCCCCAAAGTAATCAATCCTTCCCATGCGGGGGAGGGGGGCAGTCGGTGCTTCCTGGAGGCAATGAATGGACTTGACTTTTGGGTCGGCATCGGCGCTCCCTTGAGGCAATCAATCCTTCCCACGTGGAGGGGGGGGGGGGGGAGCAGTCAGCACTTCCCGGGGCCAATATATGAACTCTCCTTTTGGGTTGGAGTCGGTGTTCCCTGGAGCCAATCATTCCTTCCCATGTGGAGTGGGGGGAGGGGGCAGTCGGCGCTTCCCAGAGACAATGAATGGACTCGATTTTTGAGTCGGCGTCGGCTCTCCCTTGAACCAATCAATCCTTCCCATGTCGGGGGGGGGGGGGGGGTGTGGGGGGAGAGCAAATATCACCTTACTCCCCCTTGAAGCTGCTGATTCCATTGTCTCTTTGGCACCTCTCCCTCCCTCTCCTTTTCCCTATCCTCCCTCTCTCACCTCTCCCCTTTCCCACTCCCCCACTAAAGACAATTTTTAAATAACATTTTGTTCTCCTCCCATCCCCCATTCCATCGACTCTCATAGCTTGTGTATTGGCAACAGAATTCACATTGTGATGTCATTTTTGGTTTTCGGAATCTTCACGGCAGCTTGTGTGAATGAGATCACATTGTGATTGGACGACTGTGAGATGCCATTCTGACATCATCACTAGAAGCTGATAAAAAGTCTTCCTCTCACAGTCAGTTATTATTTTCAAAGTTGGCTTTTTTTTAAACTTTAGCTATCAATAACATATGAAAAATTACATCAAATGTGAAGAAACCTGATACTAACAATTATGGGGAAAAATTGAGTAAGAATCTGCAAAGATTTTGTGCTATTGTGTACCGTTTTGGCATAGTTCCTTGATCTCACAGACAGACAGACAATCAAGACGAGACTTTTAATAGTATATAGATACAGACAAAACAGGGACAACAATAATTTCATTGGAGCAAAAAAAAATCTAATCTGCTGGCAATCCAAAACAAAAATAGAAAATGCTGGCAGCACTCAGCAGGTTAAACAGTATTCATGAGGACCAAAACAAAGGTGCAGTTTTAGGTCAAGAACCTTTCAACACATCTGGAAATAAATTGCAGAGAGTGGTGAGGTAGACGGAACAGAAAGAATGTCTGGTTTAACATTAATGATTGTTTGACAATTTAACAAATGTATTAATGGCAATTAACTCTTCCCATGCCCATTTTATTCTTTGGTTTAGTTTGGTTTAGTTTAGAGATATGGTGTTGAAACATATCCTTCTGCCCACTGAGTCCACACTGATCAGCAATCCCTGCACACTAACGCCATTCCACACACACACGAGGGATAATTTACAATGTTACCCAGCCAATTAGCCTACAAGCCAATATATCTTTGGAGTGTGGGAGGAAACCGGAGATCCCGTAGAAAACCCACACAGGTCATGGGGAGAACGTATAAACTCCTTACAGACAAACACCCATAGTCAGGACCAAACCCCGGTCTCTGACGCTATAAGGCAGCAACTACCGCTGTGCCAAAGTGCCACCGCGATAAATCTAGCACAAGCTGGCATTAGACTATATGAATAGCTTTCTGACATCTTCTATCTATACATACTTAAAACTCTGATCTTGTGCTCGGTTGCACGGTTTTTATATTTGCGCAAAAACGGTATGCAATAGCACTACAATTTGTTGCCAGCTTACTCATCATTCTCCTGTGCTGTGAATGCAACAAGATTCATTCTGATCGGTGGTATATTGTAAAAATTATCAAGATTTAAAAATCTTAAAAACCCACGCGTGCGCAGATTCCTTCAGTCAGTACCACGCAGATTGGTCTCTTCTCCTGTCAGTCAATACCATGGCTGGGACGGCAATGCCCCTTTCTGCCCCACCGGTGGCAGCCACTCCTGCCTCACCAGGCACGTGCCGTGAGTAATTACTCAGGGTAAGCAGTCAGCCGGCTTTCAAAAAAAACTTTAAACCGCGCATGCGCAGATTGTTCTCTTCGTAAAAAATAAAAAATAAGTAACAATTCAATTTTCCCAAGGGTTCTAAATCTCCTTCATTTTTTAATTACTGAATGGGTGGGGGATGGAGGATGAAGGCAGGTGGAGAGATGGTAGGAAAAACGGGAGCACACCTGGACATTGAATCAGTTGTCATCTTATGGAATGACAATACTAATTCAAAGGTCCATTTGGAGGGAGAGTTCCTTTCACAGCGTGTGGGGAGCCTGCGGCAGGGGTTAACTATGCGAGATGGCAGAAGTTTTGAGAAGGAGGGGGTCAGAGGTCATATCAAACTCACTCACCGCTGCCTCAGCGCTCCGGGCACGGACAGCAGAACTGGCCGCCACTTCCGGGGATAGAAGCAGCTCGGGTGCGAGCGGCCGCCGGGACCCAACACCAGAACCAGCTGCTCTTCAGCGCCTTCTGATCACCTCTGGCAGTGATCTTCGTCTGAACATCTCTCACCTGCCGCTCGCCGGCTTCACTCATGTCAACCGTATGCGCAGAAGGATGATGCGCATGCGCAGTGCTGCAAAGGCAGAATTTCTGCTGCGTTCAGCTCCCCTTGAAATTGACGGCTCAGGCAGCGCTGACGGCACGTGGGCTGCACAGACCTTCCCGTGTCACAAGCGCTGCGGATGAAAGGCACGGAGAATTATGCCTACCTAAGAGATCGATCTCTTATAGACAGGCATAATTCTCTCATGCCTTTACTATTTATATTTAATAATTGCCATTTCATAATTTTAGTCCGGGTAGGCAGTGCCTACCTTGCCTGCCCTGACGGCACGTGCCTGTGCCTCACTCACAAACTCCTCGCTCCCCTCCTTCCAGTAACTTGTCCATCATCTCCCTCACTGGTGGCGGCCGCAGGAGGGGGGGTTCAGTGGAGGCCAGGTGAAGGCATTGTGGAGGTCCAGTGGAAGCCCTGTTCCCATCTCTCTCTCCCTCATCACTCACCCCTCTCCCCCACCCACCCTCTTCAGCATGGTGGTCCCGTCTACCCATCCCCCCGAGTCCGTCTCCTCCGCCGCTGCCATTGCAGTAACCTACCATCATCACCTTCTCGGAGGAGATCTTCTCCACCAGCTCATTGAAATGCGTGATGCCCACCATGACAAATACCGACTCCAACCCCCCCAAGCTCCGTGACCCAGCGGCGGCAGAGAGCAGGCAGGCACGTAGGCGGGTGGGCAGGGCGGTGTCGGGTTGAGCAGCAGCAGTGGATGGGCGAGCATGGCGGGGATAAGCTGAGGGGCAGCAAGCAGCGGGCAGTCAGAAGGGAAGGGGGTGGCTGATTCGGAGTGGGCAGAGGGAGGGTGGGTCAGGTTGCAGGGTGGCTGAGCAGTTTGTGGTGAGTTTGAGACACATACATACACACACACACACACACACACACACACACACACACACACACACACACACACACACACACACACACACACACACACACACACACACACACACACACACACACACACACACACACACACACACACACACACACACACATCAAGTCAAGTCAATGTGATCTAAACCACAGCTAACAATTAATGACCTGTGGAGGAAGGAACTGCAGATGCTGCTTTTTAGGATGGATGGAGAGAGGGAGTGACTGAGGGTAGGGAAAATGAGAGGTGAGTGAGAGGTGAGTGAGGGATTGGGGGAGGTGAGGATGGAGAGTGGGGGGGATTGAAGGAGAGGAAGGTGTAGGGACAGAGAGGGGGAAAGTGGGGGAGGTGAGGAGAGTGGGGGAGGAGGGGGAATAGAGGGACAGGAGGGGGGAGTGGTGGAATTTGGGAATTGGGAATAGAGTGGAGGGCAGTGGGGGAGGTCAGGAAGGACAGTGGGGAGGATGGGGGAGGTGAGGAGTGGGGGATAGAGGGATGGGAGGGGGTAGTGAGGGGAGAGGAGTTATGGACGGAGGGAGGGAGGGTGGGAGTGACTGAGGGTAGGGGAAAGGAGAGGGAGGGAGAGGTGAGGGAGGGATTTGGGAGAAGGAGAAGGGAAAGAAGAGGGAGGGTGTAGAGGAGGGGGAGGGAGTGCTGGGGTTGAGGGGAAATGTGCCGTGCTTGCGCAGTTGGGGGCTATGCGTGAGTGGCGCATATTGTGTTGGGGGGATGGATTGCATTGGGAGAATGGGTGAGTGGTGGAATATTGCATTGGGGAATGGGTTGCATTGGGGGATCAGGCCTACCATGTGACAGGGACCCAACGGGTCACACTTAGTCTAGTACTCTATAATTATTTTTTATCTCAACATTTATTCACATAACAAAATACACATACAGACAAAACAAAGAGACACACAAAAGACAATCGCAAAATGACAAAATACAAATCGCCTAACCTCTATTAGCATCGCATCAGATCCTCTTAACATTCTATCATAGAAGCACCTTATTCACAGGCACCATAGTAAGCTCATCCATTCATATCCTTAATCAATCTTGGCATTTGTAATAGTACCGGTTTCCATATAATATTAAAGGCATCAGTCCTCAACTGGAGTTTAGCAGTTATACTTTCCATCCAGAATACATTTTTCAACCTTTCCTCCATTGTTGAACATTTGGTGGCATTTCCTTTCTACATAGCACTGTTATCATCTTTTTAGCAATCAACAGCATCACCCCAAGCAAATATTTCTGATTTTGAATATCTGTCGCTGCTGGAGTATCTCCTAATATAAAACAAGCCGGTTCCAAAGGTAGATCCACTCCCAGAATTAATTTAATCTCTACCTGGATATCTCTCCAGTATTGGTACAATTTGGGACAATCCCAAAAAATATGTGTGTGATCATCGATCTTCCCACATTGTCTCCAGCATAAATTTGAGGTGTTACTGTATCTTGCCAACACTAGAGGGGTCCTAAATACTCTCATTTTAATTTTCCAATCGAACTCCCTCCAAGAGGGGCTGCTTGTCAGCTTATGGCCCAAGAGACATGTCCTTTCCCATATTTCATCTGTAATAATAATGTTAATTTCCAATTCCCATTTCTGTTTTGTTTCTATCGTATTTCCTTTCATATAGTCTTGAAGTCCTTGATATAAATGGGGTATCAAATTATTTTGTAACACTCCCTCTATAGTCATCAAGAACGTATTTTCCAAATTTGAAGGTAGTCTACATATCTGCTCCCAATTTAAATGTGTCTGTAAGTAGTGCCGTATTTGGAGGAACCTAAAGAAATCCGACCATGACAGTCCAAATTCATTCTGCAAGTGCTCATAAGATTTCAAGACTCCCCCACAAAAAAGCTGGTCCACAGTAATAAGCCCTTTATCTGCCCAGTTTCTAAATCCCTTATCAATTTTGCTGGGTATAAAGTTGGGACTAGCAGCTATCTTCATTGCTCTAGATCTCGAATTAAAAAGATTTAATTGCTTTCTGATAGCTAACCACGTTTTCATCATCCAATCGTTATCTACTTTTAATTTCTTCCAATTTACTTGAGTTAGAAATGGGAGCCCTGCCAGGGCAATACTAGGACATGCATTTTGTTCTATTTTCACCCATCCCGTTTCCTCATCGATCGTTAACCATGCTATCAAGGTTCTCAGCTGCGCTGCTCAATAATAATATTTAAAGTTGGGCATATTTAGGCCCCTTTTGGTTTTTATAACAACAGTGTCTTAAGTCTGACTCTTCTTTTATTTCCTGCTCTTCTATTTGTGTTGTCATATTTCTCGCTTCTTCTTGAGAAAGGCAGGGCATTTTTAATCCAGAAAAGAAAGTTCTGATCTTTCCTCTTTATCTATGATTTCAGGAGAGTCGTATAACTGTTCATAGAAGGATACAAACGTTTCTGTGATTTCTCGTGGTTGTGGAAAAAATTTTCTAGAAATCGGATGTCGAACTTTAGTAACTACTATATTAGCTTGTTCCTTACGCAACTGAAATGTCAGAAGGCGACTAGCCCTATTTCCCTTCTCATAGTATTTTTGATTTCAGAATCGAAGGGCTCCTTCTGCTTTATATGTTAGAAGCTCTTCTAACTCATGTATTTTTTGTTTTAGTTCCTTTAACAGATTCTTGTTTCTATTGTTATTTTTGTATTCTATTTCTAATATATATATTTTACTTTCCAAGTCAGATTGCTTCTTCAACCTATTCTTCCTTACTCTACTCGATATTTCAATAATTTTGCCCCTTATTACTGCCTTTTCACCATCCCAAAGAGTGGATAATGTTACTTCACTATTGTCATTGTGGTCAAAATACTCTTTAATACAATTCCTAATTTCCTGTGTCACTCCATTATCTGTCAATAAAGAAATGCTTGCTCTCCAGTATTTAAAACTCTTTTCAGTTCCTAACTCCAAGGTAAGGATTATGGGCGCATGGTCACTGATTGTTATTGAACCAATTTTACAATCTACCACTTTATATATACATTTTTTGAGAACACAAAGCATGTCTATACATGAGTAACTCCCGTGCACGTTTGAAAATAAACTATAATCCCTCCCTCTTGGATTTTTATATCTCCATGAGTCTAATCCTAACTCCCCTAGCATATTATTTAATTTTTTTTTGTTTGGCTGTACTCATCTGGTAATCTATTCAGCCTCCCATCAAGGGCCGCATTGAAATCACCACCTAGTATTATCATACCTTTGGCATTTTCTGCAATTATATTTGCAATGTCTCTAAAGAAAGAGTAATCATCTTCCGTTGGTGCATAAATATTTATAATTGATACTACCATCCCACTTATTGTACCAATTACCATTACATATCTCCCCAATGTATCTTGGAGTACTTTTTCCACAGAGAAAACAACATTTCTGTTGAAAAGGATAGCCATTCCTCTCCTTTTCCCATAGGAGGCACTAAATATCTCACCAATCCACTCTCTTCTAAGCTTTTTATGTTCAGTTTCCACCAGATGCGTTTCCTGAATCAATGCAACTCCACAACCTAAATTTTTTAGTTGGCTCAGAATTTTTCTCCTCTTTATGGGGTGATTTAAACCGTGGGCGTTATAACTTACTATCTTTAAATTAGTAATTATCCCATGTTGCGTAATCTACTAGTTGCTTTCTATACCATTTTTGTTTCTTGCTCTGATTAGCCTGTGAATATCTGCTGTACTCAAAATACAATTTACTAGGGTGCGATGTAACAATGAAAAACATTTGCCAAACTAACAAATCAATAAACAATAAACAAATCATTAAATCAATATCCAATGAAACTTTACACATGGGACAATAAAATAAATAAAGAAAAAAGGGACTTCCTACCTAATAAACCCATCTGGACACCGTGAACTAACTGGTGTACCAGCTCCTCGTAAATAGGCGAAGAGATGTGACTAGGTCTCTCCTGAGTAGCCCACTTATGTGTGGTTGCAACTACAGTAAGGTTGCTCCAAATCCCACTTTGGGACATTTGAATTACAGTTATAAACAAAAATAAATGGCAAGTATCTCCCCCCCCCCCCCAACCGAGAGAGCCCCCCTCAATCCTTCTCTTTGATAGTACATTTAAATCAATTAGAAAATATGATACATTACAAAACCAGCTGTATATGTGCTGTAAAACGTGGCATAATTACCCTTCATCAAGACAACAAAACAAAACCAGAGAATATATGTACAAATTATTTCCACATTATTTGTCTCATCTTATACTATTATATGATTGTATAGATGTTAATTGCCCACTTCATTAACTCAATGGTCTCTTTCAGACATTTTACCATTTGCACATATGACCCACGTTTCTGTGGTTATTTCAAGCCTGTCCATTTCCTATGATACCCAGTATGGTGCGAAGATCTTCCTCTGACAGATTTGCCAATCCTCTCTGGCCGCTTGCTTTATTTGTCCCCCCCGACCAGCGGTCTTGCAGCAGTTCTCCATTCAACACATCTCTGGACTCCGATCTGATGTAAATCCCCATCTTCTCCAGTGTAGCTACTGCCCCAGTCAATGTTCTGAAGGATTTAACTCCAGAATCTAGGAAGATCTTAAGCTGTGCCAGGAATGGAGATTTGGCTTTAATATTTTTCTCTCGCAGTTGCTTAATCTCCTGCCCTACCTCCTTACGCTTTCTCTGGACTTCTCAAAAGTAGTCTTGATCAAAATATACTCTGTCCCCATCATATATTATCTTTTGCTGCTTCCAAGCCTGTTGCAACATGAGATCTTTCGTATAATAGTCTAAAAATCTGACTATTATAGATCTTGGTGGGGCTAGCTCTGCACTCGGTCTAGCTGCGAGGGACCTATGTGCTCTCTACCTATTAACAGTTAAATCTTCCAGGAGTTCTAGTGAAATCCTCAACAGTTCATTTACAAAATGGAACATGTCCTTTTTTTCCATTCCCTCTGTGACTCCATATATCCACACATTTTTACGCCTCGCTCGATTTTCCAGGTCCAGGCATTTCTCTGCTAACTTAGCTTCTCTCTGTAACAGGTAGTTAATCATTCTCTCGTGTCTCATTTCCTTATTTCTGTTGAACTTACTCTGACCTCCATTTCCTTCAATTTTCTTTCCAGCTTTTCCATTCGAGCTGTTAAATCCATTTTATCCTCCACTCTCGTTAATGTCTGTTTGGTATCTTCTGAGGCTTCTTTATGTTCTTTTCTCAACTCTCTCAACTCGGAGAGAATTAACGGGCTTTCCTTGTTGGAGTCGGCGTCATCTTGCAGGTAGTCTGTCAGTTTCTGACCTTCATTTCCTTTTCCTCCGCGCTCGGATGCCTTATGTCGACCCATCATGTTCAGACAGCCGTTAGCACGCCTTTCTCCTCGTAAATCACAGTATTTTTCTTTCTTATGGCTGGTTTGAAGAGGGCCTCCCAGGGAGCAGGTCGATTACACAGCCTTCACTGCCATGGCGTCACCGGAAGTCTGTACTCTATAATTTCAACTTTGATTTTTCTGAAAACAATATAAAAAATGGCTGAGTATAAATAAAGTATATGGCAATTGCTTCCAGTGAAGATAATTAGCACAAAAATAGAGCTTGTGCTGAGGTCTGCTTGACTGATGATCCCATATGGATGATCGTCATGCGGCGGTACTTTCAGCTGCTGCAAGATTCACTCAATAGGAAGCAAAATGTATTCCTTTGAACAAAGTATATCTCTGGTTTTTACCTTGTAACCTATGGAAAAAAATAATCTTTTCATTTTTTTCTATTATACCTCAACTCAAGATTAAAGAGATATTCTTAAATTAAATTGGAAATACACAAACATTGCCACATGATTCTAATATTACTTTGAATGAATAACATTGCAATACCTGCCCTGATGTTTGGCTACTAACATTAATGGTTTATGATAATATAACATTTTTCCCTTTACATACTACAATCAATCAATAAATTGAAAATAAATTCATATCCATTGCAAAAATCATTTTGCTGTAGTAATTATCAAAACCTTTTGTGGTATTTTATCTGTCACTATCTATATTGTTCTGGGCTTCTTCTTTAGTGAAATCCCATTGGCAAAATTTGACCAAAAAAATAATGGATTCAGCTGTGGAGTAGATGATTCAAGAGCATGGAGAGAATGCACTCATGTGGAAATTATAAAATTGAAGGGGAACTTAATCGAGGAATTAATCTTTTATGTGTTGGACAACCAGTATTAGAATATACTGGCCGAAGAATTATAACATAAAATGCCAAATATTGTATTATATAGCACCTTCAATGTGACAATCCAAGAAACAAAATTGGTACAAGCCATATATGGGGGTATTTTAGGGAAGATAACCAAATTTATAGTCTTAACTTTGGCAAGCATCTTAAAGGATTAAGGCTTTGACACCTAAAGACATTCAACCAGTTGTCGAGTGATTATCGAAGTTAAACACAAAATGCTGGAGTAATTCAGCGGGACAGGCTATTCAGTCTGAAGAAGGATCCGACCCAAAATGCCACCCATTCCTTCTCTCCAGTGATCCTGCCTGACCCGCTGAGTTATTCCAGATTGCTGCTTGATTTATAGCAATGTTGGGCAGTTGGCTGAAGAAATTATTTCCCAAATCTACAGGCTGGAATAGTC
Organism: Raja brachyura; assembly: GCA_963514005.1. The sequence goes on along the minus strand of OY740785.1, from coordinate 42,236,829 downwards.
AACTTGGAGGGAAACAAAATCAGTATTTTGAAGGGTCACGGTCTGAAACGTCACCAACCATGTTCTCCAGGGATGTTGCCTGACCTGCTGAGTTACTCCAGTACTTTGTGTCTTTTCTTGTAAACAAGTATCTACAGTTTCTTGTTCCTTAGTTTTTTTTATGATTTGTTACAAAAATAGGTTTTTATGCATGATAGGCAGCATCTGTGTTCATCTGACTTCCGCAGTTTCTTCTGTAAAGTCTTTCTCCTGAGGAGATCAAAGCATGAGTAGATTTCAAAATTCCCTTCCACTAATAGAGACTTGGACGGTGAGGACTCATATCTAGATGGAAATGACAGCTGTGCCACATTTAAAACAAAATTCGCATCTCTAGGAAAAATAAATAGCAGTTGACTAGCTTTGAAGAATCTAAGGGTCCATAAAATAAATCATTCAACAGAAGTTCTGGATGCAAATTGCCTGATTAAAAACAACCGACTGAAGGTGAGCATCAGTGTACATAAAAAAATACTAGCTTAGCCAGAGGTATAATTCACAAACACTGAAGGAAGTGATAATTTGTCAAATGAAGACAAAGTACTAATCAACATGATGAGCCAGATTATTGGATTTGCTAATAGATTTTAACACTAAAGCTGTGAAATATTTATTGAAGTGGTTATTTTCCCACTGATTACAATTTTCTTGATTTTTGTTCATCCTTGTTGCTCCTAAAGTCAGTGATGCCTTCACTTAATTCACAGAGCAGCTTATAAGCATCTAAATATTTATATATTCAGAGTGCCGTGTGATAAAAGGTGCTCACAGTGGAAAAGCTTGAACACCACCCCTCGGTCATGCTGAGCGAATTTATTAGACACATCATTGTCTTCACTGGAAGGTTCACTGCAAATGTAGAAACATCGGCCAGTGAATTTGAGTGTTATTGGACACTGGAAAGCGTTTTATATGACCCCCCAACCATGTTTTCACCAGACTGGCAGTGAGAAGAATAATCAGCCCTAGTTTATGCTGCCAAAAGCTATTTAGTTATTGATATGTTTATCATCAATTATCAACATTAAAATATCTGAATGCCAGGGGCGGCACAGTGGTACAGTGATAGAGTTACTGCTTTTGAGTGCCAGAGACTCGGGTTTGATCCTGACCATGGGTGTTGTCTGTACAGAGTTTGTACAATCTCCCTGTGACTGTGGGTTTCCTCTGGGTACTTTGGTTTCTTCCCACAATGCAAAGACATGTAGGCTTGTTGGTTAATTGGCTTCTGTAAATTGCCCCTAGTGTGTAGGACTCTTCTCTGTACTGCAACACTATCCAAGGCTCTTCCATTTATTCTACCAAGTCCTGCCGGGTTTGATGTATTAATATACAACACCTCACACTAGTCAGATTCCAATTGCCATTCTTTGGCATTCCTTCCGAACTGATCTAGGTCCTATAGCAACTTAGGTGCTGACAATCCCACCCATGTTGTCATCCAACTACATTGTCATTCAAATTGTTCATGTGGGCAACAAACAATAGTGGATCCAGCACCAACCCCTGTCACACGCCATTGGTCACAGGCCATTAATCAGAAAAACAACTCTCCACAACAGCCCTTGACTCTTTTCTCCAAGCTGATTTTGAAATCAATTTTACATCTTACCTTGGACTATATGTGATCTCTCCAAAAATGTGGAAAAGTGACTGAGAATGTACTGTCCAGAAAATGCAAGACAAAACCAAATTGAACTAATTAGCACCCACTCGATCAGTTAACCTATAGCCATCAGCAATGTTGTGGAAAGGTGTTGATGACAGTACATTTGTGAGGGAAGCAGCACTCACACACTGATAACCTGATGCACAGTTTGGATTCCTTCAGGATCTTTACATTTCTGATCGCATCACACCTTTGGTTCAAACACAGACAAAAGAGCTGGATTGCAGCAGCGAGATGAAATCAGGTTATGAAAACGGAAAAAGTGTGGAGGAATACTCAAGTGGTCAGGACACACACATGGGAAGGGAAACAGAGCTTATGTTTCAGATCAAAGTACCTTTGTCAGAAGTCTTCCAGTCTAGAAATGTTAGTTCTGCTAAAACAGGGTTTTATTTCAAATTCCAGCAGTTTTATTGGCTTTCAAGTAAAATTGATATCAATAGGCATCAAAAGAAAAATGGAGAGCACTCCAATGCTTGGAGTCATGCCTCACACAAGGAAGACGGCTATGATTGTTAAAAGTCAACTATCCCAACCTATAAACAGCTATGCAAAAGCACAACAAAGGTAAACCTCTATTGATAAAGTGGGGATGATTGGACAAAGTTCAAATCCATTCAAAGGTCTTGCACATTGAAACAGCCCAGGAGACAGTGAAATATAATGTGGAAGGTCAACTACTTAAGATAGAGCAAACAGACAGGTAGTACAATATTTAATTAGTTGGAAATTAAAGTGTGTTGTTCTTTTACACAAATAATTGAAACTTAATAAACAAAGTTGTCTTTACGGTAAGGATTTAAGAGCAAGAGAAGAGACATCTTAATCCAAACTCAGAAAGACTGCATGTAGGACCTGTGTAGGAAGGAACTGCAGATGTTGGTTTAAACCAAAGAAAGACACAAAAAGCTGGAATATCTCAGAGGGATAGGCAGCATCTCTGGTGAGGAGGAATGGGTGACATTTCAGACCTCAGTTTCAGAGTATATTCAAGACAGAGATCAATAGGAGTTTAGATGTTCAGGAAATCAAGGGATATGGAATGCATGTAGGATATGGTGTGCACATCTGACTTTTCCACCTCAGGAAGAGCATAGTTGCAACAGGGAAGTGCAAAAAAGGTTCACTGGGCTAATTTGTGGATGGCAAGTTTATCCTCTAAAGGAGAGAATACGTTAATTTACTTAACAGCCACACTCTGCTGATTTCATAAAAGTGAAAGGGCATCTCACTGAAACAGTCAACATTACACATGGGCGTTGACTGAATAGATCAGGATTTGATGTTTTACATGGCCGGCACATCTGGAACAAAGATCATCATCTGAAAAATGCAGCCTGATATTCAGGGCAAGGATGAGAAACAGATTTCTTCACACAAGGACAGTGAATCAATGGAATTCTCCTCCCAAGAGGACATGAAGGCTCAGTTTCTGACTATCGTGAAGGCAGAGATCAATGGGAGTTCAGATGTTCATGAAATCAAGGATGGGATGCATGCAGGGAAGTGTCTCTGAGGTAAAATAATCAGTCAAGATCGTACGGAATGCTAGAGTAGGCAGAGGGGATGAAATAGCCTATTCTTGCTTCTATTTCTTTTGCCAGCAAGTAGGAGAATGCAGACAACATAGCAATGTGGAGCAGAAATTACAGGCAATGACTATTTCTAATAAGAGACAGTCTACAGAGAGGTTGAGTAGGCTGGGACTCTATTCCTTGGAGCGCAGGAATGTATGGGGTGTATAAAATTATGAGAGGAATAGATTGGGTAGATGCAAAGTCTCTTGCCCAGAATAGGTGAATCGAGAACCAGAGGACATAGGTTTATGGTGAAGGGGAAAAGATTGAATAGGAATCTGAGGGGTAACCTTTTCACACAAAGGGTGGTGGGTGAATGGAACAAACTGCCAGAAGAGGTAGTTGAGGCAGGGACTATCCCAACGATTAAGAAACAGTTAGATAGGTACATGGATAGGACAGGTTTGGAGGGATATGGACCAAACACGAGTAGGTGGGACAAGTGTAGATAGGACATGTTGGCCCGTGTGGGTGACTTGGGCCGAAGGGCCTGTTTCCACAATGTATCACTCTATAACTCTATTACTTCTATGACTCCATGAGTCTACCATTTACCCTTGATATTCAATATCAATGCCATCATCAATGATTAGAAATTCAATTAGCTCAATGAGGCACTGAATATCCCATGGCTAATAACTCAACTGCTGACTCCTTAAGATATTTCCAAATCTATAAGATAGGAATTAGAAGAATAATGGAATCCAATCTACAGTAAGAGCCAGGATGAATAATAGATTCATAGCATTGATACAGGGGGTTATTTAACTCAATAAGTATGTAGCAGTCCCCTGTAGAACATTCTATTCACTGCATGGACAAATTAATTCACTTGATTGTCGCCTCATGAAATACCTTAAAAATTATTTCCTTCTCTCCTTTACCTTGACTGCATTGTCAATATGTGCCATTGACAAAATGGATTGAAGTTACTTATCTAGCTTATTCGGACAGCACTTCTCAAGCCTGCAGCTTTTGACCATAAAGGAGGTCATGGACAGCACATACAGGAACAATAATAGCTGCATGATCTCCTGCAACTTGCATACCTTCCTGACTTGAAAACATTATTGCTGGGACTAAATCCAGGACCTTTCGACCCTTTAACAGTGGAGGAGTATCTTCACTGGAATTACTATAATAATTCAAGTTTGCAGCACATGCAGTCAAACCCTCAAGGCAATTAATGATGGGAAATTAATTCTGGTTTTACAAATGAGTCCTCAAATAAGTAAACCGCTAAAAGGTACTTCTCAGCAACCTTTGTTCCACAGTGCTTTACGCAAGCCCTCGAGGCCAAGGTATTTCAGATTCTAAGCAAGAACATTTTGAACTAGAAGTAGAATAGGATGTTCAAAGTTATAATTCCCTGGATGTCAAAGAAAATCCTTTTTTTTTAAAGTGATTGAAGGTCTGTAATAAATGTTTGGTACAAAATTCAAAGAATGACCAACCAGAAAACGCAAGGGAAAATGGAAAACCGAAAAGTTCAAAGAAGGAGTATGTATAAAGGAAACCCAAATATAAGGCTGATGAAAGAAATGGCAGCACAGTTTTAGGACAAAATGGAAGATCTTGTGGGGACGTTAGGGAGAATTAATGAAGACTTATCATCTATCTTCGCCAAAAATGTTGAAGCCAATATTGCAGCAGGATAGTGCGAAATACAGGTAATGTTTATGACAGAAATAGATTGGAAGTATTAGGATAGCATCACTCAGTTGGCAGATCAGTCACAGTGGCACAGCAGTAGAGTTGCTGCCTTACAGCAAAATGCAGCACCGGAGACTCGGGTTCGATCCCAACTACGGGTGCTGTTTGTACGGAGTTTGTACGTTCTTCCTGTGACCTGCTAGGGTTTTCTCCAAGATCTTCGGTTTCCTCCCACACTCCAAAGGCGTACAGGTTTGTAGGCTAATTGGCTTGATTAATTGGCTTGATTAATGTAAAAATTGTCCAGTATGAAATTGTCCAACTTCCAGTATGGTCCCTGGTGGACTCTTCGGAAGGTACAAGGTACAAGGTACAAAGTACCTCATGGATTGCTGAATGATGCTAATATGTAGAATGGAGAAGCTTCCAGTTCTCCTTGGATGCAGGTGAGTAATTAAATAATTGGAGGATTTTTTGGAGAGATATACATACATATCATTTGTCCAACTACTGATTCAGCTGTGAGAAGATAATAGTGCCCATTGTTGAGGACTAAATCCTCACCTGAAAAAGCATGTGTAAGTGTGGGATACTATGTTTACTTATTCTGTCAGAGTACATGCAGTATGTCAGAGTATAATGTCAGAGTACAATGTTTACATAAAATGATGTGTCTATCTTCGGTGTGAACCAGCATCTGTAGTTTCTTCGTATATATAATATGTTTACATATTCTGTTGTGCTGCTGCAAGTAAGAATGTCATTGTTCTATCTGGGACATATGACAATAAAACACTCTTGACTCTTGGATTGCCAGCATATTAAGGACGTGCACGACAAAATTGATTGAGAATTTGATGAAGTAACAGAGGTTTGGTGAACGTATGGAAATCCTGGGGGGTGGGGGGGGGGGGGGGATGGGGGGGGGCAGCAGGGCAGGGTGTGTGTTTTGAGAGGTGGGGGACAACCCCCCGCATGTTTTGTGAAAAATGTATTTTTACGTTACCAGCAGCAGCCATAAGCAAACTGCAATCAGTTCCCATCCGACTGCGCGCTGCGGAGTTGCGGCCGCAAGACTCTGAAAAGTTGGAGGCCGCTAGCTCCTAGATGTTAGGTCACAGCGCAATTATATATCTATTTTAATTTACACCACTTTAGGCCTTTCACTGTCTCTCAAGTCTTCCCCAGGCCCTAGGATCGTTATAGTAAGGCGTGTTTGATGTGTATAAGATGTGTGTGTGTGTGTGTGTGTGTGTGTGTGTGTAGGGGGGGAGTGGGAGGAGATAAAATTGTTAGTTGTCATGCACACTTGTCATCGTGCCACCAGGAAATTGTGTCCCCCCATGTTTTAAAAGCGGTTTCCGCCCTGGTACGGACATGATAAATTACAAGAAAGGACACAACAATCGTTTTAGTAGGGTATATGTTATTAAAGTGGTGATAAGAATGTAATGTATGAATCCTGATAGGGCTGAACAGCAGAAAGATTTTGTGATTATTTTTTCTGACAGGAGAGAAAGATATACTAAAATACACAGGGCCTGGAGTCAGGATGGTTGATTTTATTTCAAAGTATTTCAAATATATGTTTAGTTTGCAATAATCTTCATTGTCACCATTATCTCATTGTTTCCTGGTGTTCCATTCCCCTGTGGTAAACCAGGAGGATGCCGTTAGACACAGGAAATTGGTGGGTGTACAGCAGATTCAGTTTAATATGGATAAGAATAAAGTGAAATACTTTAAGAGAAGCATCATGGAAATGCAGCATAATATATTACAAATGAGGAGAGCAGAGGAATGTCAGGACATTCATCAAAAATGGTAGGATACATTGATCCGATACTTGAAAGAAATGGGTATTGGAATTATGGGCTTATCTTAAGAAAGAAGCATGTCATCCTAGCTTTCTACAATCATTGATTTAGTCTCACCTGGATTACTTGGTCAGGTCTGAGCAGGCCACTTGCATAAGAATGATAAGGTGCTGAAGAGGAGGTTTAAAAAATCTTACATCATGAGAAAGAAGGAGACCATTTGGGTATTTGATCTATGTCAGTTCAATTGAAGCAATCACACTTTTCCAATTCTCCCTCTCCTTATTTTCTTGAAAAACCCACAGTTTATTCTTCCTCCTCAGTTCCTCTCTTGAAACTGTGTATCAATAATCTACCTTGTATACCTGCTTCTCCCGCTTCCTCTGGCAACGCATTCCATGTGTACAACATATACACATTACTGCAGAGACGTTTCTCTTTTATAATCCAACCTGGCCTCATTATATGTCATAAGATTCTTTGATTCTTTGATGTAACAAAATCATGCATGTTATTCTATGTTGAAACACGTTAATCTTTTGCAATTGAAATGTCTGGAACAATTGACAATCTATAAAGTGCCCTAACAATTTAGACACAAGATTAGAAGCACTTACTCCCATTTAGAATCAAACATTTACTTATGCCTCCCACGATATGATTAGCATTGGTGGTGGGATAACATAGAAACAGAAAATAGGTGCAGGAGTAGGCCACTCAGCCCTTCGAGCCTGCACCGCCATTCAATATGATCATGGCTGATCATCCAACTCAGTACCTGTACCTGCCTTCTCCCCATACCCCCTGATCCCTTTAGCCACAAGGGCCACATCTAACTCACTCTTAAATAAAGCCAATGAACTTGCCTCAACTACCTTCTGTGGCAGAGAATTTCGCAGATTCACCACTTTCTGTGTGAAAAATGATTTTCTCATCTTGGTCCTAAAAGACTTCCCCCTTATCCTTAAACTGTGACCCCTTGTTCTGGAGTTCCCCAACATCGGGAACAATCTTCCTGCATCTAGCCTGTCCAACCCCTTAAGAATTTTGTAAGTCTCCATAAGATCCCCCCTCAATCTTCTAAATTCTAGCGTGTACAAGCCGAGTCTATCCAGTCTTTCTTCATATGAAAGTCCTGCCATCCCAGGAATCAGTCTGGTGAACCTTCTCTGTACTCCCTCTATGGCAAGAATGTCTTTCCTCAGATTAGGAGACCAAATAACATTGACTATTTTTTGTAAACAATCAATAATCATGTTAGTTTTGACAGTGTAAGATGATATATTCACCAATATTGTATTTTCAGTCATTTAATTGATATATTTGCATTGCGATTTAAAATAAAACTCTATCCCTGTTGATGACAACTTATCTGCATTCTTTGTTTTTAATAAAATTAGTATTTCTCCATGATTCTGGGCTCATGAGCGTGAAATACAAACACAAAAACAAATTGCCAGAACTCAAAAAATCTGTGTTAGCCAGAACAGTGTGATACTAGAACTAATCTCAGAGGAAAGAAAAGTGTAAATTACAAATGGTAGCCTGCTTGGCAATGCCACCTCTGAGCATACTAAACCTTTCTCTCAGAATTTCTTCCAGAAAAGGAACAAAATAATGTTTAAATGAGCTATATTAATAAGGTTAGAGTTTCTTTTGTTGCGGTGATAAAATCCTTCCCCATCCCGTCATTTCTATGTTTCAGAATCAAACTAGGCTTCCAACTTGGTGGACAAGATAATAAAGAGAGAACACAGGACGAATATGGAAAATCTGATTGACTGGAGCCAGAACAACAATCTTGCTCTCAACATCAAGAAGACCAAGGAACCATTTGTTGACTTCACGAGATGAATATTGAGGATTCACAAACTTGTCTTCATCAAATGGGACAGCAGTGGAGAGAGTCAACAACTTTAGATTCCTGGGCACACATATGTCTGAAGTTCTGTCCTGGGCCCAGCACATTGAGAAAGTTAGGCGTCAGCTGCTCTACATCGATGAGACCCAGCGTAGTCTTCACTTCTGCTCGGTTTGCACTAACCAACCTGATAGAAACATAGAAACATAGAAATTAGGTGCAGGAGTAGGCCATTCGGCCCTTCGAGCCTGCACCGCCATTCAATCTGATCATGGCTGATCATCCAACTCAGTATCCCGTACCTGCCTTCTCTCCATACCCTCTGATCCCCTTAGCCACAAGGGCCACATCTAACTCCCTCTTAAATATAGCCAATGAACTGGCCTCAACTACCCTCTGTGGCAGAGAGTTCCAGAGACCCACCACTCTCTGTGTGAAAAAAGTCCTTCTCATCTCGGTCCTAAAGGATTTCCCCCTTATCCTTAAGCTGTGACCCCTTGTTCTGGACCTCCCCAACATCGGGAACAATCTTCCTGCATCTAGCCTGTCCAACCCCTTAAGATTTGGTATGTCGATCTCCCGGTGGCCCAGCACTTCAACTCCTCCTCCCATTCAGAATCCGACCTTTCTGTCCTGGGCCTCCTCCGTGGCCAGAGTGAGTCCCACCGTAAATTGGAGGAGCAGCACCTCATATTTTGCTTGGGCAGTTTACACCCCAGCGGTATGAACATTGACTTCTCCAATTTCAGGTAGTCCTTGCTTTCTCCCTCCTTCCCCACCCTTCCCAGCTCTCCCACAGTCTACTGTCTCCGCCTCTTTTTTTAATTTTTCCCCCACCTCCACATCAGTCTGAAGAAGGGTCTCAACCTGAAACATCGCCTATTCCTTCTCTCCATAGATGCTGCCTCACCCGTTGAGTTTCTCCAGCATTTTTATCTACCTTTAATCACAAAGAAAGGTCATCAACACCTCTACTTCCTTTGAAGATTGAGGGGATTTGGTATGTCGATTAATACTATTTTGAACTCCTACAGGTGCAGAGAAGAGCGCAAACTAACTGGCTGTACCATGACCTGGTTTGCTAACACAAACTCCTAGGAACAAAGGAAATTTTAAAGAGTGCTGGACACTACTTGGTCCATCACATGTACTGACCTTCACACCATCTAAGGGATCTGTAGGAGGTGCTGCCTCAAATAGGAAGCCAATAACATCAAAGACACACCACCCTGACCACACTCTCACTTTGCTCCTACCATTGGGACGAGGTACAGAAGCCTGAAAACCGTGACCACCAGGTTAAAGTATAGCTTCTTCATAGCAAACATTAGGCTATTGAACACTATACAGCGCTAATCTCAGCAACTATGATATTACCTAGAATTATTGAATTGTTAAAATAATTTACCTGCGCTTGTGTTTATGAGCCTGTTAGTTCAGTTTAGTTGAGTTCATTGTCACACAAACTGAGGTACAGTGAAAAGCTTTTTGTTGCATGCTATATAGTCAATGAAAATACTGTACATGACTACAATCAAGTGTTCCACAGTGTACAGATACAGGATAAAGGAAATATTATTTAGTGCAAGATAAAGTCTGATAAAGTCCGATAAAAGATAGTTCAAAGATTAAACTGCTGCAAAAAATAATTTAGTTGTTCAGTTGTCAGTACTTATGACAGTTAACCAGTCCTGACTCTCATACCTCTTGACTCCTGGGTCTACAACAGTCTACAATATACAATCTCTCATACGAATATTTACTTTATAATGCCGGAAACTGGCTTCAGTCCGAAGAAGAGTCTCAACCTGAAACGTCACCCATTCTTAACTCTCCAGAGAAGCTGCCTGTCCTGCTGATTTATTCTCGCGTTTTGTGTTTATCTGCGGTGTAAATCATCATCTGCAGTTCCTTCCTACCCATTCAGTACTTTGCTAAGCAAACAATAATGGACCAACAGAGGAAACTAATGAGTTCCATTTTTTTAATACACTGATCATAGAACAGGGAAGATCATTAATACCGAACTCAAATCGTAGTAATGGTCAACCAGTCACTACTTTGCTGCCTGAAACCACTGTAGCCCATTCATAATATTAACCTCTGACCATGGCCTGTGATACTGCTACACTTTCTGATTAACACCATCCATTACTTAATGACTACCATTACTACCTTCTCAACCTGTTTATCTCTTATCTCCAGCCTAAATGTTTCCTTCTTGAACTTGCATTTACTGACGTACAGTTCTGAGAATCACAGTTGTCCCAATTTCCCCACAGTTAATTAACTGGTCTCTGCATTCAGTGCCTGCTAAATGCTGGATTACAAATTCAATGATAACGAGGCATTGGTTGCAATATTATGAAGGGATGAGATAAATAATAAGGACAAAGTGTCCGATGAAGGGACTCTGTTTCTCCTTCCAAAAATACTGCCTGAACTGCTGACTATTTCCAGCATTTTAGGATTTTTTCCAGATTTCTAGCAGTTCTTTTTATGTTTCATTAAATTGGGGAGGGTATTTTTGTTTTATTGAATGACAGAAGGTCTTGAACAAAGAACTTAGAACATAGAAAAGCACAGCATAAGAATGGGCCCTTCGGCCCGCAATGTCACTGCCAAACATGACAGCAGGACCATCTCTCATCTACGTGTGCATTATCCATATTCCTCCATTCCCTGCAGATCCATGTGCCTAACCAAAAGTCTCTTAAATGACACTGCCATATCTGCTTCAACCACCAACCCTGGCAGCACGTTCCAGACATTCACCACCCTCTGTGTAAAAAGGTTTGCCTGCACATCTGCTTTATACCTTGCCTCTCTTCACCTTAAAGGTTTGGTCTGTCTAGAGGAAATATTGTTTGTAGCCAGGGGAGGTGGTGATCTGGAGCTCACTGTCTGTGCAGGATGGAGGCAGACACCCTCAGCACTTTTAAGTAGTGAAATTGTGTGTGAAGAGCTGTTCGTTAGTTTTCTGCCTGCATGATTGAAATAGACCCACAGAATGACCACCCCCCACATATGGCATAAAAACATCCTGGCCATAGCATGTCACAAACTATTCTACACAATTTTGCCATTCAGGATGGGTCCAAGAAAGACAGTCTACGAAAATAACATTGTGAAGTAGGATGGCAATTACTGAGGAAAAACTAATCTGTGACAACATGACTTTTACTCCAAAACAAATTGTAGCTGTTTTAAATAAATTATTAACATGCCATTCCTTGAATGTCTAAAAGATTTCTAAGTAAATGACAATTACTTGCTACTGCCTCCAGCATAAACAGAAACAGATGAAAAGTGAAATTCTTTAAGGTTTCAAAGGTATTATTGCTTGGTAAAGTGAAATTTTAACCAGTTCTAAATGGAGTCATTTAAAGTGATAATTATACGTGATTTGTTTACCACAACATATGAGAAAATCAATGAGCACGAAAGTAGAAATGACATTAATTCATTGCAATGTTTGTGCTATTGTCTAATTCACTGACAATTTCTTATGACAGGCATCAAGACAACATTGGACAAAGATATTTTGCTTAAGACCCAACTTCTTAACACAACGGCACTCCCTTTTTACTTTAAAGCACCTCACTGGTAGTTTTACACAAAACAGATCTAAATTAACATGTCTTATCGTCAGTTTCAACATCATTGTTTATAAAATTTAATTATTCTTTTACAGCACTTCATTTATCCAATATCACATCTGGAAATCTTGTGCATTTGTACAAGATTATGAGGTTAACAACACAAAACTCAGTTGGGTTCTGGAAACATATTGGTCAGACTTGAAAGCAATTTAATGACAATAAAAGGGGTTTTAATTCTTTCATGTTTCAAGGAATTGATTACAACCATGATCCATGACTAATAGCATTTCAAAGAGATGAGTTTAGAATGAGGAATAATGTTGCACTTTTAATTATCACTCTTGGTTTTATCTGCAAACTTTCTAAAATAGTCTATGATCAATTTGGTTGATGCCGAATACACTTTGAAGTTTATTAACTTCCACAAGGTTTTAAAACAACATTAAAACATCAGAGGTTCAATGGATGCACTATTAATGAGTCGAAAACTAAATAATGTTAAATGAAAGGTTACCTGAGCTTCCTCGGATCAATGGTGTTATGGAATTTAAACATATGCTTCACACAAAAAAAGGAGGCAAATATATTTCAGTGTATTACTTGTTTGGCTCATTCTTTTCCATATGAATTCCAAAACACAACCTCAGCAAAAATGCTATTCACTAGATTGAATTAGATAGTTCATTATTTAATGTGTTCACATGGAATTGCGAACACGTTAAAACACAGGAATGGTGAACACACTCAATGGTCTACATTGCAGAAAGATTTTAACAATAAATATGTTACAATCATCATTCTGCTGAAGTGGTCATTATTAATCTCAATAAAAAATAGAAAGTAGACACAAAAATCTGGAGTAACTCAACAGGACAGGCAGCATCTCTGGAGAGAAGGAGTGGGTGACGCTTTGGGCTGAGACCCTTTTTCAGACTGGTTAGAGATAAGGGAAACGAGAGATATGGACTGTAATGTGGAGAAACAAAGAACAATGAATGAAAGATATGCAAAAAAGTAACAATGATAAAGGAAACAGGCCATTGTAAGCTGTTTGTAGGGTGAAAATGAGAAGCTAGTGCAACTTGGGTGGGGGAGGGATAGATAGAGAGGGAATGCCGGAGATACCTGAAGTGAGAGAAATCAATATTATTACCTTTGGGCTGTAACCTGCCCAGACAAAATATGAGATGATATTCCTCCAATTTGCGTTTAGCCCCATTCTGACAATGGAGGAGACCAAGGACGGAAAGGTCTGTGTAGGAATGGGAAGGAGAATTAAAGTGTCCAGCAACCAGGAGATCAGGTTGGTTCAGGTGGGCTAAGCAAAGGTGTTCCGTGAAACGATCGCCCTGTCTGCCAATGTATAAGAGTGCACATCTTGAACAACGGATACAGTAGATGAGATTCGAGGAGGTACAAGTGAACTTCTGCCTAACCTGAAAGGAAAGTCGGGGTCCCTGGGCAGAGTCGAGGGAGAAGGTATAGCTTCTTCTGCAGTTGCAGGTGAAGGAATCTGGGGAGGGTGTGGTTTTGGTGGGAAGGGATGAGTTAACCAGGGAGTTGCGGAGGGAACGGTCTCTAAGGAAGGGGTGGAGATGGGAAAATGTAGCAAGTGGTGGGGTCCCGTTGAAGGTGGTGGAAATTTCAGAGGATTATATGTTTTATGCGATGGCTGATAGGGTGGAAGGTAATGACTAGGGGGATTCTGTTCTATTGTGACTAGGGGTAGGAGGATCAAGTGCGGAGCTGTGGGGTACCGAGGAGACACGAGTGAGGGCCTCATCTATGACGGGAGAGGGGAACCCCCATTCGCAATAGAATGAGGACATCTCGGATGTTCTAGTATGGAACATCTCATCTTGGGCACAGATGTGGCATAGATGGAGGAATTGGGAGTAGGGAATAGAGTCTTTGCAGGAAGCAAGGTGGGAAGAAGTGTAGTTGAGATAGTTGGGGGAGTTAGTGGGTTTGTAGTAGACATCAGTCAATAGTCTATTACTTCTGATGGAGACTGTGAGATCAAGAAAGTTGAGGGAGGTGTCAGAGATGGTGCAAGTAAATTTGAGTGCAGGATAAAAATTGGTTGTGAAGTGGATGAAGTCCATGAGTTCTGCATGGGTGCAGGAAGTAGCACCGATGCAGTCATCAATGTAACAGTGTTAGAGTTCGGGGAACAGGGATTGTTCAACATACCCTAGAAAGAAAGTATTAATATTAACACAGGAGAATGAAGCAACGGGTAGAGATATTAAATATCACTGTCTTTATGGGTTCACAAAAAAAAGGACATATTTCGGTTAGGCAAAGATGTCATTACATTGATAGATATTGATTGTTTCATATAATAGTTGTTTTTGTGTTGACAAAGATAAGGGTGATTGTTTATTTTCTTGTCTGTATTTTCCTCTACCTTCTTTTCTGGAAGTTGATGACTCTGCTTCCCAATGGCCCCATTGGTATCTTTCATACCTTAGTGATACAAACTGATTGTAGCTGATGAGCAATTTTCACAGGTTTTTGTCATCTACATACAACTAAATTCTCTGCAAGGCATGCTCACGTTGTAAAAAATGTCCTTGTCTCTACAATGCGATTTCCAGGGGTATCTCTCTCTCTCACTCTTCTTTGTCTGTGTTTTGCTTCTCTGAGATGACTTTTTTTACACACAGTTAGGTTTTGGAATCTATAAAAGCAAGGGTCACTACTTACCCATTTGCCATTCTTTTACACAGTATTTACACAGATTAAAAGTGGAAAACCTCATATTATTCGGATAGAGGAAATCTGCAGAGGAAACCATCTCCTTACCATAACAATCAGCTCAATAGACCACATGTGCAGTAGGCCATTCGGCCCTTCAACCCAGCACCACCATTCACTGTGATCATGGCTGATCATCCACAATCAGTACCCCATTCTTGCCTTCTTCCCATATTCCTTTACTCCGCTATCTTTAGGAGCTCTATCTAACTCTCTCTTGAAAGCATCCAGAGAATTGGCCTCCACTACCTTCTGAGGCAGAGAGTTTCACAGATTCACAACTCTCTGAATCACCTTGATGATAAGAACTCCTATGTCATTATGCTATTGATTGACGACAGCTCAGCCTTCAACACCATGTTCCAAGATATCCTATCACCAGCAACCTAACCTGATTCCTTCACACTGATGCATTAATGAAGAAAGTGCATCTGTGTATTTAATTCCATAGGCGTCAGGGAAGATTCACCATGTACACGAGAATTACCTCGAACTTCTACAGGCACACAACTGAAAGTATTTTGATGGGATGCACCTCAGCCTGGTATGACAACTGTTCTGCTCTTAACCACCTATACCTGCAGGAAGTAGTGAACATGGCCCAGTCCATCACAGTCACTTCCGTTCAGTCCATCACCATGGTGTATTGCATCAGGAAAGCTGGAGATATTGTCAAGGCTGGAGGTATTGTCAAGGATGTGTGTCACCCTGACAATCCCCTTTCCTCTCTTTTATCTTCAGGGAAAACTCCCAGCACTATAAACATTGACTTCACTATCTGCAAGTAACCCTTGCTTTCCCTCTCTCTCCATCCCCTCCCCTTCCCAATTTTCCAACCAATCTTACTGTCTTTATCTCTGATTGCGTTGTTACCTTCTCCCAACTAACAATGGGATATTCTACATTTTCTTTGATCTCCATTCCCTATGCACTGGTTTCACACCTTACACTTCCTTATCTATACACTTCCTTATCGATGTAACCCACTCCCCTGACATGAAGAAGGGTCTCGATCCAAAAGTCCCCCTGCTCCTCAGCATTTTATGTCTATCTCTGAAGTAAACCAGCATCTGCAGTTGCTTCCTACACATAAAAGCTTCTGCAACTTCTTCCCCACCGCTATCAGGTTCTTGAAGCAATCATTCTCGGTCATATTCTCTTCCTGGCGACACTGCCATGTACCCTTACTCTTAACTCTACCTCATTCAGTCATTGCACTTTAGATTTCTTTTAGTTCTTCAATTGCATGACAAATCTGTGCACCATTCGGGCGTTTTGTATTAATTGCAGTATTTATTATTGTACTTATTTCCTTTAATGTTTACTCTATGAACCTCATGCAAACTAGGAATTTCATTACACCCTGGTGTAAATGCTGATAAACTAATCTGATTTTGCATCTAATATGTACTTCAAGCAATAGAACTATTAATCATTATTTTTAATGTTGTGTGAGCTAATTCAGTGCATAGCAGGATGATAATTAATTTGTGCTACTCAATTTCCACTTAAACTTTGGAAGAAACAAATGAGCTTGCATGTTTACAGTAATGTTAATGCTCATATTTACATTGTTTCAAGAGTGGGGCATACAGCCCTGAAAATCTGTTCTCCTGCTTAATTATTTCTTATTTAATCTGCTTTAACTCAACTTACCTGGCCTTTTTCCAAATCCCTTGCTCCACTTAAATGACTTTTTTTTAAGAACATAATTAAGTACAGAATTGAAAAGCTCTAATCAGTCCTAGGAACTAAACTTCCCTTCAAATTTCTATCTGATCTTTCCTCAATATTTTCCATATTATTTAACTATTCTATCTTTCTAGGAAGTTTACTGGAACTAATAGCATTACAACCATGCATTGTGCTTCATGTCTCTATCCATAGGTATTTGTTATGGTTCATTATTCTTAATTAATGTATTTAGTCAAAGCATAGCACTTTTGCATTTTTTTCAAAATACGTTCTTAAGGTTCTGAGCATGTTTCTGTGCACAAATGCACCACACACACAAACACCACGTAAGAACAGTGAATATGCCTATTTCCACACATGCAAAACATATTGCACACATGCCTACAGAACATACCACAAACTCGAAAACACATAAATATGCACATCACACACACTCGCGCAGATATAAACACAAACAGAACATATCACATCTGGTGGCAAATCATATGATGGAAAGGAGATGAGGAGGAATTTATTTAGTCAGAGAGTGGAGAATCTGTGGAATTCATTGCCACAGAAGGCTGTGGAGGCCATCAATGGATATTTTTAAGGTGGAGATTGTCATAGTCTTAATTGGTATGGATGTCAAGGGTTATGGGGAGAAGGCAGAAGAACGGGGTTGAGAGGGAAAGATAGATCAGCCATAATTGAATGGCAGAGTAGACTTGATGGGCTGAATTACCTCATTCTGCTCCTTTAAATTATGAACTTATGAAATCCATCACTCTAAATGTTTGTTAAAATGTTGTTTTCTTGATCTCTCCATTTCCAAAACAGGAACAGATGTTATTTTCAGAGGTTGAGTTCCAAGCTATTATTGACTATTGAACCATACAAAAGAGTGGATCTTGCATTCAACATAAGCACGATGTCCTTTACAAACTTGTCCCTGCTGTACAATACTACCCACTAACAATAAAGTGTCTGGGTAAAACCCTGGAAAACATGGACCAAAATATTTCCTAAGCCTTCTCTAGATGAAGCCAGAAACTGATGATGAAATTCACCAGGGCACCAGTATCACTTTCAATTGATCGAGAAAAGTGATGTTTGAAGAACAAGATTACAAATCTTTTTGTTACTGAAGAGTCTCGTGGTCAGAGGAGAGGAATGGAGAACCAGGGGACATAGATTTAAGTTGAAGGGGGAAAGATTTTATAGGAATCTGAGTGGAAACCTTTTCATACAAAGGGTGGTGGATGTATGGAATGAGCTGCCAGAGGAGGTTGTTGAGGTAAAGACTACACAATGTTTAAGAAGCAATTAGACAGGTTTAGAGGAATATGGGCCAAAGGCAGGCAAGTGGGACTAGTGTAGATGGGACATGTTGGTTGGCATGGGCAAGTTGGGCCGAAGGGCCTGTTTTGACTCTATGACTACGACTAGATTTATCATGCATGACAAGACACTGAAAAGTTGCCACCACTGCTGTCTCCACATATATGTCTTCAAATCCACTGGAAAGATAAATTTGGCAAAGTCAATGTTCGCTCCCATGCCAATATCCTCAATATTGAAGTATTAATTAGACTCATTCATCTCTGTTGGCCAAGTCATAATGTTCAAATGGCTGACACTGTGCTTCTGAAACAGATACTCTAGACTTATATCACAGGAAAAAAATTACAGAGGTACAAAGGAATAGATTAAAGGAGACAGAAGTAACTGTTGATGTTGGAATCTGGAGCAGCAAACAATCTGATGCCTAAAACCCCTGTCTCACGGTGCAAGTTGGACCACAAGGGACCCCTCGCGGTATTCATGTACAATCAACGTAGCGGGAACGTCGGAACTCGTGCGTGCAACTTATCGACTTGTGGCTCTAACGGCAAGTACCCGTGAAACTTGTTAATTCGTGAAAAAAATCAAACATGTTTGATATTTTCCACGAGTCAAATTTATTGTTCAAGTTAAAAATGGAAACATTTAAACTCGTTGTAATAACGTAGTGGCCCGTGCGATTACCTTAGTGATTTGTGAGTCTACCGTGGGAACTCTTTAACTCAGCGGGCAGGCAGCATCTCTGGAGAGAAGGAATTGGTGATGGGATGACATAGGGGGGTGTTGTGCTGTTTGATCGCCCCCTGCTATCCCAGGGACAGGGAGACACAGCGGCTTTTGAGACTGGTGGGCAATCACTACCAAAGTGTCTGCCCACACAGTCAGTACACCTCTCCTACACTTGTACCTATTATCCATATTTTACAGGGCTGCTGCCTGGCCCGCTGAGTTACTCGCTCCAGCACTTTGTCTTGCCGTCTTTTCAATGTTGGTCTCTTAGTCCCACATTCATGGCCAAACCTTTGGCCAAATACTCTAATATCTCCTCACCGGATCTTCAGTTAGTTGAGGCACCATGAGGCGTTTTTGTTGTTGTTTTAGGACAGGAAGGAAGCTATGTAAATACCAAGACTGTTATAAACTGTCCAGCTTTTATTTGCTTGACGTGAAGTTTTCTCACTACCTTACCCTCATGATGTGCCACGTACTGGTTACGCAGTGCACGGATCACAGCCAACAGTATCTGAAGAAGGGTCTCGACCCGAAGCGTCGCCTATTCCTTCTTCTCCAGAGATGCTGCCTGACTCTGCCGGAGTTACTCCAGCACTCTGCGTCTCTCTTTAGTGTCTTCAGTTGGACTTTCAATGAATAACTCAGCGGGCCAGGCAGCAGCCCAGGAAAATTCCCTGAATATTGAAGAAGACGGCATTGATCAGGGTCCACCTACGCGCTATGTGCACTGTGTCGGAAGGAACTGCAGATGCAGTTATCCCTAACCAGTCCGAAGAAGGGTCTCGACCCGAAACGTCACCCAGTCCTTCTATCCAGTGATGCTGCCCATCCAGTTGAGTTAACTCCCACTTGATGTGTCTATGTTCGGTTTAAACCAGCATCTGCAGGCAGTTCCTTTCCTACACGTTATTCCTTTCTTGGTGTCTTCTGCCACGAACAGGTTGGGGGTGTGTGTGTGTGTGTGTTCAGTTGTAGTTCTAGAGGAACATTGCTTCCGATCGATGTCTCTTACGCACTCAGAAGAAATGGGTACGCTTTTCACCATCATGCCTTCTGCATGAACAGTCTTGGATGTGAGTGTGTGTGTCAAGAGGAGGTGATGTGGACACGGTTTCAGTTGTAGTTCTAGAGGAACATCAGCAAAGTTAGCAGCAGCAAAGCTCTCGTCAGCAGCAAAGTTAAATAAAAAGGGCTTGTACGCGGTGGCAAGAAAGGTTTGCTTCGTTCTCGTCCGGGGCTTGAGAGAGATCAGAGAGAATTAACCCTCCCTCGCACACCACTCAAGGGGACAACCCAAAAGCCTTGTCACCCCAGACAGATTAATGATGCCCGTGCATTCCCCCCTCCAACCACCTCAACTCACGCCTGGGCACCAAAGCAGCTCAGGAGGCGAACCCTGAGCTCCGTCTCGCACCAATCTGATGTGCAACTGATGTGAAAGAACAGCGGCTGCGGCCGGCATGGACTTCTCACATGATAGAGGAGCATGAGGTGAGGCGCACGCTGCGGGCCATCAATCCAAGGAAGGCTACTGGACCCGACGGCGTCTCTGGACGCATGCTGAAGGACTGCGCAGACCAGCTGGCTGGAGTCTTCACGAGGATTTTTAACCAGTCACTGGCCCAGTCCACTGTCCCAGTCCACTGTCCCATCCTGTCTGAAGTCCGCAACCATAGTCCCCTTGCCCAAAAAACCCCACATTTCCAGCCTCAACAACTACCGGCCAGTCGCACTCACACCAGTGGTGATGAAGTGCTTTGAAAAACTGGTCCGGGGTCATATCACATCACTCCTGCCCCGTAGCTTTGACCCCCACCAGTTTGCGTACAGAGCGAATAGATCTACAGAGGACGCTGTAGCCACAGCTCTTCATGCTGCACTGTCCCACCTGGAGCAGCGGGGAAGCTATGTGCGAATGCTCTTTGTGGACTACAGCTCTGCTTTTAATACTATCCTTCCCCACAAACTGGTGGACAAACTGGGGGACTTGGGACTTCCACACTCCACCTGCATGTGGACCAATAGCTTCCTGTCGGGCCGCAGCCAGAGAGTCAGAATGGCCAATCACACATCCACGGCCCTCAGCCTCAGTACAGGCTCTCCACAGGGCTGCGTGCTGAGCCCCCTGCTCTACATCATCTACACACATGACTGCACCTCCGCCCACCACAGCAACACCATTGTCAAATTTGCGGATGACACTACGGTGGTGGGGCTCATCTCCGGGGGGGGGGACGAGTATGCCTATCGGGATGAGGTGGAGCAGCTGACAGTGTGGTGTGGAGAAAATAACCTGCTCCTGAACACCTTAAAGACCAAGGAGATAATAATAGACTTCAGGAAGAACAAAACTGAAATGGTACCACTAATCATCAGAGGGGACTGTGTGGAGAGGGTGGCGGATTTCCGCTTCCTGGGAATCCATATTGAGGAGGTCCTGACGTGGAGCGTGAACACCTCTGCGCTGCTGAAAAAGGTCCAGCAGAGACTGCACTTCCTGAGGGTGCTCAGGAAGAATAACATCACACAGAGACTGCTGCTGTCCTTTTATCGGAGCTCCATTGAGAGCATCCTAACATACTGTGTATGCATGTGGTACATCAGCTGCACAGCGGCTCAGAGGAAAGCACTCCAGAAGGCCATTGACAATGCCCAGAGGATTATCGGCTGCCCTCTCCTTACCTTGGAGGACTTACACAGTTCCCGCTGCATCAAAAAATCCCAGAATATTATAAAGGACATTTCCCACCCCGGACACTCCCTGTTTGAACTGTTGCCGTCAGGCAGACGGTACAGATCTACAAGGACAAGGGCAAACAGACTTAAAAACAGTATTTACCCCACTGCTATAAAAACACTAAATGTAGCTGCCAAGGAACGCGGGGACTAAGGGACTGTGGTTGGTACACTTTGAAATCGACAGAAGGATGTAGGGTTGGGTGTTTATGCGTGCTATTTTCATATTTCATATTTATTTTAGTTGTTTATCTTTTATAATATTTTACCTTGTATGTATAGTTAGCTTTTATGGTTTGAATGGTGCACTGACTGGTTGACATTTTTAAATTTTGTTGAACATGGTTCATGTTACAATGACAATAAAGAAACTATTATTACACCCTCACACATGAAAAGTGTGTGCGAATAAACAAAAACAAGGAATAAAACCAAAGCCCGGCTTGAAAGGCAACTAAAAATATATTCCGCTTAGAACGCGCAGGCGTGGAGACATCCGTCCACATTCAAAGATTTAATCTCCCGTCTCCCCGCAGTGCGTAGATCTGGCAGTAAATTCAATTAAAATATAACAAACTTTGGCCCGCTGGTCTTCTAAGTACGTGATGTGTGTTTCAAACAAATCATAAGTATAACTGCTCTGCCACAGGAGGGTGCGCATTTTCCCTTTGTAGGTCATATCAATAGATGTGGCTGCACGGAATTATATCTTTAACTCAAAGCCGCAGGATGGAAATGTCTTCTTTAACATTGTTGCTTTATTAAATCATACCTTAATTCACGGTTGGCTCAAGAGTAACGGGAGAGGAACTTTGTAACTCGGGAGAGGAACTTGGAACATCGCTGAAATGACATACCCATGGGAACTCGGTTAAACCGTATTCATGATTGCCTATTTGGAGAGTATAAATTACTTTCAGCTTTCAAGACCCTTTAACACCCTTAAGGGGCTGTCCTACTGCGGCAACCTAATCCGCGATTTCAGAAGAGTGTTATTGACCTTCAAACTCGAGGGCACTCGCCTGAAAAACCGTGAGATGGATCAACCATCAGCATTGAAACCGCGTGCTGGATCAACCGACCACAAGCACACAAACAAACACATCGCAAAGGCGGGGGCAATGGGAAGCGGGGAGCGCTGTCTGAAATTCACACCCACGATGAAGAGGAAGTTAAAGACAGTAACGGTAAGTCCTTTAGAGAGTGTGGGGGGGGGGGGAGGGGGGAAAGGGGGGAGAGAGGGGGAGAGAGAGGGAGAGAGGGGGCGAGAAGGGGGGGAAAAGGAGTGGAGACAATTTTAAGAAGTATAATAAAGTTTAGCGGGCATTCAACCTACCTATCGGTTTTCCTGGGTCCTGAAAACTCCAATGAGCCAATTAAAATGCCCGGTCAGTGAAGGAGATTGCCTACGGCTGCCCTCAACTGCCTGTAACTAAATAGCAATCCCACTCCACTGCATTACAAGTTAAAAAGAACCATACCGACCAATTTCTACTCGCGGAAAATTTTTCAACATGCTGAAAATGTTTCCGCGACCTAGCTGAGGATGCGAGTATGCGGGAAATTCCCTCGAGCATGAAGGAGAGTTCCAGTGACCTCATAGGACCTCCTAGGACCACGTGTCGACCATGCTGCGACTTTGAGTCGAGGGCACACTCTTCTAAACTCACAGATTAGGTCGCTGCAGTGGGACATCCCCTTTACATAAGTGTAAAAAGGTCTCTTGACAATGCATCCAAGTATTATGAATTAAGAAGCCAGGGATATTTCTCTGGCAATATCCTTTTAATAAGTTGAGGCATTTGCTTTGTGTGACAAGGAAAAATGAGAGCTGCAGCTCTCTGAGCGGCAACAAAAACATAAAATATTGCACATGTACAGCAGGCCCATCACCATTTATAAAGCAAAGTTTATTCCTTAGCAGCTCAGATGTCGGGTGAACATTCAAATACTGTAACCAGTCTTTTGTCTCTACAGATGTTGGATGGATCCATCTGTACTGAATTGTGTTTTGGAAATCACCCCATACAGTTAAACAGCTCCTTGAGGATTGATGCGTTCTTCATAATGTATGTACTCCCCTTGCAAATTGGCTATTCTGAGAAAGTTTAACACTCATCGCCACAGGTGTCTAGTTTCCCTCAATAAATCCCAATGATATCCTTGGAATTTAAATTTTGGCACCAATCAGCCTTTCCGTACAAGTCCCACCCCAGACACTAAGATTCTGGTTTACTAAGTGAAGCTACATTTCCTGCCAGGAAACCATAGACCGCCTCCACAAATATTTCTCATTGCTTTAATCCAAGGATCTACAGTGCAGCTGCAAATCTATGAAGCAGAGGAGATGGAGATTGTGATTTAAGCATAAATAAATTATATAGATCAGCCATTTATTTACTCATAGCCTAAAACATAGCTGATATCTAAATGAAAAAATAAGATTTATTCACATCTCAAAAGCTCCTGTTTGAGATAGCAAATTTCCCTTTAAAGCCAATTTCTTGTACTCCCACACAGCATTTATTTGTTCTTTGAAGATGGTCAAATGGATAAAGGACAAAGGGTGAATAATTATTTCCACTATAGTAAGTGAAAATCACAGTGTGTGGGCAGTATTGAATACTGTGCAACATTTCTATGCATGTAATGGATTTTTCACAGATATAACAGAGATGTATGTTGTGGATAGGTTCCTGCAAGTGGAAGTGGAGCGCGGAGACTGAAGATGATTATTTGTCATTATTACAGATAACTGAACACTGCTGCAGCTCGGGACAGGTCATCGTGCTTCCCTTTGTTTGATTTGTGACTGAACATCCTGAATGAAGCTAAATAGATACATCCTATTTACACACATTTTATGATTAGTTTGGCATTTAGGTAGAGCAAGATTAAATTTGGCGATCAACCTCTTTGCGGCGAAAATGATTCCCTTCACAAATAACTCCATGGACGACTCAATGTCAGTCATGGATGTGTTGGGATAGGGATTCAATGCAAGGAGTAAGGTTCAGCTCCTTGTCTGGAGGGTCATAAGGCTCCATCCCTGTGATTCCAAATACAATCTGCAATCAATGTTTAATCTTGGGGGTTTTTTGCACTTTTTCACAATAGCGTACATCTGCAATATGGTGGCGTGCAACATGCTTGTCTTCATTACTTGGAAACTTAAGTATGCAACTTGGCACGACATGTTGCAGCTGTATGAAACTTTAATTTGGCCACATGTGGGATGGGTGTAGTTCTGGTTGACCCATCATGGGAAGGATCTGGAGGTGCAGAAGAGATTCATCAAGATGTTGCCTGGATTGCAGGCTATCAGCTGCAGAGGAGAGGTTGGACAAACCTGTGTTGTTTTTGCTACAGCATAGAAGGTTGACGGGAGGTAAGATAGGATTGTATAAAATGAACAAAGACAGGATAGATAGTTGGACTCTTTTTCCAAGGTGAAGTTTACACTGAGGTGCATGAAATACACTGCCTGGGGGAATGGTAGAAGCAGTTATGATAACACCATTTAAGAAGCATTTGGACCTTTCATACAGATCATTATTTGAACACAATGTTCTGATGGAAATTTATTAAAATGTTCATGCTATTTCTTAAAGTTGAAATAATGTTGTTGCTTTCACATTAGTGTGAAACTGCTTTGAATGCATAAGAACCTGAAAGTAGCACTGTAATCAAGAAGTCGTTCCAAAGAATACTAAAGCCAAGAATTGTGAAATCAGCATATTATAGACTGACAGACATCGTCAATTGGATACAGCATTAATTATACTCCTATAGTTATGATAAATGGTTCAACAACAAGTAGGATGCTATAGAGAAGCTGGACACAAAAGGCTGGAGTAACTCAGCAGTGCAGGCTGCATCTCTGGAGAAGAAGTCATGTGTTATTTTTTTCCAGGGATGCTTCTTGGCCCACTGAGTTACTCCAGCTATTTTGTGTCTGTCTTTGGTTAAAACCAGCACCTGCAGTTCCTCCCTGCACATAGGTGCCTATAGGGATCAGTGCCAGGGCTTTGACTAGTTGGAAATCTATATTAATGGCTTGGGCAAAAGGACTGAGTATATTATCATGAAATTTATTGATGACACAAAGATCGTCAAGTTAGCAAATTATTAGAAGCTGTGCATTTCTGGACTGATGATGATGCCAAATTAGACTATACCCTTCTGCGTGCACATGATCCCTATCAGCCCATTCCCTGCATATTTATGTGCCTATCCAAAAACCTCTTAAACATCACTATTGTATCTGCTTTCACCAACATCTTTCACAGCATGTTCCAGGCACTCAGCACTCTTTGTGTTATAAACCTGCCCTGCATATATCCTTCAAACTTTCCTCCTCAGACCTTAAACAAATAACTGTAGTATTTAACATTTCCATCTGAGAAAAAGATTGAGGGAATGTGGGAAAATGTGAGTATCCACTTTAGAAGAAAATATTTTAAGGTAAAATTGGCATTTTACTGGAATGACAAAGGCAACAGGTCTGGTAGTTCCTAAAACAATATTATTTTCTTGTTTGTGTATTATTGTCATATGTTCTAGGATATAGTGGAAAGTTTTGTTTGTCTGCTATCCAGTCAAATCAAATCATACTATACATGAGTACAAACAAATCATACCCAAGTAAAACAGGTAGTGCAAAGAGGAAAATACCAGAGTGCAGAATAAGGTGTTATAGCATTATAGTGTTACGGAATAAGTGGAGATGCAAAAATAAATGCAAGTTTTGCAACAAGGTCGATTGTAAGCCGAGGGGAGGACTGTTTAGTAGTTTGATAATGGTGGGAAGAAGCTATTCCTGAACTTGATAGTACGTGCTTTCACGTTTTTGTATTTTCTGCCTGATAGGAGAGGGGAGAAGATTGTGTTGGTTGCTTTTCCAAGAAAATGTGATGTGTAGATGGAGTCGATGGGGGGATGCTAGTTTGTGTAATGGACTGGGCTACATCCACAACTCCACAATTTCTTGCCGTCTTGGGCAGATAGGATGCTTTTTCTTCTGCATCTGCAGAGGTCAGTAAGAGTCGTTGAAGACATGCCAAACTTTCTTAGTTAACCGAGGAAGTAGAGGCGTTTAGCTGTAGTTCCAATGTGTTTGCATGCAGGTACAGTAAATAATTTGGAAATCAAATGGAACATTGGTCTCTATTGCAAGGAAAGTTCAATTGTAAACTTTTGATGCAACTTTACCGGGTACCAGTGAAAATGTAATTGAGGTACTGTGCAGAGTTTAGGGAAGGCTACAACTGTGTAGAGTTTAGGCCATATTTTGGGAAGGCTACAACTTGTGTCAGAGGCATTGGAGAGAAGGATCATTCTTTTTTTCCCGCGATGAAGGATTTGATGTGTAACATGAAGTTGAGCAGCTTGAGTCTAGATGATTGATAAATTATCTTGTTCCAACAAATAGCCATGATCAGCCATGATCGCAATGAATGCCGGTGCTGGCTCGAAGGGCCGAAAGGCCTCCTGCATCTAGTTTCTATGTTTCTATGTTTCTATGTAAATAGGATTCTGAAGTATTATCACAGGATGTTTCCAGGGCTAGGGGTAAATAACATCCAGGACTTAAAAGGAAACAGGTTTAGGAAGCAGTGTACAAAATCCAGATGCTATCACATTGTACTTTTAGCACAACATTCATTTCTCTCTGTCACAGTAATGACTCCACTACAGGATCATGGAGAGGCAAACTATTTGGCAGGAGTTCCTTCCTGCAAAACCTCTGGAAATGTTATTTGCTCTTGACCATGAAAGATTGCAAATATTGGACGCTACATATCTGAACGATGATAGAGTGCTGTTGCGTGGGCACAGCATGGGAAAATAGATATGCTGATCATGTCTATTAAATTGAAGGAAACAAAAGTGAAAGCCAGTGGAAAAGTTGCAGGATGGAATCAAGGAATTCAGTACTATGTCTTCATAACAGTTTTGGGTTGAGACTGGTTCATCTTGAAGAGAACCAGCCCATTGAGTCAGTGGAAATGGCACTTACTCAATGGCACTTGTCTACTAGCCTAACATATAACTTTGGGTTTGGCATTTCAAATATGGATGTTTTCCTCCTCAGATTTTCAGTGAAACTTTTGACCCTTTGTTTTGACCACTCTCGTGCTTCAAATTAACCAAAAAAAGACTGAGAACTGAAGAAGACAGCATGATACATATGAACAACTTAAAACAGATGTCATATTGTAGATCAACATTTAACCAAGCACAGTCTCTTGGCAGTGAATAGACCATCACAAAGCCACACCTTTCAATTGCCAAAAGAAAACAATCCTCTAACGTCTGTCTTCTGAGAGACCTTTGCCACAAATTCTCTAAATCATCCTGAATGTAATACACACCCTTTTGAAGTTGCTTTTTTATTATAAAAATATTCAATAACCACTTATTTTGCAAACTTTCCAATATTTTTGGTTAAGTCTTGCATGTGCCTCTTGCTGCATTTGAAATAAATAATTATTTTTTCCAAATCTTGGAGCAACCTAGCAGTTCATACTTAGTTCAATGTAAATAGATGAATATTTCTTCCTGAATTTTGCATGCATTTAAATATTCACAGACAAAGGCAGAAGCCATTAAACAGGGCAAGAACAATGAAGACAATTAAATTCATAGCAGTTGCAATATCTCCCTAATCTGTGACCTCTTCCACTGATGAGACACATTATCATTTACAGTGTGCATATATTACCATTCCTTCATTGATGCTGGTTTTATATTCTGGAATACCCTACATAACAAAATCATGGGAGCATTGACTCAGTATTTGAAGAGCAACAACAAATTTCACTTCCTGAAGGCAACTAGGAATACACGTTAAGTGCAGTCAGACCATTGCAGCCCACACATTCTATGTGCAAATCAAAAGTATGTCATACTGAAGCCCTCAAGATTAATTAGCCAAGGCTATAACATTGTTCATTCTGAAGTAGGAGCACCAGCTGTCAATTCTGATGCCATTGTATCCGGAATACACAGCAAGAAAACACATTTGTAGCACGTCAGCAGAATTCTCATTTACAACTTAAACTTTTTCACTGTGCAGTCCTGCAGCTCGGAGCATTTTGCTTCGATCATCATTTTTTAAAAGCAGCATAGGAAAGTAATAGATGGAAAATCAGTCTTCTCGCCCATGATTGTCAAGTATGCAATCCCTGCAAGCACTGGTCCCCCTGGTAGCATGGTGTCATGCTTATAAATAGAGCACTCCTGAAGAGTTCTTCAGAGATAGAGGAATTACGTCTAGTAGCCATCCTTTATCAGCAAAACATTGCACACAAACCCCTGTTGCTGCTTCGACATTTTCACAAAAGCTATTTTCCCTCAAATGCTCAAATCCCGCAAGCTTTCCAACACCACAAATATAATCGCAGAGTCCTTTCTGTCCATGAATAATATCCAGAAATGGGTATGGAAGTTGTTGGACTGCAGTAGGAAGATGTTCCATTCTTGGTTTTTGAGTCAATTGTGGATTTTTACCATACAGGTGGCAACAGAGAATTTAAAAAATCTGACAATTCAAAAATAAACAAAATACAAAATCAGCTCAGAATGGAGGTCCTAAAATTCAAGATTTTCTTATTTCTTGATATTCAAGTGTTTGGAGGATTTAAAATATACTCTACTATCTATACAATCTAAATGACAGGAAAATGGGATTGCGAGGCAAGATAGATCAGCCACGATGGAATGGCAAAGTAGACTTGATGGACTGAATGGCCTAATTCTGCTCCTATGTCTTATGGTCTTATACAAACTGATTTTTTCAATATTTCTTCCACATTACTTCAATGATTTAAACATTATCTGGCATGTCTATCTCCTCTAGTCCCTTTGTGATACATGTTACTGCAGATTCTGGCTACTCCAGCGCTTTTTGCCTTTACTAACTTTTGTCATTTATTCCTCCTGTCTCCACCTTATCACAAAATGCTAGAGTAAATCAGAGGGGCAGGCAGCATCTCTGGAGAGAAGGACTAGGTGACGTTTCGGGTCGAGACCGTTCCTGCGGAAGAAGGTTCTCAAACCAAAATGTCACCCATCCCTTCTCTCCAGAGATGCTGCCTGACCCGCTGAGTTACTCCAGCATTTTGTGTCTGTCTTTGGTATAAACTAGCATCTGCGGTTCCTTCCTCCACCTAATCACAGCTCTTTCCTTTTATTTATCTCCTCCTCTCCGGCAAATGTGACAACTCCCCATGAACTCGGCATTTTAAAACTTGCTTATCTCCAATTAGTCCTAGCTCTTATGAACTTGAAATATTAACTAATGCTGCCTGACTTGCTGAGAACTTTCAGATTTCTCGGATAAGAGCAGTAGCTCATCAGGAGCCTGTTGTAATGCAAGCTTTACATGAATACAAAGAATGAAATTTAGACTGAAAGTAGGCCGTGCCCCCTTGAGATTGGCCCACCACTCATTCTTTACCAATTAATCTCTGTTTGTATTCTCTCTTTGTATTGAAAGGAAAATAAAGATAAAACATTTGGTAACTTCAGAGGAGTGATGTGAGTGTTGAAGGCCTGATGATTATTCTCTTGAATGATTTCAGGATGACCTTTTCAATGAATAATAGAAAAATACATGCAAAAATATTGTGTTAAACAGGCAGCTTCATCGTTACTCATTGATGAATCGATGTGCTTCTATTGATGATATGGTTTACCTATCGAGTCTGTAAGATGGCACAATTAAAAGAAAGAACAGATGTACCCTGGAGATCCACCCAGAAATGACATGTCCTTGATACTCTCAATACTCTGAAATCTTCTCCCAGAACAAAAGAAAAATAAGGCAAATGAACCCAAGTACTTCCTTTAAACACAAAATGCTGGAGTAACTTTGTGGGACAGGCAGCGTTTCTGGATTGAAGGAATGGGTGACGTTTCGGGTCGAGACCTTTCTTCAAGCTCTGGAGCGGCAGGAATCTGGAGCAGTGATTGGGAGTTTCTTTGTGTTTCCTTTCAGGAGCGATTAGTTTTAAACCGGTTAGGAACACATTCCTTCAAGCTCAGGAGCGGCAGGAAGGAGTTCGGTGATTGGCTGAGGAATTCAATTCACAAATTGATTAATTGGTTAAGTGGAAAATTGGTCAATTTATCAGCCAATATAAGCGAGGTTTGCTGTCGGGTAGCGACCAGTCGAGGGAAGAGCCTTGTGAGAAAAGTGTGAGTTTTTGGTTCAAGAGGTGGCTGACGGGAGAACACTATGCAAAAAGCTGGAGACGATGGGATGTGGTGAACACATGACAGGTAAGATGAGGCAGTGTGATGCTTGCAGGATGTTGGAGGCCAGGGACATGAATGGAGCCTCTGGCTGCTACAACTGTGGTAAGTGTGTCCAGGTTCAGCTCCTGAAGGACTGTGTTGGGGCACTGGAGAAGCAGCTGGATGACCTCAGGACCATCCTGGATAATGAGAGTTTCCTGGACAGGAAACTACAGTGAGGTTGTCACGCTGAGGATACAGGAAGAACAAAGGTGTGTGACTGAGAGAAAGGGTAATAACCATGGCGTGCAGGAGACGCAGGCGGCTGTGCCTAATGAAAATAGGTACGCTCTCTTGGGAGCTGTCGTGGGAGACGACACTTCCAGTCCAAGTGCGGACAGGTCGGTGGCTCCAATACTAGAGATGGGACTCGACCAGCGAGACCTACATCGGGCAGAGCCATAGTAGTGGGTGACTCCATTGTCCGAGGTGCGGACTGGAGATTCTGTGGCAGCAGGCGGGACGCGAGGATGGTCTGTTGCCTCACTGGTGCCAGGGTTCAAGATGTCATGAACCAAATTCAGAACATTCTCGAGAGGGAAGGTGAACAGCCGGCAGTAGTTGTGCATGGAGGCACAAACGACATCAGGAAGACAAGGAAGGAGGTTCTGTAACGTGCGTTTAGAGAGTTAGGAAGACGACTGAAAAGCAGGACTTCTAGGGTGGTTATCTCTGGATTACTTCCAGTACCTGACGCTAGTGAGGACAGGAACGGGGAGATAGGGGATCTGAATGTGTGGCTGAGGGGCTGGTGCAGGGAACAAGGATGTATTCCCCAACTGCATAACACTGTGCACTTGTTAAGTGTAGTTGCATTTGCAGTAAAATGCCACACCTTGATATTTTTCTTACTTTTTCGTGCAGCATTTCTTTCTTAGTATTTGTAGTGGAAACAATCTTGTCATGACTGGGAGTGAGCAATTAAACAGCTGGATGGATGTGGAGACTCCAAGTACATCTCGTGAAGGCACCCAGCTGGTGGCTGCTCAACCCAAGGCAGAAACACTGGCAATCATGTTCAGCCAGATAGCTCAAGTAGATGGTCCAACTCTGCTTTCTTCCAAGATATGCACCATCACAGAAGCCAGTCTTCTGCCAATTTCATTCACCCTACATGATTAGTACGGGTGTCAAGGGTAATGGCAGTCAGATGAGGTTGAGAGGGAAGGATAGATCAGTCATGATTGAAGGCGGAGTAGACTTCGGAAGCCGTATGACCTAATTCTGCTCCTATACTGTAACTCATGAACTGTTAATAAAAACACAGATAAATAGAAGCAGGAGTAGGACCACTAGGAGTGGGCTTCACAACCCTTTTGCATCTGCTCTGCAGCACCATGTTTGTTTACTATTATCACCTGCACTGAGATTTTGTTTGCATCCTTGTTCATTCTGGGCAAATTGGAGATGCCAGGACACTAAAATTGAGTAAAGGCTTCTGCGCTGCTAGGCCATTTGGTCAATTTAAATGTGCCTTCTGAGAAATGGGACAAGCTGGAGAATGGTGCCAGCTTGTCTAGAGCCTAGATAAGAGTTGCAGGGAAAGAATGGGTCAGCTGCAGATTCTGACAATTAGGTGTAAATTGCATGAAACGGATTGGGTGAATGCAAACCAGACATACACATTGTAAATATGGTTGCAAAGCTTTATTTTGCTAGATGTTGATTGGGTTAAGTGTTGAGCCTTGCCTGGGTTTCTTGAATATCCAGGCACATGTTGCATAATTCATCTCTGTTAACTTGCATCTAGAAACTCCGTCAGATACATTGTATTAGTCACTGTATTATTGGGTTGGGGAAATGTCTATCATGTACTGTGTTAATCGATATCTGTTATTGGACTGTATAGAGACCACCCCATGTGGTCCGGCCCCTCATGGCTCAGGGACCTATAAATGGTAGCTCCCACGAGGTCCTGTGTCGATCTTCTGGGAGAACGCTTAGGACTGCATGATCTTTTGGAGTGTCTCTTCTTGCACAAGGCTAGGAGTGCTTGGCAATGCAGATACAAGGATCGAACCCATGGTGGTTAGGTATAGTAGTGGGGAACTGTTATTGTGTTTTTCCAAAATAAAGTTTAGACACGCAAGTGCTTGACTCGGTATCTTATTGACTGAAACTGGACTGGGGGGAAGCTTAGATGGAGCCATTTACATGTTTTGCAGTCAAATCATACCAGACATGAGTATTATCTATTCATACACAAATACAACAGATAATGCAAGAGAAGAATAAGGAGAGTGCAGGATATACTGCTACAACTTACAGCATTACAACCACAGAAAACATGTGGATAAAAAAAAAAAGAAAAGGTGCAAGGGCAGCAATGAGGTATATTGAGAGATCGGGACTACAACTTAAGCTTATGAGAGATCCATTGAATGGTTTGATAACACCAGGGAAGAAGCTATTTCTAAATCTATTTTTCTGAAGTCTTCTAAAAACTAGTTCTTTGTCTTGCTGACGTTGAGGGAAAGGTTTTTGTCTTGACACCATTTTACTAAGCTCTCCATCTCCTCTCCATCATTGTTTGTGATCTGGTTCATTACAGTGATACTTGTAAATGGAGTTAGAGCAAAATTTAGCCACACCATCGTTTGTGCATAAGGAGTATAGTAAGTGGCTGCATGGGCATCGACGTTGAATGTTTTCATGAAGGGTGTTTTATCGGCTGTCCTTATTGATTGTGGTCAATGAGTCAGGAAGTTGATGCTGACATAGGTCCAGAAGTTTGACGATGAGTTGGGTTGAAATTCTGTTGTTGAAGGCAGAACTATAGTCAATACAGGAGTCGTACTCGAGTGTGGTGTTGGGTTGCAAAACTGTCTGGTTTCTATAAACCTAGTAAATGTTTGCATTCTCTTTGTGGAACTTTTTATCATGTATCTGCACAATTTCTCAGTGAAATTGATTTTAATTAGTATTGCATGATTGTGGTACACAGAAAATGAAATAATATATTCAAGCATGCTGCAAACAAGCCATGCACTATGTTTTACTTCCAAAACAGTTAGTGCGTTTACCTTCAGCCTGTGCAGAGTCACTTGACCCCAGAGTTATGCTCGTGCACACATTCCTAGTACCATGTATTCACATGGTTGGGACTGGTGCAGTATTCTGTGGTAACTAAACACATTGTCGGTAGAAGCACAAGAGACAGCAGATGCTATAATATGGAGCAAAAACAAACAGAAGTCACTGAGCCACTGAGTTCTTCCAGCAGTTTGTTTTTTTGCTTAACATTGTTTTATGTTAATTATATGAGAAAGCAATTCCAAGTAGATTCAGCTGATTATCATCAGTTACCCACTGAGAGATTTAAGAGTTGATCATAGATCGAGGAATTTCCTGTATATCTGCCTGAGATTATCTTTAGTTACTCTTGTTGAATCTATGATGAACCTCCTGAGAAGTTACCTTGGATCCAATGAATTGTTCAATAGATTATGTTAATAAAAACAATTTGCTTTTTTCTTTCTCAATTTTGGAATAAGAATGATAGCGGCAAGATTGAATTTTATCCTCTATGAAATTGAAGGTGGCTTTCCCCTTGAACTCCTTTATCCTGGCACTGGTGGTGTTTCAATGATGACAGGACATGAATGATAGTAACAAGTAGTAACAGGGTGGCACAGTGACACACAGTGATACTCAGTTTTAAAGAAGGAACTGCAGATGTTGGAGAATCGAGGGTACACAAAAGATTGGAGAAACTCAGCGGCTGCAGCAGCATCTAAGTAGCAAAAGAGATAGGCGACGTTTCAGGTCCCGAAACATCGCCTATCTCCTTCGCTCCTTAGATGCTGCTGCACCCGTTGAGTTTCTCCAGCCTTTTGTGTACCCGTGACTCAGTTGTTGCCTTACAGTGTCAGAGACCCGGTTTGATCCTAACCATGGGTGCTGTCTGTATGGAATTTGTACATTCTTCCTGTGACCACATGGGTTTTCTCCGGGTGTTCTGGTTTCCTCCCACACTCCAAAGACGTACAGGTTTGTAGGTTAATTGGCTTCGGTAAAAAATTGAAATTGTACCTAGTGTGTAGGATAGTGCTAGTGTATGGGAATCGCTGGTTGGCACGGAATCGGTGGGCCAAATGGCCTGTTACTGTGCTGTATCTCTGAAATGCACTAAAAGTATAATGACAGAAATGAAAGAACCTGATTCTGAAATTTAAGATATCTAATTAGAGCTGAGTTTCTGTATCAGTGGGAAGAAAAGGCATAGATTCCTGAATAATGACATTGCATTGGGAATTATTTAAATGAGATAGTTGTGGGAGGTACTTTGGGCTTCTGTTCAATGCCTGCATTCCATCACTTCATTAATCAGCTGGAGTTAAACAAGTCAGAATCA
Source organism: Raja brachyura (assembly GCA_963514005.1). The sequence goes on along the minus strand of OY740785.1, from coordinate 42,201,714 downwards.
ATGATCCACAATCAATGATCCAATCACTGGGGAAGAACTCAACAAATAGAAGGATCATGTTGAACAACTTATTAATTAATTGTGATTGACAGCAGACACACAGAGAGGAAAGTTAATTAATTATTGAAAAATTCTGTTAATTTTATTAAACGTGCTGCCAGCTTAAAATAATGGGAGCCACAAAATGTTGGGGTCACTCAGCGGGTGAGGCAGCATCTCTGGAGAGAAGGAATTGGCGACGTTTCGGGTCGAGACCCTTCTTCAGACCAATTTACACAGCTTAGATAGGGCTCTTAGAGCTAGATAGGGTTAAAGATAGCAGAGTCAGGGGGTATGGGAAGAAGGCAGGAAAGGGGTACTGATTGGCGATGATCAGCCATGATCACATTGAATGGAGGTGCTGGCTCGAAGGGCCGAATGGCCTACTCCTGCACCTATAGCCTATTGTCTATTGTCTTAAATTAATTCCCTATACCCCTGACTCGTATCTTTCTTTCACATGAAAGGCCAATTTATGACTGGATTTCCTAGAGCAAAGAACAGGGTGTCAGGGGTTATAGGGAGAAGGCAGGAGACTGGGGTTGCGAGAGATAGATACATAGATCAACCTTGATCAACCTTGATTGAATGGCAGGGTAGACGCGATGGGCTGAATAGCCTAATTCTGCCTCTATAACGTAACCCCACTTTTTAAAAAGGGAGGGAGAGAGAAAACGGGGAATTACAGACCAGTTAGTCTAACATCGGTAGTGGGGAAAATGCTGGAGTCAGTTATTAAAGATGGGATAGCAGCACATTTTGAAAGTGGTGAAATCATTGGGCAAAGTCAGCATGGATTTATGAAAGGTAAATCATGTCTGACGAATCTTATAGAATTTTTCGAGGATGTAACTAGTAGAGTGGATAAGGGAGAACCTGTGGATGTGTTATATCTGGACTTTCAGAAGGCTTTCGACAAGGTCCCACATAAGAGATTAGCATTCAAACTTAAAGCACATGGTATTGGGGGTTCAGTGTTGATGTGGATAGAGAACTGGCTGGCAGACAGGAAGCAAAGAGTAGGAGTAAACTGGTCATTTTCAGAATGGCAGGCAGTGACTAATGGGGTACCGCAAGGCTCAGTGCTGGGACCCCAGCTATTTACAATATATATTAATGATTTGGATGAGGGAATTGAATACAACATCTCCAAGTTTGCGGATGACATGAAGCTGGGGGGCAGTGTTAGCTGTGAGGAGGATGCTAGGAGGCTGCAAGGTGACTTGGATAGGTTGGGTGAGTGGGAAAATGTATGGCAGATGCAGTATAATGTGGATAAATGTGAGGTTATCCACTTTGGCGGCAAAAACAGGAGGGTAGACTATTATCTGAACGGTGGCCGATTAGGAAAAGGGGAGATGCAACGAGACCTGGGTGTCATGGTACACCAGTCATTGAAAGTAGGCATGCAGGTGCAGCAGGCTGTGAAGAAAGCAAATGGTATGTTGGCATTCATAGCAAAAGGATTTGAGTACAAGAGCAGGGAGGTTCTACTGCAGTTGTACAGGGTCTTGGTGAGGCCACACCTGGAGTATTGCGTCCAGTTTTGGTCTCCTAATCTGAGGAAAGACATTCTTGCCATAGAGGGAGTACAGAGAAGTTTCACCAGACTGATTCCTGGGATGGCCGGACTTCCATATGAAGAAAGACTGGATAGACTCGGCTTGTACTCGCTGGAATTTAGGAGATTGAGGGGGGATCTTATAGAGACTTACAAAATTCTTAAGGGGTTGGACAGGCTAGATGCAGGAAGATTGTTCCCGATGTTGGGGAACTCCAGAACAAGGGGTCACAGTTTAAGGATAAGGGGGAAGTCTTTTAGGACTGTGATGAGAAGATCATTTTTCAGACAGAGAGTGGTGAGTCTGTGGAATTCTCTGCCACAGATGGTAGTTGAGGACAGTTAATTGGCTATATTTAAGAGGGAGTTAGATGTGGCCCTTGTGGCTAAAGGGATCAGGCGGTATGGAGAGAAGGCAGGTACAGGATACTGAGTTGGATGATCAGCCATGATCATATTGAATGGTGGTGCAGGCTCGAAGGGCCGAATGGCCTACTCCTGCACCTATTTTCTATGATTCTATGATAACATGAACATGAATGGTACAGCATAGGAACGTTCTTTGGCCCACAATGACCGTGGTGATCATGATGCAGTGTTAATATTCTCTGCCTGCTCATGATCCATATCCTTCCATTCCCTGCATATCCCAGTGTACATTAGGAATTCAGAAACGTACTGTTCATAAATCTTCATCCATTGATTCATCCAAAATAATTTGCTTGAATTTTGCATACTCTCAACCAATTAATATTCCCAATAGGGAAAAGAGCGTAGAAAAATCAGAAACTTATTCTTTTAGATAAGTGTTTAAAAGTATGACACTTACAGTATATTAACTTTACCTTAGCTTTTATCGTTTACCTTGCAAATAGATCACCGTGGTTCTCACTGACTCACCAATGTGAAATTGACAATTGACAACATTGGGTAGTGTCATATGAAGTTATTTAGAATTTTTCTGCTGGTTAACTGAGCACTGCGTAACCCATGGGGGGGGGGGGGTTAAATCATTGATTGACACATTAAAATAGTAGCCAAATGTAATATTGGAAATAATACATAGAATGCAAATGTCCCATATTCAGCCTCTAGGCTAAAATGTACTTTAATAGTTGGATTTTAACATTAGTTTTAGAGGAAGGAAATTCCCAATAAGAAAAGTTTTTGAAAAAGGGTCTGGACCTGAAACGTCACCTATTCCTTCTCTCCAGAGATGCTGCCTGTCCGCTGAGTTACTCCAGCATTTTGTGTCTATCTTCCGTTCAAACCAGCATCTGCAGTTTCTTCCTACACAAGAAAAGTTATATTATAAGAGGAAGGAAATGCTGATCCAAAGAAGGCTAAAATGGAGGTCTTGGAGATTAGCTTACTAGACCATTTTAGTAAAGTCATCTACACTTAGACATTGGAGTCACAAGCAGGCTCAACAAGGTAAGGATGAAGGACTCCTTTCTTGAAATACCTATTTATAAACCCAGTTGGGTTTTTTTTAATGACAATCAAACAGATCTGCTATTAATTGTCACTAAAACGGGTGGTATTGTAGATAGTGAAGATGGTTGTCAAAAATTGCAGCAGTATCTTGATCGGTTGGCCAGGTGAGCTGAGGAATGGTTGATGGACTTTAACACTGAGAAATGTGAGGTGTTGGGATGACTAACATGGGTAGGACCTACATAGTAAATGGTAGGAATCTGGGTCATTGTAGAGCAGCGGGATCTTGGAGTGCAGGTACACTGGTAATTGAAAGAGGCACCGCAGGTAGATTGGATGGTGAAAAAGATTATTGGACTTTGCCCTTCATTTGTCAGAGTATTGGGTATACAGGTTGGGAGGTAACATTGAAGTTATATAAGATGTTGGTGAGGCCGATTTTAGAGAATTGTTTTCCGTTCTGGGCACCATGTTATAGGAATGATGTTGTCAAGCAGGAAAGGGTGCAGAGAAGATTTATGGGGCCGATGCCAGGACTAGAGAGCCTGAGCTATAGGGAGAGGTTGAGCAGGCTGGGACTCTATCCCTTGGAGCACAGGAGGATGACGGATGAGGATGAGGTGCAACAAAATCATGAGAGGAAATGATCGGGTAGATACAGAGTCTCTTGCCTAGGGTAGGGGAATCGAGAATCAGAGGACAGAGCTTTATACTGAGGGGGAAAGATTTAATAGGAGCCTGAAGTGTAACTTTTTCACACAAAGGGAGGTGGGTGTATGGAACAACCTGCCAGAGGAGGTAATTGAGAGAGGTACTATCACAGCAGTTGAGAAAGAATTGGACAGGTACATGGAGAGGACAGGTTTAGAGGGATACCGACCAAATGCAGGCAGGTGGGACTAGTGCAGATGGGATGTTGGTCAGTGTGAGCGAGTTGGGCTGAGGGCTTGTTTCCACTATGGCTCTGACTCTACGAGTTGCATATATGACTTTATGGCACTGGATTTTCAATACCAACTTACAAAATTATCTGCATTCAAATTCCCAAGATATTTCATTTTGGAGTCACTTCGTGAAGAGCCCGCCGGCGTGCATGCTCGACATATCGTCGTACCGCGTTGCTGCGACGGCTGGCGGTGGAGCGCGCTCCTCGCCAGCCCTTCATAAGGGGCCACGGAGGTAAGTATTCTACCTTTAGTTGGTGGTCCTTGTTGTCTGATTATGTCTTGCAGCAAGGACATGGATGGGAGTTTCAAGGGCCGGAGGACGTCTGGACGAGTTCGACGGCCAACAGTTCCGGGGCCTTTACCATCGGCAGTACCTGCAGCGCAGGCCGGGACTCGGGCGGAGATGTGGATAAGCCCTGTGTTTACAGGTCCAAATCCGCCAGCACACCACAGCTCGGAGGAGTTCGACGAGGAGGAGTGTGGTGTGCCGCCAGAGCAGGGGGACCCTGCCATGGCAGTCAGGTCGTCAGCGGGCTCGCTGGCGACCTCGAGCAGGGCACGTGCCGTTGCACGGCCTGTTCCACTCAGCCCTCCGAGAAGGGGGAGGGCAGGAGCCCAGAAGCCTAACCCTGTTAGGGCTAAGGCATTGCCTGCCGCGGAGGAGCGGTCAGGTTCCAGGGCGAGACCCGGGGCGGCTGTGAGGTCCAGCCGGCACACCCCGACTCTCGACGCCGGGACGGGTCGGTTGAGTCGGGTCTCGTCACGGTCGCCGAGCCCCCCATGGATGGGTGGGCGAGACCATGCGTCGGCAACGTCCACGATGTGGGCAGCCGGCAAGACTGCGCGGGCCCCAGGCAGCCATGCTTCGGCTGGTGCCGACACCACGCCGCAAGTGTCCTTAGTGGCAGCGGCTTCAGCTCCCGCTAAACGGAGGCGGTTGAACACGCCCGCGCAGGAATCGTGCAGTTTCGCCTCGGCGGCTGTCAGCGACAACTACCGGCACCGGCAGGGCCTCGACGAGGTGCGGGCCGATGACAGGAGCCCGGTTTTCTTTTCAGAGCCGGAGGACTCCGACCACCTGAGTGTTCAGGGTGAAGGGCATATTGACCGTATGGAGCGGCTGCTGGAGCTCCTGCTTCAACGTCAACAACAGCAGGGCAGCAACAGGCACAGGGCGTCTTCACCAACATCTACTATCAGCCTGGAGCAGCAGGAGGAGGAGGTTCTGGTGGATCCCGTACCACCTCAGTTGGAGGTGCCAGCGGAGGAACTCTTGGATGTGGCAACCAAATTCGCGGCCCCACATTCATCTGGTCTTCCTCTAAATGCAAAGCTGGCAGCCACAGTGGACTTTCTTAATAATCAGGTGCTGCAGGAAGAAGTCCTCATCCAGGCTATGAGCCGTCACAAGGCTCCATCAAACTGCAACTCCCTCAACGTGCCTGTGGTCAATACGCCAATATGGGGCAACATCAGTGCGGCTATCCGTCAACAGGAGCTAAAATTGCAGCGGATCCTGAAACTCCTCACGGCCGGTATTACCGCCTTTGCGCGGTCGGTGGTCGGGGACGAACTGAATTTGGACCAGGAAGATGCCCTGGCCCTATTGTGCGCGACCCAGCACGAAATCAACGGGTTTCGCAAAAACAGCATCCGCCCAGCACTCAACCCGAAGTTTGCAGGATTGTGCAAACCACCGCCGCCGCCGCCGCCCCGTCAGCTCTTTGGTGAGGACCTCTCGAAGAGAGTCAAAGAGCTTGACGAACAAGCCAAAACGGTGGGGATCATGCGCTCTAAGAGTGCCCCCACACCGTCCGGCTCAAAAGCTCCATACATTCGCTCACGAGGGTCGGCCAGTGCCTCGACGAGGACTCACCCTCTAGCTCCACAACGACAACAGCACCAGAACCAGCACCAAGGGTCTTTTTTAGGACAGGGTCGGCAGAGACCTTGGTGGAAATCGAAGACGCCGCGCCCTCAAGCCAACCCAGCACCTCCACGTCCGCACACGCGTGTCAAGGACCGCCGGTAACCACGGAGGTGAGGGGGTCTGGTTCTCTTTTTTCTCTTTGTTTAACTTCCCATGTTGGTGGTCGGTTACGGTTGTTTTTGGGTGCATGGGGTAATTTTACTGGTGATGAATATGTGTTGCGAAATATTCAGGGGCATAAAATTGAGTTTATTAATGGCGACATTCCTCCATCCCAGCACATGCCTGGTCGTACGTTTAAATTGTCTGCTGCAGAACAGGCAGCAGGTTATAAGGAAATTTTAAGTCTGGAACAGAAGGGTGTGATTGAGAAAACGGTTGATGAGCCAATTGAATTTGTTTCGAACATATTTACTAGACCGAAGAAGGATGGAGGCTGTCGTGTCATTATTGATCTAACCCGTTTGAATACGTTTGTAACATATACTCATTTTAAAATGGATACGTTTGAAACAGCCAAATCATTGATTTCTCATGGTTGCTTTATGGCATGCATCGATTTGAGGGATGCATATTATTCAGTATCCATCCAGAAATATGATAGAAGGTTTTTGAAATTTATCTGGATGGGGCAACTTTGGCAGTATAAGGCTTTGCCTAATGGGCTCACTACAGCCCCTAGATTGTTCACTAAATTGGTGAAGCCAATCATGGCTTATTTGAGACAACGACATCATATAGTTATGGCCTATTTAGATGATGTCTTTATTGTGGGCCACACCCTGCAATTGGCTGAACAGGGTGTTGCAGCTGCTGTCAATATATTTCAACAATTAGGATTCATTGTCCATCCAGAGAAATCGAAGTTCTGCCCTGCCCAGGTAATTAATTACCTAGGGTTCACGGTGAACTCAATGAGCATGAGGATAACTATACCAATTAACAAAATTGAGGAAGTCACTCAGGTGTGCAGAGATTTAATTGGCACCAATATACCATCGATTCGGCATACAGCCACAGTAATTGGCAAGCTAGTGGCTTTGTTTCCGGCAGCACGATATGGACCTTTGCATTATCAGAATTTGCAAAGAGCTAAAATTACTGCGTTAAAACGGAACGCTGGTCATTATGATCGATCAATGCAGCTGCCGTCCGAAGCGATAACTGAGTTGCAATGGTGGGTGTGTCACATTAGCAACTCATTCAAGCCTGTTAGGGAGGCTAATCCGGTGGTATATTTACAGACTGATGCAAGCTCCAATGGCTGGGGAGCTACTGATAATTGCTCTAGTTGTGGGGGCAGATGGGACACCCTTGAGTCATCGATGTTGTTGACTCAAGGGATTAACTATTTGGAGTTGCTGGCAGCATTCCACGGACTTCGTGCATATTGTTCCAAGCTTGTTGGAGCACACGTCCATCTCCAAATAGACAACACCACAGCTGTGGCATATTTAAACCATATGGGTGGTACCAGGTCAGTTTCATGTGACAAATTGGCTAACTCAATTTGGCTCTGGTGTGTTCAAAGAGACATTTGGATTTCAGCTACCTATTTGCCAGGTGAGCTTAACACTGTGGCGGACACCAGGTCACGCAAATTTAATGACAATATTGAATGGATGTTGCATCCTGAGATTTTTTCTAAAGTCACAGCCAAATTTGGTAAACCGGACATTGACCTTTTTGCGTCACGGTTAAACCATCAGGTACCAGCCTACGTTTCATGGGAACCAGATCCTGGGGCAATAGCGTTAGATGCATTCTCGCTGGACTGGGGGAATTGGTTTTTCTATGCCTTCCCCCCGTTTTGCCTCATCAGTCGGGTATTGCGAAAGATTCAGGCAGATGCTGCCAAGGGCATCATTATTATACCCGACTGGCCCACACAGCCTTGGTATCCGGTGGTCTTTGACATGCTCAACGAACCTTGGGTCCTTTTGGAGGGTTGCCCACAATTGGTTACTCACCCTGTCTCAGGGGAGCCACATCCCTGCCATGGCTATTTAAATTTGTTGGCTTGCAGGTTCTGAACAGGCCGTTAGTCCAATACGGCCTCTCGGCTCGGACCATGGATACCATCGGGGCGTCGTGTCGAGAGTCCACAAGGCGAAGATACCGCTCGCATATTAAGAAGTGGGAAGCCTACTGCAGCCGCTCTCGCATCACGTATGATGACGTGACAATAGCCGACGTCCTGGAATTCCTCGCGGGGTTGCACCATGATGAACACTTAAGTTACAGTGCCATCAACAGCGCCAGAAGTGCGCTATCATTCTACCTCAATATTGAGGTAGGATCCAACAGGCTAGTGTCCAGACTCATGCGGGGTATATTCAATATGAATCCGCCTACACCACACTATAGTATCACCTGGGATGTCAGGGACGTATTAACCCTGCTCAGGACGTGGTCTCCCATGGAAGGGCTCCAACTGGACCAACTCACCATGAAGCTGGTGATGTTACTAGCGCTGACTTCAGCTCAGAGGGTACAGACACTACACAAACTTTGTGTCGACAGAATGATTTCTACCCCTACAGAAGTAGTCTTTTTTATTGACGAGCTACTAAAGCAGCATAGACCTGGGTGCACAGGGCTGCAGCTGAAGTTCCCGGCATACCCCGCAGATGCTAGGCTATGTTTAGCCTCACATATCCGCCACTATGTCAAGGTGACGGCACGCATCAGAGGAATGGAGAGATACCTGCTTGTCACTCATAAGAGACCTCATCGTCGAGTGACAGTCCAGACGATATCCAGGTGGCTGCGAGTCGTCTTGGGTAAGTCAGGTATCGACACTAATGTGTTCAAGTCTCATTCCACCAGGGCTGCATCGACGTCAGCGGCGAGGAATATGGAGGTGCCTATGGACCAAATTCTCGCCACAGCAGGATGGGCTAATGAAGCTGTGTTCCAGCGTTTTTATAACAAGCCTGTTGCTGCTCCTCTACAGTTCGCAGAAGCCGTGCTGAATGCAGGTTCAGAACGTGGAGATGTCCCCGCATGAGGGGTTTTTGATTTGTTATTAATAAATATGCTCTTGTTTTGCAGTATGAACTATTGAGCAAGTTTGTCCCTCCCATCCATCCCTGGTAGTGGTGTGTCACTCACGTGACTCCGAAATGAAATAGTAAGATTGAACGAGAACTTACCAGTCGAAGTGAGGGATTTCGTGCCCTCCTCGCCCAACCCTCAATCACCTTCATCTGGTAATCTTAGTCACTTCAATCTTACTATGCGAAGTCATTTCTATTGTTGGGTTCTGTGATTCCACGCCGCTACTTTGAAGTATGTCGAGCATGCGCGCCGGCGGGCTCTTCACGAAATCCCTCACTTCGACTCCTCATAAAATAAAGATCAACCTTCGAACTGGTAAGTTCTCGTTCAATCTTACTATTCTGCTGGGTTTTAAACACATTTCTCTGAATCAGGGGTCAGCACCTTGTTCAGTGGAGCGGCCAGGACGCATGTCTGTGAGCGGATGGCGGGCCACATCTGTCACGTGTACACATGGATCCTGCCCCTTCGAGGACGCCACTCATATTCACTCGTCCCCAACTTATTGACAACCCCGATCCCGACCAAAGATCATAGAGCGGCATTGAAGCCCAGACACAGTGAAGCCCAGAAGGAGCGCAGCCATGCCGGCGGCTTTGCGCAGGATGCGGTACAGCCAGAGCTCGGTGCTGTTCGGCGCTTGGCGGCTCTGCCATTGCGGCCACCAGCGCAGGCCTCCTTGCGTCACCGCGCCTGCGCACCGCTGCCTCGTGCCCGGGTGGTTCCGGAGATGATGGAAGTCGGCAAGCCAGATAATTACGGGGAAAAAAATACACCTGCGGGCCAGATGATCTTGGGTTACGGGCTGCATTCGCCCGGGGGCTGTAGGTTGCCGACCCCTGCTCTGGATCAATCGTAGGCGCATAATTTAACCATATGCTACCATGGTTGAGACCACAACATGATGAACCTCCAGAAAATATGTGAGAAACTATACCAAGTAGTTACTATCCAAAGACTTTATGGAACTGACACGTCACAATGCTGAGAATTATACTCTGCACTCTGTATCTTCCACGTGCTTTATCTATTGTAATTTATTTTGAAACGATTGTATTTATTTATAATCTGATCTGCATGGATAGCAAACCTTGGTACACATGACAAGCTTAAACAAGCCTTAAGCCAATTATAAGCCTAAACCCAAAAAGATAAATAAATGCTTACTTTGTACCTCCCCCTTCTCTGGCCCTTTACCCCAACACCCTCACAATGGAGGAGGCAGGCGGGATTGTGAAAGAAATGGTCTTGGTGAAAGGGTCAAGAGGGAAGCCAGATTTTCTGGAATTTCTGCCTGGTTTCCACACTCCCCAAATATGTTTAAATGTGTAAAATGTGCAAAAATCAAACACTCAGTCTTCTGGTAAGTTTGTATATCATTTAAAGTTCCAGATGTAAGGACTCATTTAAGCCCTGAACGCCCAATGTGCAGTTTGTTAGTTTAAAAAGTTCATATTGGTTCCAAGCATCCAATCTGTACATTTTGTTGCTTGCAGCCTGTTTCTGTTTTTTCCACAAGAAATACTGGGTTACACTTTATACTCCATTCAAAAATATGTGAAGAAGGTCATGATTATATGTTGTACTTTTGATGTTACAGATGCCAGGGTGTTGACTTGCACATAAAGTCTGAACAAATCTTTGAAAGCACACAAAAAGGGAAAGTCAAATTTACAGGCATACATTACCAGAAATGTTTATAAAATATATTTTTTGTATATACAATGTGAACATTTTCTTACTTTACAATTGCAACTCATAATGCATGGTGGAAAAAGGTCTAAAAGCAATACACTGTTTGAAAGGCTTCATAAAATATCAGAAGGGCTCAAGGGACCTATTCTGAGACACTTACCCAATATTGCACAAGAATCCTATCATGCAAGAGTGTAAAAGGTCAATGTCTTATTAAATAGTAACTGAATTATTATTTGTTCTGTTCTATGCCTTGCTTCTTTGACTGCATATTTTGATACAATTTTCTTCAGAATCATCAGATTCTTTCAAAATAATTCATTCTGTTGATAACCTCATCAAAAAATAAATTGCACAAGAGCTCACGTGATTGAACCTAGCTATTTTGAACAGATGGAAAATGTGTATTTTTGACCAAAGCTCTTTGCTCTATCTACCCATCACCCCTACACTCACCCTGCCACCACATATCATCTACCAGCCTCTGTCTCGCTCCTCTCACTCACTTCTATATACTGGTCCTCTGCAGTCAGGACTGATGCAGGGTCTCAAGCCGAAACATTAATCATCCTTTTGATTTCTCAGATGCTGCACTACTTGCTAAGTCCCCACAGTAGTTTCTGTTTTCCGTTCCAGATTTGGTGTCTGTGTCTCCATACAAATGTTCACATCATAAATAATTTTAGAGATACTCAATATTTTGAGTATTGCATGCAATTCTGGTCTTCCCGTTATAGGCAAGATGTGGAGGCTTTGGAGAGGATGCAGTGGACGTTTATATAAGACATTGGTGAGGCCACATTTAGAATATTGTGTTCAGTTTTGAGCACCGTTATAGGAAATATGTTGTCAAGCTGGAAAGGCTGCAGAGAAGTTTTGCGAGGATGTTGCTCAGACTCGAGACTGAGCTATACGGAATGGTTGAGCAGGTTAGAACTTTATTCCTTGGAGTGCAGGTGGATGAGGGGTGACTTATAGAATGGTACAAAATCATGAGAGGAATAGAATGTAAACACACGGTAGGGGAATTGAGAACCAGAGGACATCGGTTTAAGGTGAGGGAGGAAACCTGAGGGGTAAATTAACAGGAACCTGAGGGGTAAATTTTTTACACAAAGGGTAGTAGGTGTAAGGAACAAGCTGCTGGAGATGGTAGTTGAGGCAGGAGCTATCACAATGATTATGAAGCATTTAGATAGGTACATGGATAGGATAAGTTTAGAGGGATATACGTAGGCCAAACGCAGGCAGATGGGACTCGTGTACATGGGGCTTGTTAGTCAGTGTTGGAAAGTTGGGAGATTGGGCCTGTGTCTGCACTGTATGATTCTATGACTCTAACCCTAACCATAATCCTAACCATGACTCAACCAGATTTTACATGGTCTTTGTAATTGTAGGGACATATGCTAAAAGAATATTGGGTACTTTGCCACAATGTTTGAATTACGTTGACATATTTCCAAAGAAACAAGAACAGTTTGCTCCTCTACATGTAGCAATTCACTTAATCCAATCTGCACAAAAAACAGCTCTGAGCTAAATTAAAGGTATTAATATTCAGGTCTAGTATAAATCTTCAGACCTATATGTTATATTCTAGTCAAGATTTATATTTGATGGTTTTGACATTGGTATGACAAATATACATCTTATTTGGCATTTACAGTTTCAAGCAATGATATAAAGTAAAAACTGATATTTTTCTTATACTAAATTATGCCTTCTGTATAATCATAAGCTAGTTAAAGTCTTTGATGCTGGAGCAACATGAATAAAATAAAAATGAACTTGATCTTTGCCATAGCATTGCTTAATATTTCATTATTGTCATCTCTTAGCATGAAGTCATTAAATTGCAGGAAAGGAATTGTGAACCATTAATGTGATGACTCCCAAGATATCCAATCTCTTTGTATAGGCCTGATTTTATAATCGGCAGCAAACCAACCATACCATTATGTTCAAAGTTACACACCGATTTCAAGGTTTGTTTATTGTCACATGTCCTAATTAAGGTACGGTGAAATTCAGATTCAGATTCAGATTCAATTTTAATTGTCATTGTCAGTGTACAGTACAGAGACAACGAAATGCATTTAGCATCTCCCTGGAAGAGCGACACAGCAAATGATTTGAATAAATAACAATAAGTGTCCGGGGGGGGGGTGATTGGCAGTCACCGAGGTACGTTGTTGATTGTAGATTGTCGAGGTACGTTGTTGAATTCAGATTGCCATACAATTATACCAATAAAGAGCAACAAGCCACCCAAATATTTTTTTAACATGATCATCCACCACAGCAACTCCCCCACATTCCTCACTGTGATGGAAAGCAAAGAAATTCAAGCTTCTTCTCTTCCTTGTTCTCCCATGGTTGGGGCATTCGAACCTTCTGTTGTCAGGACAATCATGGTTCCCGCAACTGGAAGACGTGCCCTCTGCACAGGGGTGATCAAGCTCCCGCATTGGGAGGGGAATCTCAGCTCCGTGCGCCGGGTGATCGGATTCCGAGTTGCAGTTAATAGAACACTGCCCTCTGACATTCAAGGTCCATGTTGAAGACATGAACCACATACTACAAGCCACCACTCAGCAATGACACACATTGATGATGCAATTCACCATCACCTTGATGCTGCAAACTTTTGGTTGATGGAAGAAAAGTGTATTTGCTAATCAAGACGTTGGAGCTGGCATAAAATTCATGGTCTAGCAGACATCAGTGATCCATACGCTCCTATAGTAGTCGCTGCCTCAAAAAGGCAGCCATAATCATCAAGGACGCATACTATCCTGGCCACACACTTATCTCACCATTGCCATCATCAAGAAGGTGCAGGAGCCTGAAGACTGTAATGTTCAGGAACAGCTTCTTCCCTACAGCCATCAGGCTATTAAACACAACAACGAATAAGGTCTGAGCTCTGAACTGCAAAAGCCTATATTTTACTTCGGAGTCACGTGAGTGACCACGTGGAGAAGCCCAGCCAGGCGCATGCGCGTCATTACGTCGATGCATGTCGCACCAACAGGCTGGAGAGCGTAGCTCCACCAGCGGTAAGTAGTAACCCGCAGGTAAGTCAATGTTAAGCCTTTCCTGTGAGTTCTTTAAACTCTGTAAATCTGTCTCGCAGAGCCAGCTAGAGTTGGTAATATATATTGTTAAACTGCAGTAATAGAGTGGAACACGCGGGGACCGCGGTTACCGCTTATAGATCGGGTCGGGAGATAACGGCTGCTCTAAAGCCGGCTCCCGCGATTACCGCTATTTAGATCGGGTTTGGAGATAACGGCTGCGCTACTGCCGGCTCCAATACTCGCTACTGTTCTACTGGCAGCTGAAATGAAATGAAATGAAATGAAATGAAATAAAATGAAATGCTAACTTTATTTCTCAACTACCTCCATCAATTTCCAGTGCTTCAAGGCACTCAGAAATACCAAACTAAAGTACTCTCAGGCTCATTTGCCTCATGAGTCTGATGATATGGAAGACAACCTCCTTTTAATTTAAAGGTATGGGGATGGCTCAACCAAATGGGGAAAATGCTCCAAATTTAAAGAACCATGGAAAATTTCAATTGGGGTCGAATGCCCTAGGATTTCCCACACAGCCTCTGGCAGAGGTCCATACAGCAAGGAAATTAGAAATGCGTGCAACAAGGGTAAAACAGTTATAATGGGTGATTGAATCTACATATAGATTGGGTGAATCAAATGGGCAGGGGTGCTCAGGAAGAGGATTTCTTGGAATGTATGCGGGATAGTTTTCTAAACCAACATGTAGAGGAACCAACGAGAGAGCAGGCTATTCTAGACTGGGTATTGAGTAATGAGGAAGGGTTAGTTAGCAGTCTTGTTGTGCGAGGCCCCTTGGGCAAGAGTGACCATAATATGGTTGAGTTATTCATTAGGATGGAGAGTGACATAATTAAGTCAGAAACAAAGGTTCTGAAGGTAACTTTGAAGGTATGAGATGTGAATTGGCCAAGATAGACTGGTAAGTGATTCTTAAAGGGTTGACAGTGGATGTGCAATGGAAGGTATTTAAAGACTGCATGGATGAACTACAACAATTGTTCATCCCAGTTTGGCAAAATAATAAATCAGGGCAGGTAGTGCATCCATGGATAACAAGGGAAATCAGGGATAGTATAAAAACAAAAGATGAAGCATACAAATTAGCCAGAAAAAATAGGAGAAATTCAGAGTTCAGCAGAGGAGGACAAAGGGCTTAATTAGGAAAGGGAAAATAGATTGTGAAAGAAAACTGGCAGGGAACATAAAAACTGACTGCAAAAGTTTTTATAGATATGTGAAGAGAAAGAGATTCGTTAAAACAAATGTAGGTCCCTTGCAGTCAGAAATAGGTGAATTGATCATGGGGAACAAGGACATGGCAGACCAATTGAATAACTACTTTGGTTCTGTCTTCACTAAGGAAGACATAAATAATCTGCCGGAAATAGCAGGGGACCGGCGGTCAAATAAGGTGGAAGAACAGAGTGAAATCCAGGTTAGCCGAGAAGTGGTGTTGGGTAAATTGAATGGATTAAAGGCCGATAAATCCCCAGGGCCAGATAGTCTGCATCCCAGAGTACTCAAGGAAGTAGCCACAGAAATAGTGGATGCATTAGTAATAATTTTTCAAAACTCCTTAGATTCTGGAGTAGTTCCTGAGGATTGGAGGGTAGCTAATGTAACCCCACTTTTTTAAAAAGGAGGGAGAGAGAAAACGGGGAATTACAGACCAGTTAGTGTAACATCGGTAGTGGGGAAACTGCGAGAGTCAGTTATTAAAGATGGGATAGCAGTACATTTGGAAAGTGGTGAAATCATTAGACAAAGTCAGCATGGATTCACGAAAGGTAAATCATGTCGGACGAATCTTATAGAATTTTTCGAGGATGTAACTAGCAGAGTTGATAAGGGAGAACCAGTGGATGTGTTATATCTAGACTTTCAGAAGGCTTTTGACAAGGTCCCACATAAGAGATTAGTATACAAGCTTAAAGCACACAGTATTGGGGGTTTAGTATTGATGCGGAAAGAGAACTGGCAGGCAGACAGGAAGCAAAGGGTAGGAGTAAATGGGTCATTTTCAGAATGGCAGGCAGTGACTAGTGGGGTACCGCAAGGCTCAGTGCTGGGACCCCAGCTATTTACAATATATATTAATGATTTGGACGAGGGAATTGAATGCAACATCTCCACGTTTGCGGATGACACTAAGTTGGGGGGTAGTGTTAGGTGTGAGGAGGATGCTAGGAGGCTGCAAGGTGACTTGGATAGGCTGGGTGAGTGGGCAAACGCACGGCAGATGCAGTATAATGTGGATAAATGTGAGGTTATCCACTTTGGTGGCAAAACAGGAGGGTAGACTATTATCTGAATGGTGGCAAATTAGGAAAAGGGGAGATGCAATGAGACCTGGGTGTCATGGTACACCAATCATTGAAAGTAGGCATGCAGGTGCAGCAGGCAGTGAAGAAAGCAAATGGTATGTTAGCATTCATAGCAAAATGATTTGAGTATAGGAGCAGGGAGGTTCTACTGCAGTTGTACAGGGTTTTGGTGAGACCACACCTGGAGTATTGCATGCAGTTTTGGTCTCCAAATCTGAGAAAAGACATTCTTGCCATAGAGGGGGTACAGAGAAGGTTCACCAGACTGATTCCTGGGATGTCAGGACTTTCATATGAGGAAAGACTGGATAGACTTGGCTTGTACTTGCTAGAATTTAGAAGACTGAGGGGGGATCTTATAGAGACTTACAAAATTCTTAAGGGGTTGGATAGGCTAGATGCAGGAAATTGTTCCCGATGTTGGGGAGGTCCAGAACAAGGAGTCGCAGTCTAAGGATAAGGGGGAATTCCTTTAGGACCGAGATGAGGAAAACATTTTTCAGACAGAGTGGTGAGTCTCTGGAATTATCTCCCACAGAAGGAGTAAAGGCCGACTGTAGAGGTACAGGTGATTCATTCTGTCCAGGATAAGATTCTGGGACCTCCGGTTGGGGGTAGGTTGCAATTTGTTATGATGAATGGTGCTGCATAACATCTCATTGGTTTATACTACACACGGTCTCAAGCTCAAATACAGTTTATGTCAGGAATTGATCTGCCTGTACAGAATATGTCTAATAGAGTATTAAAGTAATAGAATCCGGGACACCTGGAGCATGGCTCGTGTGTGCACATAAGCAGTGACACCAACTTCAGGGTCAGATTCCTCCTGGCCTGCTTCTCCCGAGTCATGCTCTAAGGAGGTCGCATCCAGCCCTAAACAAGGTGCTGGAGAGGATGATTCCCACTGTTATCCATAAGCGATGTTTTCTTAGAAACATAAAAACATAGAAAATAGGTGCAGGAGTAGGCCATTCGGCCCTTCGAACCTGCACCGCCATTCAATATGATCATGGCTGATTATCCAACTCGGTATCCTGTACCTGCCTTCTCTCCATACCTCCTGATCCCTTTAGCCGGGGCCACATCTAACTCTTAAATATAGTCAATGAACTGGCCTGATATTGGCCAGCTGAGATCCAGATGTTTCTGGAAATACACCAGAATGATGATTCAGTCATTCATGACTGTCCCAATTGCAGTAATTTGTTGGTGCATCCAGTAACAGAAGAAAGTCATCCGTTACATGATCGTATTAATTTGTTGATCTGCAGGTTCTGACCAGACTGTTCCAAGGCTTTGGATTGTCGAATAGGACCATGGATGTCATAACTGCAGCTTGGAGAGATAGCACTAAGAAACAATATGTGTCTCATATTAAGAAATGGGAGATGTTTTGTTTACAGTCAGGTATATCTTATCATACTGCAAGCATACCGGATGTATTGGAGTTCCTTGCTATGTTGCATTTTTGATGAACACTTGAGTTATAGTGCAATTAATAGTGCTCGGAATACAGAAATCTGGGATGTCAGTATAGTTCTCACACTGCTTCGGCAATGGGCTCCAATTACGTCACTGTCTTTTCAGAAGTTAACACTTAAAATCGTTAAGCTCATGGTGCTAGTATCAGCGCAAAGAGTGCAAACATTGCAAAAGTTATGACTAGATAGCATGTATTCTTCTGCAGATAACATTACATTTTATGTGTATGATTTAATCAAACAAAGCAGGCCAGGAATGGCCAGAACCAAAGTAAGTTTTAAAGCATACCCTGTTGACCAAAGGTTTTACTTCGGAGTCACGTGAGTGATTCCGTGAAGAAGGCCTGCCAGGCCACATGCGCAGCATTACGTCAGCCACATTGGCGCGAGCACCAGTCTGGCAGGACAGAGCTCCTTCCGGTGGTAAGTTGAACTTTAAGGTAAGTTTGGTTTTTACTTACCAGGTTTCAGGCAGGACCGTCTTTTTACAAAAGGTTTTTTTCCTGCCAGTCTTACAGCCCGACAACTTGCCGGTTGGACTGTGGGGAAACCCCATTCCGACCGCAAATGCGGAAACCGGCTAAATTGATCGGGTTGTAAGATTAGGAACCGCTGACAGTATAATCAGCGGCTCACAGACTGCAGAAATGCCATATTAATGGCAAAAAAATTTAAGCTGAGTCGCTGACAGTATAGTCAGCGACTCACAGCCTGCAGAAATGCCGTTTTTAATGGCTAGAAATTTAAACAGAGTCGCTGATAGTTAGTCAGCGGCTCACAGCCTGCAGAAATGCTGTTTGAACGGCAAGAATTAAAACAGTCGCTGACAGTATAGTCAGCGGCTCACTGACTGCAGGAATGCCATTTTAACGGCAAGAATTAAAACGGAGTCGCTGACAGGGGGGGGGGGGTGAGCGGCTCCCAGCCTGCAAAAAGGTAGTTAAAAGAACAATTTATTTTGGAAAAATCACTGACAGATGGGTCAGCAACTCCAGCCTATGGTTTGCCGTTGGAACGGCAAGGAAGCAACACTGGAGTCGCTAACAGTTTGGTCAGTGGCTCACAGATGTTGGTACCCAGGTAAGGAATAACTGGGACTCATTTAGCCCTATTTTGACTCGGGTGAGTCGGGCTGTAAGGGTTAAAAACTAAAGTAAATTGTTTAAGCACGTGTTTGCTATGAATTATTTTTCCCTTCACAGATAAACTCTACATTAAAAATGTTGTTTTAGTGAGGTTACACCGCAATTGCGCGGGCCTATGGGACAGGCCATGCCAGCAGTGCCTGACAGGGCTGCTTCATGTGGAATATGTGCAGGCCTATGGGACAGGCCGTGCCAGCAGCACCTGACAAGGCCGCTTCATGTATCTAAGTACCGGACTACGGGAGAGCCATGCCAGCAGCACGTGTTTCAGGGCTGTTCACTTGTAACGTTACCAGCCTACAGGAGAGCCGTGCTAGCAGCGCCTGATTGGGCTGCTTTATGTGTGAAGTGGCGGCCTATGGAAGAGCCGTAGCAGCAGTGCCTGATGCAAGGCTGTTTCATGTCAAAAACCGCTGGACTTTACAAAGCGGCACCAGCAACGCTTGGTACAGAGTTGTTTAAATTCACGCATATCTACTCGCCCACGGAGTCGGGAGATGATTCTCCACCGGGGCTGGAGAGCAAGACCCATGGAGTAGGGGGATTAATTCCTCATGGGGTTGGATAGTGCGTTGAAAATGACTATCCCAAATATAGTAACTGTTGCATACAGTGCTACGGAGGTCTCCCTCTCGGAGGCAGGGACTAAGATGGGTCAGTATCCTGCAGACACTGAGTCTCAGGGTATGACCGAAGGGCATACCCCAAGAGATGAAGGGCACGTGTCAGAGGTATTTTCCTGACAACAAAGTCCATTCCAGTAGAATATTCTATTGGGTTAAGGCCAATGGATTGTATCCGTATTTGTATCCTGTGGCCTGCGGCAATGCCTGTTAGGGTTGCCTACGAATCACCCTCTCTGAGGAGGGAAGAGCAAAAGGTCAAGATGACTCCGGGCTCTAAGATGTCATTAAAACATACTCAAGCACATATGTGCCAGCAGTGAACAACGCTTCTGGGGGATGTGAGAGCCAACCACTGAATCTGTTATTCAGGTAGGTCTATTCTACAGGAGAAGCCTGGCAGATGATTCAATTAGGCCAACGACGGGCTAAGTTATTGTTCAGAAACACACCCCAGGTGTTCATCAGCAGTAGCGATTCACTGCAATTAAGCAGCATGATAGCTCAGAAATCCTGAGCACTTCCAAAATGGGTAGTGCACCATTCACAAGTTGTAGTATCTACATTTGTTTTGTACACACACTAAGGGTTTGGATTATGGCCAAGGTTGGAAATTGGACAAAAGTTGTCATGCAAACCACCCATGTATTAAGGCTGGAGTGGCATATGAACTTACCAAATATAAAACTTATTTCCCGACTACAACAGATTTATAAGGTAAGAGATACATGTTATATAAATCCCATTACAAAGGTTATCTAAGATAATATAAGGGTACTATAACAGTAAAGTTTATGGATGGGATAAACTGTTAGTTGGTCACTGGGATTTACCTTTAAATATTTTAATTTGTCTCTGTTTTATGACAAGGGATTGGAGTTATTTCATTAAGAGTAATTGGCAATATTGCAGCTGTGTTACAGCTGAGCAAATCAAGGAACTGATATTGTGTAGTAGCAATTAGAGAATTGTTAACAACTTTGTGCTGTTATCAACTGAATCTATTATCAGCCACAATGATGAAGTAACAGTATTTAGCATTGCTGAATATGAAAATAAATAATTGAACTTGAACTTGAAACTCGATGCAGTAGTGTGGTTGGTTAATTCAGTTATTATGAACTGATGTTTAGAACTCTAGATAAGAAGTTCCAAATACCATCACCTACTCTGAGGTATTGGAGATTGCATGAGTTACCAATTCTTCAGTTGTTAGTATCAACTAAATATATACACTAAATGCACCGTTGAGTAAAGTGAATATATATATTCTTCATGCTCAAATTTAAGTTGCTACTCTACGATGGTGACATATGTTAGTCACATGGTAATTAGGAAGAATATCCTGTAATTAATCTCCTTGCCACTGGTGTATCATCCAGTTTAGATTGATGATAATACAGAATAAGTGTTGGATCTCAAAGTATGATGAAAGCATGATTCAATTCTTCATCAAATGTTCGTCGTGTTTATGCATGTTTCACTGTTTGCGAAAATATGTGACACAATAGTGTGGAGAAAAACATTCTCGCTTCAATAGGAGGAATGGACTTTATGTCTTCCTCATTAGTTGGGTCTTAAAACAGTCAGCAAGACTTCGTTTGGATTTGTACTATCAGAGTGGCCAAGCATCCATGTTGCCTGCTTCATCAGGCATTATGGCACAATGGTATACAGTTATGCAAAAAGCAAGAACTTGCCGTTTTAAACTGTGGTTCAGGAGACTGGTCTTTGCACAGTCAAACAATTATTGACTTGCACATTTTCAATGGATTGACTTATGCCTCAGGTTGTCACATTTAGCCATGACGGTGTTCACTGCAGTGTGCGTGGATAGCATCCAAAAATGCAGCCTAGGATGATCTTCTTCATTGTTAAGGAAGATCACCTCCATGTATAACGTACTGCTTGATGTACTGAGTATAATGATGGTTCAAAACTTCATTGCCTGAGCCACAGACCGCACAGATATTGGGCAGCAGGCGCCAGAAACATGTACTGCCTAGGTGAGGTCTGCTATGTAATTTTACTAGGTTAAATGCAAACAAAGTATTTCACTGTATGATAATAAAATAAAATTGAAGCATCGAATCATTGATGCACCTTGTTCCCTTTTCCCCCTTTTCCATATTTTTGCCAAACCCAATGTGAGAATTAGGTTGTCCCCTTTCACAAGGCGAATTGTTAACTCAATGTCAAAAGAATTAGAGGAAGTAAAATAAAGAGAGGGAAGTGTACAGTTGAACTAGTACAAGGAAAATGTAAAGAATTGAATAAAAATGAAAGCACTTAATCAATTTTGAATCTTCAGCAATAATTAATAAGTGTACGTGTGGAATCCATGTAAAAGTTTTAAATGCCAATGAGGATGTTTGGCACTAATTAAGACTTTGCTTGTGGTAAAGACTCATTTACACCAGAGTGGTCCTCAATTTTTCCAGATGGCAAATACCCTCGATAAGATTCTGCCAATTGCAGCACCAGGGTTGCAGACAAATAGACTTCCTGATTATACCATATATATCATAGTTCATTGCTTAGGTTTTAGCTTATGCTTATCATTGTCATATGTGCTAAGGTAGAGGGAAAAACTTCATTTTTTCATGCTATCGAAGCAGATCAGATATGATACATATGCTATACATAAATCTAATCAGTTCAAACTCAAGTACAATAAATAAAGGGGAAAATACTGAATGCAGAATATAGTTCTTATAGGACTTCCAGGGTTGTTATCTCCGGCTTGCTTCCAGTTCCTCGTGCTGGCGAGAGCAGGAACAGGGAGATACGGGACCTGAATGTGTGGCTGAGGAACTGGTGCAGGGGGCAGGGATTTAGATTCTTAGATCACTGGGATCTGTTTTGGAGTAAGGGGGAACTGTACAAAAGGGACGGATTGCATCTTAACAGGTGGGGGACCAGCATTCTGGCCGGCAGGTTTGCCACTGCTACATGGATGGTTTAAAACTGAATAAGGGGGGTGGGGTGTCAAATGGGATAGTCGAGGATGGAGTTAAAGTGAAAGAGAGTAAAGGGATGGTTAATGACCCCAGAATTAATGGGAAAGAAAGCTCACAAAGGGATAGAAGAGTATGGCCAAGTGTAATAGGGATCGATGTGAAAGGGGCCACTTGTCAACATAATTGTATAAGGAGTAAGAGTGTTGTAAAAACAAGCCTGAAGGCTTTGTGTCTCACTGCGAGGAGCATTCGTAATAAGGTGGATGAGTTGAAGGCACAGATAGCGATTAATGACTATGCTATAGTTGGGATCACGGAGACATGGCTCCAGGGTGACCAAGGCTGGGAGCTGAACATCCAGGGATATTCAATATTCAGGAGGGATAGACGAAAAGGAAAAGGAGGTGGGGTAGCGTTGCTGGTGAGAGAGTAGATTAATGCAATAGAAAGGAAGGACATTAGTGTGGAGGATGTGGAATTGATATGGGTAGAGCTGCGAAACTCTAAGGGGCAGA
The DNA here is from genome assembly GCA_963514005.1 of Raja brachyura. The sequence goes on along the minus strand of OY740785.1, from coordinate 42,178,908 downwards.
AAACGCTAGTGGGAGCTGTGTACAGGCCACCTAACAGTAGTATTGGAGTTGGGGATGGCATCAAACAGGAAATTAGAAATGCGTGCAACAAGGGTAACACGGTTATAATGGGTGACTTCAATCTGCATGTAGATTGGGTGAATCAAATTGGTAGGGGTGCTAGGAAGAGGATTTCTTGGAATGTATGCGGGATAGTTTTCTCAACCAACATGTTGAGGAACCAACGATAGAGCAGGCTATTCTAGACTTGGTATTGAGTAATGAGGAAGGGTTAGTTAGCAGTCTTGTTATGCGTGGCCCCTTGGGCAAGAGTGACCATAATATGGTTGAGTTCTTCATTAGGATGGAGAGTGACAAAATTAAGTCAGAAACAAGGGTTCTGAACTTGAACAAAGGTAACTTTGAAGGTATGAGATGTGAATTGGCCAAGATAGACTGGCAGGTGATTCTTAGAGGGTTGACAGTGGATGTGCAATGGAAGGTATTTAAAGACTGCATGGATGAAGTACAAAAATTGTTCATACCAGTTTGGCAAAAGAATAAATTGGGGAAGGTGGTGCATCCATGGATAACAAGGGAAATCAGGGATAGTATAAAAACAAAAGATGAGGCATACAAATTTGCCAGAAAAAGCAGCCTACCGGAGGACTGGGAGAAATTCAGAATCCAGCAGAGGAGGACAAAGGGCTTAATTAGGAAAGGGAAATAGATTATGAAAGGAAACTGGCAGGGAACATAAAAACTGACTGCAAAAGTTTTTATAGATATGTGAAGAGAAAGAGACTAGTTAAAACAAATGTTGGTCCCTTGCAGTCAGAAACAGGTGAATTGATCATGGGGAACAAGGACATGGCAGACCTATTAGAAAGATCTACTACAGTAGTATTTACAGTAGTAGAAAGACCTACTACAAAGAATAACTACTTTGGTTCTGTCTTCACTAAGGAAGACATAAATAATCTGCCGGAAATAGCAGTGGAATGGGGGTCAAATAAGATGGAGGAACTGAGTGAAATCCAGGTTAGCCGGGAGGTGGTGTTGGGTAAATTGAACGGATTGAAGGCCGATAAATCCCCAGGGCCAGATAGTCTGCATCCCAGAGTACTCAAGGAGGTAGCCACAGAAATAGTGGATGCATTAGTGATAATTTTTCAAAATTCCTTAGATTCTGGAGTAGTTCCTGAGGATTGGAGAGTAGCTAATGTAACCCCACTTTTTAAAAAAGGACGGAGAGAGAAAGCGGGGAATTACAGACCAGTTAGTTTAACATCGGTAGTGGGGAAACTGCTAGAGTCAGTCATTAAAGATGGGATAGCAGCGCATTTGGAAAGTGGTGAAATCATTGGACAATGTCAGCATGGATTTACGAAAGGTAAATCATGTCTGACAAATCTGATAGAATTTTTCAAGGATATAACTAGTAGAGTGGATAAGGGAGAACCAGTGGATGTGTTATATCTAGACTTTCAGAAGGCTTTCGACAAGGTCCCGCATAAGAGATTAGCATACAAACTTAAAGCACATGGTATTGGGGGTTCAGTATTGATGTGGATAGAGAACTGGCTAGCAGACAGGAGGCAAAGGGTAGGAGTAAACGGGTCTTTTTCAGAATGGCAGGCAGTGACTAGTGGGGTGCCGCAAGGCTCAGTGCTGGGACCCCAGCTATTTACAATATATATTAATGATTTGGACGAGGGAATTCAATGCAACATCTCCAAATTTGCAGATGACACCAAGCTGGGGGGTATAGTTAGGTGTGAAGAGGATGCTTGGAGGCTGCAGGGTGATTTGGATAGGCTGAGTGAATGGGCAGATGCATGGCAGATGCAGTATAATGTGGATAAATGTGAGGTTATCCACTTTGGTGGCATAAACATGAGGGTAGACTATTATCTGAATGGTGGCAGATTAGGAAAAGGGGAGATGCAACGAGACCTGGTTGTCATGGTACACCAGTCATTGAAAGTAGGCATGCAGGTGCAGCAGGCAGTGAAGAAAGCAAATGGTATGTTAGCATTCATAGCGAAAGGATTTGAGTATAGGAGCTGGGAGGTTCTACTGCAGTTGTACAGGGTTTTGGTGAGGCCACACCTGGAGTATTGCGTACAGTTTTGGTCTCCAAATCTGAGGAAAGACATCCTTGCCATAGAGGGGGTACAGAGAAGATTCACCAGACTGATTCCTGGGATGTCAGAACTTTCGTATGAGGAAAGGTTGGATAGACTCGGCATGTACTCACTGGAATTTAGAAGATTGAGGGGGGATCTTATAGAAACTTACAAAATTCTTAAGGGGTTGGACAAGCTAGATGCTGGAAGATTGTTCCCGATGTTGGGGGAGTCCAGAACTAGGGGTCACAGTCTAAGGATAAGGGGGAATTCCTTTAGGACCGAGATGAGGAAAACATTCTTTATACAGAGAGTGGTGAGTCTCTGGAATTCTCTGCCACAGAAGGTATTTGAGGCCAGTTCATTGGCTATATTTAAGAGGGCGTTAGATGTGGCACTTGTGGCTAAAGGGATCAGGGGTATGGAGAGAAGGCAGGTACGGGATACTGAGTTGGATGATCAGCCATGATCACATTGAATGGCGGTGCAGGCTCGAAGGGCCGAATGGCCTACTCCTGCACCTATTTTTCTATCCTTCTATGTTTCTATGTTCTCAGCATTGTGGTGCATCAGAGGGCAGTACAATGGATCTGCTGCCTCACAGCACCAGAGACCCAGGTTTCATCATGACTTTGGGTGCTGTCTGTGTGGAGTTTGTATGTTTTCCCTGTGACCGAGTGAATTTTCTCCAGCTGCTCCTGTTTCTTGCCACATCCACAAATGTGTAGGTTTGTAGATTAATTGTCCTCTGTAAATTGCCCCAACAGTTTTGAATGCATAAGTGGTCTAACATAGAACTAGTGTATGGGTGATCAATGGTCATCATTGGCCCAGTGAGTGGATGGACCTGTTTCCATGCTGTATCTCTAAACTAAACTAAATAAAGCATTAGATATAGGCCAGTTCACAGAGCAATCCTTCACTACTTTCTCCCTAGTCTTCCTACATTCCCATCAATTCCATCATTTACTCGGTGCAATTAACCTTTGATCAATAACCTTTGATAACCTTCTAACCTGAATGTCAGAGGAACCTACAAATTATCAGTGAGAACATGTAAACTTAACATGGGCAGCACCATATGTGTCACCCAGTTATTCTGTTTTATTACTCTTTTGAATAAGTTTTTTTTAATCAAAAGAGATTAAATAACTCAATGCCACCTTCTAATTTGTACGCGGGGTGTGGAGGGCAGGGGTGTGTGTGTGTGGTGGGGGGGGTGGTGTTGGGGGGGGCGAGGGGGGGGTGGATGGGGGTATTTGGGCAAGGGGTGGGGGTGCGCAGTGGAAGGGATAAATTCATGGCTTTGCAGTTTTGGTCCTTCTCTTGCTTGGAGCAAATTTCAGAACTTTGTGCATTGAAGTCTCTGGTTTCTGAGCTGTGAATGTGAAGTTGGAGAATGGCCTTGAATATCAGCAGCTGGTCTGTAAGTGGGATTTAATTCCTTTACCATGGTGTTGAGAGTTGGTCGTATTACTTTCAAATCGTATTTGGTCAGCGATGGGTAGAGTGTGGGAGAGAAGACCGTTGGGGAGGTGGAGAGGGCGATGACCCCCTCCCCTTGCCGGGGCATTGTGGTGTCATTCAAAGTTGCTTGAAGAATCTGTGAGTTGTTTGAAAGGCCGTTTTGGTTTTTGTTAAAACTTTAATGATGAATAACTTTTGAAATATAGCATGAAATGTGAAGGCAACCTGTTTATTGCATCGACCAGGTTGATGTGAGTAATAATATGTAAAATGTTCAACTCTAGCGCCTAGTGTTTTGACAAAGGTAGGAAAACACACACACACACACACATACATGCATACACGGACACACAAACATGTATAAATACATACCAGATGATACTTTTAATAGTATATAGATAGATATTGGATTCCATGGTGTTTGAACATCAGACACACCATGAATTTCTCATTTCCAAAGATACAACGATGAATAGGGTATGTTAGCTAAGATACAGAAGTCTCACACTATTCATCTGAAACAAAATGATTCTCAAACCGAAGAGGCAGTGAGAAAAAACTAGAAAAAAATCTGGAAAAGTTCCTTTCCGCTTATTTTGTACAGCCATTTTAATGCCAGGCAAATTTAACAATTAGTGTATCCTACATAAAGAGGTATATTTTCTGCAATATGTTGGCAAGATAGATGGTGGCTAACCATTTTACTCCAGTAAGCAATTCATCTTCATCAGGGTTAATTGTAAATCCTGAGTAGCACTAAATCAAGATGATTGAGAGTAGAAGATGTAGGTTTCTCTTTATAGGAAGATCCTTCTCTCCAACAGCAACTGTCGGAGGGAGCTCAGATTGCAGAAGAAAGTGGAGTAAAAAAGTAAATTCAGCACCCAGATTAAATTGGATTGTTACTTGAGGTTGCTCTACAATTAATCTCAATATCAATCTTTGATTGTAAATGGGCTGACTGATTCCAGTAGTTTTTGTTACTGTTTTAATTCTCAGATTTCCATCTGCTGAAACTATTTTTATTTGTAGAAATAAATCTGTAAGATCACATGGAATTATCAAGACATAAGGAATAATAACTTGACTAAGTAATAGACAGAATGACCTGCAAGTTTCTGATATCTGCATTGTTCATATTCCTTAACAGGGTTCCAGGCAACCCAATGTTTAAATGCACCACCATCTAATTTGCTCTATACTTTGTGAACTCTAGGCATTGTAATTTGTTTCCTATTTCTGCAATATTCATACCTTGTGTTTCTGTAAACCCATATATTCATAGGTGCTTCATTTTGTTATATCGCTTACCCAAAGGAAATACATATTTTACAGCTCAAACAAAAACTGATTTATAATTTGGTTATAACTGACAAGGGTTCAAAGAGGGAAAAACCGAAGCTGTAGAGTCTGGGTATAAACAGAATTATTTATAAATCACATTCTCAACACCCAACAATCAAATTACACCAGCGAGAGAGCTGCTTATTTATTTGCAATGTAAAGCCAAGGCCTGAAAAAATACTTCTCTGAAATCAAATCTCGCAAACAGTTTCATATCTCATTTCCAGTGACACAGTCAAGCGAATTTGCAGCACTTTTAATGGCACCCATATGTTGTACACGGATTCAAAAAATAAGATAACTGCAATGAAAGGTGGGTAATTAAGCTGTTAAAGTAACATTGGTTTCATAAAACAATGTTGGGCAAATCGTTTGCTGTTCATTTACAAGTGCGCAGCTTGATGAGATAAACCGTCATCTGTGAATAATTAGGATGGCATTCTTCTTGGGTGGTAGCACCAAATGGGGGATGGAAAATTGGCAGCCTGTTTTAGACATTAAAGTTAATGGAAAAGATAATCAGGCAGAGAGTAAAATGGGATGCTGATTTACTATCCCCCATTTAGCACTACTGCCCAAAGCAAATTTCACCCTCAGTCTTTCCGATCAAAGGGAATTTGGCTCCTTTGCACACCCTACCACTTCACAAAAGTATATTTTCTTGCAATTTTTGATTTCTGAAGGTAATTAGAAATTGAAGCATGCTGAATTCTGCTTTGAAGGAAAAATACGAAATCCCTTTTCAAAATGATATGCTTCTGGTGATCCTTCAACCATTTTGTCGAGTGCTGAGTTTGTTAAATTCTTGTAAACTGGAATAATTTACTAAAAATAACTTTATCTGGTGATCTAAATGAACACGCAATTCCAAAATTGCTTTAACAATTTTCAGAATGCGGTCTAATTAGAAAATGGACAAATGATTTCCTTTCAAAAATATGAAACTGAAATAAAAAATATATAGTCAAGTGCCAGGCAAGGAACAAAGTGAACAGTTTGATAAATGAGTTGCCTAGAAATTCAAATTTGATTGGTAGCACTCATAGTGCAATAGAAAATATTCATGTTACTTTGCTGCTGAAATTCAGCTCTAATCAAAACAAATGTTGGAACTGGAATAGAGCACAGTTATAATAATATACAGTAGCATGCTTATGTATCGACTGGGGATGAATTTCGATCAACAAGGTTTGCAATAATTGTAGTGACAGAATGGGTATATGAAATAGAGAAGATATCAACAGTTTTTAATATATAAAATATGCTTTGTCATTAAAGTATCCAAAAAACAAAAACAGTTTAGAATCTCTCCAGATCATTGAAGGAATGAATTGGAATTTGATATTTAGTTATTTAATTAGATAGGTAACATTTTAAAAAGTGTGTTATTACAAACATAGACTTTATTTCAATGGGAAGTAAAGTACAATCTTAGATTATGGTTTGGAGTTGAACATTACATGTTGAAAAGAAAGTAAAGTTTTAAAATATCTCCAGACATTCCCTCTGCACTAGTTGGCCACTTGATAGCCCGCTCACCAATCTCATCTTTTGTTAAAAGTAACCTGGATGACTTAATGAAGTACAGCTTTGTGAAAAGGGTCACTTTGGAAATGCCTGAATAATACTTGTGATTAAAAGGTTTCATCTTCCATATAAATTACTGTTGCACGTGGATTCAATGCCATTTCAGGGAAAGATGGGATAATTATGTAAAGCTATTGTCAATTCATTGCTGTAAATGAGAGAGACTGATTTAATGTCAATAATTTATATGCGACTATTCTCTTCACAGCAATTTCTGCCGAAATTACCGAAATTTTGTCCAAGAAAGGTGATAGATTTTTCAATGTAATTTCTGTTTCCTCCAATTCTTTCTCCTTGTGCAATAATCTGCTATCTGAATAAATAAACGTCATTGCAGTCAAATGTTTACTGTGAACCGAAACATATGCCCCACAGTCAACAGATGCTCTGCATAATTAAAGGAACTTTATGGGAAGTTGTAAAGCTTTTACCACAAGCTCTGCCAAGGGTAACTGATGGGAGTAAGTTTATTAGGTTAAACATACTTAATTGTTAGGTTTGTTACACTGATCTCCATGTTCAATCTGCTGCCCTGTTTCCTGGCTCACTTCACTGGGCTGAGTGACTTATAATAGTTGGGCCATAGCTTTAAGGTGAGTTAACACTCACATGAGTTCACTCACATGAACATCTTGAAGATAGATTTTGGCGATTACATCATGAAAGACATGGCAGAAATCTACCAGACACACATCTACGTTGGCATGGTGGTGCAGCTGGTAGAGCTGCTGCCTTACCGAGCCAGAGACCCAGATTTGTTCCTGATGCCAGGTATTGTTTTGCATGTTCTCCTAGTGACCGCATGTGTAGGTTTCCTCCACGTACTTCGGTTTCCTCCCACCTCCCAACTACATGTGGATGTGTAGGTTAATTGGCCTCGGTGAATTGCCCCTGTTGTGTAGGGAGTGGATGCAAAAGTGGGATATTTTGAACAGGTGATTGATGGTTGATGTGGACTCGATGGGCTGAAGAACCTGTGTCCATGCTGTATCTTTAAAAATTAAAAAAAACAAATCGCGATAGCGCCCACGTTGGTGTCAATGTGATGCAGCAGCTCAATGAGCAATGCCACCGTGCTGCCCCGGGATGTGTGTAAATACATGATTCTGCACCATTGAAACTCAAATTAAGAAAACAAAAAGAAAGTTGTCTACAATTTGAACAATGCAAAGTGAGCTACATAGCAATGCCCCCGATTTTAGAGTTTGACAAGTACTAGTTTTGGTATTTATGGGCAATCAGAGCAGCAATTATGGATGGCAGGCTCTGGCAATCAAATCAAAACCCTTTGCTCAACAATCTTACTTCTGATATCCCAACTATAAGAGATAAATGTAGTGTTGGGGCTCTTCTGCATTAGTATAATGGTGACTGATTTACAGGAGTCTATCCCCATGCATGCAAGGGAAGTGTTTACATATCGATAATTGACTGTGAAACCTAATTACCTTGTGCCATTCCAATCGATATCAGCGCATTCTTTTGTGCCACATTAAACCAGTACCGATTGACATCCCTTATAGTCCTGTCCTTGGGCCCGTTTTTTCTCTATTAGGCTGAACTAATCTCTATAATATTTGTGCCAGAGTGAGCTGTTTATTATTTTTCAAAACACGTCTTGTTACCTAGTGCCTCAGTCACTTTGGTTACTCCAGACATCCTCTCAAGTGAAATGTATCCAATCTGCTGGTAACAATCTCAGCTATACCTCCAGTAACCTTGAGATGACCAAATCCTTTTTATTTGCCTCAGCAAAGGAAACAGTTCCTCAATAGCACATTATCTATTTATTTGATGGTGATATCCTTGATTGTCCAGTTTCCATTAAATATCACAGCATGCAGTTTGACAGTTCCCTAGATGTGTTATTAAAATAGGTCACCCTGGTTAATTATTTTTACTGAGGCTGATAGCACTCATTACCAAGCTGGCCTGTCTGTCAATATATCATTTTATCTGTAAGAAGGTATCCCACGTACATAACTAATTATATTTACCTTCTTATCCTGCTGTAGTATGTTCATCCGTTCCTTTATATAATTGAACTAATGTACACTCATGAATTGATGCTGTGATTGGATGGCAGATAAAAGGTTCATTCCTCAAAGGCAAAAAAACAATTATGCACAAATATTTCTTGATTTCCCATGCACAATGAGCTTCAAATGTTGCAAGCGAGCTCCAGAAATTTGAATTGTGCAGCGTATGTTTTTTGAGGTAGAATGCAATGCCTAGTTAATTAACAGTGGAGAAGTCTACAATCCCACATTGGACAGAGCATTGTGTAACCTTTTCCAAATTGTTTCAGATGCTGCCAAATTAGACCACAACTGAGAGTCTGAAGAAGGGTCGCGATCTGAAACGCCACCCATTCCTTCTCTCCAGAGATGCTGCCTGTCCTGCTGAGGTACACTAGCTTTTTGTGTCAATCTATGAGAGGATAGTGGGGCAGAAAGCACTGTTGATGAGTCACTAGTACTTCAGTTTTCACAAAATTAAAATGACGGCAGTGTTGGGATTGCCACATAAAAATTTATTCAGGACGATGTTAGGAGCATCCAACATTTTGAAGTAGAGTGATACAGTCATAGAGCACGGAAGCAGGCCCTTTGGCCTAACCTGTCCATCTACACAAGTCCCATCTGCCTGCATTTAATTCACATTCTTCTAAACCTTTCCTATCAATGTACTGTCCAAAATGAATACTTGAAAATACTGTAAGAGAGTGTTCCCTTGAACAATGCTGTATGCACATCAGAACTTTCAGTACTTCCATGCTAGCTCTTTCCCATCAGATCACAGTTGACCACATCCATGACTTGTGGTCATTCTCACCACCCTGTTAGTTGCAAGGCCACACTAATCTTCTGCAAGTTCATAGGTCCAAAGGACCTGTGAGCATTGTTACCTCAGTCATGCCAGAACACATGATGGACTATAAGTGGTGACTGGGCATAAGCTGAAAGAATGCAAGATCAGCCATGGCTAGCTGTGATGGACCTCTGATGGCCTGTGTTGTCAGAAGGCCTTTTCACTATTTCTAAATTGCTCTAATGTTAAAATTCATTTGGAAGCATTTGCAAAAATAATTGAAGCAATTAAAAATAATTAAAACAAATAAAATGTATTTAAGAGCCCATTAAAATGCCATATTCAGTGCGGATAGCTGACAACATCTCCTTCACAATAATTCTCAACACCAGTGCCCAATGAGCATATTTTCTCAGTCCCTTACTATAGAGTCATAGTCATAGATCTCAGAAACAGGCCATACTTATTCATACATCAGCAATCCTTCAGTTGTGTTACAAACTGATGCAAGCGCTCACGGCTGGGGAGCAACTAATACCGTCACCAGTTGCGGTGGTAGATGGGATGCATACGAGTTAACTTTACTTCGAGCGCTCAGTATTAATCATCTAGAGATGTTGGGAGCGTTCTACGGCCTTCGGGCTTAATGTTCGGACATGCACCATCTGCATGTTCACCTACAAATTGATAATACCACCGTGGTGGCATATATCAATCATATGGGTGGAATTAAGTCGATATCTTGTGATGAATTGGTCAATACAATCTGGCACTGGCGCATCAAAAGAAATATTTGGATATCAGCTATTTACCATCCAGGTAAGCTAAATATAGTGGTGGACACCAGGTCACGCAAATTCAATGACAACACCGAATGGAAGTTGGACCACCAAGTATTTACTGACATTGTAGGGCGGTATGGAACACCAGATATCAATCTATTCGCATCCAGGCTTAATCACCAGTTACCAACATATGTTGCATGGGAACCAGAACCTGGGGCAGTGGCGATGGATGCATTCTCGCTACACTGGGGGGAATTGTTTTTCTATGCATTTCCCCCCTTCGGCCCCATCAGTCGGGTCTTGTGGAAAATACAACAAGGTATCTTGGTAGTACCGGACTGGTCTACTCAGCCATGGTTTCCTATGGTTCTCGACATGGCCTCAGAACCATGTATGCCCATCTTCAAACGCCCGAGTTTATTGCTTCATCCTATGACAGAAGAAAGTGACCCGTGCCATGACAGAATAAATCTGTTGATTTGCAGGATCTAAAAAGACCACTCCTGGAATTTGGACTATTGGAACAAACTATGGACATTATCACGGCAGCTTGCAGAGGGTCCACCAGGAAACAATACCTCTCATACATCATAAAATGAGAAATATTTTCGAACGTGCATACCATACGGCCACTATAACAAATGTGCTAGAATTCCTGGCCAGCCTACATTTTGACAAGGCTTGAGCTACAGTGCCATCAACTGTGCTAGGAGTGCCCTATCATCTTACCTAGGACACCACGGGGTTGGATCACATCCTCTACTATCAAAACTAATGAAGGGTATTTTCAACTCTAATCCCCCCAGGCATAGGTACTCCCAGACCTGGCATATTGGTATTGTCTGAACCCTGCTCAGGGATTGGGCACCAGCAGCGTCTCTGACACTAGCTAAACTAACATACAAAATAGTGATGCTAATGGGACTAGTTATGGCACAGAGGGTCCAGTCACTGCACAAATGAAGACTGGACACTATGGTAACATCCAAGAATAAAATAACTTTTTATATATTTGAGTTATGTTACGGGTCCCAAGGTTGGGCACCGTAAAGCAGATAGATAACCTGTATAAAAGCAGGTGTGAGAAGGCAAATGAGGACACAGTGCATCTTAATTCATCCCCAGGTTGCTTCTGCTGGTTGTTTTATTCAATAATCATGTAAACACAAAACATTGCTCTTATCATTGGTTCAGTCATCCATTTTGTCTCTCCCTAACACACCCATTTTGTTACAGTTTCACTCACAGCCCATTCTTTCCTATGTTTCCCTTGTACTCAATACACTCTCTGTGCGATTTACACACTTGTATTTTTGATTTTACACTTCAATAAATATTATTAGGCACTTAATTAACCTTCACTGTACATTTCCAGCAACATGCTAAAAGTTGACATTTGGCCTTTTTTCTATGCCATATCCTCATTGCAACGTCTGCAACCACCACAGGTTATGGAATGACCTAATAAGAAACATGCCCATGCTACACATTATTATATCTTCCAACCCAGCACACAGAAACATTAACAACCAGTAACCCACTAACTTCAACTTTCTTAACACCCAAAACAACACAGAAACTTCACCCAACCATATTCAAACCCCAAAAGTGCATATTTGTGTGGTCCTGACAGTCTACCGACCTGTATAAAAGCAGGTGTGAGAAGGCAAATGAGGACACAGTGCATCTTAATTCATCCCCAGGTTGCTTCTGCTGAGATGGGGGGGGGGGGGAGTCCCTTGCTGTTTCCAGTCCCCGCAGCAACTGGAGTAACACAGAGGTTCCCCCTCACTGCTGCACCTTATAAACTGCCAATACACCATCACATAAATTAAATCAATGTGGGCACACCGTCTTAGATGCGCCACACGCTCCCCAACAACAAAAGTGGCTCCTGACACTTATTTCAAATCGCAAGTGTCCATTGAAAATAATCAACAATCTTTCACAGACTCAAAAATATTTACAATATTCAAAATCTTCAACTATAAAAAAATATATGACTCTAGTTTGATTACATCACCACTGTTCATTCTCAATAACCCTGTACCGTACATGGCAAGTATGAATATTGGACCATGGGTGCACACTGGAATGATGGCCTGTACAGTGGGTGAGTATAGGGCATGAGGTACGTGCCAATAGTGTTCACAGCAGGAAATGGTTGATAGGTCGGATGACCAAGAGATGAGTAGGTGAGCCTTTGGACTGGCCGTCTTTCCCTTGTGGACCGTCTCAGTGTAACAGGGGATCCAGGTTCAGAAGGTGAGAGAGAGTGATGCTCGAGATCTGCAACAATCTTCTCATCTTGTTCAGTGTCATGGGGAATGTCCTGATCATCCTCCTGTTGTGGTTCGCCTTCATCTGTTGAGTGTCTTTTCCATTGATCCTGTGGCTGTATTTCAGCTTCTGGTGGCCTCAAGTCCATTTCAGGTGATATTTGGACCACCATCCGTTCTTGACTTTCATGTTTTCCGACTGATATGAATGAATCTTTATCCCTTTGTCGGGTCACTCGAGTGGGTGTTCTTTGTGCTTGCTCATGTTGGATTCTGGCAGGTTTACTAGGAGTCTGAGCCGGCATTCTCTCAGGCGTAGCTGCTGTCCTTGGCTCAGCCTGACTTAGGGGTATCCTCAACCAATAACCTCCTCCTGACTCATCATCCGAGTCAGATGTCTCTGCATTCTCGGTTCTGTCTCTTATGTCACTCCTTCTCAGCTGAGGTTTCCTTTTCGTCTGTGGCTTTGAAGTTGGTTTGGTCTGCTGCGATGGGAATTCCACTGGTAAATCATTGACCAGTAAAAGCAGGTTTCTATGCAGCGTCCTCAGTCTCCCTTTGCCATCGTTTTCTGGATGAATAACATACACTGGGTTGTCTGAGACTTGCTCTTTCACTACATATATCCTCTTTTCCCAGTAGGAACATAGTTTCCCAGGCCCACCTCTCTCTCCCAGATTTCTAACCAACACTCTATCCCCAGGCTTCAGGACCACTCCTCTCACCTTCTGATCATAGTAGGACTTTCCTTTTGCACTTGAAGCCAGACTGTTGTTGTTAGCAATGCGGTATGCTTCCGCCATCCTTTTTTGCCACTTCTCAGCATAACCTTTGTGCGTCACTGGATCTATTTCTTCAGCCAACCCAAACAAGAGATCCACAGGAAGGCGAGGGTGTCGACCATAGAGAAGATAGTGAGGGGAATAGCCAGTGGACTCATGGCGTGTGCAGTTATACGCATGTACAACCTGTGGGAGATGTTCTTTCCATATCTCCTTTTCTATGTCTGTCAGAGTTCGCAGCATCTGCAGCAAGGTTCAATTGAATCGCTCTGCTGGATTACTTTGCGGGTGATATGGAGATGTTCGGGAATGTCCTACTCCAGAGAGCTGGCCAAGGGTTCGAAACAGTTCATTCTCGAATTCACGTCCTTGGTCATGATGGAGCTTGTTTGGGAATCCGAAACGTTGTACAAAGTCATTGTAAATCCGTTCTGCTGCCGTCCGGCCAGACTTGTTTTTTGTAGGGTAGGCCTGAGCAAACCTTGTAAAATGGTCAATTACTACTAGGATGTACTCATAACCGCCTTTGCTCTTTTCCAGGTGTAAGAAGTCGATACAAACCATTTCTAGGGGTGAGTTAGACTTCAGACCGCTCATTGGTGCACGCACATGCACTGTAGGCTTCTTCTGTTTGATGCAACTGCACTTCTTTGTTACATAGTCCTCGACACACCTTTTCATGTAGGGCCAGTAAAACCTCTCCCTGGCGAGGTGAAGAACTCTCTCCATGCCCACATGTCCCATGTTGTCGTGGAGGTGCTTTAATACCACAGGGTGGTATTTCAGAGGTAGTACTAATTGTTTCCTACTTGTTGTTCTTCGGTACAGCAACCCATCCTCGATGTGCAACCTGCTCCACTCATGCAGAAGCTTGCATGCGCTTCCTCTCACAGTCCTTCTGATGTCGTCTGTCAATTTACTGTTCATCTCTTTGAGCTTTAAGATCTTTCCTATCTCGGGATCCTCTCTTTGAGCTTGGACCAAGTCGTCATGACTAATGCTGTGTAGAGGGGCGCGGGGCTGTAGGACAACATCTTGAGAGGAGACAGCGAGAGCGGCTATCCATGCCACATCTTTCCTCTGGGCTGCTTGACTTCCTTCCCAAGCTGCATTCACTACATCCTGCGACAACTCCTCTGTGCATGTTGACATGTACTGGTCAATATCAAGAGGGACTCGGGACAGAGTATCTGCGTCCGTGTTGACTCTTCCTGGTCTGTACCTGGTGTCAAAATGGAAGTCTGACAGTTCTCCCACCCACCGGTGACCAACCGCATTGAGTTTGGCAGTGCTCATGATGTAAGTAAGTGGGTTGTTGTCAGTGAAGATGGTAAAGTGTGGAGCATAATAGAGGTAGTCACTAAATTTCTCGCACACTGCCCACTTAAGTGCAAGGAACTCCAACTTGCCACTATGCATATGGTAGTTCCTCTCTGCAGCTGTCAAAGTCCGTGACCCATACCCAATGACTCGTAGCTTTCCCTCCTGTTGCTGGTAGAGAACAGCTCCTAGACCTTGCTCTGATGCATCGGTATGCAAGACGAAAGGCCTGTCGAAGTTTGGGTATGCCAAAACCGGTGGATGTGTCAACATGTCAATCAGTCTCTCGAGTACACTTTGATGTTCAGCAGTCCACTGTATGGGTGCCCTGGATGACAGTTGGGGTCCCTTGGCTTTACCTTGTCGCGACTGGACTTGAATTGAGGATTTCCCTTGGAGCATCTCATACAATGGCTTTGCTATCTTTGAGAAGTTTTGAACGTATGTCCTGTAGTAACTGAGAAAACCGAGAACCCTTCTCAAATCACCTACCGTCTGTGGTGTTTTGTCTTTCAAAGCCAGCACAGCATTCAGGTCCTTGGGTTCAACTCGAATACCGTTAGCAGAGACAAGGCGGCCAACATAGCGAACCTCTTGCTTGAACAACTCACACTTTTCAGATCGGAGCTTTACCCCTTGATGTTGCAAAGCTTGGAGAACCTCGCGGACCACTTCCACATGATCTTCAAATGACCGCGAGTAGCAGAGGATGTCATCGAGGTAGGGTATACAGCACTCATCCCTCAGCGAACTCAACATCTCCTCCATACTTCTCTGGAATGCTGCTGGCCAAACGGGATCCTTACCCACTCATAAAACCCCCAGGGTGTGATGAAAGCAGTGAGATGACGTGAACTTTCAGCCACGAAACCCTGGTGGTAGGCCTTACCCTGGTCAAGGATGCTAAACCACGAGTAACCACCCAAGGTGTCCAGCAAGTCTCGTATTCGAGGCAGTGGGTGTCTATCCGGCACCGTTTTCTGATTCAATAGACGATAATCTATGCAGAGGCGCAGCGTACCGTCTTTCTTCCGCACACACACAACTGGAGCGGCATAGGAGGACCTAGATTTCACAATCCATCCCTTGACAAGGAGGTCTTGAACATATTCCTTTACTTCTCTCAACAGCGGTTTTGGGATGGATGTGTACGCTCTCTGCACAGGAATGTCATCTTTCAGATTTATCACCATTTGCAGGCTTGGGTTGCATCCAATATCATTTTCATCTCTGGCAAAGGCTTTTGACTCCTCAAATAACATTTTCCTGACAACCTCTTGCTGATTTTCCTCCAGGTGATCAAGGTTCACGAGCGGATGCCACAGTGATGGAGTTGGTTGATGAAGTTGAGAGGTGACCTCGTTGACTGTTGTCATGGATGCCACTTTTCTTGGAGGGTCAGCTTCCACAACCCTTTCAATATGCTGTAAGGTGCCCAGGGCTGTCTTACGTGGCAAGATAATGTCATGGCTGGTGTTGTTGCCAACAGCAATGGTGACATACGGTTTTGAAGGATTCTGCATTTCAACCAAACCTGCTCCTAGATCTAGCTGATCCAAAGGCTGACTGCCTTCGTCTGATTCGAACAATACCAGACGGCCATAGGAGTTCATGGTTGGGGGAACCCGGCATCTCACCCAGCTGACTTGTCCAGCTGGAATGACCACGTCCTTTGCACCAGTTCTTAGGCATCCTTGTCGCATACTTGGCTCCACTGTCTGAATAAAACTCACCACTGCTTCGGCTTTCTCACTTGAAACACCAATGGCATTCTGAAACAACTGTATCAGAGTAGGTACTAACCTTTCTGGCTGTCCCTCAACAAGCTGCTCAAGAACATTAAAACCAATCAACGGTCTTTCCATGGTCAAGCTGCTAACTAAGAATGGGACACTGATGGCAAGACTTGGGTCCTCATTCCCAGGTAGGTTGGTCATTATAGGAATCCATCCATCAAAAGGAATGAGCTCTCCATTGACTGCATAAACCTTTAGCTCATCCAGTTCCTCAATGATCTCAGACATTGGTCGAATGTTTAGATCAGGCAGGTGTAGATCTTTCCAGGCACGGCTGATAATACTAACTTGTGCGCCCGAGTCAAGCAATGCAGTTACCGCCAAACCACTTAGATTACATTGTATCAGAGCCTTCTTTCCTATCATGTTGGCGACAGCTTTACGTTTGGTACATTGTGGTTCAAAAGAGAACTGAGAAGATGATTTGCTTTGTTTGTCATTGTACTGTGTGCTCGCTACTTCTGAAGTGGTGGACAAAGGAAGATCTGTATTGTTGTCATCACAATCAGTTTGAGTTTGGGGACGTTTCTCAGATCCGATCACTGGGCGCCCCCCTGCAGCGACCGGTGCAAGTTTCCCTGACTCTTCTGTTTCTTTAAGCAGCCAACAGCTCTGTGGCCTTCCTCCCCACACGAGAAACAATGGTTACAGTCTGGGCGGTTTTGTTCAACACATTTTGGACAACCGTATTATTTATCTCTCCTGGGTCTCATTTTATTTTGAGAATATTGGTTCCTCACATCTGTTGGTTGTGGCTTAATTTGTCGTTTCATGGCCTCAATCATACTTGTGAGCTCATCTACCTTGGCTGTAAGCTCTTTAATTGGGTCTGTCTTTACTTTTGGCGCCACACTCTCTTGCTTGCTACCCTGCTCTTTTGCTGTATTCGGCTCAAACTGTGCACCATGTGCATGAACTGCAGCCTGCCGACGAAAAGGACCTATCCTCTTTTGTCTCTCACTTTCTTCACTGGTGATTTTCATTACCTGGCGCAATATTGTCTCATCACTTACTTCACCACTGGACAAGAGAGGTTTTATTTCTCTGCGTAGCTCACTGTGTTTGTAGCCCAATCCCTGGTAAACTGTATGTAGGAAGCCATCTTGAACAGTGGCTGCACTGTATTTTATACCTGCGTCTGACAGTTTTGATGTGAATAGGACACGTTGCTTCAAACCTATGACACGATAGAGGAATTGTTGTGGTGTCTCGTTCTCCTCCTGCTTGGCACATATTAACTCTTGGAATAACTCTGCACTGCTTTTTTCTCTTAGGTGAGCCTGGAGAAATCCCTTGAGTTCCATCACAGTCAAGTCATCCTTGTTCATTAGCATCTCTTTAAAAATTCCAGGTTTCATTATCCGGAGCACACCACGAACTATCTCTGCATCATGGAAGCCTTCTTTGATCCCTTCTTCTATTTGCTTACAGACATTGCTATAACTGATGTCTGACGAATGATCACCAACCTGGCCCCCTTGTACCTTAAACTCCCTTCTCTGGAGATAGGCGAGATCTCTTATGGAAATCATCCCCTCTCGATTGGGTTGAACAACTGTCGGGTTGTGGTATGATGAGTCACTTTGAGACTTATTAGCCTGTGCTGCTACTGGCGGACAGTCTTCTGGTGACTGAGTTGTCGGTACCATAATGCTTTGTTTCAGCCTTTTACCAAGCTCCTCATAGCTAGTGAGCATTTCGAGTAACTCTACGTTTGTGGAGTCAGATACAGCAGTAGGTAGTACTGGGTCAGTGGTGAAAGCATCACTGTTTGGCAAAGTAGAACTGACTTGGAACATTTGGTTAGTAGTATCTCCATGAGCACCTATGGGTTGTGTTTCTAGCTCTGGCAAACACAATACTTTTCGGGTCTTTACAATATCATCAATAGCATCTTTCAAACCCAACAATTCAGACATTCCACTGTCTTCTGACTCTAACAAATGCTTACTGTACATGAATGAACTGATTTTGTCGAAGCAGCCTTCATGGTCTCCTTCATGGAGTTCAGACAGGTCCCAATCTGACGTTGAACCCATCTCTTTGGCGATGTGAAAAAGCTCTGCAGTTGACAAGGTGAGCAGTGACTTCCGAATGTCCCACACTAGGCTCTTCCTCCCACTCTCTGACATGGCAGCAGCTTTTCACCGTCTTTCACGATGGATCACAGTTCAGCAATGGCACAGTCTCTGCTCTGACTCACCGCTCTCGGCACTCAGCTCGAATCAGCCCTGTCTCGGTCTCGGTCTCAGGTGTCATTAGTTGATCAGTTCCACTCCAACCACGAAGTGGCGCCGATCCCGGACGAGCCCCCACGATCTGTTACGGGTCCCAAGGTTGGGCACCGTAAAGCAGATAGATAACCTGTATAAAAGCAGGTGTGAGAAGGCAAATGAGGACACAGTGCATCTTAATTCATCCCCAGGTTGCTTCTGCTGGTTGTTTTATTCAATAATCATGTAAACACAAAACATTGCTCTTATCATTGGTTCAGTCATCCATTTTGTCTCTCCCTAACACACCCATTTTGTTACAGTTTCACTCACAGCCCATTCTTTCCTATGTTTCCCTTGTACTCAATACACTCTCTGTGCGATTTACACACTTGTATTTTTGATTTTACACTTCAATAAATATTATTAGGCACTTAATTAACCTTCACTGTACATTTCCAGCAACATGCTAAAAGTTGACATTTGGCCTTTTTTCTATGCCATATCCTCATTGCAACGTCTGCAACCACCACAGGTTATGGAATGACCTAATAAGAAACATGCCCATGCTACACATTATTATATCTTCCAACCCAGCACACAGAAACATTAACAACCAGTAACCCACTAACTTCAACTTTCTTAACACCCAAAACAACACAGAAACTTCACCCAACCATATTCAAACCCCAAAAGTGCATATCTGTGTGGTCCTGACAGTCTACCGACCTGTATAAAAGCAGGTGTGAGAAGGCAAATGAGGACACAGTGCATCTTAATTCATCCCCAGGTTGCTTCTGCTGAGATGGGGGGGGGGGGGAGTGCCTTGCTGTTTCCAGTCCCCGCAGCAACTGGAGTAACACAGAGGTTCCCCCTCACTGCTGCACCTTATAAACTGCCAATACACCATCACATAAATTAAATCAATGTGGGCACACCGTCTTAGATGCGCCACAGTTACTTAAACGGAACAGGCCTGGATCGTCTGGCCTCAAATTGGAGTTCCTGGCATACCCCATCGATCTCCGTCTATGCATAGTGACCCATCTATTACATTATTTAGACATCACCAAAAGCCTAATAAACCTAATTAGTCATGAAAGAGTGTACGTGCAGACCATTTCGCGATGGCTTAGACAGGTCTTAGGAGCAGCAGGAGTGGACACTGATGTTTTAAAATCTCAATCCACCAGGGCTGCAGCTACATCGGCAGCAAGAATGTTGGAAGTTCCCATGGACCACATCCTTGCAACGGCGGGATGGTCCAACTAAATAACTTTTCGACTTCCGGTGGCGCCATGTTCTAGGAGAGAACAGCGCCAGACCAGCTCTTAAAAAATCTGAAAAAAAAACGGGGTTAGAGGAGGCTGCTAACGCTACTTACCGTAGGAGATCGATTTTAAACGGCTCCGGGTGCGATTGTAAGCTGCGTGACGTCATCAGGCGCGCGACTTTAGCGACTCCGGTAAGAAATTTAAAATGAATCCCTCCTCCCCCACACAGCCGAAGAAAAGCTCCAGAAGGGAGGTAGGCCCCACCAAAGCTTCAGGCTCGGGACTGGCTGCCTCCCAAGAAGAGATTTCACTAAGAAAAGCTGAGATTGAAGATCTTAAAAAATCTCTGCTGGCTGATATGAGGAAAATGCTGAAGGAAACACAAACAGAAACACAAAAAGAAGTGAAGAAAGATTATAAAGAAATTAAGGATGAAATGAAAGCCTTAAAAACGGATATTCGAAAAATCAAAGAAGAATTAATGAGAGAAGTTAAAGAAATGGTAAAAATCATGATGAATGAATGGAAAACAGAACTGGAGGAGGACATACATACTCAACTGATTGAGGTAACTGATAAGATTGCTGGGATGGAGCGAATGATGGAAGAGATGATGGATGCGAAAATAGAGGCGAGGTTAAGCCCTATGTCAACTGTACTGGATCAACAAAATGATACGATTAAAGAATTAACTGATGCTGCTCTAGCAACTGCGAGGGAGAATGAGAAGATAAACGAAGAGAACAAGCGCCTCTCTGAATTAGTACGTAAAATAAATGAGAAATGTATTGATTTGGAGGGGCGGCAAAGACGTAAGAATTTGCGCATAGTAGGTCTGCCTGAGGGACGCGAAGGAAACCATGACCCACGTAAATTCTTTGCTAAACTCCTGAAGGACATTTTGGATCTGGATGAAGAGCCCCTGTTGGGCCGAGCCCACAGGGCTTTAAGACCGGCTTCTAGGAGTGGTGCACCACCAAGACAAGTAATTGTAAAGGTGGTTTATGACGGCGTCTTTGAAGATATGATGAAGATAATAATAAGAAAAAGAAATCTGAAATACGAAGGAGATAACATCAGTATCTTCAGAGACTACCCGGCCGAAGTGGCTAAAAGAAGAGCTCTATTTACAGAAACAAGACGCATCTTGAGAGATATAAAAGGAAAAAAGGAGATCAGATATGGTCTGGTGTACCCGGCAATACTTAGAGTTACCTACGAGAAGAAGGATCTTCGTTTCACCAAGCATACAGCGGCACTGGAATTCGCTCGGAAAATACAGAAGAAGGTAGAAGAAGGAGAAGAAGGAGAGGCAGAGGAAGAAGGAGCAGACCCGACAGGAGTAATTGATGAATGAACTTTATGGACCTGCGGTTATCAACCACTCACTGAGAAAAAGGCGGAATAACGGACATAGAATTGTAGTATTATATTGCTTACTAATTAATTAATAAATACTAATTTGTAATTATTAATTGCTAATTACTAATTAGTTTGATTTCCCTTACTCCACTTATATAGTATTACTAATTATGATACTAATTATAGTTGAAATTACCAACTAAAAATTATTAATATGAATAATAGAAAAAGTTATAAAGAAAATAAAGTTAGCACCCCCACCCCAATATATACAGTATTCCAAATAAGAGCTGGAATATTTAACATCTTTTTTTTTTAGAAAACGGAAGTCGCTAGATTAGTAGCCATGTTAGTGTGGCTTTCACCTGTGCACACTACACATTATAAAAGTGTAGTCTCTTTTTTTTCTGATCACCTTTTTATCACCCTTTACTTTTTTTATATTTACACTCGTTATTATTTTTTGTATAACACATACTTGATTTTATATTATATATTATATAATCATGACTTCTATCTATTTTATATAATCAGATTAAATGGATATGGTTTAATGGAATTGGAAATTCGCATCGGATTGAAGTTGGGGTGTAATGTCGGGCTGGAGGAGCCAAGAAGGCTACTCCAAAAAAAGCCACCCTAACAATAAAATGCAAGATATGAATGTAAGGAATGGGGGTGATGGAATCACCTTCTGTAGTTGGAATGTTAAAGGAATCAATGAACCAATTAAAAGGGGAAAGGTATTAGCTCAGCTGAATAGATTGAAATCTGGAGTTACGTTTCTTCAAGAAACACATCTTAAAAAACATGCTCAATATAGATTAACAGCTAAATGGATTTCAAAAGTATATCATTCTTCGTTTATACACAAATCTAGAGGGGTTGCAATAATTATTCGTAAAGGTATACCTTTTAAACTTAATTCGATAATAGAGGATAAGGAGGGTAGATATTTAATAATTACAGGGGAACTACATTTAAAAAAAGTAATTCTTATGAATATATACGCACCTAATTTTGATAATCCACTATTTTTTAAGAAAATATTTAATAGTATTCCTATATCCACCCAATATAATTTAATAATTGGAGGTGATTTAAACTGTACTTTAGATAATTATTTGGATAGATCTTCTACAAAAAGTAAGGCTCTTTCTAAATCAAGTAAGCTTATAAATTCTTTTATTAAGACATCGAATGTTAAAGATATTTGGAGATTGGATAATCCAACCGGACGGGAATATTCATTTTTCTCGCCGGTATTCGGAACCTATTCGAGGATAGATTATTTCTTAGTCGACTCAAAATTACTCCCCTTTACGTATGATGCAAAGTATCATAATATTATTATCTCAGATCATGCTCCATTAACATTTAAGATAAAATTAAAAGATATAGTTAATAAAACTAATATTTGGAGATTCAACACACAGATATTAAAGGATAAAGACTGCTGTAACTATGTGGAGAAACAGATTAAATTATTTTTTGAAACTAACGATAAACCTGAGACTTCCCCATTATTATTATGGGATACATTTAAAGCATTTATGCGCGGTGCAATAATATCAGCACAAGCTCATTTTAACAAAGAAAATCGAAAAATGGAGCAAAAGTTAGAAAAAGAGATAAAACAATTAGATAGTGAAAATATAATACATCCTTCTAAAGAGTTGAGTAATAAAATTGCTATATTAAAATATAGATTAAATAAAATTTACTCTGATCAAGTGATAAAACTATATCAACAAACTAAACAAGTTCATTTTGAATTTGGTGATAAACCTCAAAAATTATTAGCACGACAACTCAGAAGATTAGACGATGAAAAAACTATACATAGTATTAGATCGGTACAGGGAAATACGTTGACTATACCAAAAGACATTAATGACACATTTTTACAATATTATCAAAATCTTTATTCATCTAAATTAACAGGGCAAACAGATGAAATGGAAACATTTCTAGAAAAATGTCATTTTAATAAGCTAGATTTTGAGAGTAGGCAATTATTAAATGCTGAAATATCGGTAATAGATATTGAAGAATCAATTGGATCGTTAAAAAATGGTAAAACAGCGGGCCCCGATGGCCTGAGTGCAGAATTTTATTAAAAATTTCATGATCTACTTTCATCAAGATTACAAACAGTGTATAGACACACCTATGAGTTAGGAAAGTTACCAGAGTCTTTAAATGAATCTACAATTACATTAATTCCTAAATTAGATAAGGATCTGGAAGATCCTGGATCATATCGAGCGATTGCCCTTTTAAATACTGATCAAAAAATATTAACTAAAGTACTGTCTCGGAGGCTAAGTTTAGTGATTTCCAAAATAATACATTATGATCAAACAGGTTTTATTCCAAAACGTTACTCATCACATAATCTTAGACGCTTGTTTAACATTATATACTCGAGAAGAAGGAGAGATATTGAATTAGCAGTTATATCGTTGGATGCTGAAAAAGCATTCGACCAGGTGGAATGGTCATATTTATTTAATATAATGGAAAAGTATCAACTGGGGGATGGATTTTGTAAATGGGTAAGAATATTATATTCTAACCCTACAGCAAGAATTTTAACTAATCAAATACTATCACCTAAATTTAGACTTTTTAGGGGATGCAGACAGGGATGTCCGTTATCCCCTTTATTATTTGCTTTGGTGATAGAACCTCTGGCCGAAAGAATCAGATCAGAACCCGAAATATATGGGTATAATACTGACACAACAAATAATAAGATATCTTTATATGCAGATGATATTCTGATTTATATTACTAAGCCGGAATGTAGTATTCCCAAGTTATTCAATGTTATAAATGAATTTAGCGTATTTTCAGGATATAGGATTAATTGGAATAAAAGTGACATTATGCCTATAACTGGTATAAATGTAAATATACTACAAAAATACCCACTAAAAATAGTTACAGATAAATTTAAATATTTAGGAATCAATGTGTCTAAATCCTATAAATTATTAATTAAAGCTAATTATTATCAATTATTAGAGAAACTTAAAAAAAACATTTCATATTGGAAAACACTCCCTATATCTATGATCGGTAGGATTAATGCTATAAAGATGATTTTTTTACCACAATTGTTATATCTATTTCAGGCAATTCCTTTTTTTCTCCCAAAAAGTTTTTTTTTAAAAATTGATACTATAGTTAATAATTTTGTCTGGGATTACAAAAGTCATAGAATAAGTAAAAAACACTTATGTAAGTCTAAGATAAATGGAGGGCTGGCACTTCCAAATTTTCTATATTACTTTTGGGCAGTCCAGATTAAGAATATGAATTTTTGGTGGGTAAATATGGATGTTGAACCAATGTGGTTAAAAATGGAAAAGGAAGACTGTTTACCTTTCAATATAGAGTCGATTATTTTCGCACCAAAGGAAGTACAAAAAAAGACTTATAGGGACAACCCTATAATTCATAATAATAGGCGTATTTGGAAACAGATAGTTAAGACCCTATATCTGGATAATCTTTCTTTTAGGTTACCAATTAGGAATAACCCACTGTTTAAACCCTCAATCTTAGATGCGGGGTTTAGACTGTGGGAGGATTCAGGAATTAAAAGGATAGGACACCTTTATAGAAATGGAAATTTTTTATTATTTGAAGAGTTACAAGATATTTTTGGATTACCTTCACAACACCATTTTAGGTATTTACAAATTAGAGATTTTATTAAATGTAACACACAAGACTATAAAAAAAAAGAATTAGATGAGCTGTTTAATTTACATCCAAATACGGATAAGCTTATAGCTTATATATACAATATTATTTTAGATAAAGAGAACCCAACAACTGAAACATATCGTCAAGCATGGGAAAATGAAATTGGATTACCTATAACAAAAGAAACTTGGGAAGAATGCTTACAAATAATACATTGGTGTTCTTTGAATGCCAGACACACACTGATACAATTTAAAGTTATATATAGATTACACTACTCGAAAACCAAATTAAAAAGTATCTTTCCTAGTCTCTCCTCTATTTGTGATAAATGTAAGAATCTTGAAGCAAATTTAATACATAGTTTGGTAACGTGTCCACGGTTGAATTATTATTGGATTGAAATTTTTAAAGTTATTTCGGAAGTTCTTAAGGTTGAACTCGACCCAGACCCAAAATTAATAATATTCGGAATCCCGGAGCCAAATTTGGTACTCACAGTTAATCAAAGAAATTTTTTTGATTACTGTTTAATAATAGGGAAAAAAATGATACTTAAATTTTGGAAGGGAACATTATCCCCAACAATTAAAATGTGGAAAGCAGAGATGTTGGAGACGTTGAATTTGGAAAGAATTAGATTTGTCCTTTTGGACAGGTATAATTCTTTTGAATCGATATGGTCTCCATATATACAGTATTTAGAGAAGTAGCTATTCTTGGAATCACGGCTCGACGGACACCCTACGGATCCGATGCGAATAACTTACTTATATTTGATATTATTGTGCATTTATTAGAGATATTTCTGAATGAAATAGTATTTCGTATAATGACTTTAGTTTTTGTTTATATATATGTAATATTTTTGTTTTTCAAATTTTCCCTTTTTTCTTTTTCTTTACGGTTGAAGTATGTGGGAAGAATTTTTTATTCCTTTTTATTTACTCTTTTTTCTTTTCTCTTTTATATATCCTTTTCTTTATTTCCAAAAAATAGAAGATATTAAGTATTGATATGTTATTTGTAGTAATATTGAATTAAGGTGTTAGTTTATAAAGTAAGCTTTACATTGTAAACGGTTTACTTCAAATAAAAAAATATTACACTAAATAACTTTTCAACGATTTTATAATAAACCCGTTGCCAGACCTGAGACATTTGCAGACACTATTTTTAGTTTTGTATTATGATTTTACCCCGAATGTCAGGGGTTATTATTATTATTTGTTAATAAATGTATAATTATTTTCAGTAACCAATTCATGTCTGAATACGTCAACATATTTCCTCCATTGGTCATTATGGCAGGGTGTAAGCATGGACTCGTTCCACAGCATGAAATCACAGAGCTTTCAAATCTTCACGTAGTCACTCACGGGACTCCGAAGTACAATAGTTAGATTAAACGAGAACTTACCAGTTTGAAGTTTGATCTTTATTTTATGAAGAGTTATGTTGATTACGTGCCCTTCGCGCCTAACCCTCTATCATAAAGGTCAACTGGTATTCTAGTTCTCTTATCTTACTAAGTCAACTTCTTTTATCTGTGATTTCACACCGCTGCTTTGAAGAATGTCGCACATGCGTGCTGGCGGGGTCTTCACATAATCCCTCAATGTAAATCCTCATAAAATAAAGATCAAACTTCAAACTGGTAAGTTCTCATTTAATCTTACTATTATAGTACACTAACTCTTCTGATAGCGTTTCGTATAACTACCAGTCTCTGTGTGAAATGTTGCCCCTCGTTTCCTCACTAAATCTTTCCGCTTTCACCTTAAACCTATATCCTTTGGTTTATGATTTTCTTACCCTGGTTAAAAAAATACGCTCTCTATATTGACGCCTGTGTGGCCAAATTGGCTTTAACTTCATCTACAAGTTTGCAGAAACTCCAGTGTGGTGGGCCCGATCAAAATTCATGATGAGATGGAATTCAGGAAGAGATAGAGAGAACGACAACCTCTCCCTCACTATCAGCAAGATGACAGGGCTGGTTATCAACTTCTGGAAGTGTAGCGAAGTTCTTATCCCGATTATCATCAATTCTGCCAAAATGGAAATGGTTAAGAGTTTCAAGATCCTTGGCATTAGTATTACCAATGATCTGTTGTGAATCAACCACATTGAAGCGACACATCATGCCTCCACTTCCTCAGGAGACGGAGGAAATTCAATGTCTCCAATGACTCATACAAACTTCTGCAGGTGCACTATGGAAAGTATCAGGTTGCATTATTGTTTGGTTTGGGAATAACTCTGCACAAAATCACAAGAAATTGCAGATTTGTAGAAGTAGCCCAGTCCATCATATAGACAAAGAATGTGGAGGCTATGGGGAGGCCTGATAGAAGTATATAAAATTATGAGAGGCACAGATAGAGTAAACAGTCAGAAACTTTTTCCCAGGATGGAAAACTCAAATACTAGAGGGGAAAGCTTGAAGCCCTTGTCCCACAATGCCAGTTCACCCAAGAACTCTCCGGAGAAAAAAAAAACTCGTGGTACTTCATCACAAGTATTCTTTTACTCTTTGAAATTTTTTGCACTGTTGCATAAACTTCATGAGTTTCCACGTTTCCCGAGGACCTGCCGTTAGCATCACAAGCCATTACGAGACATCCACGACCTCCGACATTCCCGCTACGTACATTCTACGTACTTACCATGAGTTTGATTTTTTTTGTAAACTCGGGAGAGCTCTTGGGTAAACTCGTATCGTGGGACAGGGCCTTCAAAGAGGCAGGGCCAAAGTTTAAATGACGATGTGTGGGGAAGTAGCTTTACAGGGTAATGAATTCCGGGAACACACTGCCAAGGCAGGTAGCTGAGGCAAATCAGATGGTGGCATTTAAGAGACTTTTGGATCGACTCATAGTCATAGAGCGTGGATACAGGGCCTTTGGTGCAACTTGCCCACACCAACTTACCTGCTCCATCTACACTGGTTCCATCTGCCTGCATTTGGCCCATATCTTTTTAAACTCATCCTATCCATGTCTACTTGCCTGTCTACTTATGGGGATATGGGTTATGTGCAGGCAGGACACTTGACGGGATGGTCCCAGCCCGCTGCTCTCCAGGAGTGTACCGGCTGCTGGTCGCCAAGAACAATAAAGTAGTATTCATTCATTCAAATAAGAGTTGGTCTTGGCATCATATTTGGCACAAACACCGTGAGCTGCGAGGCCTGTTCTTGTGCTGCATCAATCTATGCTCTATGTTAATTATCGGAAATCACGAGGTGCCACTGTAGCACTTAGTGACTCATTGCTCCAGTGACCAGGGTCCGAATCTGACTTCCGGTTCTATGTCTGTGCAGTCTGTGTATTGTCCTTGTGACTGCATGGGTTTCCCCAGGTGCCCTGGTTTTCCCTGCCAGTTGTTAGGTTAATTAGTTACTCTTAATTACACCTTCTGTCGGTATCTGGTGGGTGAGGCAGAAGGTGTTAAATTCATAGTCATAAAGGCGAAGGAAAATAGGCCACTCTGCCGACCAACATGCCCCATCCATACTAGTCACATTTGCCTGCATTTGGCTTACATCCCTCTAAACCTATCTTATCCATGTACCTGTCTAAATGCGTCTTAACATTTGTGATAGTCCCTGCCTCAACTACCTCCTCTGGTAGCTCGTTCAATACACCCACCACCCTTTGTGACCAACAAACCTATGTGCTCTGGTTCTTGATTCCCCTACTCTGGGGAAAAAACTTTACATTTATTCGATCTATTCCTCTCATGATTTTGTACACCTTTATAAGATCACCTCTCTTCCTCCTGTCCTCTAAGGAATAAAGTCCGAGCCTGCTCAACCTCTCCCTATAGCTCGAGCCCTGGCAACATCCTCATAAATTTTCTCTGCACCCTTTCCAGCTTGGTGTGAGAAAAGAGTTTTCGGAAAAAATGAAACTGAAAAAAATGAAAAATGAAAAAAAATCGGAATGGGATTGATGGGATTGCTCTGAAAACCAAGAATGAATGAATTATACTTCTTGTCATAGTGATACTATTCGTTTTGCATACCCTAGGTGTCACCACATAAAGGGCACCAACAAAGTTAAAGCCTCTCCCACTTGGGTGTCATTTGCGCATTATTTACGTGACAGGCCTGCAGCGATTGTCACGCGAAAAACGCCTAGCCGTACGACAGTCATGCGCTTTGCTCTTGAGGGCCCTGCTTCTTTTGGGAACCATTGCGATGTCGTTCGTACTGTTATTTTAGTCCGATCTCCATGGCAAGGATTTTCCCAGTAAAAATCTTTCAAAACCCGGCGCGCTTTATACCCAGGTGCTCAAATGACACGCAAATGGCGTGGTGACGCATGGTTACGGACGTTAACGCACGGTGACGCATAATAAATGAGCATAGGCAATGTTCGTGCGTCACCATGCGTAACCAAGTGCTACACGTACACCATCAGTACGTCAGCATACGCCGTCGGTACATCAGCGTGCGCAAGGGGTACGTCACGCAGGTGGCGTGCGAGGATTTTGAACATTCCAAAATCCTGGGGTGATAGGGAAGCACCGCGCGTTACCACGTGTCATTGCATACACCACCATGCCTCACTACGTGCCACACGCATGTCATGACACATCAACCAATTTTTAGGATGCCGCGTAAATGACGCCCAAGTGGGACAGGCCCTTAACAAAGTATCCCGCGCCGGGTCCTCCTTTGTTCTCCCCCCTCGTGACGGCGTTTCCCCCACACTGGGTCCTCCTCTCTTTGCAGCTACATGTCTGTCCTCAGGCACCCACGTATCATCATCTGTGACATCGGCCCCCTCAACGACCACTGACCTCGATCGGCACTGATCTTAATGAGCTAAATAGCCTTGTTCTTTCCATATGAAGCATATGAGAAACAACAAAAGACTGATTGAGAGTTGGTTTCAAAGAATAATGGTTCCTTAAGACTCCTACATGAGCAAATGGGACAGTTCACCAAAGGAACCATGTATATATTTAGTAATCCAATAACAGAATATGCAATATGCAGGTAAAGCATTTTCACAAACAAGCAGAAATATCAATTAGGTCACAAGATTCAGCCTTCAACTAAAATAAGGCGTAATGGAGCAAATTTGCTATTGTACAATTTTGCGGCGAATATAAAAATATTTAGCAGACATTCATACATTTGCTGCAATATCTGACTGTGCAAATTGGAAGTTCTGGTATAGTTATTGGGTACAGGAGGTCAGCAACGATCATCTGAAGGTTTTAATAAAAAATGTATGTCAAGATGGTGTGATCCATCCCTTACTCTCATTACAAATGCATGTTGTATACATGCAGAAAAATAGATGAGCATTGAGATATGACGTATTAATTCAGCAAAGAAAATTGTAGATTTCTACCTGTGTAGCAAAAATCGGTTATACCTCTTTTTGCTTAGTTTAGTTTAGTGATATCGCGTGGAAACATGCCCTTTGGCCCAAGTTCATGTTATAGTAGAATTAGGCCATTCAGCTCATCAAGTCTGGTCTGCCATTCAATCATGGCTGATCTCTGCCTCCTAATCCTGTATTTCTGCCTTCTCCCCATAACCCTTGACACCTGTTCTAATCAAGAATTTATCTATCTCTGCCTTCAAAATATCCATTGACCTGGCCTCCACCGCCCTCTGTGGCAATGAATTCCACAGATTAACTACCCTCTGACAAAATAAGTTCCTCCTCACCTCCTTTCTACAAGAGCACCCTTTAATTCTGAGGCTATGGCCTCTGGTCCTAGATTCTCACACCAGTGGAAACATTATTTCCACATCCACTCTATCTTGGCCCATCGAATCCACGCTGACCAACGATCACCCATACACCAATTCTATCGTACACACTTGGTATAATTTACAGAAGTCAATTAAACTACAAACCTGTGCTTCTTTGGAAAATGGGAAGAAATCGAAGCACCCGGAAAAATCCATGGGGTCACAGAGAGAATATACAAAGTTGTCATAGACACCACACATAATCAGGATCAAATCTGGTTCTCTGGCTCTGTAAGGCATCAACTCTACCACTGTGTCACTGTGCCACCCTTGTGCCATCCTTGATATGTATATCCATATAACAAATGACTCCGAACCTGTTGTAGTGTACATATCCTGAAGTAGTTC
Organism: Raja brachyura; assembly: GCA_963514005.1. The sequence goes on along the minus strand of OY740785.1, from coordinate 42,147,936 downwards.
AGTTTAATTTGTTTACTGCTGTCAATAGAATATCAAAATGTATTCAGCTGCGTTCATGAAATGATTTTGCTCTGGAGGACAAGTGGTTAAATGTTTTAAACAAATTCCGTGTGGTGCATTGATAATACAGAGATGGTGAGATTCGCAGAATGCAATGTCAGTGGGATTTATTGGTCTGTGGCCATTATTGATGCAATGTGGGAATGGAATGAAAAAAGCATGATTTAATCTTACAATTTTATCCGTTGAAACAATAATTTCAACAAAAGGCTTGTCATGCTGCCAAAAAAGATGCTGCCAAAATTCTATAGAATGGGTGCTTGATCAAGGTTTTCCCAGGATGAGGCTGGTCTAACATATTTAGGTAAGGGCAGCACCCTGCACCATTCCAAATATGAGATATTCAGCTGTATTTTTCATGTCAAACAGGAACTTTATCCTTTATTATTCTATATAGTATTAGCAGAATAAATATTTAAACCTTTTCTTTAGATTCTGCAGGACTCTGTATTTTCTTCTTCCCCTATATATCAAGTGAGTGCATTTTTTCTTCTAAAGTTGTCTTGCAATGTACACACACACACACACGTACACACACATGCAATGAGAGGTACCTCACATGTCTGGATCTTCTCCTTAATACATGATGGACAACGTGATAAGAAAATAAATGTTTAACGTCATCATAAAGCAATATGAGGGAAGGTGAGGGTGATTAATTGCTTCACAAAAAATTAGAGTCATAGAATCAAACTGCATGAAAACCACGCCATTCAGCCCAACCCATCAATCAAGTTGCCCAATCCAATCTAGTCCCACCCACTCGCATTTGGTCCACATCTCTCTTTTCTATGCATGTACCTGTACAAACATCTTTTAATTGCTTTTACAATAAATGCCTCAACTAACCTCTGGCAGCTTGCTTCATTTACCCACCATTCCTCTTCAGGTTCCTGTTAAAGCTTTCACTTAGTCATGGTCATAGAGTCATAGAGTGATACAGTGTGGAAACAGGCCCTTTGGCCCAACTTGCTCACACCGGCCAACAATGTCCCAGCTACACTAGTCCCACTTGCCTGCACTTGATCCATATCCATCCAAACCTGTCCTGCCCATGGACCTGTCTAACTGTTTCTTAATCGATGGTGTAGTCCCAGCCTCAACTACCTCTGGCAGCTTACATCCACCACCCTTTGAGTGAAAAAGTTACCCCTCGAATTCCTTCTTTTTTTTCCCCCCTTCACCTTATGTCCTCTGGCGCTTGATCCCCCTACTCTGGACAAGAGATTATGTGCCTCTACCCGATCTATTCCTCTCATGATTTTGTACACTTTTTTTAAGAGAAGATGTTAATCCTGGCCAGATTGGAGAGGCTAGGACTCTAAAATGGGGTAAAAGCTTCAGGGCTACTGGGAGATTTGGTCAATTTGAAAGTGCTCTCTGTGGAACTGGGACAAGCTGCAGAGTGGCGCCCGTTTGTCTCGAGCCTCGATCCAAGCTGCAGGAAAAGAATAAGAACATCTGCAGACCCTGTCAATTAGGTGCATAATGCATAGAATGGATTGGATGACTGCAAACCAGACATACACTTTGTAAATAATTGTAAATAATGTTGCAGAGTTTCACTTTGCCGAATGTTGATTGGATGAGGTATTGAGCCTTGTCTGGTTTTCGTGCAGATCAGGGTAAATGTGGCAAGGTTTGCTTCCTTCAAGAAGCCCTGTTTGAATACAATGTATTAGCCTCTGTATTATTGGGTTAGGGAAATGTCTGCCATGTATGAGGTTGATCGATATCTGTAATTGGATTGTAAAGAGACCATCCCCATGTTGTTCGGCCCCTCGACGTTGCGTGTCGATCTTCTGGGAGAACGCTTGGGACTGCGTGACCTTCTGGAGTGTCTCTGCTTGAGCGAGGCCTAGAGGGCTTGATCAGGCAGAAACGAGGATCGAACCCACAGTGGGATAGGTACAGTAGTTGAACTGTAATTGTGTTTTGTTAAAATAAAGATTAGTTGATCAAGTGCTTGATTCAGTGGTTTTTGAGTAAAACTAGACTGGGGGGAAGCTTAGCATGAGCAATTTACAAAGGTTCAACTCAAACCTATGCCCTTTGGGTTTTGATTCACAATACCCTGTGTAATAAACTGTGAATTAATTGTATCTATTCCCTTCATGATTTTATACATCTCTATATCACCCCTCAGTCTCTGCACTCCAAGGAATAAAGTCCTGGGCTTGAGCTCCAAGAGATAAAGTGCTAGCCTGACCAACCTTTCCCTATTATTGCACAGGTCCTCTGCTCAAGACATCAATAAACAATAATTTATTCTTAAACTTGCACAATATTTTTAGTATTGGAAATGAAATGGCTCTCCATTTTTTCAATGGAGTAAAGAATTATTGTTCTCTGCAGGCATTTCAGGAAGTTGCTGCTCACTGTGACTGTACCATTTCTCTTCTCATTGTTGTATCTTAATACATTACAATGACAGGGATTGATTTCTCTCAGACACCAGAGTATGCATGAGATTCACATACAGTACCTACAAAAAAAAAGGAAAGTGAGGGTTAGGTGTTCTCAAATTTCAATGTCATTAGGCAGGGATTGGATAAAGAACTAAAAATAAAATCACCTCAAATCAGCACACAGTGTCTTTTGGCACAGAAGTATTAAGTATTAAAATTAAGCAGAAATGTTGACACGGCCTTCACTGATTACAGTGAGACGTTCTAGAGTTTTAACGCAATTAGTTATCTGCAAATTATAATGCTTTAAACATTAATTGAATTGCTGAAAAGTTTAGTAAACTTCTCAAGTAAAAAGCTAACAATTGCAGAAAAGGGAGATCTGTGTCCGAAGGGTTTGCATCGCCAGTGGCACAAATAAAATATCTTTTGCATTCCTGCCATGCCCATGCATAATTAATGCACATCGCTACATTATTTATGTGAAGAATGCGTGACGGATTAGACCGGCTGTTCTGCATGGACTTCTAAAATATTCAAGGTTACCATATAGTTCTTGCAGCACACAAGGAAAAATAAGACACCGTTTGTAAACATTCATAAAATGATCAATAATGTTAAAAGCAGGAACAGGTATTGGCGCAATATTTTTCCTGACTAAAATCATTGGAAAGGTCAGAATTTCCTGAGTTTTTTAGTTGGCGCCAGGCAAAATGTTAAACCTACAACAAAGAAACAGCTATCCAATATAAGAGGATCGAACCCGCAATCAAAGCAACGATGAGCAGCCTTACAGATGCCATCAATTATCATTCAATTTTGCCTCAGAGTAGTTTATGTTTGCTGGAGAATACAGTGAAAGTTATTCATTTTTATTTGGTCCCCATTTCATCACAGACATTTTTTTAGTACAGAAAGAGACCATCATAACAGGGAATATCTTACTTGCCCTGTTGCTGTCTTCAAATATAGAGTGGACACATAATAAGAAAGCAGGTGTTTAACCTCATCAAGCAACAATATAACAGTAGAAGTGGGTTGACAGTAGTGTCCCGGGGTGGTAGGCAAGATCAAATAATGCATATGGATGAAGAAGGTGTTTTGGCCCATTACAATTCATGCTACATACCACAGAGAACCAAATAATCCTCTGCTTTAATCTCTAATTGTTTATTAAAATATTCCAATGTGTTGTGAGTCTACTCTCGATGGAATTAAATGTTGTCCCTTGCACACATAGTATGCATTTGATTTGCCTGAGCCTTTATCCTTTTGTTCTGCTCACAAATTGATTTTGCTGGTTCCAAATTGCTGTTGGAATAATGGCAGAGCAGTAATTCTCCCTAAATGGAGCACCAAATGCAGCTTTAAATTCATTTGAGCTACATACACAGAGAGCAAACAAATAGAAGTCATGTACAAACAGACAGGCAATAATGGGGCAGATTCTTGAATTTCTATGTTAATTTCAAAAGGGATAGACAAAGGTTCAGAGGATGCCAGACATCAATTCTAGCCCTTTGTAAATAGGCTTGAGTGGAACTGAGAGGAAATGAGGAGGCTGGAGACCGTCACTGATAATGTCATCTTCACCATCGAAGGGATCCATAGGAAATATTGCCTCAAGAAGTCAGCTAATACCACCAAAGACATCACCAATTGTCCTTGCTCTCATCTCTCTGCCACCATCAGGAAGAAGGTAAAGGCTTCTGAGAACCATGACCTCCAGGTTCAGGAATGGCTTCTTCCCAACAACCATCAGTCTCTTGAACCACATTGCATAATCATAACCACAACCTTACCTCAACAATGAACTACTAAGGATTTTATATAGGTTGCACAATGAACTTCAGGTTGCACCGTTATAGCCTGGTTACCAATTTATTGAAGTGACAATTTATTGTTATATTGACCATTGTATTTTTTGTCTTGTTGCGTTAACGTGATTGTGAAGCTGCAGAAAGAAAGGTGTTCATTGTTCTGTTTCCAGTGCATGTGACAATTAAACACTCTTGAGTCTTGAGTCCCTTGACTCTCGAGCAGTCAAGGCTCCACTTCAGAGCTCAGGAACCCTTCATATTCTTCATTCGCTAGGCTTGGGAAAAACTTAGCAGTACATGGCAATACTTAGGCAAAGGTTCACTAGCTTCGCAAGGGCGGCGTGATAGTGCCTGAGACCCAGGTTTCTGACCATGGGTACAGTCTTTACAGAGTTTATACATTCTTCCCATGACCTACATGGATTTTCTCCAAGATCTATGGTTTCCTCCTACACTCCAAAAGACGTACAAGTACGTAGGTTAATTAGCTTGTTATAATTGTAAATTATCCCTAGTGTGTGTAGAATAGTGTAAGTGTGCGGGGATCGCTGGTCGACGCAGACACGGTAGGCCGAAGGCCTTCTTTCTGCGATGTATCGCTAAACTAAACTAAAACTAAAAGCCATAAATACAACCAATCTTCTTTTGTTTCGATGAATGTAGTAAAAGAACTGGAGAGGCCAATGTCATTAGAGACTACATGGTCTTTAACACCACATCACTCAATGGCACATCAACAGGCAGCAGGCTTGAGATATCTACCATAAAGGCAGAAATGTCAGAATTTGAAGAACTGCATTGCGAGTTAACATGTACCACAAATGTTCTCACTAAATTTTAGTATTTTATTCTAGTTTTTTCAAATGTTTCTGTATTTTAAAATTAAATGCAGTAAAACGTATATATCACAAGTAATGTGCCCATTTCCCTAAAGTTGTAACATGTGATGCCAGCAAATGCCAGAAAATGGAAATTGCATTACTGAACTCCTGAATATTATAACTCATGATGTAATGTCTCGTAACTCTTTATTGCCATCGTAAGAAAAGTTTTAATCCCACAAAGTTGTATTTAACAATCCTTCACATTAAATATAACACATTAGCCTTCTGTGCAGAAAAGCTTTTTTCTCAGTTTTGACTTACACTTGAATACAGAATTGCTGGTACTGAACCATGTATTGGAAAGGAAATTGCTCTGTCACTGTATGTTTCACACATGGTTTTTAGTGACTCAATTTAGAATATCCCATCAGAATTTAAGGGTGAAATTGAGAAGGTCTGATTCAAAAATATTTTAAAAAAGCCAAATTGTAAACTTACAATTTATCATTCTTTATCACTCTGCATTAAAACATTTGCCTTTATTCTAAATCTATGATATTTACCTTAAGCGATGGACAGTGAATCACTGGAGAACAGTATCACCAAGCAGCTCGCATGTTATGATTTGGCATACCTTAATATCAGCTCCAAAGACATTTATTCACCCAGCCAGTGGTTTTCAGTCAATGGCATACTGTAATTGAGGGAGGTCATTGTTTTATGACTTCATACATAATAAATGAGCTAGCTTTTATACAATTAAAGAAAATCAAGCAATGGAGATTTATGTGATATTGCCCTAAGAATTGATATTCAAATTAGAGAACAACATATATACGTTTCCCATTGGCTTTAAAAAATATCTCCTTTGTTTTGATGCAACTAGTTAAAAGAACTCTCATCAAAATCAATGCCACGTCTGTAGGTCTGAATTTCTTCCTGAGAAATTGTTTTACTGCATGCGAAACAGAGATTCAGCTATTAATGAAACTTGGACAGGGCTGAAATAATTTTCAGTTAGATCTTAAGCAAGCGGTGTTGCAGAAAGACACAAACTTCAGGGTGGACTAACCTATTTCCTGCCGTAACTTCAACTGGGGTCATGGGTTCCATTAGAAAGTGGCAGGATCTGAATGTGGTGTTTCTCTAGAGTCATGTGTGCTCCAGTACGCCAAATAAAATATAGATATTCCAGCTGTCCTTTAACAGTCAAGGTTTGTTGAGACAGAGGTGGGATCTGGGAAGGATAGAGCTGTCAATGGTGGTTAAAAAGTCACTGGAGTCCCATATCTGAGTTTTCAATTTTCTCATCCAAGTGGTAGCTATAGCCTGTAACAAGAAGATTTTTAATCTCCAAGTAGTGGAGGCAGCTGTCTGATATGGTTGTGGACTGGGGCAAGAGTGGAGGCAAGGCTTACCTTCAATGATGGACATCAGAGCCATTGTTTTGCTGGTTGCGGCATGTAGGCACCTCTATTTATAGATGAATGACACTTGGACCTGTACCAGGGAAGTTATATCCAGGTTCTGCTGGAGTCTAGCAATAGGTTAATGATCTCAGCCATGTACACCCCCAAAGCATAATGTGTCTGAATTGTATTACGGACAACTGAATGTGCATGCATCAACAGCATTATTTAGTTGACCTCCATGCAGGTTCTGTATGAAATATGTGGAAACTCAAGAAAAATTAACATCAAAAATCAATAACAGCAAGTACAATAGATGCATTGTACTTGCATTGTACATACGGCGGCACGGTGTCACAGCGGTAGAGTTTCTGCCTTACAGCGAATGCAGCGCCGGAGACCCGGGTTTGATCCTGACTACAGGTGCTGTCGGTACGGAGTTTGTACGTTCTCCCAGTGACCTGCGTGGGTTTTCTCTGAGATCTTCGGTTTCCTCCTACACTCCAAAGACATACACGTTTGTAGGTTAATTGGCTTGGTAGATGAAAATATTGGCACTAGAGGGTGTAGGATAATGTTAATGTGCAGGGATCGCTGGTCAGCAGGTGGGCCAAAGGGCCTGTTTCCTCGCTGTATCTCTAAACAAAAAATGTGCCCACAAGAACTATCTAATAACTCAGTGGAAAATAAACCATGGTGTTGCATGCTGCAAGCTATGTCTATTCTTTTCAATTGAGATTTTTAAACCAGCCCTCAAAACAAAATATTGTAATGAATCCAGCTTATCATCTTTTTCATGATTCCAAAATGTCTTAAATATAGAGTATATTGTCTAGTTAGTGTACATTTCAAATTCTGCAAAGATGTTCTGCCACCCTTTGAATTGTATTCCTGTTAAAAGGTTGGGAAGAATGCAGGCTGATTATTCATTATTCACTGTTGCTCAAAGTTGAAATTATTCTCTCTCTTGATGAAATTACCATATTAGCTTGATCGAACATTCCTTTACCTTACTGCTAGTTTAAAATGAAATATGGTTCTGGAATTGTCTGTTACATAAAAATCGTTCACCTAGAAATTTGCCCACAGACCAATGGAGTTAACTTAGGTCAATGGAATCAAATCTCAAAAATACTTTGTGTTTTATGGACCAGATTAGATCACACATATTTGGCCGCTGGTCCGAGGAGGTATTTCATTTGCATTAGCTTTTAAATATTTCTATGAGATAGCAAATGATTCCAAGCAAGTTGCAGATCTCAAATTAATTTTCAATTAAAAATTAACAATCAAGATCAAAAAGATATCAAAAGCATATAATCAATAGTAAAACAATAGCCCATCTTGCACCATCCTCAATTTTATTTTCATCAACTCTGAGTAGAGTTATTCAGGGAACCTATTGGTCATTGTCTCATAACTTCAGTGAGGCTAATCATCACCAGAAAACCTTTTACCTTTCTGAGCCGAAAGCATTTTTGCTCTCACTTGAAGAAGTGTTAGGTTGGTGATTATCTTTAAACCAATGTTTATATACAAATTTCAGCTTGATTCTACCCTTGCTTTACTCCCAGGCAGGCTCAGTGCATTCTACGTACACTTCGAAAGGGAGAATAGTGACATGCCTTCTTGGGACCCCCGATGATATTGCAATCTCAGTCACCGAGGCTGATGTCAGAAGAACCTTCATGAAGGTGAAACCTCACAAAGCATCTGGACCCGATGGTGTACCTGGTCGCGTTCTCAAAATCTGCATGGACAAACTGGCCGGAATGTTTGCAGACTTCTTCAACCTCTCATTACAGAGGTTCCCAACTGCTTTAAGAGGGCATCAATAATACCAAAGCAAAGGAAGAGTAAGGTGACATGCCTCGATCACTATCCACTGGTGGCACTCACGTCAGTGGTGATAAAGTGCTTTGAGAGCGTGTGCGGAAAGGACAAGAAGCCAAAGCCAAGATGCCGCACGGACATCACGTCGAAAAACCAAGATGCCGAATGGACATGACACTGAACGGACATGACGTTTCCAGGGACGGAATTGGTCCGACACCTTGTCAGTCATCGACGAAGGCCAGCGATTAGTCCAGACCCCTGCATCCACCACATCACTGGCCAGGGGGAGAAGGAAGGTGGGGGGGAGCTTGAGCTTACGTTTGTAAAATGGTGACAGTGACTCCAAGCTACTGTGATTGCCACAGAGGCCATGATGTGATGGATGCGGGGGTCTGGACCAATCGCTGACGTTTGTTGTTGACTGACAAGGTGTCGGACCGATCCCGTCCCCGAAAAAGTACAAGGTACAACAATTTAACTATTTTAAAATGTAACAAGGTAAAACAATTCTTGCAGCAAATATAGATATTTTAAAGTACTTCATACCTATTTATCATTTTGGCTTCATGTCCGTTCTGCGTCATACATTTTCAACCATGTCCGTTCGACGTTATTTACTTTCGGTGTCGTGACCTTTCGGTGTCATGGCATTTTGACGTGGCATGGCAGTTCAGCATCTTGGCTTCAGTTTCTTGGCTTCGGCTTCTCTTCCTGCGGCGTCCCGTCCGGGTACCCTTCGAGAGATATGTTATGGCGCATATTAACTCCTACCTTAGCAAGAACCTAGACTCATTATAATTTGTCTACTGCCCTCCACTCTACACTGGAACACTTGGACCATAAAAACACATATGCTAGGCTGTTTCTCATAAACTGCAGTTCAACACCATCACCCCCTTCAAAAATGTTACCAAGCACAGGGAAGAGGATTAAACATGCTTGATTCTTGATTTATTTGAATTAAGAGTCTTAATTCAACTATTAATTTACTCCTTATTGATGTATGTGGTGCAAAGGCTTGTCAAATTTTAACCAATGGTTTTTTCTCTTGAATACATACATCTTTGGAAAGGTCACCATGCATTGTCCACTGCTAATTATCTTGGTGATGATGAACCATCATCTTGAACTGCTGTAGCTCTTCTGGTGAAGATATTACCACTGTGCTGGTGGATAGGGAGTTCAGGATTTAGATCCATTGAGGATGGAGGACTGCCAACATACTTCCAAATCAGAGTGCTTTGAAACCTGGAGATAGCGTGAAGGTGGCGATTTCTCCATGTACCTACAGCTCTTATCCTTCATTGTGGTAGAATTCTGAGTTTGTAAATTGTTCTCAGGATAGTTCAGGCAGGCAATTGCTGTGCATTTTATAGATGACACAAATACCAGCCACCATGTGCCAGGGTTGGAGGAAACAAATGTTTAGGCCAGTAAATAGGTTACAAAACAAGTTGTGTGCTTTGTCCTGGATTATGTCAACCTTCTTGAGAATTGTTGGAGCTGCAATCCTGAAGAGTATGTGGAAGGAAATGGACAGACGATGTTTCGGGTTAGTACCCTTCTTCAAGATGGGAGAAGATGGGAGGCAGTTGATATCTCTCTACCCTCTATTTCCCCTCTGCTCCAATCCTGAAGAATAGTACCAACCTAAAATGTTGTATTTCCATTTTCCTCCACAATGTTGCTTGACTGACCTATTTCATCCAGCAGTTTGGTTTTGCTTCTGTCAGGATGCCCTGAGGTTAGGATGATTGACCCTTTAAAACCACAACCAATTTCCTTCCTTCGTGTGACCTGTGGGTCCAATTATTGACATATCATGGAACAGTTCAGCACAGGAACAGAACTATTGACCCACAATATATTTGTCGAACATGATGCCAAAACTAACCTATTTGCCTACACATAATCAATTTCCCTCCATTCCTTGAATATCCATTAAAAATAATCCATGATACTGATCAGAAAGCTAATCCATGATACCAGTGACCTTTGATGCTATGTTTGTTGAAATGCAACTTTGAAATGCAAAGGCAATCATCCTCACTTCACCTCACGAATTCATCCCTTTAGTCATGTTTAGACCAAAGTTACAATGAGATTTCCAGCGTAGTGCCCCCAGAAACAGTCAGGGTGGTGATGATCAAGTTATTGGTGGATAGGCTTTGCTTAATAGCACAGCTAACATTACCTCCCATCACTTTGGTGATAATTAAGAGAAAGACGAATTGGGCAATAAATTGCCTGATTCGATTTAACTTGGTTTATGTGAACGAGGCATATCCGGGTAATTTTCCACATAGTTAGGTGCAAGTCAGCACTGTAACTCTGCTGGAATAGCATGACGAAACACGGAGCTAGGGTGGAGCGCAGGTAGTTGGAACATCCTCAAGTCTTTTCTGTATTTAATGCTTTCAGCATGGCAGGGTGGCGTAGGGGTAGGGTTGCGTCCTTGCAGCGCCAGAGACCCGGGTTCAAGCCTGACTACAGGCGCTATCTGTTCAGAGTTTGTACGTTCTCCCCGTAACCTGCATGGGTTTTCCCTGGGAACTCTGGTTTCCTCCTGCGCTTCAAAGACCTATAGGTTTGTAGCCTAATTGGATTGGAAAAATTGTAAATTGTCTTTGTTGGGTGTAAGGTTAATTGTATAGTGACACTGTTGCTTGGCTGATCTGTAGAACAGTTCTCCTAATTTAGAAATCGGTCCCAGATATTTGTGAGGAGGACTTTGCTTGGTTTAATGGGCCAAGAGCAACTATTGCATATCCATCCTGATGCTTGATCACCTATTCAGTTGTTATTGATGTTAAGAAACAACTAAAGGGCCTGTCCCTCTGTACAAGGTAAATCAAGAGTTCTCCCGGGTTTTTCCCTGATTCGAACTCAGAGAATGTCCGTAGCGGGTCAGTAGGAGTTCGTGAATGTCCCGTAGTAAGTGTAGGTACTTGGGAAATCCAGTAAACTCGTGGCTTTTTTTCAACTCTGTGAAAAATGTCCACAAGTAAAAAAATACTCGTTTTGAAAAATTTGTTACTTTTTACTCGTACAAGCCGCTACAAGACATCTACAAACTCCTATGGACCCGCTACAGACATTCTCAGAGTTCGAATCAGGGGAAAACTCGGGAAAAATCTTGAATTACCTCGTACAGTGGGACAGGCCCTTAACTTGTTCATCCAGTTCAGGGAAAGATAGCAAATTACCTTTGAATTGGGCAACCAATAATTAGTATGATTATCATTTGTTTTAATTTTCAGATTATTAACCCGCTTTAAACTTCATGGCTGCTATTGTGAGTTTTGAACTTTGATCTCTGGATTGTTAATCCACATTTCTGGGGTGGGTTAGCAATTGACCCACACCACTATTCACTCCATCTAAACCTCACGCTGCCTTAACAAAGCCACCAGCATAATCAAGAGCCTCTCCTCCCGTCAGGCATGAGGTGCAGAAGTGTAAAAAACACATAATTCCAGATTCAGGGACTGTTTCTTCCCAGCTGTTATCAGGCAACTGAACCATCCTATCACCAACAAGAGAGCAGTCCTGACCTACCATCTACCTCATAGGAAACCCTCGGGCTATCTTTAGTTGGACATTATTATAATTTATCTTGCCCTAAATGTTATTCACGTCATCCTGTATCTGTCCACTATGAGGTAGCATTTTCATGATTGGGAGAGTCTAGACCATTGCCTCAGAATTAAAGGACGTTCCTTTAGGAAATTTATTTATTCAAATGGTGGTGAATCTGTGGAATTCTTTGCCACAGAAGCCTGTAGAAGCCGACAGTGAATATTTTTAAGGCAGAGATAGATAGATTCTTGATTAGTACAGGCGACAGAGGTTATGGGAAGAAGGCAGGAGAATGGGGTTTGGAGGGAGAGATAGATCAGCCATGATTGATTGAGTAGACTTGATGGGCTGAATGGCCTAATTCAGCTCCTATTCCTTATGACCTTATGACGCTATGGACAGCTTGATTGGAATCATCTATAGTCTTTCAACTGACTGGATAGCACGCAACAAAAAAAGCTTTCACTGTACCTCGTTACACGTGACAATAAACTAAACTAAAGTAAACAGCCGTATTTATCATAACCCAAATGTCTCCAGTCATTATTGCAACGGACGAAGGCCTGGCATGGAATAAACTACATTTTGGATGCATTAAAGAGCCTTGAGCGTTCACATTCGTTTTGCGGTTCTTCAAGGATTCTTCACGTTGTTGAATCCCTATTTTGTTCCTGTTTTCAACTGTGGTTCTGTTGCTAATTACCTTAAATCTATGTACTTGAGCTGCTGATCTCATGTTGGCTGAAACAACTTTAAATTAATAACTCAATCAAAACCTAGTAATAACCTAATAAATTTACTCTGTTCCACCTCTTCAGCTCGAAATCATTTCAAAGATGAAGTGTGTGGAATTAACAGAACACTCTGGTGTTTTAATGACATTTGCCTTGGAGTCATGAACATTTACAATACAGACAGCAAGTCAGTAGTCTCTGCTGCCCACACTCCTTCACAAAATGGATTCCAGACCCCCAGCAAACTGTGTGAAAAATAATCTTATACCCCCTCTAACCTTTCAACCAGTTACTTTGAATGTATACCGTCTTATCTTTAATCCCATTGCAAAGAGAAATGGATCCTTATTTTTTTCCATGTTAGGCCACTTAACTTTAAACTCTTAAATTGTTCCCCCTTAGCCATCCCGGTTCCATACAAACAATTTTAGCTTATCCAATATTTCCAGTCCTGCCAATACCCTTTTCTTCACCCTTTTCATTGCAATCATATCCTTCTTGTAATGGAGTGACTAGAACTGTAGACAATACATGGACTAATGCCTAATCAGAGTTGCATGCAGAACTTGTGTACCCTCCCACTTCCTATATTTCATGCTTCATATAAGAATTGTACGAATTTTCCACCGATTTACTGACATGCCCTACAACCTGCACAATGCACGCTTATGCCTTTTTGTTTCTCCACACTGCTCAATATTCCCTTGCCTTTTTAGAGTCATAGATTTTCATAGAACAGAAAAGTGGATGGGGAGCGGATGTTTCCTGTAGTGAGAAAGTCTAAGACCAGAGGTCACAGCCTCAGAAATAAAGGACGTACCCTTAGAATGGAGATGAAGAAGAACTTCTGCAGCGAGAGGGTGGTGAATCTGTGGAATTAATTGCCACATACAGCTGTGGAGGCCGTAATTGGATATTTTTATTAGAGCTTGATCAGTAAGGTTGTTGAAGGTTATGGGGAGAAGGCAGGCAGGATAATGGGGTAGAGAGGGAAAAGATTCAACATGTCACCAAATAACAGCAAACCTCTACAGACGCACTATAAAGGTATCCTAACTTGTTACATCAAGGGTAAGAAGGAACTGCAGATACTGGTTTACACTGAAGATAGACACAAAACGTTGGAGTAAATCAGCGGGTCAGGCAATATCTCTGGAGAAAAGGAATGGGTGAGGTTTTGGGTTGAAACCTTTAAGGCCTAGTATGACGATTCTAACTCACAGTAATCCAAGAGCCTGCATAGAATGGTTCACTCAATCTGGTCCATCATAGGCACAGCTCTCCCCATCTATGAATGCATCTACCAGAGATGCTGCCTCTAGCAGGCTGCATCTATCATGAAGTATCTCCACTTTCTGGGTGATTCCCTCTTCACGCTGTTATCAATGGCCAGGGGGTTCAGAGGCCCGAGGTCCCACACCACCAGGTTCAGGAACAAAATGTTTCCTCCAACCATCAGTTTCTTGAGCCAAACTAATCCTAGCTCAGCAACAAACCACATGAGGACCATCTCTCGCACTACCATGGACTAGTTTTTTTATTATGTTTAGCATTAATGTCCTGTTTTTGCACCATCTTTTTTTCTTTTCACTGTCTTGTATAATTTATGATTTGTGTGTTGCCTGAATCTACGTGTCTGTGATGCTGCAGTAAGCAATATTTTCAAACTTATGCATAATACAATAAACTTTTAAGCCTACTGTGCATTGGCATTTCAAGTTTTCATTTATATTCTTTTTTAATTTAAATTTAGGGCTGCATGGGTGTTGCAGCGGTAGAGCTGCTGCCTTACACGCTGTCAACGCCAGAGACCTGGGGTCGATCCCGATTACGGATGCTGTCTGCACAGAGTTTGTACATTATCCCGTGATGGTGCGGATTTTCTCTTCGTTTTCCTCCCACACTACAAAGACCCACAGGTTTGTAGGTTTCATTGTCTTTGTATAAATGTAAAATTGTCCCTAGTGTGTAGGATAGTGTTAATATGCAGAGATCACTGGTCGGCACAAACTCTGTGGGCCGAAGGGCCAGTTTCGGCACTGTATCTCTAAACTCTCAACACTGTGTTAGATTACTTGCCTCCACAACTGTGTTCCAGATTCAGTCACCCTTGGAGTAAATAAATGTTTCCTTGCCTCTCCAAATAAAATAGCTCACATTAATTGATCCACTCCTTGATTAAATTCCATTTGCCTTCATACAACCCAACTGACCAGACCATGTATTACTGTCTTATATTTTATTCGATTCATGCAACCAACAATCTCTTTGGCTGTATTTAGCGCTTTATCTGCTGCCTTCAAATATTATATGCACCCCATATCTCATTGTTCCCAAACCCTGCTTATCATAACTATTATAATAGAGGGAGACAACATTCTCCTGCTCTCGACTGTTTAGCACAAAGGGACACAAAGGAATTACTGTATCAACCTGATCGAATGGCATTTGAGGAATATCTATCAACCAAGATATATGGAATTATCACCTGCCTTTTTGTAAAGTAGCATCATAGGACATTTTTTTATATATCAACCCGAGAGGGCAGATTCAATTGAACTTGTTGGAAAGACAACACATCCCTCACCAGTACATTGGAGTCCCAGACATTTTGCCGCAGGGTGAATGTGTGCTGCCATTGACACCACATACATGAGCCAAGAAGAATTTATATTTTATTCCAGCTTGTGGAAGAAAATATGTGTGAGCTGGGTTTACAGCAAGTGCGCTGCTTGGTTGCCTAAATGCTTGAAGTGTTTAGTATTTAACATACAACACTGCTGTGCATGCAATATTATTGAGTGCAGTTAACACTTTATTGTGTAAAAAAATTCTGAAAAACATTATTTTGCAATGGATCATAAGATTCAGTGATTCAAAAGGACTGAAAAATCTATGATCCATGTAATGGATATTTTACCGTTTATTAAATTCAAATATGTAAGGAAATCTTGGGAGCTCCCATTATTTTTATATACAATAGGTGGCAATGATATGAGTTGAAGCTTTTGCTTGGCCATTATCTTTCCCCAGAAGATGCATCCTTTGCCACACGCTGAGATAAGAAAAATGTCAGAGAGGACTCACTGCATTCAGTATTTGTTTATCAGTGCCGTTTTCTTCAATGCAACATATTTTGTCGCAAACATTTACAACAAACATTAATACCACAGGATGTTTTGAAATGACATCCATACCGAGATTCATGTTTATTTGCACTAACCTGTCTAAATTGTGGCAGAAGTAGAACAATCCCCAAAAAGTTGTTTTCATATTTTTTGACACTTTTATTAATTTGCCGCACAATATATTTTCTTACCTCAATCTCTGTTGTTGAATGAAGTACTCAATCCCAAATAAGCAAAACAAAATAAAACTCTGTAGGAAGAAACTGCAGATGCTGATTTAAACCGAAGATAGACACAAAAAGCTGGAGTATCTTGAGCCAAACGTCACCCATTCCTTCTCTCCAGGGATGCTGCCTGTCCCACTGAGTTACTGCAGCTTTTGGTGTCTATCTTCAAAACAAAACTGTTCAGATAACATAACTGCATTGAAACAATTGAGAAAAGAAGTGGTGTAAAATGATCCATCTAGACGAATGATATATTGATGTGTCCCCAGTTGTGCTGGGACTGAAATGTCCCAAATTACATTACTTTGCAGTGGGTACCAATCTATAGATGTATAACAATTTCTTATACCTGTATGCAGCACAACACGCGATAATTAATTATTTTTCCTGGCATCAAAAGATAGAATGGAACATCTCCCGTACAAAGGTAATCAATCGTATTTGATTTATTGTTCATTCCATTATTCTTAAGGACATAATTCCCAGCGCTTGCCCACACACATGCACACACACGCACTCATCAATAACTGTAGCTACAGAATTAAGATTTTTTACTTAAACGTGCTTTGACAAGAGTATAGCTGAGCACCGAGGGCTAACTCGATAGTGCAATGCATTATTGTGCTAATATGTTGTACCACTAAAGGATAGGATTAACTTTTTTACCGTCAGGAATAAATAACAAAAGGAGCCCTTCAAAATGACAGTAAGTGCACAGAATGGCCAGTTAAAATTGCCAGGGGCTAGACCCAGTGATACCCTTCCTTCCGTAATTAGACCTTGCTCCTTCAAGCTGGTAGAATCACTGCCGCTGGAGATGAATAGAACTTAAACATGCAAATACAATTTATACATGCAAATCAAAATAAGAACCTTCAGATCCTGGAAATCTAATAAAAGCAGAAGATCCTGTATCTGTGGGACAAGAAACAAAATGAACCTTCTTGAATGCTCTTCAATCTGAAACTTTCAATCATTCCCTTCCTACACATGCCACACACCTGCTGAGCACGTCAGCTCTTTCTATTTTTATTTTACTTCCATTAAATATGGCAATCAGTACCCACTGAACCTATCAGGGCCTGAACGTATCTTTATCCAGAGCTTTTGACTCTGACAGACTTTGACTCTATCACACAGGGAAGGAATTGTTTTTTTAAACATTTCTCAATGGTTCCAAAATACTTCTCATGCTCCAGCAAGGAACATTTAAACCTTTCCCTCCCAGGTTTTGCCACAGTTCATCTTCCTGCCCCCCTTGATCCCAAGATCCATTCAAATCCCCATTTGCAGCAGATACATTTGCTTTAATGGTTCCTGCCATTGAGCCATAAGTCAAGAGAGTCAAGAGTGTATAAATTGTCTTATGGACCAAGAACAATTAGATTCTTACTTGATGCAGCTTTCCACTTGATACGCAGTAACGTGGGCGGCACAGAGACGCAGCAGTAGATTTGCTGCCTTACAGCACTTGCAGCGTCGGAGACTTGGGTTCGATCCCAACTACGGGTGCTGTCTGTAAGGAGTTTGTATGCTCTCCCCGTGACTGGGTGGGTTTTCTCCAAGATGTTCAGTTTCCTCCCACATTCCAAAGATGTACAGGTTTGCAGATTAATTGGCTTGATGTAAGTGTAAAATTGTCCCTTGTGTCTGTAGGATAGTGTTAAAATGTGGTGATCGCTGGTTGGTGCAGACTTGGTGGGTCGAAAAGCTTGTTTCCGTGCTGTATCCCTAAACAAAACTAAACAACTGAGGAACAGAGGCATTGGTAAGGTTTCTTTATAATTGGATGGATATGCTGGGCACAGGACAGATATGCACACCCAGGAACATGAAGTTGTTAACTCTTCTCCACCACTTGCCAACGAAACAGGTTTGTGGACACTCGGTTTTCTCCTTTCCTGAAGTCAACAATCAGCTCCGTGATCTTGCTAATGTTGAGAGCGTGATTATTGTTCTGGCACCATTCAATCAGGTTAGTAATCTCCCTCCTGTACTCATTGTTACCTGATATTCGTCCAACAATGGTGCTATCATCAGTGTTATTAAAAGTGCTGTTGGAGCCTTGTGCTATCTAGAATTGCACTCAGATCTGGTTGAAATGATAATTGACGCAAGCTGAGCAAGTGATGTCAGTAGCCAATAACGCCCGTCACATGACACAGCCATCTATGTTATTTCGTAGAAAAAAAAGCCACAAAGTGCTAAAGAAACTCGCAGGCCAAGCAAAATCTCTAGAGAACATGGATAGGTGACATTTTGGGTGGGAACCCTTCCTCAGCCTTAGAGAACTGTTGCGAGAAGTGGTGAATTAAGTGTAGGTACCTGAGATCCTGGTTGGGCCTGAACTGGGAGATCTGAAAATAGAGCTAAACTCATAGTGTCATAGAGTCCGAAAGTGTGGAAGCAGGCTCTTTGGCCCAATGTGCCCACACCGGCCAACATGTCCCATCTATATTAGCTCCATCTGCCTGCATTTGGCCCATATCCCTCTAAACCTGTCCTATCCATATGCCATCTGTATGTGGTACTTCGTATACAATGGTGGAAAAGCTGTTGTGGTGAGTCTGGGTCAGAACGTGGTTGAAGTGCAGGAGAGCAGCAGGAATTACTGAGAGGAAGCAATGAAAGAGGGTCTCACAGAACTCCCATCAGTGAGATAAGGAGAACCTCTTCTTAGTAGACATATCTTGAGGAGAGTGTTCACCCAGAGATGTGTGAATCTGTGGAATTCTCTGCCATAGAAGGCAGTAGAGGCCAATTCACTGAATGTTTTCAAGAGAGAGTTAGACAAAGCTCTTAGGGCTAACAGAATCAAGGGATATGGGGAGAAAGCAGGAACGGGGTACTGACTCTGGATGATCAGCCATGATCATATTGAATGGTGGTGCTGGCTTGAAGTGCCGAATGGCCTCCTCCTGCACCTATTTTTCTATGTTTCTATGAGATATTGCAGTGGAGCGGTAAAATGGAGACACAAGAAAATCCAGGTGTTAGTTTACAAATAAAGACACAAAATGCAGGAGTAACTTAGCATCTCTGGAAAACATGGATAGGTTAAGTTTTGGGTCAGGATCTCTGGTCATTTCAACTTTTAACTACCAGAATCCTGATTAATGTTAAAATCAGTGTTACAATGAATGAATAATTGCATGATGAGTCACTTACAGTTACAAAACAGTGCTGATGAAGAACTGGGCTGTGGCAGCCAGCTTTATGTTAAGGAGTGATAAATAAGTTATTTGGCGTGTTTCCTTCAGTTGTCAGCTTACTGAGTACAGGAGTAGGGATGTCATCCTACAACTGTACAAGGCAAAATTTGGAATACTGTTTACAGTTCTGGTCACCCAGCAAGAATAAGGATGTCAATGAACTGAAAAGGGCGCTAAAGAGATTTATGAGATTTCTACAAAGTCTGGAAGGTTTGAGTTATGAGAAGAGGCTGGATAGACTGGATCGTTTTCTCCTTGAATCGTAGGAAGCTGAGGGTGACCTTATAGTTGTTTATAAAATCATGAAGGGCAAATACAAGATGAAAAACTACACTGTTTTCCACAGAGTAGGGAAGCCTAAAACTAGAGATCATAAGTTTAAGATGTAAAAGAATAGAACTGCAGATCTCGTGTATTAGAACTGCGTCTAATACACGAGAGGACACAAAGTGCTGGTGTAATTCCATAGGTCAGGCAGCATCTCTGGAGAATGTGGACAGGTGATGTTTTGGGGTTGCGACCCTTCTACAGGTCTCAACCTGAAATGTCACCTATCCATGCTCTCCAGAGATGCTGCCTGATGTGCTGAGTTACTATAATATGATGTATAAGTTTAAGATGAAAATGGAAAGTTTTAAAAGGAACCCGAGGGGCAACCTTTTCACATGGTGGTGTATACATGAAACAAGCTGCTGGAGGAAGTTATCGAGTAGGGTACAATTAAGACGTTTAAAGTACATTTGGACAGTTACATGGATAAGGTGTGTAATATGGGCCAGCAGGAGGTAAGTGTGACTAGTTGGTTAGGTAACTTGGCCAGCACGGTCGTGTTGGGCCTAAGGGCCAGTTTCTGTATTGTGTAGCTCCATGACTTCATGAATGAAAATATGAGAGAGTGCAAACCTGTTAGAATTATTGGAATACAAAAGCAGGCCTAAATATACACTTTCCTATTTGCACAATTAGATTCGTCTATGGACAGATTGCGGAAGATAATTGGTAGACATTGTTTGCTACCAAATAATAAATTGTTTTATAAATGACTCACTTTGGCAAATAATGTATATAGTCTTCTTTACGGAGGTGAGAATCAACCATTAACCAGTTGCTTCAAATGAGAATGAAACCTACAAAACAGATTCATTGTAAGTTTCTAAAATTAAGAAAAAGGTTATGCAGGCTTATTGAGAAATGTATACATTTTAAATCAGTGGTAAGAAATGCTTACAGAGGCCATGTTTATTCCGTCAGATTCAGTCTACTTCAAAAGTTCACTGATTTTATTTCAATACTTTTATTAATGAACGGCCTCTTGCATTAGTAATGAAATCAATGCAAGTAAACAGAAACCTCTTGCTGATTAAAATTGCACTGGAACTAATCAAAGGTGCCATGAGTGAGTATGACAATCTGTGTGGAATTGCTATCTAATTTTTTAAGTCACATCTATTTTATTTTCGCCATGCCTTTTAATGATTCCTGAGCCTCACCGTGACATTGGGGTAATTCTGGTGCACTTCTCTGGAGATCTGAGAATAGTGAGTTTAAAAGAGCACTAGAAATTTATAGCATAGATAGCTTCCATTCAAATATATTTTTGTCAGTAAACCAAAGGAGTATTTTTCCTGCCTGCGCTAGAACTAACTCAATTTTACTTCGGAGTCACGTGAGTGACTACGTGAAGAACCCCGTACAGCCGTTGGTGCGTCATTACAGGTGTAGTCGGCCGGTTGGAGCAGCAGAGCTCCTCCAAGCAGTAAGTTTAAAACACAAGGTAAGTTTTCAAACTTTTCTAGCGTTCATTTTCTGTTGCAGCGGTTGTGGATACACTGTTAGAAATGTTACAGAAAGTGAAGAAGGTGTCGGCGAGGCGATCGGCAGCAAAAAGGGTCGATGACCAGGATAGTATTGTAAGCAGAGGCCTGCTTAGCACAACAGGTCCGACACCAGCAATGGAGCTAATGACACCGGACCCACTGCCTGTGAGCAGCGTAGTCATGCCAGAATGGCGTAAGGCTACTGGAAAATCAAATAGGCCCATGGACCCAGAGTCGGGCCTGGAGGTTTTATCGTCAAAAAGGAGAGAACGTTTGCTCACGGCTCTCCCAGGTCGAGGTCATATTGCAGAAGATGCTTGACAGGGACGAACTCCGTGAGGAGGAGTGGTGCCCACGCCAGGCTAGTGGAGATGCTAGAGCACCTATAATTATAGGTGCTCGCAGCACCTATAATTGGGCTGCAAGAATATCCTACCTTTGAGGAGGAGGTTATACCGGTGCAGTTTGCTGACGCCGAGTCAGTGGTTGAGGAGAGCCACAAGGGAATGGAGCTTGAAATTATCCCAAATATAGCAGAAAATTTTGCAGTGCCTAGAGAGGCAGGAGAGCCATTAGGGGATGAATTGGCTTCAGCTATACAGTATATGCTCTCTCACCAACTACAGGAATTAGCCATGGATGAGGCGGCTAAAAAATATGAAGCCCCTATCAATTGCAGTTTACTTAAGATGCCTATGGTAAACTATCTAATCTGGACACAGTTGGGGGTGTCAGCCAGGGCTCAAGAATTAAAATTCCAAAAGGTACTAAACTACTTTC
This sequence comes from Raja brachyura, assembly GCA_963514005.1. Next base: position 42,126,102 of record OY740785.1, on the reverse strand, counting down.
AGCAGGGCCTATGGCATTTGCCGTTACAGTAGATAAAGGGCGTATGTTGGAAGCCCATCAAGACACACTGGGACTCCTCTGTAGTGCTTATTTCATAATCAATAATAGATGGTAAATTATTATTGATTATTCCCAAACATAAAAAGCTAACTGGCGATCAACATCCTTTCCATGATCATATTGACCTGTTAATTTGCAGATTTTAAGGAGGCCATACCTGAGGAGAGGACTGTCTGATCATACTGTGGATGTTCTCACGTCTGCCTGCAGGGATAGTACCCAGAAGCAGTACATCACCTCAATAAGGAAGTGGGAGGAATTCAGAATACAGCAGAATATCTCATATCAAACTGCAGGCATCCCAGACGTATTGGAGTTCATGTCCACTCTTTATTTTGATCAAAAATTAAGCTATAGTGCGATCAATACAGCCAGAAGTGCTCTGTCTTCTTATTTACCCATGAATTCAGAGTTACATTCAGTAGGGACACATCCGTTAGTTTCTCGATTTATGAGTTTTTCATTCTAATCCTCCTAAACCCAGGTATGCCAGTATTTGGAATGTGAGTGAAATTCTTATGCTTCCTCGCCAGTGGGCTCCTGTTGCAAGCCTATCTCTAGCCAAACTAACCATGAAGGTGGTCATGCTTATGGCGTTGGTATCAGCCGAACGTGCGCAAACATTGCAAAAGCTACGGTTACACAGAATGCAGGTATCGGCAGATGCCATTACTTTTTATGTCTATGATTTGCTCAAACATAGAATAGGCATGACAGGATGTAACATTGTGTTTTCAGCATACCCCACAGATGCTCGCCTATGTGTAGTATCACATTTGTCTCATTACATTGAGGCCACCAGAGCCCTCCAAGGAACAGAGTCTGCATTATTTATTAGACACAAAAAAAACACACAGTAAGGTGTCGGTGCAAACAATTTCAAGGTGGCTAAAGCAGGTTCTGGGAAGTGCTGGGATTGATACTGATAATTCAAATCTCATTCCACCAGGGCGGCATCAACTTCCACTGTAAGGGCGGTGGACGTGCCTATAGACCATATCCTCGCAGCCGCAGGGTGGTCCAGTGAGCTGACCATCCAAATATTTTACCATAAGCCGATTACAAGGCTGGGGGTGTTTGCTGATTCTGTTTTGAGTTTGGTTATAGTTTCCCCTGAGTTAGAGGGGTTGTTATTGTTTAGTTTGTAAATAAACTGTTATTCATTTAACAATATTATCATTGATGCATTATTGATTATTAACGACTTTTGAGTCAATCGATGCAGTGTGAACACCGGATTTGGGTCTGCGGCATGAAATCACAGTGCTTTGAAGTCTTCATGTAGTCACTCACGTGACTCTGAAGTAAAATAGTAAGATTAAACGAGAACTTATCAGTTTGAAGTTTGAGGGATTGTGTGCCCTCCGCTCCCAACCCTCATAAATATCATGTGGTAGTTCTAGTCTTTGTTATCTTGCCATTATACTTCAGTCATTATTACCTGTGATTTCACTCCACTGCTTTGAAGATTGATGCACCAACGGCTGTATGGGGTTCTTCACGTAATCCCTCATCGTAACTCCTCATAAAATAAAGATCAAACTTCAAACTGGTAAGTTCTCATTTAATCTTACTATTTTATGGCTATCTGTGTGCAATAGGTTTTAAGATTTTTAATCTCCCGAATGTGGCATTGGTAATTCACTAAGGATTTCTCCCAAACCTATAAACTCCATCACGTGGGTGGTCTAGGGCAGCAAGTACAAGGGCGCACTACCATTTCAAAGCTCATCAACTCTCATACCATTGGAAATACCCTGTTCCTATATCATCACTGAGTCAAAATCTCCACCTAGAACTGTAGCTTACAAAAAGGAATGGCACAGAGCACAGCGCTAGAGTTGCTGCATTATGCCCCTGTCCCACTTAGATGATTTTTTATGCAACTACAGGAGACTAGGCTGTCGCCACATGGTCGCCAGGGTGTTGCCTGTATGGTCGTGAGTAGTCTCCTCAGTCACTCAAAGAATTGTAGCGTTTTTCTGTATCCACTGGATTTCGAAATATTTAAAACGTTTCGGCAACAGTTGGCTTGATGCCAATGAGTAGAGCTTGACTTCTCCTGATGTAGGTGCTGTCGTAGGTTGTCGCCAGGATGACGTAGGTTGTCGCCGGTGCTGACTTTGGTGAATTTCATTGGTGACTACCTATGTCAACCTACGTCAACCGGCGACAGGTACCGGCGATTGAATTGTCTTATCGTCGGTTGTCGTAGGTGTGGTCATAGGTGGACGTCCTAATGGGTCGCCAGTTGTCGGTAGCTTGCCGTAGCTGGACGTGGACTAGGTGGAAGGTTGTTGTAGACATCGTCACAGACATTGTTGTGGGGGGGGGGGGGGTCCAGTCTCCGGCTTTTCGCCAACCTGCTACGACTATGACAGTCGCCGGCAGTCGCGGAAGAAATTGCCTAAGTGGGACTGGCCCATTACCTCTCCAGACAGAGGCCCGGGTTTGATCCTGACTACGGGTACTGTCGGAACGGAGTTTGTATGTTCTCCCCGTGACCGTGCATGTTTTCCTTGGGTGCTCCGGTTTCCCCCCCGCACTCCAAAGAAGTACAGGCGGGTGGGTTAATTTGGTCTTCGGTAAAAATTGTAAATTGTCCCTAGTGTGTCGGATTGTGTTGGCGTAAGGGGATGGCTGGTCGGCGTGGACTCGGTGGGTCGTAGTGGGCCTGTTTCTGCGCTGCATCGCCAAACTAAAAACTCTAAACTAAACTAAGATCACAGCGACACAGGTTTCACATCCACTTTCAGGGACCACCAAGATTGGGCAATTAGCGTAGGTCCTTTGCCAGTGACACCCACATACCATGAAATAATAAACACCATTTTCTTTTAACCTGAGCAGGCATAAATTGTAATCCTTGTGGTTCGGCTGTGTGAAATGGTCCCACCGAACCATCAGAGTGTAATTTCCTGCTCCTGTGCTTAAGGATTTTGGGTTGACCTAAGTGCAGAGCAAAAACAAGAGGAAAAACATTTGTTATCCTATTAATCTCAAGGGGACCGTGAAGGAATCTTTAAAACTATTTATCAACTTTTTACTCCATATTCCTAGAACTACAACCTTACTAGGCAAGAAGAAAATTGTGATACTGTGGAAGAACTGAAACAAATATTTCTTTCCCTTCTGAAATTCACTTCTTTTTTTCTCTTTCTTTCCCGCAGTGCACAGTTGATGTGATGCATCTGATCCTAATTTTTGTCGTGTAGGTCTAATAGGTTATTCCTGCCAAATAAGAAAACTTTAAATAGATATTATGACCTAGTCCAGACACATGTACTTGACTGATAAGTAATTGTGAGCAGAACAAGCACACAGATGTTGAATGTTGTTCTTCCACAGCCACTTGGACTGAGATCAGTCAACACAACTCAAAGTACTTCATAAATATTAGATTTTCTTTGAGGGTAAAATTGTGCATTTGTGATGAAAATTGTTCTAGATGCCATCCAACCACAGGTATCAGTGCACATCCAATGAATATCCTTCAGAGGTACCAATAATGGATTGATCATGCCATTGCACAAGCTACCAACAATGATTTAGTCATAGAGTGATACAGTGTGGAAACAGGCCCTTCGACCCAACTTGCCTACACCAGCAAACATGTCCCAGATACACTTTTCCTGCACGTTTGGTTCATATCCCTCCAAACCTCTCCTATCCATGTACCTGTCTAACTGTTTTTTAAACGATGGGGTAGCCCCTGCCTCAACCTCCTCCTCTGGCAGCTTGTTCCATACACCCACCACCCTTTCTGTGAAAAAGTTACCCCTCAGATTCGTATTAGATCTTTTCTCCTTCACCTTAAGCCTATGCCCTCTGATCCTCGATTCACCTACTCTGGGCAAAACGTTCTGTGCATCTACCCAATCTATTCCTCTCATGATTTTATACACCTCAATAAGATCACCCCTCATCCTCCTGTACTCCAAGGAATAGTCCCAGCCTACTCAATGACTCCCTATAGCTCATACCCTCTAGCCTTCGTAATTCTTCTCCATACCCTTACCAACATCTTTTCTATAATATGGTGCTCAGAACTGAATAAAATACTCTAAATGCAGCCTCACCAACATCTTATACAATTGTCACATAACCTCCCAACTTTTATACTCAACGCTGCCTGATGAAGGCCAATGTGCCAAAAGCCTATTTGACCACCCTTTCTACCTGCAACTCCACCTTCAAGGAACCATGCACCTGCACTCCTAATAATGTTTAATTAATGCCCTGAATTACCAGCAGAAGGAAGTGCCTGCTGATTATAACTGTTGCTTTATTTTCGATTTTGTTACAATTTTATAAGTTCTTGGTATACTTTCAATTATGGTTTTGTTGCCTTAAGGATATCTTTCTTTTAAGAAAGTTCTAATCAACAACAATGTTTGTAGAAAATAAACACAACATGCTGGTGTAACTCAGGAGGTCAGGCAGCAGCTCTGGAGTAGGGCCTCATCCAAACGTCACTATTCCTTTTCTCCAGAGATGCTGCCTAACCCACTGAGTTGTATTTATTATTTTGTATTTATTTATTTATTAAACATTTATTCTAAACCAAAATAGTAAATTATAAACCATACATATTGTATTAAAAGTAAACTAACTGTGCATTCCTCTGGTGCCTGGCCTCCTTGTGCCACTTTATTTTATAAGTTCCTCAGGTCATAAATGGTAGGATCTGAATTAGGCCATTTAGTCCATTAAGTCTGCTCTGCCATTCAATCATGGCTGATCTATCTTAACCTCCTAACCCCATTCTCCTGCCTTCTCCCCATAACCCCTGATATATGCCTGCCTTAAAAATATCCATTGGCTTGGCTTCCACAGCCTTTTGTGGCAATGAATTCCACAGATTCACCAGGCTCGGACTATAAAAAGTCCTCTTCGTCTCCATGATCCTAGACTCCCACCCCTAGTGGAAACATCCTCTCCACATCTACTCTATCCAGGTCTTTCACTATTCAACAAGGTATCCCCTCATCCTTCTAAACTCCAGTAAGTAGAGGTCCAGTGTCATCAAATGCTCATTATATGTTAACCCACTCACTCCTTGGATAATTCTCCTACATTTTCCAGGTGATCCTTAGCAGTTACCCCAGGGTTTTATATATGGCTGCTGCTATTCTGAAGAGAAGGGGTTTCTGGGCTTTGGAGAACAACCTTGACTAGTTCTGTGCATGGGAGGTAAGGGTTTGGAGTGCACCTTCTCAGCATGAGTAACAAGGGCACTTTTTGAGCGATAAGGTTGGAGTATGAATCCTCTCTTCGTGTGAGAGGAGAGTAGGGTTGTCCTTTATTGAGTCACTGTCTTTCCTACAGGATGGAGTCCAAGTATTCATTGTAACTTGTTGAAGGACATATTGCCAGATTGATGGGAGACTATAGCTGTACCATTGTGCACTGCAATCTAAAGGCATGACGGCAGACTGAGATTGCATGACAAAAAGCTGCCTTCATTTTATGTAAGAATAAACTGTGCTACTGCTCAGGACTCAGATGTCGATGGCTGCAGTTTATTTTCTAATAGCAGTAATATATAGCATTATGATCAAATTACTGGACACATGATCCATGAGATTGGTGAAATAATGTGGAATCAAATTACTATAGAATTCTGGCAAGTTTACAAATGAACCCATCCTGACAGTATGCATTGCAAACAGATTTTGATCATTGATTTTGCCACTGTAATGATATTCTGACAGGGCAAGAATAAATTTGTACAAACCATCGGAATTTATATACAGAAAATACACTACCTGTACCAGACCAGTTAATCCTGCAATGTACCCCTCACAAACATTTAGCAACACATGTCTAAATATGGAGAGTAGACAAGAAATGCTGGAGTAACTCAGCGGGTCAGGCAGAATCTCTGGAGAGAAGGAATGGGTGACGTTTCGGGTCAAGATCCTTCTTGAGAGGGCAGACCTGAAGCCTTATATAGTCGTGCTCATTTAATCTCTCTTAAAGATAAAAGTACCAGGCTCCAGCATCACAACATGCTGTTTACATCCTAAACCAACAGGATATGGGCAGGATGGAGTTGTCCTGGGATTTGTCAACATTGACTCCAGACTCCATGAAATTTCATGGGCAAGGAAATCTCCTCCCGAATACCAAATACAGTCCTCTCTCAGCTGATGAACCATGGCTCCAAATGAACAACATTTAGCACTAAAAGTAGAATGGGAATAGAATGTACTTTGGGTGTGGACTTTGCGTCCCTCATTAAGTGTGCCTTGGCAGGTCGGAAACTAAGTGGCTGGCTAAGTTCTATTTACTAAGTAAATAAGTGGCTGGCTATTTTCTAGCCTTCCTGAAGAGCTCAGCTCTCAGTCTGGGTTAAAAGAGCACAACGGGAAAACCTACATGACCTTGTCCTCACAAATCTACCTGCAACAGATGCATCTATCCATTATACCAATGGTAGACGTAAGCACCAAAGAGTGAAGGCAAAATCCTGTCTTTACATTGTGAACATCCTTTAGTAGATGTAGTCCAGCATTAACTGGAGCCAGCTAAACTAGATATTACCACCCTGCTGATGACTATCAATAGTCCAGCAAATGTCTATTGCAGTAAGCACTGGCTGCATATTAAAGTCATTTAACTAGGCAAGCTGCATGAATTGGCAAGCTGCCTGCATTCCGTTTAACTATTGCGAACGAAACACATATCACCATCGGTGTAGACATTTTAATGGGCTTTGGATTTATCCTCCATTCAGTCTATTCCCCATTGCAAGGCTGTCTATGCATTACTTTATCCAGTAGGTGTTGAAAGCAGTTCCTTCTACCCTTGCCATTTGTCAATCCAGTAGCAGCAAACTGGTACAGAACAGGTTAATGATAGCCTAGCTGGGTAAGTTTACAGTTCACAAACTGTGACATGAATGTTCAGTTAACCACTAATAATATGTTATTAGCAGTCTGATTGCTCTAATATTAACATCATAGCACTAATATGTATGCAAAGGCACCATCTTAATTAAAAATAAAACTAATTACATGCATTAAATACTGATTTGCTGAGCATCCAAATCCTATTCTCCTATTCTTCTCATATTTTCCATATTCTCCTTCTTTCTACCCTTTCTAATTTTAATTGTCCAACTTTTGCTATTAAGTAAATATTTAGTTTTTTGGTTTTAGTTTTAGAGATACAGTGCAGATACAGGCCCTTAGGCCAACTGAGTCCACACCGATCACCGAATCTGCACCAACCAGCGATCCCTATACATTAACGCTATCCTACACACACTAGAGAAAATTCTTTACACTTATACCAAGCCAATTAACCTACAAACCTGTATGTCTTTGGAGTGTGGGAGAAAACCGAAGATCTCGGAGGAAACGCCGCAGTCACAGGGAGAACGTACAAACTCCGTACAGGTAGTAGCCGCAGTCGGGATCGAACCCGGGTGTCTGACGCTGCAAGCACTATAGTACCTATAGAGTTGCATGACAGCAACTCTACTGCTGTGCCGCTGTGCCATCTTGCCGCACCGTGCAATATTTTCTAGCCTTCAAGTCTCCAATGAAAGTGATGGCAGAATGTGTCCCTTTTGCCTCTCTTATGCCCCATATATTAGAATACCCTGCTGTTCAATGGATTAAAGTAGCTGTAAAAAGACCTTCCTTAAAAATCAAAAATTGTTAATCCTGGCTAAATTGGAGAGGCTTGGACTTTAAAATTAGGTTATAGCTTCAGGGCTGCTGGGAGATTTGGTCAATTTGGAATTGCTCTCTGCAGAGCTGGGTCAATCTGCGGAGTGGTGCCAGTGTGTCTAGAGCCTAGATACAAGTTGCAAGAAAAGGATATGAACATCTGCAGACCCTGTCGATTAAGTACAAAATGCATAGAATGGATTGGATGTCTGCAAACCAGACATACACCTTGTAAATAATTGTAAATCATGTTGCAGAGTTCAACTTTGCCAAGTATTGATTGGATGAGGTATTGAGCCTTGTCTAGGTTTCTGGCAGATCAGGGTAAAAGTTTTTAAGTTGGCTTCCTTGCGAAGTCCGCTTTGAAAACAATGTTTTGAGCTGCTATATTATTGGGTTAGGGAAATGTCTGTTTTGTATGGGGTTAATTCATATCTGTAATTAGATTATTAAGAGACCACCCCCATGTGGTTCGGCCCCTCGAGGTCCCGGGACACATAAAAGTTCGCTGCCACGAGGTCCAGCATCGATCTTCTGGGAGAGCACTTCTGACTGCGCGACTTTCTGGAGTGTCTGAGTGAGGCCTAGAGGGCTTGAACAGGCAGATACGAGGATCGAACCCACGGTGGGATAGGTACAGTAGTTGAACTGTAATGCGCTTTCGTTAAAATAAAGAATATTTGTTTCAAATGCTTGATTCAATGTTTTTACTGAAACTAGACAAGGGGGAAGCTTAGAAACGGACGATTTACAAAATGGCCATTGATCTGGGAAAATGTGACCTCTAGGTGAATTTCTGTGCAATTGTCTTTAGGGAGTTACTTATTGCCTGAGATTTTACGTTTGACCAGCAGTCTGAGCAAATCTTCTGTAAAACCTAGGGTTACACAAAAAGCTGGAGAAACTCAGCGGGTGCAGCAGCATCTAAGGAGCGAAGGAGATAGGCGACGTTTCGGGTCGAGACCCTTCTTCAGACTGGTCAGGGATCAGGGAAACGAGAGATATAAACAGTGATATGGAGAGATAAAGCAAGAACAATGAGTGAAAGATATGCAAAAAAGTATTGGTGATAAGGGAAGCAAGCCATTGTAAGCTGTTTCTGGTGTGAAAATGAGAAGCTAGTGCGACTTGGGGGGGGGGGGGGGGAGATGGAGAAGGAATGTCAGGGCCCGAGGGCTGAGGGAGAGGTGGGGGGGGGGGGGGGGAAGGGAGCAGTCTGGGTTAACAGAATTGAGAAAATTCAATGTTTAAGCCCAGAGGATGCAGACTCCCCAAGCGGAATATGAGATGTTGTTCCTCAAACTTGCGGTGTTGTTCACTCTGGCCATGGAGGAGGCCCAGGACCGAGAGGTCGGATACGGAGTGGGAGGGGGAGTTGAAGTGCTGAGCCACCGGGAGGTCGGGTTGGTTATTGCGGACCGAGCGGAGGTGTTCGGCGAAACGATCGCCTAGCCTCCGCTTGGTCTCACCGATGTAGATTAGCTGGCATCTGGAGCAACGGATGCAGTAGACGAGGTTGGAGGAGGTGCAGGTGAACCTCTGTCGGATTTGGAATGACTGCTTGGGTCCCTGAAAGGAGTGGATGGGGGAGGTGAAGGGACAAGTGTAGCATCTCTTGCGGTTGCAAGGGAAAGTGCCCGGGGAAGGAGTGGAGCGGGAGGGAAGGGAAGAATTGACGAGGGAGTTGCGGAGGGAGCGGTCTTTGCGGAAGGCAGACAGGGGGGGAGATGGGAAGATGTGGCGAGTGGAGGGGTCACGTTGGAGGTGGCGAAACTGGCGGAGGACTATCTGTTGTATGCGCTGGCTGGTGGGGTGAAAGGTGAGGACCAGGGGGACTCGGCCCTTGTTGTGAGTGGGGGAATGGGGAGAGAGGGCAGTGTTGCGGGGTATGGAGGAGACCCTGGTGCGAGCCTCATCGATAGTGGGGGAGGGGAAACCCCGTTCTCTGAAGAACAAGGACATTTGCGATGACCTGGTGTGGAACACGTCATCCTGGGAGCAGATGCGGCGTAGTCGGAGGAATTGGGAATAGGGGATGGAGTCCTTACAGGAAGCAGGGTGGGAGGAAGAGTAGTCCAGGTAGCTGTGGGAGTCAGTTGGTTTGTAGTGGATGTCAGTCAGGAGTGTGTCACCTGCAATAGAGATGGTGAGGTCAAGGAATGGTAGGGAAATGTCGGAAATGGTCCAAGTATATTTGAGTGCCGGATGGAAGTTGGTGGTGAAATGGATAAAGTCAGTCAGTTCTGCGTGGGTGCAGGAGGTGACACCAAAGCAGTCGTCAATGTAACGGAGGTAAAGGTCGGGGGTGGGGGGGGGGGGGGGGGGGTGTAAAACCTAATTTCTCAAGGAACTTTTACTGTTTTGCAACAAAGACTAAGACCTATTTTAATTAGAAGTGACATAGATTTAACCCATGCTGTTTTGCCTTTAGAAAAAGAAGGGAAAAAATATACCAGAAACAGGTAGTCAGGTTATGGAAGGGAAAATACATGATTTGGAATCCTGATATGGCTTCAAAGTAAACAGTTTCAGATGGATCCCAAAAGCAATTATTTAGTGGTGAAATGTCTTTGATTTATTGGAGGGGCATTGCATCTTGAAATTAAAGTAAAATTCATAAAGTGAAGGACGCTTGTTTCTTCCATTGTGTGGCAGGCAAGGAAAATAAACTAATTAGATAGGATTAACTGGAACAAATTAAGGTAATCTGCCTCTCATTTCCTTTCCACATTGTTTGAAACCCAGTTGTAAAATAAATAGCTCAAAATGGAGCTCAAAACCACCAGTGTAGGGTGAACAGTACATTTGGCAGCATCATGCCAGTTAATGCCCAGCATGGATTATCTGAGAATGATAATGTAATAATTTATGTGCTGATAATGTCTTTCAGAGCTGATTCTTTTTCTATCTTTTTATGGTAGGCTGCCTAATTGTGTTTCAGTCCAGCCCTAAATATCTTCTGTCAGGCACTATAAATACCCTGCTGAGACCTGACACTCTCCAGAGGCTCCTGCAGCAGCTCATGACATGGCACAGGGACCACCGACCGACCGTCAGTGGGAACTGCCACTGCTCATATTCAAACTACCAGAAAGTAAAATAATTCAGATTCTAATTCAACCTTGGATTCAGATGAGCTTATTATCACATACACCAGGGCACAATGAAATTCCTTGTTCACACGGAGCTCACGGATTAATAAGTATACATACGGTAATGAGTACAAGTCAACTTTATTGTCAAAATGCGCAAGTACGGTGCTTTACAGGTACAATGACAATTGCAGCAGCATCACAGTTGCATAGACCAACACACAAACACATAAATTAGGCATAAGTCACACTTAAAATTCCTAAGGGAAAGAAGACTGTGCACATGAAAAAACAAGATTGGTTCAAAATACAGAAAAGAAACAAGTCTCCCGTCATATAAGAAGTAATCCATTGAGTAGTGTACTCCATTTGGGATTAGGATTGTGTGGGTTGGTTCAAGAATCTGATGGTTGAAGAAAAGTAGCTGCTACTGAACCTAATGGCGTGTGATTTCAGGCTTCTGCACCTCTTGCCCAATGGTAACAGTGAGGAGAGGGCTAGATGATGGGTGATTCTTAATGATAGATATCATCGTCTTGAGACAGCACTTCATGTAGTGCTTTCCATGGAGGGAAATATTGGAAGTCATGTGCTTTTAATGGACTAAGTCCACCTCTCTCTGCAGTCTCTTGCATTCCTGTGCACTGGAAATAACATTACCAAGCCATGATCCAGCCAGTCAGGATACTTTCTACATACATCTGTGGAAGTTTGTTTAGAGCATTTGGTAACATACTAAATATCTTTAAACCTCTAGAAAAGTAAAGACAGCTGGACCACCTTCTTCATGATTACATTGATATGCTGGACCCAGGACAGGTCATCCGAGATGTTAATGTCCAGGAATTTAAAGTTGCTAACTCTCTCCACCACAGATCTACCAATGATATCTGGTGCATGTTCTCTTGATTTCCGCTTTCTCGTCAAAAATTTATTCCCTGGTGTTGTTTTGGTTGAGTATATTCTATACCTATTCTGTGTGATGACTCATCACTGCGTGTAAATCAGCCAAGACACCAGTGGTGCCGTCAGGGAGTTTATAGGTGGCATTGGAGCTGTGCTTAGTCACACGGTCATGGGTGTAAAGAGAGTAGAGCAGGGAGCCAAGCACACAACTTTGAGGTGTACCTGTGTTGATGGTCAGTGAGGAGATGTTGATGGGGAGGAGGAGATGATCTGCACCAATTGACATCCGTCAATGAGAAAGTCAATGGTCCAGTTGCAAAGGGAAGTACAAAGGCCTGAGTCTTTGAGCTTGGTGATGAGTTTGGAGGGGATGATAGTGTTGAATGCTGAGCTGTAGTGAATGAACAGGAACCTGATGTATGTGTTCCTGTTGTCCAGATGGTGCAGAGCAGTGTGAAGAACTGAAAGTAAGCATGCAGGTACAGCAGGCAGTGAAGAAAGTGAATGGCATGTTGGCCTTCATAACAAGAGCAGTTGGGAATAGGAGCAAAGAGGTACTCCTGCAGTTGTACAGGGTCCTAGTGAGACCACACCTGGAGTATTGTGTGTAGTTTTGGTCTCCAAACTTTTTTTTTTAATATATTTTTATTAGAGGCCATACATATTACAAATAATATAACAATTTTTTTTCAGATATAATTAATACATCTTTCCAAAATTATGTAAATATTAACAAGCCATATATATAGGCCTCCATTTTTTTGGTCTCCAAACTTGAGGAAGGGCATTCTTGCTATTGAGGGAGTGCAGTGTATGTTCACAAGGTTAATCCTGGGATGGCGGGACTGTCATATGTTGATAGATTGGAGCGGTTGGGCTTGAATACTCTGGAATTTAGAAGGATGAGAGGGGATCGTATTGAAACATATAAGATTATTAACGGTTTGGACACGCTAGAGGCAGGAAACATGTTCCCAATGTTGGGGGAGTCCAGAACCAGGTGCTATTGTTTAAGAATAAATGGTAAGCCATTTAGAACGGAGATGAGGAAGAACTTTTTCACACTTTTTTCACACAGAGAATTGTGAGTGTGTGGAATTCTCTGCCTCAGAGGATGGTGGAGGCTGGTTCTCTGGATGCTTTCAAGAGAGAGTTAGATAGAGCTCTTAGGTATAGCAGAGTTAAGGGATATGGGGAGAAGGTAGGAACAGGGTACTGATTGTGGATGATCAGCCATTATCACATTGAAGGGCCGAATGGCCTACTCCTGCACATATTGCCTATTGTTTAAAGAGAGAGTATCTGCTGTTGAGTGTTGTGACAATAGGCAAATTGAAGAGGGATCCTGATCTTTTCGAAACATAGAAAGTAGGTGCAGGAGTAGACCATTTGGCCTTTCAAGCCAGCACCACCATTCAATATGATTATGGCTGATCATCCAGAGTCAGTACCCTGTTCCTGCTTTTTCCCCATATCCCTTGATTCCATTAGCCCTGAGAGCTATATCTAACTCTCTCTTGAATACATCCAGTGAATTGGCTTCCACTGCCTTGTGAGGCAGAGAATTCCACTTAGGCAGGAGATGATTAGCATCATGACCAACCGCTCAAAGAACCATCTAGATGCTTCTAGATCTAGACAGTAGTAGGCAGACAGTGCTCTTCTTGGGCTTTTGTATAATAGGTGCCCTTTTGAAACACATTTTATTTATTTACAACAATAAATACAATGACAAATTAAAAACAGAATGGAACAAGATTATAGTGCAATTCAAAATAGTACAAAGAAAAGTACACTATTGGAATAACCGAATGAGGTAGAGTAAGAGGATGTGGCATCACCTCAGGGAAAGGGGTATGAATGAGATGATTGTTTCAGCAATCAGATAGCAGTGGGAAGATATTCTCAAGTATGTAATTCCAAGCTTTTAATTTCCAATATCTTCTCCCAGAAGGTGGGTGAGAGAAAAGGGAATGGCCAGGGTGACAAGCATCCTTGACAATTCGTCCAAACTTCCTGATGCAATGCACTGTGGACATGGGCTGGATGCAAGGACGTGTGGAGCCTGAGATGGGCTGGGCTGTGTTCACCACTCTGTGCAGGTCCAGGCAGTCAAGAGCAGAGCAGTTGCCGTACCAGGCTGAGATGCTTCCCATTAGAATATTTTCTGCCTTAGAGCCTCCATCTGCAACTGGCTTCTGGACTTCTTTCTGCAATGCATCTGTAGAAGTTTGAGAGAATCCTTGTTGATATGCCAAATCATCTTAGACACCCAGGAAAGTAAATGTGCTTTTTTTAAAAAAACACCTTTGAAGGGAACAGGTTCATCCTCTCTTTCCTATACTTCATTTCATCTTTGTTGTTTATCCAGCTGACATCCGTCGTATTATCAGTGAAGTTAAAGATTGACTTGGTGTTGCACTTGGTCACATTGTCTTGGGTGTACAGGAGGTAGACTGATCACAACTTTGAGGAGCACCAGGATGGTGAAATTGTTATGGCCAACTGTAAATGACTGAGTTCTGCCAGTCAGAAGTCCAGAAACCAGTTGCAGATGTAGACCCCAAGGTGATGGTTCAAGAGTTTTGGGATGAGCGTATTCAGTGTTATGGTGTTGAAAGCTGAGCTGCAGTCAATGAATATCAACCTGACATTGATGTTCTTATTGTTAAGGTGATGCAGAACTGAATGGTGAGCTGAATTGCCACAAAAGCTTTCACTTTGCGAAATATCCAGAAATTGTTCTTGTGCTTGCTCTGCCTATTTTATACTTAAGATGGAAGGTGTATCCAGCGTTGCATCATTTGTCTTTTTTATTACTTGGAGGCAGAGGAAGTAAGACAACCACAAGTGTCCTTTGTAACTGCTGAAGGATGAACAAACACCTAGTTCCCAAAAGGAAAGCAACTCTTCCCAGGACAGGCTGAAGTTCCTGGCAGCTGCTTGTGCTTCTGCTCCCATCCCAGCCGTGTTACAACATCGCACTCTCATTCATTCTTGACGGCTGATGAATCTCTGCTCCAGATTTTAGCCATTGGAATGGAATTGAGATATGGACTTGCCGCCATGTGCTGTGGGACTACGGCTGACCGAGTAACAGATGGTGCCGCATCTGTCATCTTGCCCCATTGCTCCTCTCCACTTGAATGCCAGTGGTGCCGTCCAAACCCACTATAATTCCCAAGCATTAAGGTAACCAAACTGACCTGGCACAAGATCTGAGGCCTATTCCTCTCTATGGGGATTCAAATCTTGTAGTTCAAGAGACAATGGAGGGAGAGTGTTTTAATGATTTTAAATTACTCATTTTTAACTGTTCTCTGTTTTAATTAATGTAATTCCCTCTTTTTTATTTATTTTTAGAATTGCTTAATTCATTTGTTTTGATGTATCAAATGTCAGAGATGGTAATTATGTTAATCCCACATCTCTCTTTGACAAAAGGAAAAACTCTACCACAGGCTTTGCCATCTGTCAAGTCTGTCCCCAGACATTAAGCCAACTGAGGTCTAGTCATTGTCCAGACGATGCCACCAGGCTCCGTGATGTAGCAAAGCAGCATGATCTGCTCCTTATATTTACCCCCAGGTGAGTGAGGGTATATGAGGAACAACGGTTGTCTCTCCTGTCCAACAAATTCAAACACATAACATTCTTACTTATGCCCCTGTCCCACTTAGGAAATCTGAACGGAACCCTCTGGAGACTTTGCGCCCCACTCAAGGTTTCCGTGTGGAAGGTAAGAGCCCCCTGGTGGAATAAAACTGGGTGAAAAAAAGGTCTTACCTTCCACTACCTGCAACCTCCGGCAACCACCTTCAACTAGCATCGCAACCGGCTTCGACTAAAAAATTACCGATTTTTAAAACGGCAACCTATTTTTAGTCGCAGCTGGTTTTGAATTTTTTTAAAGTAATCGCCGGGACATAGAAGAAGCTGAAACCACTTTCGACCATTAGGGAGACTAACAAAAACCTCCGGGAACCGCACGGAAACCTTGGGTGGGGCGCAAAGTCTCCAGAGGTTTCCGTTCAGGTTTCCTAAGTTGGACAGGGGCATTACTGTAAAGCCTGCAGCCCATTAGGTCCATGCAGGT
This sequence comes from Raja brachyura, assembly GCA_963514005.1. Next base: position 42,110,269 of record OY740785.1, on the reverse strand, counting down.
TCCTGGCATAACAATCCCATCAGTCCTATTCCTCCATTCTTTCAACTTATTTTGTCTCATACAGACGTCAACTCTTCTTTGATTCTTTCATCCCATATGTAACTCTGTGATAATTGACAGCAACCATTTAACCCACTAACCTGCCTTTAAGAAGGATCCAGATGACCCAAAGGAAAACCAGTACTGTGGCGCAGTAGTGGAGTTGCTGCCTTACAACATCAGAGACCCAAGTTCGACACTAACTACAGGTGCTGTCTGTATAAAGTTTGTACATTCTTCCCATGACCGAATAGGTTTTCTCCGGGTGCACCAGTTTCCTCCCACACTCCAAAGACGTTCAGGTTTGTAGGTAAATTGGCTTCAGTAAAAATTGTAAATTGTCTCTAGTGTGTAGGATAGAGGCTAGTGTACGAGGATTGTTAGTGGGCGCGGACTCGGTGGGCCAAAGGGCTTGTTTTTGCAAGTTATCTCTGAAACAAAACTAAACAAAAATAAAACTAAACTAAAACAAAACTAAAAATGCAAATTCCACACAGTAAGCACTCTTAGTTAGAATTGATTGTGGGACCCCAGAGCTGCAAGACAACAGTAAACACTGTGCCACCACAATGACTTGGGGCAGTCAAGAAGACTCTATTCTACCATGCTTGTTCCCCTAACTATGTTAATGATATTAATATGAAGGTTTTGCCTACATTTTCTCTTGGCCCCAAAGTGGCAGACTGAGGCACATTCATAAACACATGCACACAACACATCCATCATATTACCCAGGCATGATCAAGTTCTGCTACTCCAGTAGAAAGCCCCTGAAGAAGAAAAAAATATGGCTTTAACGTCTTAAATGCATCACACTGATTTTAAGTGATACTCAAGTATTACTCTTGGGCAATTCTTACAAAGTACAAGAACCACTTTTAACAAGAGTGCTGAAATGCAGTTTAGTTAACTCATATACTGCAGTTGCAGAGTGTTTCCGTTGGATCAGTTGAGATTGATGTCTTCTCTGGTGTGCAAAGTTGTTCCATGTTTTAATTACTCAGTTAATTGTTTCCCTAAATTGGTAATGCAAAAGAGGTCATTTTAATCTAAATATCTAGACACTGTAAGACTCGAATACATTGGAAAGGAATTTTCCATTAAACTAGTTAATCACAGTTATTGATTGCGATTTGCGAAATCTGCAGAAATTGATAACATGCTCAATATTATTCATGTTTTCTTTGTGCATATTTTATTTGCAGATTTGAACCGATAGAAGTCACACTCCTGCTGCAGGACCAGCTTTTTTTCTATCAAATTGATCTCCTAACACTGCCTAACTTTAGCTGAGATACGAACATTACTTCCTGAGAAATCAGGGTCAAGAGTCATGCTAGTCTTCGCAGTATTGCTAACTAAAAAATGCTTACTCACTAGAATTAATTAGAGATTTAACCTCGAGTTAAAATAGCAATTAACTCTATATTAACTTTTTTGAAGCAAGTAAACTGGAGGTTAGGATAAAAAAATACGGCTTTGCAATTGTTTAGTTTATTTAGAGATTCAGCGCAGAAACAGGCCCTTCGACTCACTTTATTATGGACGTTCAATCACTCTGCACCTCCATTCCCCACCAGGAAGGCCTTAAAGCCCTCCGTTTCTTCCTCAACCACATCCAGTTTCCTTCTACTAACACTATACTCTGCATAGCAGAGCTGGTCCTCACCCTCAACAACTTCTCCTTTGACTCCTCCCACTTCCTCCAAGTCGAAGTCGTAGCCATGGGCACCCGCATGGGCCCCAGCTATGCCTGCCTCTTTGGAGGGTACGTTGAACAATCCCAGTTCCGGGGGTACCTCCTGCACCCATGCAGAACTCATGTACTTCATCAACTTCACCACCAATTTTTATCCTGCACACAAATTTACCTGGAGCATCTCCGAAACCTCTAGCCCCTTTCTTGATCTCACAGTCTCCATCACAGGAAATAGACTCTTGATTGACACGTATTACAAACCCACTGATTCCCACATCTATCTCAACTACACTTCTTCCCACCCTGCTTCCTGCAAAGACTCTATGCCCTACTCCCAATTCCTCCGTTTACAATGCATCTGCGCCAAATATGAGATGTTCCATACCAGGACATCCAATTCTGGTCCTCATTCTTGAGGGAACAAGGGTTCCCCTTTCCCATCATAGATGAGGCCCTCACTCGTGTCTCCTCGGTACCCCGCAACACTACCGTTGCTCTCCCTCCTCCTATTCATACAGAGATAGAGTCCCCCTAGTCTTTACCATCCACTCATTCAACCGTAGCATACAACACATTATCCTCCAAAATATCCGCCACCTCCAACAGGATCCCAACATTAGTCACATCTTCCCATCTCCACCCCTCTCCGTCTTCCACAGAGACCGTTCCCTACGCAACTCCTGGTTAACTCATTCCTTCCCACCCAAACCACCGCCTACCCTGGCACCTTTCCCTGCAACTGCAGAAGATGCAACACCTGTCGCTATACCTCCTCCCTCGACTCTGTCCAAGGACCCCGATAGTCCTTTCAGGTTAGGCAGAGGTTCACTTGCACCTCCTACAACCTCATCCATGGTATCCATTGTTCAGGATGTGGACTTTTATACATCGGCGAGACCAAATGCAGACTGGGCGATCGTTACGCAGAATACCTTCACTCAGCCTGCCTGAACTTACCTGATCTCCCGGCTGCTGGACACTTTAATTCTCTTTCCCATTCCTCCACAGACCTTTCGGTCCTAGGTCTCCTCCATTGTCAGAGTGAGGCTAAACGCAAATTGGAGGAACAACATCTCATATTTTGCTTGTGCAGCTTGCAGCCCAGTGGTATGAATATTGATTTCTCTCACTTCAGGTAGCCCCGGCATTTCTTCTCTATCTATCCCTCCCCCAATCAAGTCACAGTAGCTTCTCATTTTCACCCTACAAGCAGCTAACAATGGCCTGTTTCCTTTATCATCGTTACTTTTTTGCATATCTTACATCCATTGTACATTATCTCTCCACATCACCGTTTATATTTCTTGTTTCCCTTATCCCTAACCAGTCTGAAGAAGGGTCTCGACCCGAAACGTCACCCATTCCTTCTCTCCAGAGACGCATTGTTACTTCATTACATGTGTAAGCTTCAATATTGCATTCAGATGGGCATTTCTGTAGCCCTTCCAGTGGTCTTACTGTCTAAGCATATCATGTGCATGAAGAAATGTGATTCAATATATAATTGTGCATTATACATGCTAAATAAAATGTCCGCCTCATTTAGCAATTTGCACTTCCATTTAATCACATTACATAAAATAAATACACTGCCAAAGCATACAACACTGTCAAAATCTTAGACACACCACAAAGAGGCCCAGCAATGATCACTGAGACCTGCCACTAGTCACAGGCCTCCAATCCAAGAAACAACCTTCCATCATCACCATCTGCTTCTATTCCATGTAGCCAATTCTCTATCCTGTGGGCTAGCTCTCCCTGGATCTCTTGCAATCTAACTTTACAGAGCAGTCTAGCATGTGGAAACGTATCAATTGCCTTGCTGAGGTTCATATAGACAACATCTACAGCTTTGCCTGTATCAACTTTTTTAGTTAAAAAAGTCTGATTCATGAGATACGATCTTCCACATACAAAACCATGCTCAGCCTCTGCCTATCCAAATGAATACTCTCCAGTAACTTGCCTACCACAGACGTTGGGCTCACTGGCTTATAGGTCCCAAGCTTTTCCTTGCAGCCCTTCATAAATATTGGCACAACAGTCACCTTCCAGTCTTCCGGTACCTCACCTGTAGTTAATGACGATTTGTATATCTCACTCAGCAAACCTGCAATTTTTTCCCTAGCTTCCAACAGTGTCCTCTGATATGGCCTGGGAGATTTGTCCACCCTCATAAGCATTAAGATGTTGAGCACCTCCTTGATTGTAATACTGGCTGTCCTCAAGGTACTTCCATTAACTATCCCAAATGACCCGTGTTTCATGTCTTTCTCCACAGTAAACACAGAGGAGAAGTACTCATTAAGGATCTTGCCCATCTCCTTTGGCTCCACACAAAGCTGAGCACTTTGGCTTTTAAGAGGCCATATACTTTCTCTAGTCACCCTCTTTCCATTAATGTACTTATCACATCTCTTTGGATTTCCCTTAATATTATCTGCCAGAGCTACCTCCTGCCCCCTTTGTGTCTTCCTGATTTCCTTCTTAAGTATGCTCATCAGTTCCTGACACTTGACCCCAGCTTCCTATATCTGTCCCATGCCTCCTTCCTTATCTTGACCAGAGCCTCAATTTCTCACCCTTCTGCACCCTCTCCAAGGCCTTCACATCCTTTCTGTAATGGGGCAAACACATTGCTCACAATAATCCAAATATGGCCTTACCAAAGATTTACAAATCTGCAGCCTAACTTCCTGACTTGTACTCAGTGTCTCGATTGATGAAGGCAAACATATCATAGGCACCTACCCATATTCTCCAAAGATGTTGCCTGACCACTGAGTTACTTCCACTTCTACTTCCTGAGACCCACTTTGTGTCTTTATGTAAACCAGCATCTGCAGGTCCTAATTTATACTCAAGCATATCATAACCTTCTTTGCCACTCTATCTACTTACGTTGCCACTTTCAGGGAACTATGGACTTGGATACCAAAATCCCTCTGTAATTACTGGATTGTTCTGTGATTGTTTTTCTTGGTGTAGAGCAAATTAATGGGAAATACTCAAAATTATGAGACATTTTGGTAGGCCCAGGAAGAAGAAAATGTTTCTACTCTAGTTTAGTTCAAAGATACAGGGCAGAAACAGGCCCTTCAGCCTACCGAGTCTACCACAACCAGAGATCCTCATACACTAGCAATATCCTACACAATAGGGACAATTTCCAAACTTTACCAAAGCCAATCTTTGGAGCGTGGGTAGAAACCGGAGAACCAAGGGAAAGCCCACGCGGTCACGGCGAGAACGAACCAACTCTGTACAGGCACCACCCGTAGTCAGGTTAGGCAGTAACTCTACCTCAGCGCCACCAGGCCGCCCCCTGAACATTCTTTCTGGTTCCAGTTACTATACTTTGTTCTCATCTGCTCACCTTGTTTCACTCTGTCTACTCTCACTTACCACAAAATGTGCATGCTTCTCCGGTGGGGAGGGTCGTCTGGGACTTGTACATACCTTGCAAAAGCATTTCCAGAGCAGGATGTGAAAATAGCCAATCATTTTCAGCTTCCTGACCAACAAAAATGAAGAAGCTCCCTCAACCAGGAACTCCAGCTGCACTTCCATTTAATGAGGATGGTTGACAATTTGCTGATGAGCTCTCTGCTGCTTTCTGCTTATATTTAAATGGACCAGAATACTGGAACTCGGTATAAAACATTCCCACAACAGGCAGAGCAAACAGCACAGTTAAGTTTACTTTACTTCAACAACTCTCCTTAATCCAAATTCTATAAAGTGTGATTTATATTTTTCATCTCAGTTTTCTATACAGCCTCAATGGGGTTAACACTGTGATAAACAACGAAGGATTGGGGGCCCAAATGAGGTGCTCTATTATTCCCACTATGTTGCATTGAGCTGACTTAACTCATTTTTCTGAAGTCTAATCAATGGTTCAATGCTACTTTATTGTCACAACGCTGCGAGGTACAGTGAACTTCCTTTTTTTGCATACAAGTCAATAAAAACCTTGCTGTATTTAGGCACAATCATACTTAGGTACAAGAGTATTGAAGTAATAGACGACACCGAGGCAGTAGACGGGTTGCCATATTTCCTGTGCCACCTTGTATCCTTCACATTAGTTCAGAGCTGTTACAAATGTTAGAGTCTTATCTTGGAAGTCAAGGTCCCTTGTGCTGGTATCTAATCTATATCTAGAGCAGCACAGTGGCACAGCAAAAGAGCTGCTGCCTTACAGCTCCAGAGACCCGGGTTCGATCCTGACAATGAGTGTTGACTGTATGGAATTTGTACGTTTTCACTGTGACCAGATGGATTTTCTCTGGGTGCTTTGCTTTCCTCCCACATTCCAGAGACGTACTGGTTTGCAGTTTAATTGGCTTCTGTAAATTGTCCTTAGCGTGTAGAATAGAACTAGTATACGTGTGATGGCTGGTCGGTGAGGACTCAGTGGGGTGAAAGACCTGTTTCCATGCTGTATCTCTAGACTAAACTAAACTAAAACCACAAAACAATAATTTGTAGGCACCATGTATGCCATCTTAATGTAATTGTGGAAGCACAGTAAAGGGGGAAATACAAATGTTAAAATCAAATGACAATTGAAATAGACATGGACAGAAATATTGGCCGTGTTAGACTTCTACGTGACAGCATTGATTAAACCAGAGTTAAATGAGACATGGTAAGGAGTTACGTACATCTAGGATCTGCTTATAATAGAACAAATTACCAATGTCTGAATTTGACTATTTTGAACAATAAAAAAAGCAATACAAATCTTGCAAAGCTAGACAGTAAAATGAAAGGTGAGCTCATGGCTGCCGGCTGTTATCTGAACTGTCAAGCTCTGTAACTAAAACTAGAATTCAGTTTTCACTTACACACAACCCCGTGGACAGTAAAGTGCTTTACTTGTATAGAATTTCCATTTATCTTGAACCAACCTCTCAAAGCTACAGTATGATGGATGTGAAAAAGACATTATGACTTCTTCACCTGATACCTTGGCAGGCAGGAGATAGCCATTAATCTCCAACACATCCCACACATGCTGACAACTCATCAACAAACCCAGCTGCTGAAGTAAACAGGCATTCCTGGTTTTAAGTGCTCAGTAATTTCATTTCCCCTAACGGTTCCCGGAATTTTTGCTTGCCTGACTTAAAGTCACAGCCCAACACAAATGCTTTCACAGTCAATTCATTAAACAAAAAGTTGGGCTGTTATTACAGCAATAACGATTCACTGTTGAGAATTAAACACAAAGGTTGACAGCTGGTCCTTTCTGAAGAATACCAATGAATATAAGTGTCTGAAATTTCTACTGGGTTGCTTCATAATTTTTCGTCACAATTTGTCGAGAATCAGAAATGTCAATACAAACTACATGCAGTGTAAATCACGCGTCCCTTGTGTTATTGCTAAAATATTTTACGAACAGATATATGTACAAAACAGTCCATGTTCCCAGACAAATTAATCATTCTTTTCTATTTCAGCTAATTACACATATTTACAGGCCTCAAGGAGGCTCTAATAAATTCAGAATTTCTTGGGTACTTGGAACCTATTTGGCACCTTTTAAAATGAACAAACTTACAACTACACTGAAACAAATTATTCTGAGCAATTTTGGAGTATTTTTCAGCTCTTTAAAATCAGGTTAATAGCTGATGGTAAGATATTGAATAGACTGCTGATAAACCTTTAGTCAGCTATATTGATAAACATATGTGATACCCCATTAATATGTCAATGAATATCTATTGGTCTATAGTTCCTAAGCTTTACCTTGCAGCTCTTTTAAAGAGACAAAATTAGCAATGTTCCAGTCTTCTGCACCATACCTACATCTAATGATGATTCATATATCCTAGCCTGGGCTCCCTCAATTTTTTCTCTAGCTTCCCACAGAATCCTTAGATATATTTGATCATGACCGGGAAATTTATCTGCCTTCATATTCCTTAGATTGTCCCGAAACTCCTCAACCATAATATGGACCATCCTTAAGACATCTCCATTAACTGCCCCAAGTTCCCTAGCCTTGTTTTTCTCCATGGTAAAAGCAGAGAAGAAACACTCATTTAAGGACCTTACCCACCTCTTGCAGCTCTATACATAGATGACCGCTTTAGTTTCTGAGAGGCTCCATTCTCTCTCTACTTACAAACATTCCCGTAATGTACTTATATTTGGATTCTCCTTGATTTTATCTGTCAGAGCTATTCCCTGCCCCTTCTTGTTCCCCACTGGTTTTCTTCTTAAGTATGCTCCACCATCTCCTAAACTCTTCCATGGGTACATTTGATTCCAGCTGCTTATATCTGGACTGTGATGATAGTTTTTTTTTTCTCTTGCTTGAAGATGTACAAAAGCAATTGATGAGAAAACGGAAAAGAGTACCAAGGAAACACAATTTTGGATGCAATTTGAGCCAGAATTATTGTTTGTGCCAATATCTAAAACTCCACTCCATGAACGGAGGTTCAGCAAGGTCAAAGAACAAATGGATGATTTCTGCTGTTGTTTCAATTCTGATAACATGGAAACAGCAATATAACAATCCGTGGCTTTACTTCACACAATATGGAAGTTTGGCCACGATACCAGATGATGCAGTGACTACATCTGTGGTCTGTACTCTTATCGTTATGATCTTTCAATGCAATGCTTTTTTTGTTATTTTCTGTAATACAAAATACTTGAATTTTGCACATCTCCCAAAAGGACATACACATACCTCTTAGGACCTGTATGAACTTCTGAGTTTTAGTCCATGAGACAGATATCCATCCACCTTCTGAAATAAAAAAAATCCAGAAAAAAAAATAGCAATAAATTAATAACTTAAGTTCTATTAAATTAAAGGCCAGCAAAATCTGACTTCATTTCCTCCTGAGACACGCTTCTAAAATAAAAGACAGATAACCTTGTCAGTGCTGCCCCTCATAGAACTATGTAATTCCACAAAGTATTCAATCTTCAGTGCAACAGAAAACTCAGTGAATGTTGATGAGAATTGAATATTATTGGAAATCTCTTGGCTGGTTATTAGTTTTTTAATTGTTTCTAATATATCATTACATTGCTTAATTATCTAATATATCATTACGTTGCTTAATTTATGAGGACCTATTAATTAGATTTACAAAGCAATGAAGAGTCCTGTGATTATTATAAATATGTCTTTTTGTTGTTCACTTTTATATAAAAACATGTAATTCCCTCCCCATAGTTTCCCATCAATCATGTGGTATTTTGCAATGACAACTTCAAAGTAGTCTCTCACCGTCTCCATTGAAATGCAATTCCCACAATCCCTTCATTTAGGATCGTATTGAAGATGAATCAATTTTGCTGGGCTCATATCTCAGATTGCTCACAGAGTTCCTTAATGTTTTATTGATTTTGCAAAAAATTGTTTTAATTCATGGAAAAAATAAGGCATTGGAAGATCAAGAGGACCTTCAGCAAACTGCTCATGTAATTGTAAATTTCACAGCAAACCACCAGAATGACCAGTGATTGTTATACCATTTAACAGCTTAACCATTAAGTATCTGAGGTGAGAAATAATGCTGTATTTGACACCACGCCATTTGGGGAGTGGGAATTAAATACTATGGCAGTTCCTTGCAGTAATTTATAAGAAATATTTTAGTAACTAAAATGTGAAAGCAGAATAGTGGAGGACCTCAATGTCTTCTCCTGCTCAAATTCATGATAGAAAGAAGGTTCTATTGCTGATAAATGATTACCAGGACAAATAGTTTAGTTTAGAGTCCAGGAAACAGGCCTTTTGGACCACCGAGTCTGTACCGACCAGCGATCTCCACACATTAACACTATCCTACAGTAGGGACAATTCTTACATTTATACCAAGCTAATTAACCTACAAGTCTGTAAGTCTTTGGAGTGTGGGAGGAAACCGAACTTCTCGGAGAATAGTCACGCAGGTCAAGGGGAGAACGTACAAACTCCATACAGGCAAGCATCCGTAACCAAGATTGGTCCAGGGTCTCTGGTGCTGTAAGGCAGCAACTCTACCACTGAGCCACTGTGCCACCTGTGATAGTTAACATGAGTCATTGAAGCTAGCACAACACTGGTTGTACCACTATAGCTATATAACAAGCTTTCTCATGGGATGTCTTTCTTAAATTCATGCTCATTGTTAATGAATTTGATTGCATCAATACTTGAAAAATTTTGCAATCAGCATCAACACCAGAGTCAAACTCTTGGTTTGAATATGCATTGTGCAAATATTGTGTTATTTTCTTCTGAACCCTTTTACAATTATTTTATTTCGCATTATGATCACTATAATCAATAATATACTGCTGTTGTGTAGGAAGGAACTGCAGATGCTGGTTTACACCAAAAATAGATACAAAATGCTGGTGTAACTCAGCAGAACAGGCAGCATCTCTGGTTTCGGGTTAAGGACCTTTTTGTGAAGAAGGGTCTCAACCCAAAATGTCACCCATTTCTTCTCTCCAGAGACCGCCTGTCCTGCTGATATACTGCTGTTACTACTACACTGGTGCAATCAGTGCATGAATACTCTGAATTATTTTACTGTGGATGATAAATGATTTAAAATAAACAAGTTAATTGCTGAGCTAAAATCTGATAGAGGAATGCTATGCAAATACATTAAGTATTCAGAAGCTATATCAACAAATGGTAATTTGTAGGTTATACAATAGTTATAATGAAATAACTGTGCTGGAAAAACAAGCTTGTTAAAATAGCAGTAATGCAATGAAGTGACTGAAGAGCTAACTCCTCCATTGACCCCCATTGTGGACTCTTGGCAATTCAATTAGTCTGTTGGCAAAGGAGGGAGACAATCAACCATCAGTATATATGTCAAGAAGATAAGTTTGTGTTAATGCTCAAACGAGCCTGTCAAAGTAATCAGTCACTAGTTACACATTAATATTAACCCAACCTCACTCCATAAATACTCAAACTCAGCCAGCTAAATTCTGTAGTTAATTCATCCATCATCCATGGCTCTAAGTACAGAAAAACCGTGTCCTTCGAATCATTTCAAAGTGAATGTTTTCACTGCTTTGTACTTGATGCTGTGGACCGGCCATCAAACATAGCTAATGTTTAAAGTAGGTAGACACACTTTAAAGCTGGACACTGAGTTTAAGGCTGGAGCAATTCAGCGGGACAGGCAGCATCTCAGGAGAGTAGGAATGTTTAAATTGTACATCGAACAATAAAAAACGTCAGAAAAAAACGTTTTTGATTGGTCCCTGGACATAATTAAAATAAAAACTTTTCAGTTGCTACTATGCAATAAAATTAGTTGGAGATGGTCACTCTGTTTTGCATGCCTGCTTTGCCAACTCATAAAACACAGTTGATCTGACTGTAAACTCAATTCCAGTCTACCATCAGGAGATCCAATTCTTTCATGTCCTCCTGCAGTGACTTTGAATAAACCACACGGTGACCAGAATTGTAGATATCATGCCTCTTCATACAGTGCAACAAATAGGTACATACGGAGAGACCTGATGGGATATTCTCTTGGTAAAAGCTCTCTCGGAAGAATCTCCCCAAAATCAAAGTATATCGAAGTCATACTCTTTAGCCTCAATGATAACAGCAGCCGATTAAATATAATTTCAGTAGTTACAATTGCTTTGATTAATTCACTACTTTTAGATGCAGACATGGGGTCCCATAGAATTATATATTTACAATAGGAGCTCATTTCTACTTACAATACCACCTCTGAATATTCATGCATGTTTCTTAGAAATCTAGACACTTAAATAAATCTATTTTGCCACTGTATTGAAGAATAATAATCTGGATTAATCGATTGACAGGACAAATATGCCTAAGACCATGTTTGATGTGCTAAATGGAAAAATTGCTGGTATGGGTCCTACCTTGGTCTCTGTCATAGTGATGCAGGGGTGTCAAGGGTTATGGGGAGAAGGCTGGAAAATTGGGTTAGGAGAGAGAGATAGTTCAGCCTTGATTGTATGGTGGAGTAGACCAGATGAGCTGAATGGCCTAACCCTGTTCCTATCACTTATGACCGTGTGCTGCAAAATATATGACTGCTTTGTTGTAGGCCATTTAACACAGTCCCACATTCATACATTCATGCATACTAAAATACATTGGTGATGTTATTCTCCAAACCACATCTCTATCTTCTCGGGAATTCTCTGCCACTGAAGGCAGTGGAGGCCAATTCACTGGCTGTTTTCAAGAGAGAGTCAGATATAGCTCTTAGGACTAACAAAATCAAGGGAAATTGGGAGAAAGCAGGAACAGGGTACTGATTTAGGATGATCAGCCATGGTCATATTGAATGGCAGTGCTGACATAAATAGCTCGTTCTAAGCTTCCTCAGCTTAGCCTAGTTTCAGTCAAAAATCACTGAGAATCACTGAAAAATCATTTGCGCATCTAAACTTTATTTTGACAAAACGCAATTACAATTCCACTACTATACATAACCACCACGGGTTTGATCCTCCTATCTGCCTGATTAAGCCCTCTTAGTCTCGCTCAAGCAGAGACACTCCAGAAGGTCATGCAGTCCTAAGCATTCTCCCAGAAGATCGACACAGGACCTCGTGTGAGTGGTCTTTTATAGGACCCCAAACCTTGAGGGGCCGAACCACATAGGGGTGGTCTCTTTACAGTCCAATAATAGATATTGATTAACACCATTTAGAGGTGGTTTTGTAAGTAGGCATTTCCCTAACCCAATCATACAGTGACTATTACAATGTATTCAAATGGTGCTTCCCAAAGGAAATGGACATTGCAACATGTGCTTTGATATGCAAGAAAACCAGACAAGGCTCAATACTTAATCCAATCAACATCTAGCAAAGTAAAGCTTTGCAACATTATTTACAATGTGTATGTCTAGTTTGCATTCATCCAATCCATTCCATGCAATTTGCACCTGATTGTCAGGGTCTGCAGATGATTCCATTCTCTTCCTGCAGCTCTTATCTAGACTCTAGACAAACTGGCACCATTCTGCAGCTTGTCCTATTTCTGCGGAAGGTGCATTTAAATTCACCAAATGGCCTAGCAGCTCAGAAGCTTTTAATGTCCTGGCCTCTCCAATTTGGCCAGAATTAACATTCTTTCCTTTTATCATATATGATAACTAAATAGTCAGATAATCAGATATACATATGTCTGTCCATTACATTCTCCATCTATTAACAACAACAAGATGATGATGTATCTTCCCAGAATCTTGTCAAGCTTCCCGACTTTTCATGGGGGTAACTTCGCAATTTCCATCTGATTAGTCTTCACCTCCCGATTTTTCGTGGGCGCGAATTCCCTCCATCTGTGTTGTTGCCCATTCTTCCATCCCTTTACATAGTCAAACCTATAACCTATAATTCCTGAAAAACGGGACAGAGCAAGTTACCACTCATGCATCAATGCTTTTCCATACACTCACTGTAATTCTGCAATACTATCCCTTTCCCATTTCATTATCACTATCCTATTATATTCTGCTCTATCACTATATTCCTATTATTATTCTGTTGTATAATATACTCAAGCCCAAGTCAAGTCAACTTTATTTGTCACATACCAGATGTGCAGTGAAATGAAAGTGGCAATGCCTACAGATTGCGCAAAAACAGAATAGAACAAAATCAGTATGTTAGAATAATTTTTTTTTAAGGCACAACACAACAGTAAATTAGTACAGTAAATTAGTCCCTGGTGAGATAAGAGTTTACAGTCCTGACGGCCTGTGGGAAGAAACTCCGTCTCATTCTCTCTGTTTGCACAGCATGACAGCGGAGGCATTTGCCTGACCGTAGCAGCTGGAACAGTCCAAGCTGGGGTGGTAAGGGTCCCCCATAATGTTGCTGGCACTGGAACTGCGCCTCCTAGTGTTTAGGTCTTGCAGGGGGGGGGCGAGTGTATTTCTCATAGTGTAGCCTTCCTGTCCTGGGCAGAGCATTTCCCAAACCAGATCGTGATGTTGCCGGACAAGATGTTTCCTACAGTCCCAGAGTAGAAGCACTGAAGGATCCTCAGGGATACTGAATTCCTCAGCTGCCTGAAGTGGTAAAGGTGTTGCCTTGCCTTACTCACCAGTGCGGCAGTGTGTGTTGTCCATGTCAGGTCCTCTGTGATGTGGACTCCCTGGTATTTGAAGCTGCTCACCCTATCCACAGTAGTCCCATTTATCTCCAGTGGCGTGTACGTCCACGGATGTTAAGCCCTTCTAAAGTCCACAATCAGCTCTTAGTTTTAGTGACATTCAAGAGGAGGCTAGTGTCCTGACACCAGAGTGCCAGATCAGCCACCTCCTCCAGGTAGGCCTTCTCATCGTTATCGGAGATCACGCCCAACACCACAGTGTCATCAGCAAACTTGATGATGGATTTGGAGCTGAACCTGGCCACACAGTCATGTGTGTACAGGGAGTTCAGTAGGGGGCTGAGGCCGCATCCCTGGGGGGAACCTGTGTTCAGGGTGAGGGGGTTGGAGGTATGTCTCCCCATCATGCCTGGAAGGTCATGTTTGACTAATCTTCTTGAATTTTTTGAAGAGGTTACTAGGGAAATTGACGAGGGTAAAGCAGTGGATGTTGTCTATATGGACTTTAGTAAGGCCTTTGACAAGGTTCCTCATGGAAGGTTGGTTAAGAAGGTTCAACTGTTGGGTATAAATGCAGGAATAGCAAGATGGATTCAACAGTGGCTGAATGGGAGAAGCCAGAGGGTAATGGTGGATGGCTGTTTGTCGGGTTGGAGGCAGGTGACTAGTGGGGTGCCTCAGGGATCTGTGTTGGGTCCTTTGTTGTTTGTCATGTACATCAATGATCTGGATGAAGGGGTGGTAAATTGGATTAGTAAGTATGCAGTTGATACCAAGATAGGGGGTGTTGTGGATAATGAAGAGGATTTCCAAAGCCTACAGAGTGATTTAGGCCAGTTGGAAAAATGGGCTGAAAGATGGCAGATGGAGTTTAATGCTGATAAATGTGAGGTGCTACACCTTGGCAGGACAAATCAAAATAGGACGTACATGGTAAACGGTAGGGAATTGAAGAATACATTTGAACAGAGGGATCTGGGAATAACCGTGCATAGTTCCTTGAAGGTAGAATCTCATATAGATAGGGTGGTAAAGAAAGCTTTTGGTATGCTAGCCTTTATAAATCAGAGCATTGAGTATAGAAGCTGGGATGTAATGTTAAAATTGTACAAGGCGTTGGTGAGACCAAATCTGGAGTATGGTGTACAATTTTGGTCGCCCAATTATAGGAAGGATGTCAACAAAATAGAGAGGGTACAGAGGAGATTTACTAGAATGTTGCCTGGGTTTCAACAGCTAAGTTACAGAGATAGGTTGAATAAGTTAGGTCTTTATTCTCTGGAACGCAGAAGGTTAAGGGGGGACTTGATAGAGGTCTTTAAAATGATGAGAGGGATAGACAGAGTTAATGTGGACAAGCTTTTCCCTTTGAGAATAGGGAAGATTCAAACAAGAGGACATGGCTTTAGAATTAAGGGACAGAGGTTTAGGGGTAACATGAGGGGGAACTTCTTTACTCAGAGAGTGGTAGCGGTGTGGAATGAGCTTCCAGTGGAAGTGGTGGCGGCAGGTTCGTTGGTATCATTTAAAAATAAATTGGATAGGCATATGGATGAGAAGGGTATGGAGGGTTATGGTATGAGTGCAGGCAGATGGGACTAAGGGAAAAAAGTTGTTCGGCACGGACTTGAAGGGCCGAGATGGCCTGTTTCCGTGCTGTAATTGTTATATGGTTATATGGTTATATCATGACCACCTGGGGCTTGGCGGTGAGAAAGTCCAGGACCCAGGCACACTGGGGAGTGTTCAGCCACAAGTTCCAGCAGCTTCTCAGTAAGTCTGGTGGGACTATGGTATTGAAAGCTGAACTGAAGTCAATGAACAACATCCTCACATAGCCTCCCTTCTGGCAGTCAAGGTGAGAGAGAGCAGTGTGCAGAACCTGGGAGACCGCATCATCCATGGATATCCATCGTCCCGCATAAGAGATTAGCATACAAACTTAAAGCACACGGTATTGGGGGTTCAGTATTGATGTGGATAGAGAACTGGCTAGCAGATAGGAGTAAACGGGTCCTTTTCAGAATGGCAGGCAGTGACTGGTGGGGTGCCGCAAGGCTCAGTGCTGGGACCCCAGCTATATACAATATATATTAATGATTTGGACGAGGGAATTCAATGCAACATCTCCAAATTTGCAGATGATACCAAGCTGGGGGGTATAGTTAGGTGTGAGGAGGATGCTTGGAGGCTGCAGGGTGATTTGGATAGGCTGAGTGAATGGGCAGATGCAGTATAATGTGGATAAATGTGAGGTTATCCACTTTGGTGGCAAAAACATGAGGGTAGACTATTATCTGAATGGTGGCAGATTAGGAAAGGGGGAGATGCAACGAGACCTGGGTGTCATGGTACACCAGTCATTGAAAGTAGGCATGCAGGTGCAGCAGGCAGTGAAGAAAGCAAATGGTATGTTAGCATTCATAGCGAAAGGATTTGAGTATAGGAGCAGGGAGGTTCTACTGCAGTTGTACAGGGTTTTGGTGAGGCCACACCTGGAGTATTGCGTACAGTTTTGGTCTCCAAATCTGAGGAAAGACATCCTTGCCATAGAGGGGGTACAGAGAAGATTCACCAGACTGATTCCTGGGATGTCAGGACTTTCATATGAGGAAAGATTGGATAGACTCGGCTTGTACTCGCTGGAATTTACAAGATTGAGGGGGGATCTTATAGAAACTTACAAAATTCTTAAGGGGTTGGACAAGCTAGATGCTGGAAGATTGTTCCCGATGTTGGGGGAGTCCAGAACAAGGGGTCACAGTCTAAGGATAAGGGGGAATTCCTTTAGGACCGAAATGAGGAAAACATTCTTTACACAGAGAGTCGTGAGTCTCTGGAATTCTCTGCCACAGAAGGTAGTTGAGGCCAGTTCATTGGCTATATTTAAGAGGGCGTTAGATGTGGCACTTGTGGCTAAAGGGATCAGGGGGTATGGAGAGAAGGCAGGTACGGGATACTGAGTTGGATGATCAGCCATGATCACATTGAATGGTGGTGCATGCTCGAAGGGCCGAATGGCCTACTCCTGCACCTATTTTCTATGTCTATGTTTCTATATGTTCGGACGGTATGCGAACTGCAACGGGTCCATGGTGGGATGGAGGAAGGCGCAGATGTGGTTCTTGATCAGCCTCTCAAAGCATTTCATGACCACCGAGGTGAGGGCCACCTGTCAGTAGTTATTCAAGTAAGCTGGAGAGGCATTCTTTGGCACTGGTACTATGGTGGATCTTTTGAAGCAGGCAGGGACCACGGACTTGGCCAGGGAGAGGTTGAATATTGTGGTGAGCACTGGAGCAAGCTGAGTAGCACAAGACTTTAGTACTCGCTCAGATATATCATCTGGGCCTACAGCTTTCCTCATGTTCACACGTGTCAGAGCCCTCCTCACGTAGTGCTCGGTCACCGAGAATGTGTGCACATCCCCAGTGGTGGACCTCCCTCCAGCCTCACTAGCCAGCGCGTTGGCGGTGTTGTTTTTGGACAGTGAGCTAGGGGTGATGTTGCCCGTTCGCGAATTGTGCATAGAAGGAGTTCAGGTCATCAGCCAGGGAGGTGCCGGCACTTCCGGTTGAGGGGAGGGGGCTGCTCCAGTAGTTAGTTATAGTCCGTAGCCCCTGCCAAAGGCGTCTGGTGTCCTGCTGCTCCATCTGTGACTCCATCATGTCCCAGTACCTCCTTTTTGCATCCTTCCCCGCCCTTCGCAGTTGGTAGGACTCTA
Source organism: Raja brachyura (assembly GCA_963514005.1). The sequence continues at coordinate 42,092,698 of OY740785.1, read as the reverse complement.
CCTTGTAGTCGTCCATGTTGCCGGATGCTAGGCCGGAGTTGTATGCAGCGGTACGAGCATTCAAGGCAGCGCGAATGGACCTGTCAACCCAAGTTTTTTGATTAGGAAAGATGCTAACTCTTACCATGGGGACGATGATATCGGCTATTGTTTTAATGAAGTCCGTGTCTGCTTCCGCGGACTCACTGATGTCTCCAGAACTTGCTTGGAACATATTCCAGTCGACATCGCTCAGTGCATCTTGCAGCATGGCCTCTGAATGGTCGGACCACCGCTTTACGTCCCTCGTCACTGCCACTTCCCATACTATCCATTGTTTATACTCCGGCAGCAGGAAAATGGCAGCATGGTCAGATTTTTCAATCTCCTCCACCCTTGGATTTCCCGGATTCTTCCGTTCTTTCTGCATGGAAAACAGTGAAGGACTTGGTTGGGCAGATTACCTGATCGGCACCAGATTACCTGATTCGGCGTCAGGGTTCCATCGTTCCCGGCGAGAGGTCCTGAGCATCGGGCCGCCTGCGGCGGCGACTGCGGGTGCTCGGGAGGCCCTGACCACGGGTGAACATCTGGGAAGATCGTCGATGAGGCTGGCTGGACTATGGTACCTTCCTTAACTCTGGTGCCGCTGTGGGGTTACGTTGTGTGTGGACTTCTGTGTTTGTGCTTTCTTTTAAATATGTTTATTTATTTATTATTCATTTTCATGTTACTGACTGTAAGGAAAATCCATTTTGTTGTCTCTAAAATGAGATAATGACAATAAATTGAATACAATACTATCCTAGGATCAATACTAATCATCTCTCTCCGTATTCACACAATGTTATAATATGTATATCTGATGATGGTTAACCATAGAGATTTCAGCTGGGTGCAGTCCAGATTTCCCTACATGCGTGACTCTAAAGCAAACCATGAAAAATGTTTCAATTTAACCAAATTCAATATCAACCTTCAATTTAATATTTTAAATTTCAGCGTCCATCTCATCCCTCTAATTCCACAACATTGTGGCCGATAACACAATTCCATTCCAATTCCTGTGGACTTCCCAGTTGTTCAAACTTAATCAATCAATTTCTATATGTTGTCAATTTCATCATAAAGCCAATTAAGAATGCAAAATCTAGGGACAATATCTTTCCACCTTGATAATAGAAGCCGCTTTACTATGAAGGGTTAAACAATTTACATCCATCGGTCAAATACATCAACTGATGTCTCTACACCCATTCAAGTTTCTCCTTTTAATTCAATAGACTTCTCCTCCAATACTTCTTCCTTGGTATGTTTGCTCTCTTAAAGGGAAGTTTTGCTGTTCACAGTTCTCTTTTGACCATTCCCAATTCCAATTGTCATGTTCCCTGAATAATTTCCACGTTAGCAGATTTTCCCAAGTTCCATCCGTCCTGATGTTCTCTGAATAATCCTTCCCACCTTTGGCTGCCTGTCTGGGGATGAGACAATAACAATATCAATTAATAATCAAACTCCAAATATCTCTAAGCCAAATCTCACAAGTCAGTTCCAAATCTGAAATTTTAAAGTCCCTCCAATTCATTACTATACAATTTAGAGACCAAATTCATATTTTTATCAATTTATTTCTAATAATCATAATTTTAATGATTAATCATAATCATAATGCAAAGTAGATGTTTTACCCCAAACCACAGAAGAATGTATTTTTCCAAATTCAAATTCAGTTCTTTAAAGCGGAACTCGTCCCGTTAGTTGTCATAGGTTGTCTGTGTTGTTCTTTAGGAAAGCTTGGATAGTGTTACTCTCCTGTTCTTCACTGGTGTCAAAAGTTAGATGATGTTAAACTTGGGCACGAGAGTAGGTATCTTTTTCTTCTTCCTTGATGTCAGTTTCAAAGGAGTAGGGATACTGAAGAGCAGTTTTCAGCAGATCTGTTGGCCTTCCCAGATCTGTCTTAAATAGACAGGACAGTGTCATTTCCTCCTTGTTGTTGGTTCCTGTTTCTGGGGAGCTACATTACCTGAGCTGTCTTCTGCCCGTTCTCAAGGGGTCTGTATATTCTTTACCTCACTCCCCAGATAGAATATTGTTGATTATACTGTCCGGCAGGCACAAACTTAGTAACAAGTTACTACAATAGTTCATTTCCCCACTCCCATACCTCCTGCACAATAAGTTTGTTTCTTTTCTCCCTCGTGCCGTTTCAGTTTCTCAATTCCAATTAGATTCTTTGTGTCTCTCCTCATAGGATTTGGTTGGGGGTGATGTTCTTTCTGTTTTTTATTGTTATTTTTGGGCCATATGAGGATGCCTTCAGATTTCATATGTTGTATTTGCTGACAGGTCAGGGCTAGCGGAATGGGTTCGGTAGCCAGAATGTCTCTGCCCTCTGGTCTCCCGGCCAGTTTCCTCGTCCTCTACGCTTGGGGTCCCAAGTGTCCCTGTAACCTCTCGGGATCCAATGATTTCTGAAACCCCATGGCCCCCTTCTTTGCCCCTTCCTTCTTGGCATTCCCTCACAGGACACGATCAGCTCCAATGTCCTAATTGCCCACAGTTGTAACAGCTCTATACCCTCTCCAACTAAACGGATAAAAAGTCGGCTCTCAGAATGGCAGGTCTATCCAAGCTTTAAGATCCTCCTCCTCCTTATCTTCCTCCGAAGTTATTTCCCATTTCTGAATTCTTAATATGGGTCTCTGAGCTGCCATTAGACCCAGGTTGCATTGCAGTGTGGACGTCTGTAGCCCGGGGATTACTTACACCTACTGCTGGGCCTAATACCAGAGGTGGAGTAGGCAGATTCCTGCAAAGGAATTGCCTCCGGGGGATCCATTCTATATCCCCATCGTCGGGGAATTGCTCTGACCTAATAGTACTATCGATGTCAGGATCAACCACTCCGTATCCTCCTGCTGTCTCACCCTCAGAAAAGCTACTTGTTCTGTCCCTGTACTTCAGGAAGGATTCCTTCACTTTCCCACTACTAGATTTCCTAATTTTTGTACCCACTTTGGTGGAACTTTCCTTCTAGCTCCTTGATCTCCCATACTATCCTCCACTGGTAAAGCAATCATAGGAGCTAGGTATCCTTCCCCAATTCTTCCACTTTGTATTTGAAGTTAGTGGGAGGAGTCGTTTATACCGCTGATTCCTCCCGAGTGCCCTGATCGCAAGCTGCGCATGGTGTCTCTGAACTCTAGAACATGAGAGTTGTGAGGAATGCTGTGGCTCCACTCTGAAAAATTCTGCCCACACTGGCATATAGTGAGCTTCTCTCCCTTCAAGGTCCACAGATACCACTGCACTCGTACTAAATTAAACATGTTTCATTTTAGTCGGCACCTCCCCTTTAAGAGCCATCTCAGTCGTTTCTCTTTTAGAAGCTGGTATTCTCTCCTGCTCCTGCTGTCGGCTTCCACTATGTTCCTTTCCCTGTTCCTGATTGTCTTGAGAAGGACGAGTTGTCTCGTGTTCCCCACTAATCCCTAATTTGTACGCTGCCATTCTTAGAGTAGAAATCAGAACAACCTCCTTATTTATTTTTCTTCTAGTGAAGAACATTCTCCATATTCCCATTAACTCATTTTCTTCCATGTTTCCAAATTCCAGACACTCACACCTATTCAAACTCACTCCTTCCTTTCAGACTCCAAGGACAATGGAATCGCTCCCACACAATGGCTAATCGTGTTCCAGATTCACACCTCTTACACAATTGTTCTCTTTCATCCATTACTCAATCACCCTCTCAATCGCTCCTAATCAATTATTCAAGTCAATCGCTCAAATTGAATCACTCTCCCAACTATCTTATCAGTTAGATCACATTCACTTCATTCAACTCTCAACCTTTAAACAAAGGATCTCCGGTTTCTCAAACCAAGACTTCAACCCTAAATCACAATCACTCCCTCGCAGCAATCTCTCCCTCACAGCAATCTCTCCCAACTCAAACCACTCGCACAGACAAACCACTCCGAACCACACTAATAAAATTATAATCAAAAATAAAAATAGTCCTCCTATTACAAGTAACCATAGACACACCCCAATATAAACTACAAGCTTAAATCACACTCTAATAAATCTTCCTCATGGATGATCAGTCAACGAACAACTCCTCTCCCGACACAGTGATCGAAAGAGTACAAACCCCGATCGGACCACCACGAATCAGATTAACAACACTACAATCTAAGCAATTACAAATATTTAATTCAAACACACTTTTACTTAAAATTATCTAACATCCAAAAATCCTTAAGCACTCACACAGACAATACAAGTAGCAGTCCACAAACTTAACAAACTTTAAATCTTAACTTTCTAAATCTTAATAACCTCTATATCTTTTTACATACACAAAGTATTTGATCTGATCAAGATGCGAAAAAAGACAATGCTGGATTTTTACAATTTACAATAATAATTTAACATGCTAGCACACAGTTTACAAACACTCGATCTCAATGCCGCGTCATGCTGTTATCAATCAGTGCACCTCTCTCTCTGATACTGAGGATTTGTATCCTCAGAACATTCCCCCCCCCCCCCCCCCCCCGTGCTTGCTAGACTCTAACTATCTCGATTGGACCCTTTCCCAGCTCAGCACCCTTGATCATAAACTTGTGTTTGGGGGTCTGTTGTGATCCCGGATGAGCCCCCAATGTAAATAGCTCATTCTAAGCTTTCCCGCAGTCTAGTTTCAGTAAAAAATCACTGAGAAGCACTTGCGCATCTAAACTTTATTTTGACAAAACACAATTACAGTTCCACTTCTATACCTAACCACCACGGGTTCAATCCTCCTATCTGCCTGATAAAGCCCTCTTAGCCTCGTTCAAACAGAGACACTCCAGAAGGTCACGCAGTCCTAAGGGTTCTCCCAGAAGTTAGACAGAGGACCTTGTGGGAGCGGTCTTTTATAGGTCCCCAAACCTCGAGGGGCCAAACCACATAGGGGTGGTCTCTTTACAGTCCAATAACAGATATCGATTAACATAGTATATAACAATAATAATAATAATAATAATAATAATAATAATAATGATAATAATGCATTTATTTATGGGTGCCTTTCTGGACACTCAAGGACACCTCACAGTTAAAACAAGTTTACAAACAAATTACAAGTTTACAACAAATTATAGAATTCGGAGAGAGAGCAGCGGCAGCTAGTCGCGCCAGCATTCACTCTCACTTCTGGCAGCCATTTTCTCAATTTCTCATTGGCAGCACACCAATAAAAATAAGACACAACAGCAAAGAAGAATTAACACCAAACATAAAACATCCCTCCACAATGGTTCCCGCTGTGAGGGAAGGCAACAGTCCTCATCCTCTTGTTCACCCCGTGCTCAGGGCCTATTTGAGGCCTCCGCAGTCACCGCAATGGCAGCCCGATGTATCAGGTCCTCTAGTCGGATGATGGAGCTCCAGAATCGGGAGAACACTCTTCGACGGCTTGCAGTGTCTGGAACGGCTGCTTGCTGCCAGAGACCGCGGCTCACGAAGTCCACAGGTCGCGCTGGTCGGAGCTCCAACACTGGCGATCTCGGCGAGAGATCCCAGGCTCCGCCGTGTTTAAACTCAGTGCCGCCTGCGGCTGGACGCTCCACAACGACAGCTCCGCGATGTTAGAGTCAGCGGTCACAGCACTCCGGAGCTTACCACAAGGCGACCCTCGGTAAGGCATCGCCCACTCTGCGCTGGTACTTCAGCGCTGCGCCGCCGCTGAAGCTGAACTTCTGGCCGTCCCGGCAGGAAACGCCGCTCTAGTCCCATTGGTAGGCAGCGAGGAAGGGGCGAAGATGCGGCTTAGAGGAAAACCGCACCTCTGACCAGGTAGGGACTGAGAAAAATGTTTCCCCCTCCCCCCCCCACCTCCCCACATAAAAAGACTAGACCTCCAAAGCAAAACGTTTTAACGCACTAAAAAACAAAAATCTTTGAAATCTTTACAAAACTATTTAAATAAAACTGACACCAAAGGCAGATTGGATCATTTTCGGAATAACGGAAGGTAGCCCTGAATTAAATGTGTTTCAAAAGAATCTATTTGAATATGGCTTAATAAAAAAGCTAATCTTAAAATTCTGGAAAAATGCCCCTATACCAACAGGAAATATGTGGATTTCAACTATGTTTGAAACACTACATCTGGAAGATACGAGACTCCGCCTGGCAGGAAAAATAGATCGTTTCTATCAGACGTGGTCTGCATTTATAAAATTGCTACAAAGATAGGGTGCAAGATACCTCAAAAAGGTGCCAACGTCAGGCCTTAGTAAAGGGGGATGAAAAACTGTTGAGTTGGTAAATTCCTTATGCATGATGTTTATAATATAGTAACTGCTTTTCCTTTTTGTTCTTCTCTATTTCTTTTATTTTCTCTCTTTTCTAGGGCCTATTTCTTAATCACCTTTCTCTAACTCTTTGACCAAGGGCTCTCTTGTTTTTTTCTTCCCTTTGGCATGCTTTTTCACTTTCACAACTTTTCTCACTCCCTTCACTCTCTCTGTTTCTACTCTTTTTCTTTAAAAGCCTTAAAATTAAGGGGTATAATGATCGTAACAACATATATGGGATGTACACTGATGTATTTACCTCTATTAAAAAAAAGGGCAAAAGGATGGACAGCTGCAGGCTGGGCAACCATACTCGACAGCGCCCCCACTCACACATATGATAGACATTTCCCTAACCAAATAATATAGTGACTAATACAATGTATTCAACCGGTGCTTTGCAAAGGAAATGGACATCGCAACATGTGCCTTAATATGCAAGAAAACCAGCCAAGGCTCAATACTTAATCCAATCAACATCGAGCAAAGTAATTTATATACATTAATTGCAACATTATATACAAGGCTGGTTTGCATTCATCCAATCCATCCCATGCAATTTGCACCTAATTGTCAGGGTCTGCAGGGTTACACAAAAAGCTGGAGAAACTCAGTGGGTGCAGCGGCATCTAAGGAGCGAAGGAGATAGGCAAGGTACTGCTAATGTTTCCAATCTCACCCTGCAGCTCTTATCTAGGCTCTAGACAAACTGGCACCATTCTGCAGCTTGTCCTATTTCAGCAAAAGGCATATTTAAATTTACCAAATGGCCTAGCACCCCAGAAGCCTTTATTCAGTGTTAGTGTCCTGGCATCTCCAATTTGGCCAGAATTAACAGACTCAAAGGGCCGAATGGTCTATTCCTGCACCTATTTTCTATTTTTATATTTCGAAGTCTCTTTCTCTTAGGTGGTCCCTCACAGTGAGCCAGTAACCATCGTGGACAGTGCTGTATGTTTACACAGCTACAGCTATCTTTGTCATTTCCAAACGGACTATTGCAGAGTTAAAACTGAAATAGTGTGAAATATGCTTGTCACTTGTATTATTGTTCACTACCTTATAACTTCTGATTATGGATGCTTCTCCCTAATACTCCTATTTCTCCTCCCTATGCATTTCACTCTCATGCGGTTTATTTGGAATAATTCTGACTAAACACTTATAAGCAATTCTCAGTCTGTTCTCAACTCCCCGGTTTTATGTATGAAGTCAATTATATGTCAATATATAAAAAATCATGCAGTTCCATTCCAGTGATAGCTTGGGCAGGATTACTTGGGGAGGTTTGTAGTCCAATGCATGGCATCCTTTAGGATGCTTCATTGTATTAAATGAAGGGAAGTTCACACAAAAGTCTTTCCCCCCAAGGCTGCATATAAATTGCAGTTTAAACTGACAAAGTGTAATTGTTAAGGTCAATTGTGAGACAATACTGAGTGTATAACGGTCACTAAATGATTATAAGAAGCAAGCACCTGAGTTTATTTACTCTCAAGTTCAAGTGAGTTTATTGTCATGTGTCCCTGCTAGGACAATGAAATTCTTGCTTTACTTCAGCACACAGAACATAATAGGCATTTACTACAAAACAGATCAGTGTGTCCATATATCATTATATAAATACATACACACATGAATAAATAAACTGATAAAGTGCAAATAACAGATAATGGGTTATTAATGATTATCCGAGCCAGGTTTAATAGCCTGATGGCTGTGGGGAAGTAGCTATTCCTGAACCTGGTCGTTGCAGTCTTTAGGCTCCTGTACCTTCTACCTGAAGGTAGCAGGAGATGAGTGTGTGGCCAGGATGGTGTGGGTCTTTGATGATGCTGCCAACCTTTTTGAGTGAACGACTGCGATAAATCCCCTTGATGGAAGGAAGGTCAGAGCCGATGATGGACTGGGCAGTGTTTACTACTTTTTGAAGTATTTTCCTCTCCAGGGCGCTTAAGTTGCCGAACCAAGCCACGATGCAACCGGTCAGCATGCTCTCTAGTGTGCACCTGTAGAAGTTAGAGAGAGTCCGCCTTGACAAACCAACTCTCCGTAATCTTCTCAGGAAGTAGAGGCGCTGATGTGCTTTCTTGATAATTGCATTAGTGTTCTCGGACCAGGAAAGATCTTCGGAGATGTGCACGCCCAGAAATTTGAAGCTCTTGACCCTTTCAACCATCGACCCATTGATATAAGCGGGACTGTGGGTCCCCATCCTACTCGTTCGAAAGTCCACAATCAGTTCCGTGGTTTTGCTGGTGTTGAGGGCCAGGTTATTGTGCTGGCACCATATGGACAGTTTCTCGATCTCTCTTCTTTACTCTGACTCATCCCCATCAGTGATATGTCCCACAACGGTGGTGTCGTTAGCTAACTTGATGATGGAGTTCGCACTGTGACCGGCGATGCAGTCATGAGTATAGAGTGAGTACAGCAGGGGGCTGAGCATGCAGCCTTGAGGTGCTCCCGTGCCGATTGTTATCGAGGCTGACACATTTCCACCAATACGAATAGACTGTGGTCTGTGAATGAGGAAGTCGAGGATCCAATTACCGAGGGATGCGCAGAGACCCAGCTCTGCGAGTTTGGTAACCAGCTTGGACGGGCTGATTGTATTAAATGCCGAGCTGTAATCGATAAATAACAGCCTGACACATGAGTTTTTGTTGTCCAAGTGGTCCAGGGTGGAGTGGAGGGCCAGCGAGATCACATCCACCGTTCTCTCTCCAGACCATTGATATTGAAGCCAAATGGAAGTTGAGATCAGCTTGGGTGAAGATAAGATAACAGTATGTGGAATAACCAGAGGTCCTACCATTTAATTGCCTTCTGCACATTAGGTGCCATAGATACTTATAATTAATGACGCAGACCCCAAATTAATTATTGCAAAAACTGGATTGTTTCCCAGTTCTTTTCCCTCTCAAGTGCTATTTCTGTATTTACAGAGCCTATCCACAGAATGTAATGATCAAATGTGTAAATGTTGGCTCTTAGCTGTTGCTTCTCCTCTAGGTTCTTCTCTCGGTTGTATTTCCTCTGGTGGCACAGTGGCACAGCAGTAGATCCTGTCTCACAGCTCTAGAGACCTGGTACAATCCTGACCTCGGGTGCTGTCTGTTCAGAATTGGTACGTTTTCCCTGTGACTGCATAGGTTTTCTCCAGGTGCTCTGGTTTATTCCCACATTCCAAAAACCTACAGGTTTGTAGATTAATTGGATTCTGTAAACTGCCCTGTGTGTAGGATGCAAAACTTGGATAATATGGAACTAGTGTCCAGGTGATCGATGGTCGATGTGGACTTGCAAAAGGGCTGTATGCATGTTGGATCTCTAAACTAAACTTAAAGGTTTGTGAAAAAAACAACTAGCAAATATACTGCATCAACCAATCTGATCTGGCATGGGACAGGTATGGAGTCTTTCCTCAAAATTATACACAACACATTTGTCCATAGTTGAAAATAATATTAAATATAGTTTTCCTTACTCTTCATATTCTCCAATTCACGTTGTTAAAATGTTGATGCTTTTGTGTTATTCTGCTAATAAAAGGTTCAGGTTTATAACAAGGCCATTGATGATTTTTGAAAGTGTGTTTTTATTACATTCAATGAAATATTTTTGGTTGCACGGTTTGTGCTAAGGCTTTCAGGCTCAATTTTCTTTCTCAGATGTACATCAGTAGGAGTGCCAAAGTAATGCATCTCCAATGCTTTGAAGTCTTCTGCTCCATTTAATGATATCAAATGTCATTTTATGACTAAGTAAATATCAATGAACCAATTTAAATGAATTTCTGCTAACCTTTTATGTTTCTGTATTGGCATTTCACAGCAAAAGAATTTGGAAATTTGCAGTCTACAAAATGTAATAGAGAGGCCTTTTTTCCACATTGCAAAGCTCATCTATAAACAATGAAGCACCCATTTTGTTTGATCCATTTGTGCTGAATCTGTAAATTATAATGTTTTCATACTTTTAAAGAGGTCGAGAAACAAACATGTATTGGGTAGTCCTATCTTTCTCCCTCCTTCCCCTCCCTTTCCCAGATCTCCCACTGCCTACTGTCTCCACCTCTTCCTTTCTTCTTCCCATACCCCCCCCATCCACACATCAGTCTAAGGAAGGGTCTCGACCCGAAACGTCACCTATTCCTTCGCTCCATAGATGCTGCCACACCCGCTGAGTTTATCCAGCATTTTTGTCTACCTTGGATTATTCCAGCACCTGCCGTTCTTTCTGCAACATGTATTGGAGAATAACTCAGTGGGACAGTCATCTTCTGGATAGAATGAATGGTTGACCTTTCGGGTCGAGACCCTTCTTCAGATGGAGTGGAGAGGGAGACACAGAGATAAGGAAGTGTAAAGGGCCTGTCCCAAATAGGCTATTTTTAGGCGACTGTCATAGTCATAGCAGGTCGTTGATAAAACAACGACTGGCCCCCTTTTTGCATAAAATTTGAAATAGAATCATTAATTTAACAACAAAAAAAACCTACGTCAGCAGCGGTGCCAACCTACGTCACCTGGTGACAACCTACATTAACCTGGAGAAAACTATTACAACACCTACGTCTGGAGAAATCAAGCTAAGCTCATTGGCATCAAACCCACTGTCGCCAACTGTCCGAAGATTTTTCAACATGTTAAAAATCCAGCGGCGACCAGAGAGACGCAATGACTCTTTGGGTGACAGAGGAGACCACTCACGACCATGCAGGCGACATGCTGACGACCATGTGGCAACAGCCTAGTCGCTTGTTGTGACCTAAAAAATAGCCTAAGTGGAACAGACCCTTTAGGTGTAAAAACGAGACATCAAAAGAGGGCGATTTGGGTGGGAAGGGACAAGTTAACCAGGGCGTGGTAGAGGGAATGGTCTCTGTGAAATGGACCCTTCCCACCCAAACCACGCCCTCCCCAGGTACTTCCCCTGCAACTGCAGGAGTTGCAACACCCCAGCAGAATGAATATTAACTTCTCTAATTTCGTGTTACCCTTGCTTTTCCTCTCTTTCCATCCCTCTCCCTTCCCAGTTCTCTGACCAGTCTGACTGTCCCCTAATTAAATGTTATCTCTGTTTGCTTTGCTGTCACCTTCTCCGCGCTAACAATGATCTATTCTACATTTTCCTTGACCCCCATCTCTTTAGATGTTGTGTTTTCACACCTTATCTTCCTTATCTCTGTGTCTCCCTCTCCCCCGACTCTCAGTCTGAAGAAGGGTCTCAATCCGAAACGTCACCCATTCCTATCCAGAGATGCTGCCTGCAAACAATATAAAACTTACATCAAGCAACTTCATGTTTGAGGAGCCCGAAGGCAATTATTCACTTTTTAAATTTTGGTGAGACTTCTTGTGCTTCCATGGGAGATTAACGCAATGGAACCTTTTTTTTGTTTTATGGACACAAAGTTAAGCAAGGAACATATTGATTAGAGTTGAAGGGGAGGCAGGTTCCAAAGTGAATTTGAGGATCATCAATTGAATGATGAACAAGTTTGTGTGTGGCCTATTCCTGCTTCTGTATTTTACATTCTTATGTTCCTAAACAGATTTAGGCCTCACTTCCTCCATTCTCCACCCTGACTTTAGCTCAAGGTTAACGGAATCAAGGAATATGGGGAAAAATCAGAAATTGGGTACTGATTTTGGATGATCAGCCATGATTCTTTTGAATGGCGGTGCTGGCTCGAAGGGCCGAATGGCATACTCTTGCACCTATTTTCTATGTTTCTATGTTTCTGACAGTGATCTACCCTGCAGCTGAAACCTCTCACAGAGGCAGACAGCATGGAAACGTTCCCATGCCGACCAACATGCCACATCTACACTAGTCCCACTGCCTGCGTTTAGCCCTTATCCCTGTAAACCTATCCTATCCATGTAGCTTTCCAAATATTTCTTAAACGTTGTGATAGTACGTGCACTCAATACTCTAGCCCTGATTTTAGCTCCTGAAGCAATCTGCCCTGATGTCAATGCAGCCCAAATCAAATGTAAGAGAGCTTTGCATTGATTCACTGAGGTCTGGCTATTAATGTAGATCAGGCCTTCAAGTGAATGACAATGCGGGGAGTTCTCCGCTTTTGCAGCATTTTTGCAGATGCTGGTATAAACCAAAGATAGACACAAAATACCCGAGTAACTCAGCGGGACAGGCAGCATCTCTGGAGAGAAGGAATGGGTAAAGTTTCAAGTCGAGACCCTTCTTCAAATTGAAGACAAGATGGTGATTTAATATATCGACGATTTTAACTAGAAGAAAGACAAAGGGAAAGTTAAAACATTTATTTTTAAATACATTTGTCTTGAGTGTTCATTTCAATTTTGCTTATTTAATCCAACTGAAGAAACACAATATTTAATATTAAGGTTTGTGAATGGCAAGTATTGAAAAGCTGGAACTTTCTTGAAGGTAGAATATCCTGAGGCTATTGAAAGTCTAAGGATAAATGTTGTTTTACGTGACAATTTCTCCTTACAGTAAATTGATTTTATATTTAATTCTATACATTGGCAACAATGAAAATTGATATTCTAATGTTCAGTGATATCAGATATTGAACAGCAAAATATTTACTTTTTGCCCATCTGTGACTGTTACCCCCAGAGTCCTCGGTGGTAACTTAGGCCAGTGAAAATGATAACTACACAGTGTACCTGTGAGACTACCACTTACTTGTTTTAAAATCCTGCATCACTAAATAGGAACACAGAATATTCAAGCTGAAACCGTAGATGGAGGACATTGACTGGCAGTCTCTTGTTTTAAAAACCAACATACTCTCCCTCCTCTCTCGTGCCTCTCTGCTGTTACACTGTCAAATTCCTCCACTAACTTGGATAATATCACTTTGTGAATACCAAAATATAGCAGTTTTTCTTTTATTCCAGATCTTGGGAAACCTCCATTATATCGGACAATTTATTTTCTATGAAGGAAAAGAAGCAACAAACATTTATCTAGCTCCTTCTTACATTGTCAGATTCTCTTTAAACAGTTAACTACAATAAATTATGTTTGAGTGCAGACAAATGAAGCAGATACATTCTAAACATATATCATTAGATTTTGCAGAAAAAATGCCATTCACAGTGCAATTGCTGACGTTTCCCACAGGAAATAAACAGTAGTTTATAATTTCATGTTATAGGAGCAGAATTAGGCCATTCAGTCCATTAAGTCTACTCTGCCATTCAATCATAACTGTTCTATCTTTACCTCTCAACCCCATTCTCCTGCCTTCTCTCCATAACATTAACTTGGCCTCCACATTCATCTGTAGCAATAAACTCCACTCACTCACCACCCTCTGACTAAAGAACAAGTATGAGTATATGCAGAAGCAACACAGTTGCCATCAGCTCTTTCTAATCAGCAGGTAAATTCTGATCCTGGACTCCTCCTGGGATCCATTGATGGAGTCCATTAAACACCCTCAACTGGTTTGGAGTTAGCACAAGGTTCTTTCACCATTAATTTCATTGGAGTGGAATTGCTATGGTACGCATTAATTAGCTTTATTTAATTATTGGTGATTTAAATTGTTCTAGGATTATAAAAGGATTTCATATTTTTTTCCTTCTCTTTCAGTAACTCACCACTTTACTTTCATTTTCACTACTCTCTCACCATTCACCCATGCTCATGCTATCTCATTCATATTTTCATATTCACTCACTCACAGAATAGCTCACAGATGTACAAATCCTGTAACTCTCTCATGAACACACTCTAAGCACCAAATACAATTGAGGGGATTGTACTCACATTCTATCGATTGAGGGAAACTGATCTGTTGTCATTTTCTCTTTGCATCCTTTTGCCCCTCCATTACTAAATCAATATCCTGAGGTAACTAAATCAAGGGCCTGAGCAAAAGAGAAAGGTTTGGACAGCTAGGACTTTATTCCTTGGAGCACAGCAAGCTGAGGGGTGATCTTACAGAGCAATTTAAATTATGAGGTGAATATATCGGATGAATGCACAGCCTTTCAAACTATGTGGGGAATCAAAAAACGGAGGATAGGTTTAAGGTGAGGATAGACACAAATTGCTGGAGTAATTCAGCAGGACAGGCAGCATCTCTGGAGAGAAGAAATGGGTGACGTTTCAGTCAAGACCCTCCTTCAGTTTAAGGTGAGGATTACAAGATAGGAACCTGCAATTCACCGTTTTCACGCAGAGGGTGGTGGGCACATTGAACGATCTGCCAGAGATGGAGGTTGAGGTACATACTATAACAGCATTTGAAATATATTTGGACAGCTGCATGTACAGAATGAGGGATATGGTCCACATGTGGGCAAATGCATCTAGTTTATATGGGGCATCTTGGTCAGCATGGGGGAATTGGGCTAAAGGACCTGCTTCCGTGTAGCATGCCTCTATGACCATAATATCACTTCTCCCTTGCATGCGTGTCATTAACGTCAGACGCACTGGTGCAGCGACCGGTTAGGAGGAGTAGTGTCCTCCAGCGGTAAGTTTAAAAACCCCAAGGTAAGTGATTAGCTTAGTTGGAGGTCGCTTTCTTGTTGCAGTGAGGCTTGTTTTTCAGATACAAGTTTATACCATGCAGAAAGCGTCAAAGGTGAAGGCGAGGCGCGCCGCTAGTAAGACCATGACAAACCGCGGGAGTGCGGGTAGCAGGCGCCCGCACAGTTCACCAAGTCCGTCGGTGGCAGGGAGGCCAGCGACTGCAGACTCGTTGCCTTTGAGCACCGTCGCCACGCCGTTGGGGCGTAAGGCCATTAGAAAGTCTGCACGGCCCATAGACTCCGATGAGTTGGGCCAGGAGTGTTGCCTCCGGAAAACGATACCGTTCTTACACAGTTATCTAAAGTAGAGCTCCTGTTGGAGAGGATGCTCCATCAGGATACACAACTGGAGGAGGGGTGGTATCCGCGCCGGCCTACAGGAGAGCCCGCGCCAGCAGCGCCTGGAATAGGGCTGCTCAATCGCTCCCTCTTGGAGGAGGAGAGCTTGGCGGGTCAGGGTTATTTTGACTCCGAATCTGTGGGAGAGCAGAACCCTCGGGAGGAAGGGCATGAGCCCGTAATACCATGTCTGGCTGCAAGATTTGCCGTCCCCAGAGAGGCTGGGGCACCGTTGGATGAGGAGTTGGCAACAACTATAAATTAATTGCTCTCCCATCAGCTGCAAGAGCTGACCATGGACGATACGGCAAAGAAAAAGAAACCCCGGTTAATTGTCAACTACTGAAAGTACCGGCGGTTAATCATGTGATATGGGGCCATATGAGCATTGGTATTCGGGCACAGGAAATGAAGCGCCAGTGGGTCCTGAAGTTGCTCGCTGCAGGCATTACTGCGTTCACCAGATCGGTGGACGAGGGGCTATCTGAATCACAGCAGGATGCCTTAGCCCTTCTGTACAGTGCCCACTTCCAAATTAACTGTTTGCGAAAAAGTGCAATACGCCCTACTATACACCCTAAATTTGCGACGCTCTGAAAGCCCAGCAATATTCAACTGTAAAATTTGTTATTTGGGGACTACCTCGCTAAGCGAGTGAAGGAGCCCGACGACAAGGCAAAGACAGTGGGGTTAATTAAAGCACCGATGACCAGCAGAATGGTTCGGCTGCAGTACCCCTAGACGGGTTGCAGAGGCCGGGGCCGGTCAAGGGAGCAGCCGGGCATTTACAAATGTGCGCAGCTGGCGCACTGCTACTGGGGCACGAGCAAACGTGAATATTCCCACCAGGAACCGGGGGCAACAAATTCCACTGGTAACCATGGAGGTAGGTGGGTCTGGTCCTGATAGGAACATATTAAATAAAAAACACCTACAAGTTGGGGGGAGATTACACTGGTTCCTAAACGAATGGTATGAGTTAACATCAGATCCATTTATACTGTGCAGTATAAAAAGTTTTCGAATTGAATTCTATCCCAATTTGAGTCCACCCACTCAGCATGTTCCAAGCTGGACGCTCACAGAAAGAGAATATGGAGATACAGGCAGAATTTGAAAAATTATGCAAAAAAGGGGTAATTGAGAAGTCGATTCGCCAACTCCACCAATTTGTGTCAAATATTTTTCCTCGGTCAAAACTATTTTTCCTCGGTAGAATCATCCTCGACCTGACGAACCCCTTTGTACATAGAAACATAGAAACATAGAAAAATAGGTGCAGGAGTAGGCCATTCGGCCCTTTCGAGCCTGCACCGCCATTCAATATGATCATGGCTGATCATCCAACTCAGTATCCCGTACCTGCCTTCTCTCCATACCCCCTGATCCCTTTAGCCACAGGAGCCACATCCAACTCCCTCTTGAATATAGCCAATGAACTGGCCTCAACGACCTTCTGTGGCAGAGAATTCCAGAGACTCACCACTCTCTGTGTCAAGAATGTTTTTCTCATCTCGGTCCTAAAGGAATTCCCCCTTATCCTTATACTGTGACCCCTTGTTCTGGACTCCCCCAACATCCGGAACAATCTTCCTGCATGTAGCTTGTCTAACCCCTTAAGAATTTTGTACGTTTCTATAAGATCCCCCCTCAATCTTCTAAATTCCAGTGAGTACAAGCCGAGTCTATCCAGTCTTTCTTCATATGAAAGTCCCAACATCCCAGGAATCAGTCTATGGCAAGAATGTCTTTCCTCAGATTTGGAGACCAAAACTGTATGCAATGCTCCAGGTGTGGTCTCACCAAAACCCTGTACAACTGCAGTAGAACCTCCGTGCTCCTATACTCCAATCCTTTTGCTATGAATGCTAACATACCATTTGCTTTCTTCACTGCCTGCTGCACCTGCATGCCTACTTTCAATGACTGGTGTACCATGACACCTAGGTCTCATTGCCCTTTTCCTAATCTGCCACCATTCAGATAATAGTCTACCCTCATGTTTTTGTCACCAAAGTGGATAATCTCACATTTATCCACATTATACAGTATAAACATTTCAAAATGGAAACTTTTACTACTGCTAATCACCTGCTTTCCAGACGATGTTATATGGCAAGCATCGATCTTAAAGATGCATATTACTCAGTGTCTGTTCACTGCGATGATAGGAGATATTTGATATTTAGCTGGATGAGTCAATTATGGCAATTCAAAGCACTGCCTAATGGATTACCTCAGCTCCTAGATTGTTCACTAAATTGTTAAAACTAGTACTGGAGCTACATCGAGCTCAGGGTCATATTGTAATGGCCTATTTGGACAATATTTTTATTGTAGGTAAGGCTCGGGACACAGCTGAATCATCCGTTTCAGTTGTTAACTCACTTTTGAGAAATTGGAGTTTATCATTCATCCGGATAAGTCCAAATTAACACCAGTCAGAGTTATTGATTATTTTGGTTTCACTATTAACTCAGAATACATGTCAGTGACTCTGCCCAGGGACAAAAGGCTGCAGCTAATTGAAGGCTGTATTAAGCTCATTGAAGCGCAATGACCTTCAATTGGACAGGTGGCCAGCTTGATTGGCAAATTAGTGGCTTTGTTTCCAGCTGTGCAATTTGGACCTCTGCATTACCAGCAATTACAACGAGCGAAGGAACAGGTATTGACGATGCATTCAGGTCATTATGACAGGCCTATGCAATTACCAGCTGCGGCCATTGCTGAGGTACAATGGTGGATCATGACTGTCTCAAGTTCTTCCAGCCAAATTTTGGTTGAACCACCTTCCATTGTCTTACAGACTGTTGTCAGTGCTCTAGGTTGGGGCGTTACTGATACTATTTCCAGATGTTGAGGCAGATGGAATATGCATGAGGCACCTCTTCTGCAATCATTAAGGATTAATTATTTAGAGCTTTTGGGAACATTGTATGGACTTAGAGCTTATTGTTCTACTAAATGTCACTTGCATGTTCAAGGTCAGATTGACAACATCAGATGTTAATCATATGGGTGGAATCGTTGGAATCTTGTGATAGATTGGCGAATCTGATTTGGGACTGGTGTATTACCAGAGACATTTGGCTTTCAGCTATCTACGTACCAGGTAGATTCAACATAGTAGCAGACACAAGGTCTCGCAAATTCAATGCCAACACAGAATGGATGTTGAATCATGACATATTTAACAATGTTGTTGCTCGGTATGGGATGCCAGATATCGATTTGTTTGCATCTAGACTAAACCACTAGTTGCCTAAATATGTTTCATGGGAACCAGATCCTGGGGCAGCTGTGGCAGATGCATTCTCGCTGCATTGGGGTGGAATGTTTGTGTATGCATTTCCTCCTTTTTGCCTCATCAGTCGGTGTCTGCAAAAAATTAAGCAGGATTCCACCTCAGGAGTATTGGTGGTACCCGACTGGCCTACTCAGCCATGGTTCCCTCTCATTTTGCAGATAAACATGCAGCCACTTATGACTGTTGCCAAATATCAAAACCTACTGGGGCACCCTGTAACTGGTGATCAACACCCTTTATATGATCGTATTGATCTGTTAATTTGCAGATTCTAAGAAGGTCATACCTCGGGAGAGGACTATCCGATCGCACTGTGGATATTCTCACTGCGACCTGGAGGGATAATACCCAAAAGCAGTACATCTCTTATATAAGGAAATGGGAGGTGTTCTGCTTCCGGCAGAATATTTCATAATGCACAGCAGGCATCTCCAAAGTGCTAGAGTTCCTGTCAACTCTCTTTTCGATCCAAGACTAAGCTATAGTGCGATCAATACAGCCAGAAGTGTCCTGTCTTCATACTTATGGATGGGATCAGAACAATATTCTCTGGGGTCAGACCCTCTCCCTTTATGAAGGGAATTTTTAATTCCAATCCTCCCAGGCCCAGTTATTCGACAATCTGGGATGTAAGCGAAGTACTTACGCTCCTTCTTCACTGGACTCCTGTCACAGCCCTGTCTTTGGCCAAACTCACCATGCAGGTAGTCATGCTCATGGCACTGGTTTCGGCACAACAGGTGCAGACATTGCAGAAGCTGTGACTAGACAGGATGGAAGTATCTGCAGATGCCATAACGTTTTCCATCTACGATGTACTCAAGCAGAGCAGACCGGGGGTGACAGGGTTTAGGATTATCTTTTAGGCATACCCTATGGATTCATGCCTATGTGTGATGTCACACTTGTTATATTACATCAAGGCCACCAGAACCCTAAGAGGTGTGGAATTTGCATTATTTATTAGCCACAGAAAACCGCATAGTAAGGTGTCGGTTCAGACTATTTCAAGGTGGCTAAAGCAGGTTCTGGTTTATGCAGGTATTGACACTGACATTTTAAAATCTCATTCCACCAGGGCGGCATCAACATCAGCGGCCAGGGCAATGGATGTCCCCATAGACCATATCCTTGCGGCCGCAGGATGGTCAAGTGAATGGATGTTTCAAAACTATTATCATAAACCAATTGCCGAACGAGGGGTATTTGCCCATTCTGTTTTAAGTTCCGTTTTATAGCTTCCCCCTGAGGGGTTGCTATTGTTTTCTTTATAAAATTAAACCGTTAATACGTTTAAATCAATGTCATGGTTTAATGCATTATTGATTCTTTACTCATTCTGAGTCAATCGATGCAGTAAGACGCCTGGATTTGAATCTACGGCATGAAATCACAGAGCATTGAAATCTTCACGTAGTCACTCACGTAGTGACTCCCAAGTAAAATAGTAAGATGAAATGAGAACTTACCAGTTTGAAGTTTGATCTTTATTTTATGAGGAGTTACATTGGTGATTACGTGCCCTCCACGTCCAACCCTCTCTCACAAAGGTCATCTGGTAGTTTCTGCTGTAACTATTATACTTAAATTACTGTTACCTGTGATTTCATACCGCTGCTTTGAAGATTGACGCGCATGCGGCCTGACGGGGTTTTCTTCTTCACGTAATCAACGTAACTCCTCATAAAATAAAGATCAAACTTCAAACTGGTAAGTTGTCATTTAATCTTACTATTAATTATCATCATAATGAATAGTGGCAAAAATAGGAAAACAGACTATTATCTAAATGGAGGCCGATTAGGAAAAGGGGAGATGCAGCGCGACCTGGGTGTTATGGTACACCAGTCATTGAAAGTAGGCATGCAGGTACAG
Source organism: Raja brachyura (assembly GCA_963514005.1). The sequence continues at coordinate 42,072,290 of OY740785.1, read as the reverse complement.
CAGGCAGTGAAGAAAGCGAATGGTATGTTAGCTTTCATAGCAAAAGGATTTGAGTATAGGAGCAGGGAGGTTCTACTTCAGTTGTATAGGGTCTTGGTGAGGCCACACCTGGAGTATTGCGTACAGTTCTGGTCTCCAAATCTGAGGAAGGACATTATTGCCATAGAGGGAGTGCAGCGAAGGTTCACCAGACTGATTCCTGGGATGTCAGGACTGTCTTATGAACAAAGACTGCATAGACTCGGTTTATACTCTCTAGAATTTAGGAGATTGAGAGGGGATCTTATAGAAACTTACAAGATTCTTAAGGGGTTGGACAGGCTAGATGCAGGAAGATTGTTCCCGATGTTGGGGAAGTCCAGGACAAGGGGTCACAGCTTAAGGATAAGGGGGAAATCCTTTAGGACCGAGATGAGAATAAATTTTTTCACACAGAGAGTGGTGGGTCTCTGGAACTCTCTGCCACAGAGGGTAGTTGAGGCCAGTTCATTGGCTATATTTAAGAGGGAGTTAGATGTGGCCCTTGTGGCTAAAGGGATCAGGGGGTATGGAGAGAAGGCAGGTACAGGATACTGAGTTGGATGATCAGCCATGACCATATTGAATGGCGGTGCAGGCTCGAAGGGCCGAATGGCCTACTCCTGCACCTAATTTCTATGTTTCTATGAATGCCTGTTCTTAGAATTAGTGGTGGATGTTTAGCCAGAACCAGAAGATTTGGGTTCTGCCCGAATAAGATTCCTACTAGATTTTTGCAAGATCCTATTTTGCAGCTGGATCTCTGCTTATGCTTTAATTAGCGGAGGAAAATATTACTTTTCAATGGTATAATAAATTCCTCCCTATTCAAAGCAGTATGACAATGAACTACCAGTAAATGCTCTTGATTGTCATCCGCATGTCCCAAGTGACGTTGATGTCATTTCACTGAATCCAGTATTCAGTGCTCTGGTGGATAAGTAGAATCTTAATCTATTTAGCAATCAATACAGCCAATCAATTGTAAATCGGCAACCAACAAAGGCAAAAGGGTGAGAAACTTTACAGCTGAAATGATAAAATACTAGTGAAAGGATAATATCATCAAATTGCAGAGTAATCTGAAGTCTGAAGAAGGGTCCCGACCTGAAATGTTACCTATCCATATTCTCCAGGGATGCTGCAGTACCCATTGAATTACTCCAGCACTTTATGTCCTTTTCTACTGGAGCAACTCAATGGGTTAGGCAGCTTCTCTAGAGAACATGGATAGGTGGTTTTTCAGGTTGAGACTGATTGTAGTGGGGATGCGGGTGGGGGTAGGGGTGGAGTGGAAGAAAGAAGGCGCAGACAAAGCTTGGGAACTGATAAGTGGTCTGAAGAAGGGTCTTGACACGGAACATCACCCATTCCTTCTCTCCAGAGACGCTGAGTTACTTCAGGTTTCTGTGCCTATCTACGGTTTAAACCAGCATCTGCAGTTCCTTCCTACACAATGGATATAGATGACAGGGCAGAGAAGAAAAGACAAGGTTATGGAATGGGAGATGGAAGGGAAGGGAAGGGAGAAATGTGGGAGAAAGCCCAGGTGAGGCACAGGGAAAAGGGGGGGAGGAGGGGGAGATTTAGGATATATATATATATATATATATATATATATATATATATATATATATATATATATATATATATATATATATATATATATACACTCAAAAGCCCAAATTATAGTGGACTGAGTGATTATTCCATTAAAAGAAAAGACACACAGTGCTGGAGTAACTCATCGGATCAGGCAGTTTCTCTGGAGATCATGGATAGGTTTTTTTTTAGTTTGGACCCTTCTTCAGACTTGCAATTCCTGCACTATTACTACAAACCTACTGACTCCCATGGCTATCGAGACTACACTTCTTCCCACCCTGCTTCCTGTAAAGACTCTACTCCTGCTCCCAATTCCTCCGTCTATGCCGCCTCTGCGCCCAGGATGAGGATTTACATATTAGATCATCGGAGATGTCCTCATTTTTTGGGAAACGGGGGTTCCCCTCTTCCATTATACAGGAGGCTCTCACTAGGGTCTCCTCGATATCCCACAGCTCTGCTCTTTCTCCCCCTCCCCCCATTCGCAACAATGACAGAGTCCCCCTTGTCCTCACCTTCCACCCCATCAGCCGTCGCATGCAGCATATAATTCTCCAACAGTTTGCCACCTCCAAAGGGATCCCACTATTGGCCACATATTCCCATCTCCTGCCCTCTGCTTTCTGCAGAGACTGTTCCATTCACAACTCCCTGGTCAAGTTGTCCCTTCCCACCCAAAGCATTCCCTCCCCAGGTATTTTCCCCTGCAACCGCAGGAGATGCATCACCTGTCCCTTTACCTCCCCACACAACTCCATCCAAGGACCCCAACAATCTTTTCAGGTGAGGCAGAGGTTCACTTGCACCTCCTCCAACCTTTCCGCTGTTCCAGGTGACAACTTCTATACATCGGCGAGACCAAGCGCAGGCTCGGCGATCGTTTCGCTGAACACCTCTGCTCAGTCCATCATAATCTACCTTATCTCCCGGTTGACAGCACTTTAACTCCCCCTCTCATTCCCAATCTGACCTTTCTGTCCTGGGCCTCCTCCATTGTCAGTGAGGCCCAGCGCAAATTGGAGGAACAGCACCTCATTTCACTTGGGTAGCTTAAACCTCAGTGTTATGAACATTGACTTCTCTAACGTCAAATAGCCCTTGCTTTCCTTCTCCCTCCATCCCCTCCTCCTTCCCAGTTCTCCCACCAGTCTTACTGTCTCCAACTACATACAATCTTCGCCTTGCCCACTTCCCTGACATCATTCTGTAGAAGGGTCTCTACCCAAAATGTCACCTATTCCTTCTCTCCAGAGATGCTGCCTGTCCCGCTGAGTTACTCCAGCATTTTGTGTCTACCTTACTCAAGTTTAAAGTCAGATCGACTGGCAGTGATGCCTTCTTTTAATAGGTGACAACGTATGGTTCATGGTACAATGACCAGAGGTTATTCACTAAGAGGTTAAAATTGTGCTCACTGCAAATTTGCCAACTCGAGTACAAATCCTGTAGCAATTCATTATTCAGTGAAATTCAGCAAAACAATCAGAGTGTACTGCCACGCAATTTGTATTTATGTCATTGAACCAAGGTGAAAATTTAGTCCCAAGAGCCCGGCTTACACTATCAGGAGCTTTATCTTTGAACTCTGGTGAAGCAGTAACATTATTTTTAAGAGGTATTGTTTTTGAAATGTATGGTGTCCATTTGTTATAGTCTGAGCTATTTCTCTGAAGCAACTCAATTAACGAAACTGCAACTGAAGACGGCAGTCATTAGGTACAAATGAGGCAGTCAGTGAATTTACTGCCTGGCTTAGATCCTACAGCTTTCAACTGGATGAATTACAAGTAATACAAATATAATGTAAATTGCATGTAAACGGTTTATTGAGTTGTCTGGGGCATCCTGCATGTCATCTAAACTTTGTTACCAAAGGTGCCATAGGTGCAGCCAGCATAAGCATTCAAAACACACCTTGATAGGTAATTAGTAATCTTTGTTATAAGAAAGTAAACCCAGAACAGGCTGCCAAATACAATTGTGTCCAGTCATTGAAACCATTTCATGTGAAAACTAATTTTCAAGCTCTTTAATTATTTTTCATTACGGTGGATGTTTGGAATAGATTGGAATTGGACAGTAATTGTCAGGTCTGTGTGGTGTGAATAATTTCAATGTATCAGTTTAGATGAAGTGTGACAGGGATGCATCTCAGCTCCATATAACTTCCATTAAGCACTTTCCTTGTTGCCGATCATGTAACATTTCATGGAATATGGTCACCACAAGGTCATGATAATGTCTTTGTTCTACAAGTACGGTAACCTGCGTATATTAGCATTATTGGTCATCTGTATATATTGACAGTGTTAACTATTTACTTTCCACTCTTTCTTTTTCAATTTACCTTGGACACCATCGCCTGACATCTTTGTCCCTACTTTGCAAATAGAAATAATCGATCAATCGGCTGCTTATCCTGAGGAGCAGAGTTTAGCTTATTATTGTCAATTGTGCCGAGGTACAGCAAAAAGTTTTTTTGTTGCACACTATCGGGTCAGTGAAAAGACTGACTATTCACGATTACAATCAAGCTGTCCACAGTGTTCAGATACAGGATGAAGGGAATAATGTTTAGTGCACAATAAAATCCAGTAAAGTCAAATTAAAGATAGTCCAAGGGTCTCCAGAGGTAGATGACAGATCAGGACTGCTCTCTAGTTGGTGATAGGATGGTTCCGTTGCCCGACAACAGCGGGGAAGAAAGTGTCCCTGAATCTGGAAGTATGCATTTTCACACTCCTGTACCTCTTGCCTGATGGGAGAAGGGAGAAGAGGGAGTGACTAGGGTGAGACTCAATCCTTGATTACATTGGTGACGTTGCCGAGGCAGCATGAAGTGTAGAGGTTCAGACAAGATGAAACTACTGCTCAAGGAAGGCACCCCTTTCCCTACCAAACTTTCATATACGTATTTGCCATGAAATGTTGGAGAAATAGTTTCCTAGTTACTAACCCTCTGCATCTTCATTCATCAGGGTATTTCAGTTCTGCTGTGTTGAAGATTCATGTGTAAAGTGGGGTGGGACAATGCGGAAGAGAGGGCCGTGTTTGTGGCAATGTGAGTAGTCATAGAGTGAGAATCCTACAGCACAGAAACAGGCCATTTGGTTCAACTCATCCGTGCCGACCAAGATGCCCCATCTAAGCTAGTCCCATTTGCCTACATTTGGCCAAAAGCCCTCTAAACCTTGCCTCTCTATGTGCATGTCCAAACATCTTTTAAATGTTGATAGAAACAAAATGCTGGAGTAACTCAGTGGGACAGGCAGCATCGCTGGATAGAAGGAATGGATGACATTTCTGGTCGAGACCCTTCCTCAGACCCTTCTTCACATTCAGTCTGAAGAAGGGTCTCGACCTGAAACCTCACCCATTCCTTGTATCCAGTGATGCTGCCCCACTGAGTTACTCCAGCGTTTTGTGTCTATCTTTCGTTTAAAGCAGCATCTGCAGTTCCTTTCTACAGCCTTTTAAATGTTGTTTATAATATCTGTCTGAACTATATATACCCCTCACAGTCTGTGTAAACATTACCCCTCAGCTTCCTAATAGGTCTTTCACCTCTTACTTAAACAGATGCACTCTAGTTCTTGATTCCTCTACCCGTTACCCTTTCTATTTCCCTTTCTATTTCCCTCATGATTTTATTTACTGCTACATGGTCACCTCTCAGCCTCTTGTGCTCCAAGGAATAAAATCCTAGCCTGCCCAAGCTCTCCCTATAGCTCAGCCCCAGCAACATCCTCGTAAATCTTCTCTGCACTCTTTCCAGCTCAATGTCATATTTTATTAATAGCGTTTTTCACCACAGGTTGACCGAAACAGAGTAAAATATTCCAAGTGCGGCCTCACCAACATCTTGTACAACTGTAACACAATGTCCCAACTTTTACACTCAATTCTCTAACTGAAGGAGGTGAGGATGCCAAAAGCCGTCTCACCATCCTATATACCATCTTCAGAAATCTGTGTACCTGTACTCCTTGGTCCCATTGCTCTACAACACTCTCTTGGGCCCTACCGTTTAATGTGAAGCTCCTGCTTGGGTTTGACTTGCGAAATGCAACACCTCACACTTAACTGAATTAAACTCCATTGCTATTCCTCAGCCCACTTGCCAGCGGATCAAATCCCAGTATTTCATGATAGCCATCTTCACACTCTACAATGCCTTTTTTTTAGTATAATCAGCAAGCTTAATCATCATGCCTTGTACATTCTCATCCAAATCATTGATATACAGTAGATGATAAATAGCAATGGGCCCATCACCAATCCCTGAGGCACCATTAGCCACAGGCTTCCAGTCAGAAAAACAATTGTTCACCTCTGCTTTCTCCCAGGAAGCCAATCTTGTATCCAGTGAACTAGCTCACACTGGATCCCATGCAATATAACTTTCCCAAGCAGCCAACAATAAGGACCTAGATCAAAGGTCTTGTTGGAGTTCATTTAGATTATGTCCATCGCCTTGCATCATAGACAATAGACAATGGATAATAGCCAATCTTATGTGTTTTAATAAGATACCCTCTCATCCTTCTAAACTCCAGAGTGTACAAGCCCAGCCGCTCCATTCTCTCAACATATGATAACCCGCCATACCGGGAATTAATCTTGTAAACCTACGCCGCACTCCCTCAATAGCAAGAATTTCCTTCCGCAAATGAGGGGACCAAAACTGCACACAATGCTCCAGGTGTGCTTACTGTACAACCGCAGAAGGACCTCTTTGCTCTTATACTCAACTCCTCTAGTTATGAAGGCCAACATGCAATTCGCTTTCTTCGCTGCCTGCTGTACCTGGACTGATGAACAAGGACCCCCGGCTCCCGTTGTACTTCCTCTTTACGCAACTCGACGACATTTAGATAGTAATCTGCCTTCCTGTTTTTGATACCAAAATGGATAACCTCACATTTATCCAACGGGATGATCTTGACTCCAGTAGCCGGTGGCGTTCGGGCCCTCTGCTTCGAGGCGTTCAGCTCCTGCATCAGGGGGTTGTCAGCTCCCCGCGCCGGGCGATCAAACCTCGCCTCGTGGCTGGTTGAACCTTCTGCGGCATTGGAGCTCCCAACTAGCCTCTCCCGAGACTGCAAGCCCTTGTTGGTAAGTTCACAGGCCGCGGTGGAAGCGATCCCAGGCAAGGGATCCGCTCCGATGTTAAAAGGTGGGGCTCACGACAGTCTGAGGTGGTGGGGCTCATGACAGTCCGAGGCAGCTTCCAGCTGCAGCGATGGTAGGCCGCAGAGCCCGGAGAATGTGATCCGAAAATCGATCACATCTCCGGGAAGGTAAGAACCTGAAAAAAAAGTTTCCCCCAATCCATTCCCCCCCACACACATAAAATAAACCAAAGTACATTAAGTCAAATTTTAACAAACACTAAAATAACAAAAAGATGAAAAAACGAACAGACTGCCGTCAGGGCTGGCCATCTCCGCGGCGCCCCTGGTGGTCAAGGAAAGAACCCATTAATCCCTACTGTTTTCTGTATGCCAACCAATTTTCTGTCCATGTCAGCACTCTACCCCCAATACCATGTGCCCTAATTTTGCCCACTAATCTCTTATGTGGGACCTTAAAATAAGGTTTCTAAAAATCCAGGTACACTACATCCACTGGCTCTCCCTTGTCCATTTTCCTAGATACATCTTCAAAAAATTCCAGATTGATTAGGCAAGCATGATTTCCCCTTCGTAAATCCATGCTGACTCGGACCGATCCTGTTACTGCTATCCAAATGTGCAGCTATTTCATCTTTTATAATTGACTCCAGCATTTCCCCAGCACCGATGTCAGGTTAACTGGTCTATAATTCCCCGTTTTCTCTCTCCTGCCTTTCTTAAAAAGTGGGATAACATTAGTTACCCTCCAATCCACAGGAACTTATCCTGAGTCTATGGAACTTTGGAAAATTATCACCAATGCATCCACGATTTATAGAGCCACTTCTTTAAGTGCCCTGGGATGCAGATCATCAGGTTCTGGGGATTTATCAGCCTTCAGTCCCATCAGTCTACCCAACACCATTTCCTGCCTAATGTGGCTCTCCTTCAGTTCCTCCGTCACCCCAGATCCTCTGGCCACTACTATATCAGGAAGATTGTTTGTGTCCTCCTTAGTGAAGATGGATCCAAAGTACCTGTTCAACTCATCTGCCATTTCCTTGCTCCCCATAATAAATTCTCCTTTTTTGGGCTTCAAGGGTCCAACTTGGGTCTTAACTATTTTTTTTCCTCTTCACATACGTAAAGAAGCTTTTACTATCCTCCTTTATATTCTTGGCTAGCTTACCTTCATACCTCATCTTTTCTCCCTGTATTGTCTTTTTAGTTATTTTCTGTTGCTCTTTAAACATTATCCAATCTTCTTGCTTCCCGCTCATCTTTGCTACGTTGTACTTCATCTCTTTTATTTTTATACTGTCCCTGACTTCACTTGTCAGCCACGGTCACCCCTTACTCCCCTTGGAATCTTTCTTCCTCCTAGGAATGAACTGCTCCTGCACCTTCTGTATTATTCCTAGAAATACCTGCCATTGTTGTTCCACTGCCATTCCTGCTAGGGTATCTTTCCAGTCAACGTTGGCCAGCTCCTCCCTCATGGCCCCATAGTCCCCTTTATTCAACTGTAACACTGACACCTCCGATCTACACTCTCCTTCTCCGGTGGTACATTAAACCTGACCATATTATGGTCACTACCTCCCAATGGCTCATTAACCTCAAGTTCCTTTATCAAATCCAGTTCATTACATAACACTAAATCCAGAATTGTCTTCTCCCTGGTAGGCTCCAATACAAGCTGCTCTAAGAATCCATCACAAAGGCACTCTGCAAAGTCCTTTTCTTGGGGTCCAGTACCAACCTGATTTCCCCAGTCTACCAGCATGTTGAAATCTCCCATAACAACCACAGCATTACCTTTGCTACATGCCAATTTTAACTCCTGATTCAACTTGCACCCTATGTCCAGGCTACTGTTTGGGGGCCTGTTGATAAGTCACATTAGGGTCTTTTTACCCTTACAATTCCTTAGTTCTATCTATACTGACTCCATCTTATCATCTGCCTCTCCATACTGACTCCATTATCTCAACACTCACAATTTTCATCCCATCCACAAATATGAGGAAGAATGAATAAAATGAATAGGATTGCTGAACTTCAGATCTCAATTGTCTCACGTACTGGGACCAGAACAATGAGATTCTTACATGTTGCATTTCCACAGGCACATTAAATGTAACAACAAAGCAATTAAATATATCATTATTATCAGTTATTTTAGGTAAACCAGACCATAATAATGCAAGGCAGTAGATAGTGGCAGCTTAGTATGCAATGTCCATATTAGTATGGTGCTGAGATAAGGATGTGGTAAGATTGTGCAGAGTGGTTCAACAGTCTGAAGGTTGGTGGGAAGGTTTTCTTGAACCTGGAGGAAATGGGCTGTAAATTGAAGGATTGTCAATAGACACAATATCCTGAAAAGAATCCATGATATGAGAGTTATTATAGGGAGATCTATGAAATGATGTAATATTTAGTTTAGTTTAGTTTATTGTCACATGTGCCAAGCATACCTACAGTGAAAAGCTTTTGTTATGTGCCGGACAGTCAAAGAAATGAGACGGCATGGTGGCACAGTGTTAGAGTTGCTGCCTTACCACTTCAGAGACCCAGGTTCAATCCTGACTACGGGTGCTGTCTCTACATAGTTTGTACATTTATCCCCGTGACCGCATGGGGTTTCCCTGGGTGTTCCGGTCTCCACCCGCATTCCAAACACATAGAGGTTTAGAGGTTAACTGGCTCTGGTAAAAATTCTAAATTGTCAAAGTTGTAAAGTGTGTAAAATAGTGCTAGTGTATGGGATCATTGGTTGGTGCAGACTCGGTGGGACAAAGGGCCCGTTTCTGCGCTGTCGTCTCTAAATTAAACTAAACTAAACGTCTATACAATCAAGCTGTCCACAGATAAAGGACAAAGGGTACAACATTTAGTGCAGTATTGTAGTATAAAAAAGAAATCTAGTTGAGGAATAGTGAAAGTTACTCACCAAATGAGTTCAAATGGCAGTCAAAGCAGGGGGAATCTGAGCATGTCAATGGGAGTTCAAAACTCCTCAGCTGGAGTTGGCAAAGCACTCCAAAATAAAGTAAATAATTTAATCAATGCTCAGGTCACTGAGACGAATCGTTCTTGGGAGAAAACACCTTGATCTGAACCAACACAACATGCAGGCTTTGAAATATATTGCAGTTGGTTTACAAGCAGCACAATTTATCACTCCTCTGAAGTTATTGTTAAGCCCATTGCATAATAGTTCTGCAAAAACTTTACACAATGCATATTTTTCCACACAGCTTGATGTTGCAATCTGATTTAATGCTGAAGGTGAACTGCATTAAAACTGTCAGTTTAATTGATGCATCTAAAATAAATAGTTCTTCTTATGTCCAGCATTTTTTAATTGTTGTCCTTACCAGCTGAAACACTTTTTGACAGGTCTTGACTTTCCACCAAAAAAACACTATCATTCATTTTAATGCAAAGATCATTAACAGCCATTCATTCCTGTCTGTTTTACGTGGCTATCAATATTAACTACTTTATGTGCCCCCAAGGACCATTTTATCTACAAGAGAGTTACGATCCTTCTAAGCACATTATATCTGTCAAGACTATATGAGGAATACAGAGTGGCTTAAGAACTGTTGTAGATCATTTGTTTGATATGGAACAAGGGAAGGGTGATTCTCTCTTAGGACTGGAGGGAGGCAGATATAATATTACTTTTGTATGCAGTTTGTAACAGGAAGGAGGGCATGTTATCCATGATAACGTGTCTGAATGCCTAATAGATATCTTTTCTAATTTAGCCCAACTGAATTTGAATTGTCTACATAAAAGGAATGCCATATGCTAGCAATCTTGGTTAACAGTTCAGTTAAATCCTGCACCAGTAACAATTTTAAATCAAATGGCAAAAGAAAATCTCTCCAAAATGGTTCTTTTATGAAGTATCTTGGTGCATTGAAAATGTGGATAGTTAACCAAAGTGTCAAATTCAATATTCTGTTTGGACTGTCAATTGTACCCAGTCAAACAGACAGCAATAAATGTGCTATTATCAGGTGGAAATATTTAGAGGATTTTGGTAATGCACAACAATTCAAACAAATTGTCACCAGTTTATATCTTGGTAGTTCCTGAATATATTCATGTCAGAGATCATAACCCTTTAGGCATCAATCTCAACCTGGATCTTTCTTGGAAAACATAAAGGGAAGTTGAGCTACCAGCTTTTCTGGATTTGTGCTACAGACACCAAAGATGGACATCTTACGTCCCACTTCCTTTATATATTTTATCTTGTAAAACCTGACAGCAAACAAATATTCAGTCAGTTTGTGCCAGTTAAGAGGTGGCCACTGCAAGTTAATGTCCATGGTCCGTTATCTGACTGCTTGAGTACAGTGCAAACTCCCTGGTGGTGATTTGATGTCCTGTTGTGATTCTTTATAAATAGTTTGAAAGAAAGCGTAATGTTTGCAAGCGTTGGCAAAGCCAGACATGGTCCACTTTGCAGCAGCAAGCCATTGTAGACTCAGAAATCAATAAGCTGAGTCTAGAAAACATGAAGGCAATCTGGAAATACATTGCATTTCTCATATTGTTTCATTGGCATGCAGGTCACACCGCTCCTTCTGAACTGCTTCACTATAACCAATGAAAATACATCACTGACAATGTGATTCCATGATCTTCTGAGCTTTTTTTCTTAGAGAAAACTGTTTTTTCCATTTAATGCATAAATATTTTAATAATTTTGCGCTTCACCCCAAAACAGCACATACATTTTTCAAAATGAGTGAATGTGGTTTAAATTCAACCCAACATTTAATTCCTCTGTCCTCCCCAAGTCAAAATCTGCCAAATAGAATTAAAAGAATGAAAGAAAGATAAAGGTTATTTGGCTTTTGATTAATTTAGTACCTCAGCATAATATATGACTGTGGTCTAATACTCAGAGGAGTTCTCCCTCTCCCAACAGACATGCTGTATTTCGCAACCCTATTCTTTGCATGAATCATTTTGTACTTCCCCACAAAAAATGCAAATCCAAAATTCATACACCATCCATGCCTTCCAAAATACAATGGCAATGATTCAATCCCTCACACAAAGGATGTGGCTCCAGCCACACACATTCATCAACATCGTTCATACTGTAGGGGTAGATACTCTGCTCTGTCCTCACACTAATCTGTTCTCATTGTATTTTATTGGAAATTCCATTTCATTTCCAACAAACTCAATACTAGAGGGGGGTTAACTCATGGAATGCTTCTTCCTCAACTTGCTCCAGAATCAAGATTGCATCATCACCATTCGTCGAATTATGTCAGATGCTGCTGCCACAAAGAACTGCAGGTGATGGAATTTTGAGCAAAACACAAAATGCAGGAGGAACTCAATGGGTCAGGCAGCATCTGTAGAGGGACTGGACAGGCATCATTTTGAGTTGGGATTCTTCGTCAGACTGAAGACCTGCCCTCCACAAATGCTGCCGGACCTGCTGAGTTCCTCCAGTACTTTGTGTTTTGCATGCAGATGACACTTGTGTACATGTAGTCTCAGAGGACAGACTCCAAATTATTGTATAGGAAGGAACTGCAGATGATAGTTTAAACTGAAGATAGACACAAAAAGCAGGAGTAACTCTACGGGGCAGGTAGCATCCAAATGATTGTTATTTCCTTTGTTGAAGTGTGTGAGAGGATGAGGATTGCACTAAATATTGTAAAACAATGTCTTCTTCATTGTCACAACATTATCACTGGCAGCCGATAATCAAGGCCCTCCTGAAGAATGCTGGCCAACATAAATGAACTCCCGTATCTTAGACCCACCTTTCTGCAAGGGAAGACACTGATGATAAATCTACAACTGATTTTGTGTAGCAGCCAAAGCTTCATTCACATTTGGGAAAACTGTTCGAAGATCCAGACCACTGAGCAAAAGCGATCCTGAACAACATGGACAACTTGTAACATGCATTTCAAAGCCAGAAAGAGGTACAAATCACACTGGGTAAATCAAACCATCCAAGTCCATGATTGCTCTTGATTAAAAGAAGGAAAAAAGAGCATGGAGTTAGATAAATAGCCAATACCTAGGACCGAAATGAGCACTATTAGCATAGCAATTAAATAATTAATAATTAAACCAGCTAATCTTATCAACCAGCGGTAACATGAGAAATTCATTATTCCACCAGCAGCAAAACAATTAATTGTTTCAAGGAAAAAACAACAGTAATTACAGGTAAATTGTGTTCGTATAGAGGAAATAAATATTGTGCCCTAGATTTCAAATAAAATTTAAACATTAAAAGGTGCAAATTCTTTGGCTGCGCTGTACCACTGGAGGTCTAAGAGGACACTTACCATGAAGGGAGGAGCTTCCTGCTTGCAACATAAGGTTATACAATTATTTGTGGTACAATCTATTTTGTGACTTGGTGAACATTAATTATTATATTGGCATTGGTTTATTATTGGCATTGGCATAGTGAGCATATTCTGGAAAAAAAAGATTAATCTCACTAAATAGTGTGGTATACACAATTGTGGATAAACATTTCACAAGCACTACAATCAACCCAGAACACCACTGAATACACTTACTTGATTCAGGTTCCATGTTTCCTATATAGTCACCGTATTGTATTTTATGCTTCTCTGGACTGGTAATGTAATCTCTGCAGAGTATGTTCCTCCTGAGACATTGCAGCCAGAAATATTCACCACAAGCTTTCTTACAACAATACAAACATAAAATAGGTAATGAATTAAAGAACACTATGCATCCCCAGTGTAAAACATATCATAATCAGCAAACTAAACCGATATTCAACTGTCAGTCATGAAATCATGCCTCAACATTAAATTAAAATTTTCTAAATTTGAACTGCATTCATCTGGAAGGATAGCAAAGGGTTTTGTAGTTATGCTCTGTGGTAAGTGGTATTCTGGGAGTTAGCACTGTGTACAAATAAAGATGTTGAAGCTGAACATGCAGCCTAAGGTTACATTGCAACCATTCTATCAGTACTGAAGGAAACTTTGCCATCTTATATAAAAACAAAGCCAGAGGAAAAAATCTGTATGCCTGATTGCTGACGTCCTCAGAAGACTATATTAGATTTATTTATATAATGTTGTTGACCTGCTTCCAATTACTATTACACCTTTGTAAGGTATAATAATAACTGCCCTGTTTTCATGTGTGCAATTATGAATTCCACCATTTTATTCACAATTGATTCGACTAACAGGCCGATAGTTCTCTGCCTCATCTCTCCCTCCATTCTAAGAAAAAGCTGTACCCCTTTGGCTCCTTTTCCATCAACTGGAACCAATATTGGCAATGTCACAGAGCTGGAAAAAAAAATCCAATCTATGCAAGGATATTTCTTGGTGATTCTTATTATGTACTATTTGGGATGCTGAGAGCATGTATTTTAGGACATTTTTAATCCAACACGGAAGTTCAATAAGTGCTGCGGATATGACAAGAACAGTGAAGTTAATGTTATAGGAGCAGAATTAGGCCATTCAGCCACCAAGTCCACTCCACCTTTCAATCATAGCTGACATATCTTTCCCTCTCAACACCATTCTCCTGCAATCTCCCCATAATCCCTGACAACTGTACAAATCAAGAATCTATCAATCTCTGCCATAATAATATCCACAGACTTTGCCTCCACAGCCTTTCATGGCACTGAATTCCACAGATTTACCATCCTCTGACTGAAGAAATTCTTCCCCATCTCCTTTCTTGAACAAGATGAATCTACAAAGCCAACCTATCATACATTCAGGATACCAGAATCAGTTGCAGCTTGTGGTTACATTAGCTAATGATTAAAATCCTGTCTCTACCTAACCAGTGCAGTCACTCTCGCCACACTTCCCACCTCCACCATGCTCTATTGTTCTCTGCACAACACAGTCCTGCATAGGATAAAGAACAATACAGCACAGGAACAGGCCCTTCAGCCCACAATGTCTGTGCTGAACTTGATGCCAAGATCAACTCTTATCTGCCTGCACATAATCCATACCCTCCATTCCCTGCACATCCATGTGCCTATCTAAAAGTCTCTTAAATGCCACTATCATTTCTGCCTCAACCACCAGCCCCAGCAGCGCGTTCGAGACACTCATCTCCCACTGTGAACAAAACTTGCCCTTTAAACTTTGCTCCTCTCACCTTAAAGCCGTGCCCTCAACCATACATTGCACGTTTCCCCTAAAGCTCGCATTACGTACTCAAATTCATGACAAAACAAGATGACATTAAAGATATAATAAAATGCAATATAAAGTAAAGATTAAAAACATTGAACCATATGTGTCATCAGAAAATAAAAACTTGTCAGCCTTCACATTTTATGAAGCACCTTGTGAAGCACCTTGGTAAAATAGTTGTTTTCTCCTATCATTATTACACCATGCATTATATGACAGTTGGTAGAACTCTTGTTTTGAGTTTATAGATCTAAGACAGCTTTGTTATATAGAACAAAGCTGATTGGTAATAATTGTAGATTACCTTCAACGTGCTGATATCTTGGTCTTTAACACTACCTTGTGACAGTTCTAATGGATTTCATCAGTATGGTTACCACAGAATCATCTGTCAAATTTGAAGAGTTCCCCTAATTCCATATGAGGCTGCACATAAGTATTTTGTCCTGGTATGAATAAGTTGGATTGCTATAGAATGACAAATTTCCTTGGAGTGTGGCAGATGCCTTCATAAGCCTCTCTTTGTTGTTACACGCATGCTCCAATGTATGTCAAGCGTGTGTGTACAAAGGTATTCTGTACAGTGTGTGCGAAGGTAGCCAAAGAGGCAAAAGCAAGTGGCCACTCATTCTGGTTACTGTCAAGGCTGCTGAAGTTGAAAAACAACCCATCCATGAACTGCCATATACATTTATCAGGTAGCTGACTGCAACACCCTTGAGATTTATCCACTAGGGGTGCAGGAATGAGACAGAGACAAACAAAGTGAAAACTTTGACAGCAACAGCAACAGAAACTGAGTGACTGGCAGGTCCAGCACGGAGAAGTTCTTCTGGAGAGCTCAGATATTTACAATTTTACTTCGGAGTCACGTGAGTGACTACGTGAAGAAGTCCCGCCAGGCGCATGCACGTCATTACGTCCGCGCATGTCGCACTGAACGGGCTGGAGGGCACAGCTCCACCAGCAGTAAGTAGAAAACTCACAGGTAAGTACTTTTGAAAACTTTGCCTGAGAGTATTTAAATCCATAAAGCTGGCTCGAGAAGTCAGTAGGAGTCGGTGGTAGGAGAGTTCTTTCTAAGCGTGGGTCCACGGATTCACTTAATCGATTGGGTCGGGAGATGAGCACGGCAACGCCAGTTCCGATACCGGGTGCCGTTTTACCGACAGCAGTTTCATTAGAAAGTGAACTTTCCACGCCAGTTCCAGTTACTCAGGAGGCTGAGGCCACCGACAGCCATAGAAAGGCTAAAAGAAAATCTAATAGACCCGTGTTATCAGACGAGTCTGAAGAAGAATGTGACTCCCCTCCAGATAATAAAAGAATGTGGGGGAGGATGCAGAATATGGAGAAGATGCTCCAAACTCTGATAAAACAAGGGCCTAAGGGCCCAGTGATTCCCCAGGCAGCTGTTCAACAAGGCCCATATCAAGACGAATATGTGGAATGTCAGCAAGGGGATTTCCTTCCAGCGCCTTGTTTAGGACTGGAGGATGCCTCCCTAATATATGACTTGGGAGAAGCGGGGCAGGAAGCAGCTGACCCCATGTCTGGTGTCCCTGCTTATATGCAAACACCAGAGCACAAGAGCCACACTCCGGATGTCCCGGATATTGCAATGAGTTTTGCTATTCCGGAGGGGACTGGATGAGGCAATGGACGAGTACTTTGCAAACAATGTTAGCTATTTAGTGTCTCACCAGCTCCAGCAAGCTATAATGCAAGAGACTACCAACAAGTACAAAACACCTGTCAATTGTGCAGCATTGAAGGTGCCTACGGTGAACCCAGCTATTTGGGCACCCATGAGTCCTTCTATGAGAGGACAGGAGGTTCGACATCAACACGTCCTCCAACTGGTGGCTGCAGCAATTACTGCATTTGGCACTATGGTCAAAGGGACCATGATAAATCAGACACAAAAAGACATGTTGGCTCTGTTATGCAATGCATTTTTTGAAGTAAATTGCATTAGGAAAATCGCCATCAGACCAACTCTTAATCAAAAATTTGCTGCATTATGTAAGGCAACAAATTTTCAAATGCCTGAGTTCCTGTTTGGAATGGACCTTGTCAAACAGATACGAGATATTGATGATGAGGCAAAAACAATTGGTTTGATGAAGCCAAATACATCACGGCCACCTTTTCGCAAACCTGGGTTTGTGTTTTGAAGATCGGATCCAGGTGCTGGACCAAGCAGGGGGAGGCCAGTGGGGCAACAAGGTTACCCACCAAGACAAAGTGGCTTCTACCCAAATGTGAGCAGACAGCAGGCTTTCAGGCCAACTGCAGAGGTACAGGGAACTTTGTTAAAGGTTCTGATGCACAACCTCCTATTGGAGGTAGATTACAATTGTTTTACAATGAATGGTGCTGTATTACATGTGATATGTTTATACTAAATACTGTGTCAGGTTCCACCATTGAGTTTATCTCAGGGATAGATCCACCTCAGCAGCACAAGCCAAATAAAATGTTGGTGTTTTCTGCTCCAGAGACTGAACAGGTTAACAAAGAGATTAAGAATTTGTGTAAAAAAACGAGTGATTGAAAAAGCCATTACTCATTCACAACAATTTGTGTCCAATATATTCCCCAGACCTAAGAAAGATGGGGGTTGTAGAGTAATTCTGGATCTCACTCATTTAAATTCTTCAGTACTCTATAGACATTTTAAAATGGACACCTTCATTACTGCAAAACAGCTGGTCTCACAAGGTTGTTATATGGCAACTATTCATTTGCAAGATGCTTATTATTCAGTGCCAATTCATGCTCATTATCGCAGGTACTTGAAATTTAATTGGATGGGACAGCTGTGGCAATACAAAGCATTGTCTAATGGATTAAGCTCAGCACCTAGGCTATTTACTAAATTGCTAAAAACCTGTGCTGGGGCTGTTAAGGGACCGTAATCACATTGTCACGGCTTACTTAGATGATGTCTTAATTATCAGCAACACTAAAGAGTCAGCTGAGGAATCGGTTGCAGTAACCAAAAATGTGTTTGAATCATTAGGGTTTTTGGTGCATCCAACTAAGTCCAAATTACAGCCAACCCAAAATATTCAGTATTTGGGATTTCTTATTGATTCAGTTGATATGACAGTAACATTACCAGCAGTCAACGTTGCGGATATTGCTGAGGTCTGTACTTGTCTCACACAAAAGCTTAATCCCTCCATTGAGAAGTTGCTAAGGTCATTGGGAAATTGGTAGCAGCTTTCCCTGCAGTAAAGTTCGGTCCTTTGCATTATCAAAATTTGCAAAGAGCAAGAGAACAAGCACTAAAAGAGCATGCAGGTCATTTTGATCGGATTATGCAATTACCAGCCACAGCTCTAGCAGAATTGCAGTGGTGGATTGTTAATGTCAGTCAAGCTACAAATAACATTTTGGTGCAGGAACCTTCAATGATTTTACAGACTGATGCGAGTGCTCTCGGATGGGGGACTACGGACATTGAGTCCAGCTGTGGAGGTAGATGGAATGAACAAGAAAGTTTAATTCTTCACACACAAGGAATAAATTATTTGGAATTACTGAGGGCATTTTATGGGTTAAAGGCATATTGTTCCACAAAGAATAATTTACACATTCAACTCCAGATTGATAACACTACGGCAGTGGCATACATCAATCATATGGGAGGAGTGAGATCAGTTTCATGTGATAGCATGACTAATCTCATATGGCATTGGTGGATTTCAAGAAACATATGGGTTTCGGCCATCTATCTGCCAGGGGTAGACAATGTGGTGGCAGACCAAAGGTCACGAAAATTCAATGACAATATAGAATGGATGTTGAATTCTAAAGTTTTTCAAACAATTGTCACTCGATTTGGATTGCCAGATATTGATCTGTTTACATCCAGACTGAATCACCAGTTGCCTAAATATGTTTCATGGGAACCAGATCCAGGAGCAGTAGCTGTGGATGCATTTTCATTACATTGGGGACAATCATTCTTTTATGCTTTCCATCCATTTGAGTATAGGAGCATTGAGGATTTGAGTATAGGAGCAGGGAGGTTCTACTTCAGTTGTATAGGGTCTTGGTGAGGCCACACCTGGAGTATTGCGTACAGTTCTGGTCTCCAAATCTGAGGAAGGACATTATTGCCATAGAGGGAGTGCAGAGAAGGTTCACCAGACTGATTCCTGGGATGTCAGGACTGTCTAATGAACAAAGACGGCATAGACTCGGTTTATACTCTCTAGAATTTAGGAGATTAAGGGGGGATCTTATAGAAACTTACAAAATTCTTAAGGGGTTGGACAGGCTAGATGCAGGAAAATTGTTCCCAATGTTGGGGAGGTCCAGGACAAGGGGTCACAGCTTAAGGATAAGGGGGAAATCCTTTAGGACCGAGATGAGAAGGAATTTTTTCACACAGAGAGTGGTGGGTCTCTGGAACTCTCTGCCACAGAGGGTAGTTGAGGCCAGTTCATTGGCTATATTCAAGAGGGAGTTAGATGAGGCCCTTGTGGCTAAGGGGATCAGAGGGTATGGAGAGAAGGCAGGTATGGGATACTGAGTTGGATGATCAGCCATGATCATATTGAATGGCGGTGCAGGCTCGAAGGGCCGAATGGCCTACTCCTGCACCTAATTTCTATGTATCTATGTATCTATTTTGTCTAATTACGAAATGTCTAACCAAAATAGAGCGTGACTCCGCCACAGGCGTTTTGGTGGGCCCAGATTGGCCAACACAACCATGGTTCCCATTGGTACTCAGAATGATGGTTCAGCCATTCATAATGGTTCCCAGCTGCAGTAATTTGTTGGTGCATCCGGTTGCAGGAGAAAATCACCCATTACATGACCATATCAATTTGTTGGTCTGCAGGTTCTGAACAGACCATTCCAACGCCTTGGATTGTCAGACAGGACCATGGAGGTTATCACTGCAGCCTGGAGGAATAGTACTAAAAAACAATATGTGGTTCATATAAAGAAATGGGAGATGTTTTGTGTACAATCAAATTTATCTGATCATACTGCAAGCATAAGTGATATGTTGGAGTTCCTTGCTAAGTTGCATTTTGATAAGCACTTGAGTTATAGTGCTATTAACAGTGCTCGGAGTGCTTTGTCCTCTTATTTAGGGCAGTCCGCAGGACAACAGCCTATCGGAGCTCATCCGTTAGGTATCCCAATTTATGAGAGGAATTTTTAACAAAAACCCTCCTAAACCTAGATATACAGAAATCTGGGATATTAGTATAGTTCTCACACTGCTTCGGCAATGGGCTCCAATTACATCGTTGTCTTTGCAGAGATTAACTCTGAAAGTGGTTATGCTTATGGCGCTGGTTTCAGCACAACGTGTACAAACATTACAATTGTTACGAATAGATTGTATGCATTTGGCTGTAGATGACATTACTTTTTATGTCTATGATTTAATCAAACAAAGCAGGCCAGGTATGGCAGGAAGCAAGGTGACGTTTAAAGCATATCCTGTTGACCAAATGTTATGTGTAGTTAAACACTTAAGGCGATATCTTGAGTTAACAAGAAGTCTCAGGTGTTCTGAGACAGGACTGCTTATTAGTCACAAAAAGCCATATAAAAGAGTATCAGTACAAACTATTTCTAGATGGTTGAAACAGGTTCTCAATTGTGCTGGAGTCGACACTCATGTATTTAAATCTCACGCCACCAGGACGGCTTCCACATCCGCGGCGAAGGCTCAGGACGTGCTGCTAGACCAAATCCTCGTGGCCGCAGGATGGTCTAGAGAAGCAACTTTCTCACAGTTTTATGATAAACCTGTACAGACAGTGCTACGGTTTGGGCATGCTGTTTTGGGTTCCGTTTAATTCATTTGCTTTGTTTATATCATTGTTTGTAATTTCCTCCTGGGATAGAGGTTATTACTGATTTTTGTTAATATTGTTATTAAAAAATAGTTATTGAATAATTTGAAGCAATGTTCAATATATTATTTGTTACTACTGTGTCAACCGAAGCAGATTGTCGTATGGAGTGCATCTACGGCATGTAAACACAGAGCTTTGAAATCTTCACGTAGTCACTCACGTGACTCCGAAGTAAAATAGTAAGATTAAATGAGAACTTACCAGTTCGAAGTTTGATCCTTATTTTATGCATAGTTACGTTGAAGGATTACGTCCCCTCCGCTCCCACCCTCATAATCTAAGAGATCATCTGGTAGTTCTAGTCTTCTTAAAGCCTTACTATGTCACTTCGGCTATATGTGTTTTCTGTGTTTCCACGCCGCTGCTTTGAAGTATGACGCACATGTGCCTGGCGGGACTTCTTCACGTAATCCCTCAACGTAACTCCTCATAAAATAAGGATCAAACTTCAAACTGGTAAGTTCTCATTTAATCTTACTATTATCTGCTATTCCAAACTGAGCCAGTTTCTCCATGGATTGAGGAAGTTGCCTTTGCCTGTGCAACTCGTAGCCCAGATAATGCATCCAGCTACCTTGCCTCTTCTGTTATTTTCCTCTCAATCCTCTTCTATTCATTCTGACCATATCTTACATTCGCTGCAGCTCCCAACCCAGCACTGCAATATTGTTGGAAGGAATGATTGCTCGCTTGGCGTAAATCCAGTGGCTTCTGCACTAAATTGTTTGCCAAAGGGAACTGAGCAGCCAGCTATAGGCATCGTGTCCTGCAGTTTTCTTGATCAGGCAATTTTTTACGTGTTATTCGCCCAAAGGTAACACCGTAAAAAATTGAGCTTCAAACATCTTGCATGCTAATTTTTAAAAATCACGCTAGAAGCTGCTTCCATCCACAAACTGGTTCCAACCAGATTGAATAAATCACCAGTGCAAGTTTCCACTAATTACGCTCATTTGTGGTCTCTGAAGAGCTTCTATAGATACAATTTTGAGTGCAGACATTAAAAACACTTGAATGTAATTTTTACTTAATTTACTGGAAAACTGAGAAGAGAAAACAAAAAGGACTCAGCAAATTGTTTTGTTCATCCTTTTGAAAGTTATTATTTCAGATTTTTTTTAAAAATCAGATTATTCTTAGGTTGTGACACACACAAAAATCCACGACCTGAGAAAAATCTAATTTTCTTTTTAAAGCAATATGTTTTGAGCATAAAACATATTCAACAAGATTAAGCTAACTGCAGCGAGCAACACTTTTATGATACATCAAAGAATTATTATTTAAAGACACTTTTTAAAAAATAAAAAAAAATTTTGAAAGCTGCCTGATTGTGATGATTCAAGGAAAATGTTTTGGAGATACACAATTATTTATAATACTCTACTAAATAGCATGATTTTGAAGACAATATGCATTTTGCTTCTGATTCACTGATTGCATCCTAGCTCCACCAATTGGCTTTAATTTGACAATCCACCCATCAGTTCTTTGCTTCTACATCTATAATTTTCAGTTTGGGATGAAATGAATGACTGAGCCTCCATAATCCTCTGGAGATAGAGAACTCCAAAGATTCAATGGGTAAAGCCAAAGTCAAACTCAATTTTATGCGTCACATGCACCCAAAGGTGCAGCGAAATGAGTTTGCCAGCAGCTATACAATTAAAAAGAACACACAATACCATTTAACACAAACATCCACCACGACATTCTTCACTGTGGTTCGCTTCACGAATTTGCGTGTCATCCTTGCGCAGGGGCCATGCTAATCTTCTCTGTATCGTTCCAATTTTAGTATATGTGCTGCCGAAAGACGCTCTCTGGTCTGCCCGAGCGTTGTTCACCACCCAGCAGAGCGAGATGTCCGTCGGGGAATGTTGCCGACTGGCCCACTGCAGACTGCAGGAGTACGTACTGAGGGACGCACTGAAGCTCGGTGCAGCCAACGCCAAGGCTCGGTGGGGGAGGGCCACAGTCTAAGGTCCTTCCGCTGCTGGACATGAGGGGCACTGTATGGTGGAGACGCCCCTCAAAATAAGGGAAGGTATCCCATGCCGGGGGGCCACATGAGTGGCACGGGTGGGGGATCGATTCGTGAAATTTGAAAAATGTATGTAGACTGTATGGAGACATTTGTATAGCCTCCGAAAATGTTGGATGGATTTTTTTCGCACGGTTGATGTATTGTAAATATTTATTACTCGAATAAAGTCTATTTTGAAATATAAAAATTCTTCACTGTGGTTCCTGAGCCCAGGAAAGGTGAGGCAATTCACCGAAGCAGTGGGCATGAAGGGACAAGAGAATGGTCAGTGACTCAAAAGACAATGGAGCTCAAACTGGCATCTTTAAACGTGTGCAGTAGAAAGAGTACTGCGCGATGTGTTAATGCCTTACAGTACCTGGCCAAGGTCAAGGCAGATGTGACTTTTCTTCAGGAGTGCAGGCTGCCACACCTCCGCTGCTATCAGAGGTGGTCGCGATGGTGGCCCCACGGACTCTCGGTGTGGTCGGGGGGCAATGACTGTCGTGCTTCCGGCCTGTGGATTTTGCTATGGGGAGGGAACTTCCCTGAGGTCAGGGAGGTGGTTGGGGGGTGTCTCCTTGTGGTGGATGTTATGTACCGTGGCTCTCCGCTCCGGCTGATTAATGTGTATGCCTCACCCATGCAGAGCGAGCGGCTGGCCGTTCTCCAGCAGTTCCCAGTGCTACTGGCCACGTCCCGGTAACTATTTCTGGCCGATGACTTCAACTGCATCATTGATGCGGCTGGAAAATCTGGCAGAGCCGACAGCAGACTAGACAGCACGTCCAAGTTCCTGATGGAGATGGTAAAAGACGCAAGGCTGCGCGACGCCATCAGCTACCCTGCAGCCGGGTCCCAGCCGCGGTTCACCTGGTCGAGATCGGACGGTTCAGCGCGGTCCCGGATAGACTTCGTCTTCACGACGGAGGCTGTCACGGTCAGACACCAACCTCATGGCAGTGTTCTTCTCTGACCACTGCCTCCTTCAGGCTTTCTGTCACCTACAGGAGGACCGGCAGGCAGGCAGGGGGACTTGGAAGTTAAGCATGAAGCTGTTGATCCCAGAGAATGTCGAGGGGCTAAAGAGGGACTACGCATGTTGGAGAAAAGTGAAGCCCCTATTTGACTCCCCGACACTGTGGTGGGAAGCAACCAAGGAGAACATTACGAGGTTCTTCATAGTTAAAGGGGTTCAGAGAGCAAGACAGAGTCAGAGGGAATTGTGCCAACCAGACAGATTTGCAGCAACTGCTCCTTCCGCAGTCGAGAGGGGTGGTTGTGAGGGTGGAACTTAGAGAGGTGAAGGACCGGCAAGCACGGCTCTTTACCTCTGAATCCTCCAAGATCATCTTCCGATCCAGGGCCGCCATGTGGAGCAGGATGAGACGTGTTCACGTTTCTTCTTCCATAAGGTTCACAGGGGGAGCTCTGTGATGAACAGCCTTAGGGAGGAGGACGGCTCGGTAGCATCCTCGCAGATGGACATGCTGAGGATCTCCAAATCCCTTTACACAGATTTGTATGACCAAAAGGCCACAGACAGTACCGCCTCCCAGAACTTCCTGTCCTCTATCACGGAGGTCTTGGAGGACAGCAAGCGGGAGAGTCTAGAGCAACCACTGACCCTAGAGGAGCTGACTGGCTCCATCCGTTCCTTTGACTCGAGTAAAACTCCCGGAAGCGATGGCTTACCGGCCCAGTTGTATTCGGCTCTGTGGGACTGGATGGGCCCGGACCTGCTAGAAGTGTACAATGACATGCTTCTAGCTGGTAGCATGTCAGACTCCATGAGGAAGGGCAGCATCACCCTAATCTACAAGCAGAAGGGGGAGATGAACGATGTAAAGAATGGGAGACACATAACATTATTGAATGTAGACTACAAGATCCTGTCTAAGGCCGTCGCTAACCGGGTCAAGTCTGCTCTGGGACAGGTGATCCACCCGGACCAAACCTGTGCTGTACCTGGCAGGAAAATCTCAGACAGCCTAGCAGTGCTGAGAGATACCATCGCCTATGTGCAGGACAGATGGGTGGATGCCTGCCTGGTCAGCTTGGACCAGGAGAAGGCCTTCGACAGGATATCGCACATGTACATGAGGGACGTGCTCTCCAAAATGGGTTTGGGGTGGGAATCAGGAATTGAATCAAACTGCTCTACACCAACATCTGTAGTGCAGTCCAAATCAATGGGTGGGAATAGTAAGATTGAACGAGAACTTACCAGTTCGAAGGTTGATCTTTATTTTATGAGGAGTCGAAGTGAGGGATTTCGTGAAGAGCCCGCCGGCGCGCATGCTCGACATACTTCAAAGTAGCGGCGTGGAATCACAGAACCAACAATAGAAATGACTTCGCATAGTATGATTGAAGTGACTAAGATTACCAGATGAAGGTGATTTAGGGTTGGGCGAGGAGGGCACGAAATCCCTCACTTCGACTCCTCATAAAATAAAGATCAACCTTCGAACTGGTAAGTTCTCGTTCAATCTTACTATTTCATTTCGGAGTCACGTGAGTGACTTCGTGAAGACTTCAAAGCTTCTGTGATTACACGCCCTGGACCACGTCCATGCTGACACACCACTACCAGGGATGGATGGGAGGAACAAACTTGCTCAACAGTCCATACTGCAAAACAAGAGCATATTTATTAATAACAAATCAAACCCCTCATACGGGGACATCTCCACGTTCTTGACCTGCATTCAGCACGGCTTCTGCGAACTGTAGAGGAGCAGCAACAGGCTTGTTATAAAAACGCTGGAACACAGCTTCATTAGCCCATCCTGCGGTGGCGAGAATTTGGTCCATGGGCACCTCCATGACCCTCGCCGCTGACGTCGATGCAGCCCTGGTGGAATGAGACTTGAACACATTAGTGTCGATACCTGACTTACCCAAGACGACTCGAAGCCACCTGGATATCGTCTGGACTGTCACTCGATGATGAGGTCTCTTATGAGTGACAAGCAGGTATCTCTCCATTCCTCTGATGCGTGCCGTCACGTTGACATAGTGGCGGATATGTGAGGCTAAACATAGCCTAGCATCTGCGGGGTATGCCGGGAACTTCAGCTGCAGCCCTGTGCACCCAGGTCTTTGCTGCTTTAGTAGCTCGTCAATGAAAAAGACTACTTCTGTGGGGGTAGACGTCATTCTGTCGACACGAAATTTGTGTAGTGTCTGTACCCTCTGAGCTGAAGTCAGCGCTAGTAACATCACCAGCTTCATGGTGAGTTGGTCCAGTTGGAGCCCTTCCATGGGTGACCACGTCCTGAGCAGGGTTAATACGTCCCTGACATCCCAGGTGATATTATAGCGTGGTGTAGGCGGATTCATATTGAATATACCCCGCATGAGTCTGGACACTAGCCTGTTGGATCCCACCTCCAAACTGAGGTAGAGTGATAGCGCACTTCTGGCGCTGTTGATGGCACTGTAACTTAAGTGTTCATCATGGTGCAACCCCGCGAGGAATTCCAGGACGTCGGTTATTGTCACGTCATCGTACGTGATGCGAGAGCGGCTGCAGTAGGCTTCCCACTTCTTAATATGCGAGCGGTATCTTCGCCTTGTGGACTCTCGACACGACGCCCCGATGGTATCCATGGTCCGAGCCGAGAGGCCGTATTGGACTAACGGCCTGTTCAGAACCTGCAAGCCAACAAATTTAAATAGCCATGGCAGGGATGTGGCTCCCCTGAGACAGGGTGAGTAACCAATTGTGGGCAACCCTTCAAAAGGACCCAAGGTTCGTTGAGCATGTCAAAGACCACCGGAAACCAAGGCTGTGTGGGCCAGTCGGGTATAATAAGGATGCCCTTGGCAGCATCTGCCTGAATCTTTCGCAATACCCGACTGATGAGGCAAAACGGGGGGAAGGCATAGAAAAACCACTTCCCCCAGTCCAGCGAGAATGCATCTAGCGCTATTGCCCCAGGATCTGGTTCCCATGAAACGTAGGTTGGTACCTGATGGTTCAACTGTGACGCAAAGAGGTCAATGTCCGGTTTACCAAATTTAGCTGTAACTTTAGAAAAAATCTCAGGATGCAACATCCATTCAATATTGTCATTAAATCTGCGTGACCTGGTGTCCGCCACAGTATTAAGCTCACCTGGCAAATAGGTAGCTGAAATCCAAATGTCTCTTTGAACACACCAGAGCCAAATTGAGTTAGCCAATTTGTCACACGAAACTGACCTGGTACCACCCATATGGTTTAAGTATGCCACTGCTGTGGTGTTGTCTATTTGGAGACGGACATGTGCTCCAACAACCTTGGAACAATACGCACAAAGTCCGTGGAATGCTGCCAGCAACTCCAAATAGTTAATCCCTTGATTTAACAACATCGTTGATTCAAGGGTGTCCCATCTGCCACCACAACTAGAGCAATTATTCGTGGCTCCCCAACCATTGGAGCTTGCATCAGTTTGCAAATATACCACCGGATTAGCCTCCCTAATAGGCTTGAATGAGCTGCTAATGTGACACACCCACCATTGCAACTCATTTATCGCTTCGGGCGGCAGCTGCATGGACCGATCATAATGACCAGCGTTCTGTTTTAACGCAGCAATTTTAGCTCTTTGCAAATTCTGATAATGCAAAGGTCCATATCGCGCTGCCGGAAACAAAGCTACCAGCTTCCCAATTATTGTAGCTAAGTGCCGAATCGATGGTATATTGGTGCGGATTAAATCTTGACACACCTGGGTAACCTCCTCAATCTTGTTAATTGGAATGGTAACCCTCATGCTTATAGAGTTCACCGTGAACCCTAGGTAATTAATCACCTGGGCTGGGTAGAACTTTGATTTCTCTGGATGGACAATAAACCCCAATTGTTGAAATATATTGACAGCAGCTGCAACACCCTGTTCAGCCAATTCCAGGGTGTGGCCCACAATTAAGATATCATCTAAATAGGCCATAACTATATGGTGTCGTTGTCTCAAATAAGCCATAATTGGCTTTACTAATTTAGTGAACAATCTAGGGGCTGTGGTGAGCCCATTAGGCAAAGCCTTGTACTGCCAAAGTTGCCCCATCCAGATGAATTTCAAAAACCTTCTGTCACATTTCTGGGTGGATACGGAATAATATGCGTCTTTTAAATCGATGCATGCCATAAAGCAACCATGAGAAATCAATGATTTGGCTGTTTCAAACGTATCCATTTTAAAATGAGTATATGTTACAAAAGTATTCAAACGGGTTAGATCAATAATGACACGACAACCTCCATCCTTCTTAGGTCTGGTGAATATGTTCGAAACAAATTCAACTGGCTCATGCACCACTCTCTCAATCACTCCTTTGTGCTCAAGACTTAACAGTTCCTTATAGCCGGCTGCCTGTTCTGCAGCAGATAATTTAAACGTTCGAGCGGGCATGTGCTGGGATGGAGGAATGTCGCCATTAATAAACTCAATTTTATGCCCCTGAATATTCTGCAACACATACTCGTCACCAGTAAAATTACCCCATGCACCCAAAAACCACCGAAGGCGACCACCAACATGTGAAGTTAAACAGAGAGAAAAGAGAGAACCAGACCCCTTCACCTCCGTGGTTACCGGCGGTCCTTGACACGTGTGTGCGGACGTGGATGCGCTGGGTTGGCTTGAGGGCGCGGCGTCTTCGTTTTCCACCAGGGTCTCTGCCGACCCTGTCCTAAAAAAGACCCCTGGTGCTGGGTCTGATGTTGCTGTCGTTGTGGAGCTTGAGGGTGGGTCCTCGTCGAGGTACTAGCAGACCCTCGTGATCGAATGTATGGAGACTTTGAGCCTGACGGTGTGGGGGCACTCTGAGGGCGCATGATCCCCACCGTTTTGGCTTGCTCGTCAAGCTCTTTGACTCTCTTCGAGAGGTCCTCCCCAAAGAGCTGACGGGGCGGGGGCGGCGGCGATGGTTTGCACAATCCTGCAAACTTTGGATTGAGCGCTGGGCGGATGCTGGTTTTGCGAAACCCGTTAATTTCGTGCTGGGTCGCGCACAGGAGGGCCAGGGCATCTTCCTGTTCCAAATTCAATTCGTCCCCGTCCACCGACCGCACAAAGGCGGTAATGCCGGCCGTGAGGAGCTTCAGGATCCGCTGCAATTTTACCTCCTGTTGATGGATAGCCGCACTGATGTTGCCCCATATCGGCGTATTGACCACAGGCACGTTGAGGGAGTTGCAATTGGATGGAGCCTTGTGACGGCTCATTGCCTGAATGAGGACTTCTTCCTGTAGTTGCTGGTTGTTAAGAAAGTCCACAGTGGCTGCCAGCTTCGTGTTTAAAGGAAGTCCAGATGAATGTGGGGCCGCAAATTTGGTCGCCACATCCAGAAGATCCTCCGCTGGTACCTCCACCGGAGGTGGTATGGAATCCACCAAAACCTCCTCCTCCTGCTGCTCCAGGCTGCTGGTAGAGGCTGGTGACGACGCCCTGTGCCTGTGGCTGCCCTGCTGTTGTTGGTTTTGAAGCAGGAGCTCCAGCAGCCGCTCCATACGGTCAATACGCCCTTCACCCTGAACACTCAGGTGGTCGGAGTCCTCTGGCTCTGAAAAGAAAACCGGGCTCCTATCATCGGCCCGCACCTCATCGAGGCCCTGCCGGTGCCGGTAGTTGTCGCTAACAGCCGCCGAGGCAAAACTGCGCGATTCCCGCGCGGGCGTGTTCAACCGCCTCTGTTTAGCGGGAGCTGACGCCGCTGCCACTAAGGGCACTTGCGGCGTGGTGTCGGCACCAGCCGAAGCATGGCTACCTGAAGCCCGCGCAGGCTTGCCGGCTGCCCACATCGTGGACCTTGCCGACGCATGGTCTCGCCCACCCATCCATGGGGGGCTCGGCGACCGTGACGAGACCCGACTCAACCGACCCGTCCCGGCGTCAAGAGTCGGGGTGTGCCGGCTGGACCTCACAGCCGCCCCGGGTCTCGCCCTGGAACCTGACCGCTCCTCCGTGTCAGGCAATGCCTTAGCCCTGGCAGGGTTAGGCTTCTGGGCTCCTGCCCTGCCCCTTCTCGGGGGGCTGAGTGGAACGGGCCGTGCAGCCGCACGCCCCCTGCTCGAGGTCGCCAGCGAGCCCGCTGACGACCTGACTGCCATGGCAGGGTCCTCCTGCTCTGGCGGCACACCACACTTCTCCTCGTCGAACTCCTCCGAGCTGTGGTGTGCTGGCGGATCTGGACCTGTAATCACAGGGCTTACCCACATCTCTGCCTGAGTCCCGGCCTGCACTGCAGGTACTGCCGATGGTAACGGCCCTGGAACTGTTGACCGGCGAACTCGTCCTGACATCCTCCGGCCCTTCGAACTCCCATCCATGTCCTTGCTGCAAGACATAACCAACAACAAGGACCACCAACTAAAGGTGGAATACTCACCTCCGTGGCCCCTTATGAAGGGCTGGCGAGGAGCGCGCTCCACCGCCAGCCGTTGCAGCAACGCGTTACGACGATATGTCGAGCATGCGCGCCGGCGGGCTCTTCACGAAGTCACTCACGTGACTCCAAAATGAAATCAGACAGTTTCCCTGTAAGGACTGGAGTCAGGCAGGGTTGCCCTCTCTCTCCTGTCTTGTCTGTCTGCTGTATTGAACCCTTTGCCGAATCCATCAGGAAAGATGCGAGCATAAGAGGAGTGACATTGCCAAGCAGTGGGAGCATTCAAGTAAAAACCTCCCTGTACATGGACGATGTCACTGTCTTCTGCTCGGATCCAGGGTCGGTCCGCAGACTGATTAGTATCTGCGACCAGTTTGAGCCGGCCACGGGAGCCAGGATGAACCGCAGGAAGAGCGTGGCCATGCTCTTTAGCAACTGGCCCGACAGATCTTCTTGAAGGTGCTGGGGATTTGGTTCGGGGGGGCTGAGGCGTATAACAAGAATTGGCTGGAGCGGATAGCCAGGGTGGGGAGGAAGCTGGAGCTGTGGAGGCAACGCTCCCACTCCATAACGGGTAAAAATTTGGTCATCAAGTGTGAGATGCTCTCGAGGCTGCTGTACTTGGCACAGGTGTGGCCTGTCCCTCCCTCCTACACCACAGGTATCACCTGGGCCGTCTTCCAGTTCATCTGGGGGTCGCGGATAGACCGGGTGCGACGGGCCACAATGTACAAGTCAGCAGACAACGGGGGTAAAAGCGTGCCCAATGTCGCCCTCACCCTGATGGCCCTACGTGTGTGGCTGCATCAGGCGGAGTGCAGAGCCAAGGCACGTGGGCACCGTGTCACTACCTGCTGAGGTTCTACCTGTCCCCGGTGTTGCGAAGGTTGGGCCTGGCGCAGATGCCACGCAAGGTGCCAGTCAGCTGGACACTGCCGCCCCATCTGTCGTCTGTGGAAAGGTTCTTCCGGACCTACGCCTTTGACCACATGTCCATTGGGCAGTGGTCAGCACGGAATGTCCTGCAGGCACTGCAGGGAAAGGACTCGATGGATCTGGTGGCATGGTTCCCAGAGCAGACTGCCCTGCTTGTCTGGCAAAATACCTCATCGCCAGAACTCACCAACAAGCACCAAGACCTGGCTTGGCTGGCAGTAACGGGAGGCCTCCCAGTCAGATCCTTCCTGCACCATTGGAACCTCACTGCCAGCGCACGCTGCCCTCGGGACGGCTGCTATGGAGAGGAGACGGTTGCCCACCTCTTTGCAGAGTGTGGATTTGCAAAAAGAGTCTGGAGAAGAATGCAAGGGGCCCTGGTACGCTTTATCCTGAACAGCTCTGTCACAGAGGACTCTGTGATTTACGGACTGTTCCCAGGGACACATTCAGAGACTGACATCGAGTGCTGCTGGAGGGTCATCAACTCAGTGAAAGACGCTCTCTGGTCTGCCCAAGCGTTGTTCACCACCCAGCAGAGTGAGATGTCCGTCAGGGAATGTTGCCAACTGGCCCGCTGCAGACTGCAGGAGTACATGCTGAGGGACGCACTGAAGCTCGGTGCAGTCAACGCCAAGGCTCGGGGGGGGGGGGGGTGGGGGGGGGGGGGGGCACAGTCTAGGGTCCTTCCGCTGCTGGACTTAGGGGGCACAGTATGGTGGAGACGCCCCTCAAAATGTGAAGGTATCCCATGCCAGGGGGCCACATGAGTGGCACGGGTGGGGGACAGATTTGTGGAATTTGGAAAAAAATGTATAAACTGTTTTGATCAATTTGTATAGCCTCCGAAAATGTCGGATGGATTTTCCGCAAGGTTCATGTATTGCATATATTTATTACCTGAATAAAGTCCATTTTGAAAAAAAAAATTCTTCACTGTGGTGGAAGGCACAAAGTTAAGTCAGTCCTCCTCCATTGTTCATCCGTGGTCGGGGCCATGAACCCTCCGTAGTCCGATGTACAGGCCCTCTTGTCGGGATGATTAAAACTCCGACATTGGGATGGATGGACACTCCACGGTTTGGAGTACCCGAATCGGCACTTTCCTACCGGAGACCATGGCTTCAGGATGTTATAGGCTGCAGGCCGGCGGTCGGAGCTCTTCTCTGGCGATCCCCGGTGAGGGATCGCAGGCTCCGGATGGTAAGTCCGCACAGCGCCCATGGTTAGAAGCTCTGCAGCTCGCGGCTTCAGGATGTTATAGGCCGCTGGTCGGAGCTCTTCTCCGGCGATCCCTGGCGAGGGACCCCAGGCTCCGGATGGTGAGTCCACGCCGCGCTCGCGGCTAGAAGCTCCACAGACCACGGCATCGGGATGTAACAATCCGCGGGCCAGCGATTGAAGCACTCCTCTGGCACCCCCAGCAAGGGTTTGCCCGCTCCGCAATGGAAAGTCCACGCTGCGCCCGCTGCTGTAGCTCTGGTCACGACTCCGGGAAAGGCCTCTCCAATCCATGGTGTTAGCCCGCGAGGGAGGCGACATGGAAAAAGTTGCCTCTCCTTCGTGGAGACGACTGAAAGCGGTTCCCACCTTCCCCCCCTCACCACACTCCACACAAGACATACCGAGAGACACTAAAACAGGCATTTGGACACACTAAAAAACCCAAAAAAGTTGAAATTATGAACATGTTGCTGGCAGGGCAGCCATCTCGCAGCGCCTTCACCGACCAGAATTACCATTAATTGTAAAGAAATTTCCACTAATTGTAATGTCCTATCTCCTACTCCTCATTTCAAGCTTGTGACACCTAGCTCCAGAGCTCTGCAGCAGCAGTGCTAGCTAGTTCATTGTTATCTCACTTTTCCATCCACTACCTATGTAATAAAGGCAATGGTGTGCACTTTGTTCTGCATTTTGTGGTGGAGTAGACTTGATGGACCAAATGGCTTAATTCTGTTCCTATAACTCATGAAGTTATGACAGGCTTCAATGATGGTCGAGATCTCAGGAGAAAGCCAAGAGAAAGCTACTCACATAACATTTCTACCTTTATGCTGTTGCAAATGTTTCAGCCTTGTCCTTCGTGTTTTTACAGTTCAGCCTGCAAGTAACCCATGTTACAGCAATGCAAGATTGACACCATATTTTTAAGTATGTTTCCTACTGGTCCCAGAAAATCCTAGCAGTGATGCCCTTCAAGACACCAACCAATCTTGATGCTGATGGCGATTTAAATGCTGGAGTAACTCAACGGGTCAGGCAGCATTTCTGAAGAAAAGGAATGGATGACCTTTTGGGGTGAGACACTTTATTAGACGCTGAGATGCTGCCTGACCTGCTGAGTTACTCCAGCTTTTTGTCTCTATCTTTGGTGTAAACCAGTATCTGCAGTTCCTTCTTACACAGTTGATGCTGATGGAGATTTTCTTACCCCACCCTGATTATATTTTATACTTTCAATTGTTTAAGCATATGGAAAAAACCGTTATCATCTGAGAGATAATGGGAAATGATAATCAAAAAGAGGTTTCCTTGCTCATTTTTAACCTGATTTTAACCTCAATGCTGATAAAGTCAATCCTAGAACTACTCTTTGCCACATGTATTGCCCATGTTGATGCATCAGTCCTGGCAGTGAGACAATGATTGTGGTGGACCTGTCGAGCAGTGTAGTCTGTAAGGTACGATTCTGTAATTATGGCCATGTTGGCTTTTGCTTGACTTACCTCTGGGATGGGGTCAAGGAAAGAGCATTCACATCGCGGCCCTGTTTCCACTAATCTTTCCACTACTATGCACAAGAAGCACAAAAAGCACAAGAAGCGCAAGACGCCATTGTCTGCAGTTGCTGAGAAGTGTGTTCAGTTCTAGATGAACAATTTCTAATCTTGTGATGTGGACTCGATAAGAAGACCTCTGGGACAATTCTTTGAACTTGGATAGGAGTCCCCAGAGGCCAGTGAGGAGCACATTGTAAAATTGATTGCATCGGGAGAAAATTTGCCATGTCCAAGTTCAGTGCTGCAGTCAATGTCCGTGGCCTGTACTGTTTTGTTTTCTTTTTCTGCTTCAACGTGGCAATTCTAATACAAACTGAGTGAGTTGCTCAGCCAACTCAGACATTTAGTAGTCAACTGCATTAATGCAATTTTGCAATCACCTAGAGCCAGAATGGAATAAGGTCGGTAGATTACTTCCCTGGATATCGACATATGACTGAATGAATTTTAATAAGTATCTGAAGGTTATGCATTTATTGCTACTAAAACTATATATTTTTTACTTACAGCTTGCAGATTTGATTTAAATTCCACAGCTGCTTAGTGGAACTTACACTCATGCAGTCGGATAGTTAATCAAGCTCTTGCGGGTGGTTAAGATACCAATCCAGTAATTTAACTTACTGACTCAACATTATATCTTCCAAGTGAGCCTTTCAAAAGCCAATTGGAACTGGGGGTTGTGAATTTGGAAATTTGCATCTACCCACTCTATGTGACTAACTCAATCTCCCTTAAGAGTTGACAATTTCCCTCACTCTTTGCAAACCCATCAATATTCTGCAACATTACGGGTGAGTTAACCCTGACTAGCCCAATTTCCCCTTCCAATAATATTCACTGGATGATGGGCAGAAATGGCATCCACACCTATGCCGAATAGACAAAACTGCCATTCCCAACACACACTGAGTTACACCTAGGAATTGCCTATTCTATTTAACTAAACTACTCAGAGCTCAGGAAATATCTCCCAATGCAGCCAGATTTTTTCAACATCTTTGCTAATGAGGTGGCCAGTAATGAACAAAAGCAGCAGAAAAATGTGGCTATTTTAACACCATAAAAACTACTACTTTTTCAATTTGCTACAAATAGTTGCTCGTGGGAATGATTGGAAGCATCAATGACAGCTGTTGGGCATCACCAGCTGCACAAACCAAAGGAGTATGAAGCTAATATAATTGTAAAATGATAGAAGAATGTGAACTAGGCAAGAGAGTGTGTAGAAATGCAAGTAGTCAAGAGTGTTTTATTGTCGTATGTCCCAGATGGAATAATCAAATTATTACTTGCAGCAGCACAACAGAATATGTAAACATAATACACTGTAAACAATATAATAAAAAGAGAGATATAAAAAAATTAGCCTGACATTATTGAAACAGGCCTGGAAAATTGACCATTCAAAGTGCCGACAATTGATATTGGAACAGCATTGAAATGTGCAATCGATGATGAGATATCCTTTGGCACCTACTTATATTTAGGGCAACAATATTCCAGAACTTTATCCAACCACCATCTCTATTTGCTGATATCACTCATTTGAAATAAGCAACAGCATCATCAAGTGAGATGGACATAAAGGTTGCTTGAAGCTAAGTTATAAGGCTGGGTTTTCTCCCAATACCTTTGGGAATTTTGCATATAGGGTAGGGTCCCGCGTTGTTGGACATCATGCTATCCAATTTCCCATAACATTCTGGGAGTAAATCCAATTCAATTTCAATGAAGGAAATGCAAGAGGGTGTGGACACAGTTAAAAACAAAAGATCTCCAATGCCCCTTGGCTTTAATTTTTGTTTCCTGGCTGCTGCTGCTGCTGCTGCTGACTATCACATCTGCATTCCTCAGCTGTCACCGAGGAGATAGGTCGAGGATTCTGGCCCATTTCTCTCACATTCACATCCAAATCATAAATAAATATTAAGCAACAGTGGACCTTTCTCAAATCCCCGTGGTACTCCCCTTGTTACAGACCTCCATTCTGGAAAAAAAAAATCTTTGACCACTCTGTTTCCTAACGTCAAGCCACATTTGTTTCCAGTTAGCTAGCTTGCCCTAGATCCCAAGTGATCTAACCTTCCAGATCAGCCCACCATGTGATACCTTGCTGTGGTCCATGCAAACAACGTCCTCACACTGCCATCATCAATCTAAATGATCACCATTTTCCCATGCACAAAACCATGCTAACTCTCCGTTGAAAATGTAATTTAGTGTAGTTTAGAGATACAGCGCGGAAACTGGTATTTTGGCCCACCGAGTCTGCGCCAACCAGCACTCCCCATACACTAACTCTATCCTACACATGCTCGGGACAATGTACACATACACCAAGCCAATCTTTGGAGTGTGGGAGGAAACCAGAGCACCCGGAGAAATTTGCATCTACCCACTCTATGTGACTATCTCCCTTAAGAGTTGACAATTTCCCTCATTCTTTGCAAATCCATCAATATTCTG
Organism: Raja brachyura; assembly: GCA_963514005.1. Next base: position 42,035,840 of record OY740785.1, on the reverse strand, counting down.
CAACATTACGGGTGAGTTAACCCTGACTAGCCCAATTTCCCCTTCCAATAATATTCACTGGATGATGGGCAGAAATGGCATCCACACCTATGCTGAATAGACAAAACTGCCATTTCCCACACTCACTGATTTACACATGGGAATTGCCTATTCTATTTAATTAAACTACTCAGGAAGTATCTCCTAATGCAGCCAGATTTCTCGACATCTTTGCTAATGAGGTGGCCAGTAATGAACAGAAGCAGCAGAAACAAATGGCTATTTTAACACCATAAAAACGACTACTTTTTCAATTTGCTACAAATAGTTGCTCGTGGGAATGATTGGGAGCATAAATGACGGATGTTGGGCAACACTGGCTGCACAAACCAGAGGAGTATGAAGCTAATATAATTGTAAAATGATAGAAGAATGTGAACAATCAAGAGAATGTGTACAAATGCAAGTAAAGTCAAGAGGGTTTTATTGTCGTATGTCCCAGATAGAATAATGAAATTCTTACTGGCAGCAGCACAACAGAATATGTAAACATAATATACTGTAAACAATATAATAAACAAGAGAGATTTTAAAAAATCAGTGTGTGTATACATATACATATACATATACTCATTAATACATATCTATATAGATCATATGTACTTGTAGTAGAGTTTGGCAGAGTAATGTGACTTAATGGAATATAAAGAAGATACAGCAAGAGACAAACAACCTCTATCCCTAAAAGCCTGACATTATTGAAACAGGCCTGGAAAATTGACCATTCAAAGTGCCGACAATTAATATTGGAACAGCATCGAAATGTGCAATCGACCAGCACTCCCCGTACATTAACTCTATCCTACACACGCTAGGGACAACTTACACATACACCAAGCCAATCTTTGGAGCGTGGGAGGAAACTAGAGCACCCGGAGAAAACACACGCAGGTCACGGGGAGAACATACAAACTCCATACAGACAGCACCTGGAGTCAGGATCGAACATGTAAGGCAGCAACTCTACCAATGTGTCACCATGCAATAATGTACAATCATGAAATGTGGTGGAGGAAAATTTGAGGGTGCGGATGGGGTGATTGGAAAACATAGAAAACATAGAAAAACATAGAAAAATAGGTGCAGGAGTAGGCCATTTGATATGATCATGGCTGATCATATCAAATCAGTACCCCATTCCTGCTTTCTCCCCATATCCCTTGATTCTGTTGGCCCTAAGAGCTAAATCTAACTCCCTCGTGAAAACATCCAGTGAATTGGCCGCCATTGCCTTCTGTGGCAGAGAATTCCACAGATTTACAACTCTCCGGGTGAAAAAAAAATCCTCACCTCAGTCCGAAACATGTATTAATGACTCAGACTTGGTGTACAGGTCATAATTCCAAATTGGCAAATGATACAAAACTGTGATGAGGACAATAATGGATTGCAGGGAAAATATAGGTGGGTCTGCGGATTGGATGGATTGTGGCAGATGAAATATAACAAATAGAAATGTAAAATGTTACATTCAGAAAGAGAAGAGGCAACATTAACAGAAAGTACCACAATTCTAAGAGATTCAAGAGATTTGGCGATATATTTGCATAGTTCATCGAAAGTGATCCAAAAATGGTTACATCAAAACACAATTGGGTTTTGGGCTTTATAAAGAGAGGCATAGATTAAAAGATTGAAGATAGACACATAATGCTGGAGCAACTCAGCGGAACAGGCAATTCTCAATTCTCATTAATAAATTTAGTGGGCATGAATAGAAATCTGTAAGGAGTTTTCAATATCAGCTACATCACCTAAATATTGACACTTTCATTCTTCACAATGGAGTCAACAGTCTGCTGGTCTATATCTTGCTACTTAGTGAACAAGTTGTAATAGTGACTTTCTCTCCTGATATCATTAAAAAGCTAATTAATTGTGGCAAGAAGGGTTACCCAGAATGCTTCATTAATTATTATTGTTTTCAACATGAATTATGCACATATCATTTTGAATACATTTGGACAGTTTTATATTATGGACTTTGTGATGTGATTAATATATTTCCTAAACACCTTTATTCAATGGAGAATTCACATTGCAATCTTTCACAATAAGTAGGTCACGTCTATTTTAATTGATGGAAGAAAATCGTTTGAAATAATTGCATCCAAATTAATTTTGTATCACGAAAGAATCAATTAAATGAGTTCTGATAAAGCAACCACTCTTTCCATGATTGCATCAAGCATTGACCTAAACTAAGGAAATTAACAACAATACACCAGTTGTTATGTAATACATCCCAAGATTATTGTAAAGTCCTTGTGTAATTATTTTGCTGGCTTTCAAAGTTTTCCTCTTCAGCATTTTGTTATGTTACAGATCAATCTCATTACAATGTATGAAAGCTTTTCCATCCAAAATCCATTTTCTAATAAAATTCAGCTTTTAAGTTCAGCTCTTACTGTCCAACAAATCTGTTCATGCAATTTCCTCATGTCACACTGTAAATCAGAATTAGTTTAAAATAAGGCAGTGGATCATGTTCGTCAGATTTAAGAATAATTTTGTGTTGTTGCATTTGAAACTGGGGTGAAGAAGAGGATCTATAAACATCGACATTTACAGAAGAGTAATCTTAATGAAGACGAATATTGGCTTCATTGACCACACACTAGGAAGACAATCTAAAGGGTGAAATGTAATCCAGAAAGGGCTATCTGTATTTGCTGAAGACATGCTCACTGATTCAACCCTCCACTGATATTAGACGATATAAGACAATATCCTGCCTGTATCCTTCCTTTGTAGCTGCTAGTTAGTTGTTTTGATTTGGACACCCTTCTGTCTGCATTTGAGTAAGATATTCTATTGACTGCTTCAATTAGTCAACCTCTGTTAGAATTTAGTCTAACAGGTGAAGAAAACGTATGTCTTTGCTCATTGTATTTATTTGATCTTGAGCTTGGCAACTTGATTTGTGTGGAACATTGAAACTGTACACCTGGGAGCCATTCAAAACTGAAAATTCATCATTTCAACACAACGAGTATGTGAAAAATGTAAATACCTTGCAAATCAGGCTCAGAAATAAAATAAAGACTGGAACAATTGCTCGATTTATAAAAAGGAAACAGACAGAAAAAAGACGATATATGAAATGAATATATTTTTGAATCTCCTGCAGCAACTAAGATTGAAGAAAATACCAGAAAGTTTATTTGCAGATAATTAAAAATTATTACTGTCATAATGCATGAACTGGACAAGGCCCAGCTTCCTTGAGCGAGTTTAAGCAATATCTGTGATATCAGGTCAGGAACATTTTGTTGTTTCAGTATATTTGATTTGTGGGCAGCAAAACAGCCATGATCACATTGAATGGCGCTGCAGGATCGAAGGGCTGAATGGCCTACTCTTGCACCTATTGTCTATTGTCTAAATCTGAGGCAGTGACTTCCAGATTTTTCCATTGAATTATCGGATTTTCCCTACTGGATTGTGCCTAAATAGGAATCAGTGTCTTTAGCTAATATTTTGCACGTCTATTTCAGGCCCAATATATTGTGCAAAGTAAAGAAAAGTAGAAGGCAAGCTATGTTGATAAGTTCATAAGTGATAGGAGCAGAATTAGGCCATTTGGCCCATCAAGTCTACTTTGCCATTCAATCATGGCTGATCAATTTCTCATTCCTAACCCCATTCTCCTGCTTTCTCCCCATAACTCTTGACACCTGGGATACTGGACAGTTTTCACTCCACAACTTCTGCCTTCTTGGGTTTTTAGAGGTCTAAAATTAGATGGAATAATGCTGATTATCTGAACATGTTGCAGTATTATTCAAGGCAGCGCAGTGGCACAGTGGTAGAGTTGCGGCCTTACAGCACTGGACACCTGGGTTTGATCTTGACTACCGGTGCTGTCTGTACGGAGTTTGTACCTTCTCCCTGTGACCACGTGGGTTTTGTCTGGATGCTCCATTTTTCTCCTACTCTCCAAAGATGTACAGGTTTGGAGAGTAGGTTTGTAGGTTAAATGGCTTTGTTAAAAGGGTAAATTGTCCCTAGTGTGTGGGGTCGTGCTAGTGTACGGCTGAAGGACTTGTTTCTGCACTGTATTTCTAAACTAAACTAAACTATTAGGGTCAAGGAAAATGCGTTCACGTCGCGGCCCAGTTTCCACCAATCTTTCCACCACCACGCATAAGAAGCACAAGAACCGCAAGATAGACACCATTGCATGCAGATGCCGAGAAGTGTGTTCAGCTCTGGCTGAACAACTTCTAATCTTGTGTGTGGACTCGATAAGAAGAAGACTAAACTATCAGGCATGGAGAGGTATGAAACAACATGTATCAGATAATGGTTGGACCTATTGAACTTGACAGCCAGCCAGTTGTGCCTTGGTTTCTGGTGGGTAAACAACTTTGCAGGATTCAGATGCAGCATTGCTCCACTGAGTAGTGTTGCTCGGAGAAACAATGCCAACCTGCAGCTATTCTGAATCTTGTCATCACTTGACTGTCTGATGAGTCAAAATATGCCATCCACATCAAAGGTCAATAAACACATTTAATAACAAGCAAAGAAACAGTGGTGTGAGGGGAGAATGATAAATGCAGGGTCATTAATCTTTCTCCACTTTCATTACTCTGCCACATCATGTTTTCCTGATACTCTTGACAGTTGCTATAGCAATTATAAATGAGACTATTGTGCTTATAAAGCCTATTTTTCTGTTGTCAGCCTAAGTATGAGATAAACTATTGTATAAAAGACTGGGGATCATTTAATTGGAGCTAACGTTCTTGCACATGAAACTATTATTGGTATTGGTATTAGTTCATTATTTTCATGTTTACTGAGAAGTGAAAAGTTTTGTTTTGCTGTCCAGGCAAATTATACCATACACGAGTACATCATGAAGTGTAATAGAAAGTGTAGATTTTAAAAAAGTGCAAGGGGCGCAATTAAATAGATTGGCAGATTGGAAATTCATCCTCAATGCATGTGAGGACTGTCCATGACTCTGATCAGAGGAATGGAGAAGCCGTTCTTGAATCTGGGTTGTACCTGCTTTCAAGCTTCTGTATCTTCTGCCTAACAGGAAAGGGTAGACGAGAGAATGACTGGGGTATGAGTGGTGCTTGATTATGTAGGCTGCCTTCCCGAGGCAACATGAAGTATAGATCCTGTTCATGGGGGAATAGTTGGTTTGCGTGATGGACTGGGCTGCATTCAGAACTCTGCAATTCCTATGGTCCATCTGTAGAAATTGTGAAGAATCATTGAAGACATGCTGATTTTCTTCAGTCTTCTGAGGAAGCAGAGGCATCTGTGTGTTTTCATGGCCATAGCATCAATGTAGCAGGGCCAGGACAAATTGTTGATGATATTTACACCAAGGACTTATCATGTACATTTAATTATGTGACAGGTTGAATAATAGCCAACATCTCTTAAAGCTGTGTAAGAAAGAACTGCAGATGCTGGTTTAAATCGAAGGTAGACACAAAATGCTGGATCAACTCAGCGGGACAGGCAGCATCTCTGGAGCAACGGCATGGGTGATGTTTCGGGTCGAGACCTTTCTTCTTCTTGAACCCGCCAACAAGGGATGTGCCGTGCTAGTCTGGCGCACTGACCTCTACCTGGACTGAGGCCAGGCAACAACTCTCAGACACCTCCTCCTACTTATCTCTTAAAGCTACCCATTTGTGGTTTCAGTGTAACATTCATGGGGCTGAAACTAGATGGAGGGAATGTTGACTGGAATCTGATGTAATCAAATTCTGTACCTGTGGAGAATTTATGGAGAATGACCCTGCATTTATCATTCTCCCCTCACACCACTGTTTCTTTGCTTGTTATTAAATGTGCTTATACCCCTCCATCTGGTTTCAGCCCCATGAATGTTACACTGAAACCACAAATGGGTAGCTTTAAGAGATAAGTAGGAGGAGGTGTCTGAGAGTTGTTGCCTGGCCTCAGTCCAGGTAGAGGTCAGTGCGCCAGACTAGCACGGCACATCCCTTGTTGGCGGGTTCAAGAAGAAGAAAGGTCTCGACCCGAAACATCACCCATGCCGTTGCTCCAGAGATTCTTAAAATGGCGGCGGCGCGGGCACATCGCGACGCCCTGTGTCTCCCAGGAATGAAAAAACAACAACGTACCTCGGTGACTGCCAATCACCCCCCCCCCCCCCCCCCCCGGACACTTATTGTTATTTATTCAAATAATTTGCTGTGTCGCTCTTCCAGGGAGATGCTAAATGCATTTCGTTGTCTCTGTACTGTACACTGACAATGACAATTAAAATTGAATCTGAATCTGAATCTGAGGTCTGCCATTGCAGATTGACCAGCCACCATCAACAACCAATTAATGTATTTAATTACAAAGTAGTATGCCATGTGGCATTTCTCGGTGCAGTTCCCTTGATATCACAAGCCAGGCTGGAGTTCTGCAACACAATCAAACAAAGTGGTGCAATGTGGATTGTGCCTGCCTGTAATGTAGAACTTGGCAATAATGGTCTCTAATGTGTGAAAAGATGGGGATGGTTGTCAATATGAGGTCTTAGGTGAAGTTTTATTTTTACTGAGATAGTAGTTTGGGTATTGATTTGCACAATGGTGTTTTTTTTTTTAAATACCATTGCTGGTGTTTCTCGATCTTTAATCAAAAACAGTGCACTGCGGTTTCGTAAAGGTTCATCATGGTACACACACACACACACACACACACACACACACACACACACACACACACACACACACACACACACACACACACACACACACACACACACACACACACACACACACACACACACACACACACACACACGTGTTCACTGCATATGTCATACTGGCCCAGTTCACACAATTATGTAATAATTGGTTTGCACAGATATAAGTAATGTAAAAGACATCAACACAAAAATGTCCTGCATATATGCTACTTAAAAGCACTGTGAATTACCTCCAGGTTTCTTGGGGATTCAATGCAAAAGGGCTCACTGGAGCCATCTACACCGAGTTAGAATTGGTTTCTCAAGGACCTGTCCCACTGCAGGGACCTAATTTGCGAGTGTAGGAGAGTTCAACAAAGTGTCATGGTCTTTTTGTATCGCTGAAATAGAACACCTCCTACGACCTCCTTCGACTATGTAGAGAACATCCTACGAATATGTAGAAGACGTCCTTCGATCTCCTTCGACTATGTTGACTAGCTTCGGGAAAATTGGACACTGAGTGGAGAGTGAAGACGACCACCTTCAACTATACTAACACTATCTACGACTACCTTCGACTACCATCAATTACCTTTGACCACCTTCGATTACCTACGAATAACATGCCGACCTACTACGACTAAACCTATGAGTAAAAAATAATTGATTATTTCCATGCCGACCAATTTTTACTCGTGGACAATTTTCAGCATGCTAAAAAATACTCCTCGACCAAACTAAGGCCTCGAGTATGCGGGAACTTCTCTCGAGCATGAAGGAGAGTTACATAGGACTACGTGTCGACCATGCTGCGAGTTTGAGTCGAGCACAAACTCTTCTAAACACGCAAATTAGGTCCTCGCAGTGGGACAGGCCCTTAATGCAAAAAAAAAAACAAACTGTGAAGGAACTCTGCTGGATAGGCATCATCTATGGAAGCAGAGGATGGTCGACATTTTTGTTTGAGACCTTATATCAGATCTGAGAACATGAAGGGGAGATGGCCAGAATAAAGAGGTGAGGTCGACTGGCGAGGATGGAGCTGGTATGTGATACGTTAAACCAAGTGAGGAGAGGAATGATGGGCAGATGGAGCTGGGTGGGGGCAGGAGAAGGTGAGGGGTACAGAGCGAGTGGGCTTCAGATTCTGGAACTTGCATTAAGAAAAGTGATCATTGCAGCCAGATAAGGGATCCAGTTGGTTGTGGGTGATGGGCAGAGGCAACTGGGGGAGGTTATTTCCACCTATAATATTAATGATATTTACACCTACGAATTAACATATAATTAAATAACAGATTGAATAATAGCCAACATCTCTTAAAGCTACCGATTTGTGGTTTCAGTATAAGATTCGTGGGGCTGAATCAAGATGGAGGGAACATAAACTATACATAAATTACACATTTATTCTGCAAAACAGTAAAAAAAAACGGTCAAAAAACAAGTATTAATGCTAAACACAATTATAAAATAAGTCATTGGTAGTGCAATAGGTGGGCTGTAGTGTTCAATTGCAAAGGTACAATTTGGTTAGTGCCAAGAGCTTTCTTCTGGCCTTCTATCATTCTGGAGGAAAGATCCTAAAACCTAAAACATCAACTGTCAATTTCCTTTCATAGATGCTGCCTAATGCGCTGAGTTTCTGTTATTTGCTAGTGCATACACTAATGCAATAGAAAGTTCAAATACCAAATATTCCTGGTGTGTATGAAAGAACTGCAGATGCTGGTTTAAATCGAAGCTAGACCAAAAAGCTGGAGTAACTTAGTGGGACAGGCAGCATTTCTGGAGAGAAGGAATGGGTGACGTTTCGGGCCGAGACCTTTCAGACTGATGTCAGGGGAGTGGGCGGTACTGAGATGAAATATAGTCAGAGGTAGGAGAACTAGGAAGGGGAGAGAGATGGGTAGATTGCACCGCAGCGGTATGAACATTGACTTTGCGAACTTCAAGTAGTCCTTTTTGCCTTTCCTTTCTCTCGGAAACGTCACCCATTCCTTCTCTCCAGCGATGCTGCCTGTACTGCTGAGTTACTCCAACATTTTGTGTCTACCAAGTATTCCTGGTGTTGTAAATCCAACAAATTTTCTCAGGGATTTATTCAACTCTGTTAGAAGTATGAGAGGTATACACTGCGGCCTGATTACATCAGCACATTTCACAGCCAGTAATGCAGCATCTATAATGTCCCCATAGATTTCTCCCTATTTACATCTAGCAAGGACGACAATCATTATATGTTAATTTACCTTTATGTTCTATGAAAAAAGGACCCTGCGGCAAATTAGAATTTTGGTCAATAAAGTACCATTGCCCTTTGAGCAAGTTACAAAATTCAGTATTTATTTATTTATTTTTAAAGTGATTTGTTTCCAATGCACAAATCCCTGCTCTGACTACTAGTTCAGGAATGCCTTGGGAATAACCACTCGATGGTCAGTAAGGAATAGTTTCCTGCTTATATACAGTGCATTCAGAAACTATTTAGACCCCTTCACTATTTCCACATTTTGTTACATTACAGCCTTATTCTAAAATGGATTAACTTTATTTATTTTATTATCAATCTACACACAATACCCCATAATAAAAAAGTGAAAACAGGTGTTTAGAAATGTTTACAAAGTAATTTAAAAAAAAACTGAAATATCACATTTACATAAGTATTCAGACCCTTTACTCAGTACTTTGTTGAGGCACCTTTCGCAGCGATTACAGCTTCAAGTCTTCTGGGGTATGACATTACAAGCTTGTCACCTGTATTTGGGTAATTTCTCCCATTCTTCTCTGCAGATTCTGTCAAGCTCTGTCAGGTTGGATGGAGAGCATCGATGCACAGCTATTTTCAGGTCTCTCCAGAGATGTTCGATCAGGTTCAAGTCCGGGCTCTGACTGGGCCAGTCAAGGACATTCACAGACTTGTCACAAAGCCACTCCTGCATTGTCTTGGCTGTGTGCTTAGGGTCATTGTCCTGTTGGAAGGTGAACCTCTGCCCCATTCTGAGGTCCAGGATGCTCTGGAGCAGGTTTTCATCAAGGATCTCTCTGCACTTTGCTCCGTTCATCTTTCCCTCAATCCTGACTAGTCTCCCAGTTTCTGCCGCTGAAAAACATCCCCACAGCATGATGCTGCCACCACCATGCTTCACCATAGGTATGGTATTGACCAGATGATGAGCGGTGCCTGGTTTCCTCCAGATGCGACGCTTGGCATTCAGGCAAAGAGGTCAATCTTGGTTTCATCAGACCAGAGAATCGTGTTTCTCATGTCTTGAACCTGATCGAACATCTCTGGAGAGACCTGAAAATAGCTGTGCATCGATGCTCCCCATCCAACCTGACAGAGCTTGGACTCTCATGGTATGAGAGTCCTTTAGGTGCCTTTTGACAAACTCCAAGCGGGCTGTCATGTGCCTTTTACTGAGGAGTGGCTTCCGTGTTGCCACTTTACTATAAAGGCCTGATTAGTGGAGTGCTGCTGATATAGTTGCCCTTCTGGAAGGTTCTCCCATCTCCACAGAAGAACTCTGGAGATCTGTCAGAGTGACCATGGGGTTCTTGATCACCTCCCTGACCAAGGCTCTTCTACCCCGATTGCTCAGTTTGGCCGGGCGGCCAGCTCTATGAAGAGTCCTAGTGGTTCCAAAGTTCTTCCATTTAAGAATGATGGAGGTCACTGTGCTCTTCGGGACCTGCAATGCTGCATAAATTGATTTATACCCTTCCCCAAATCTGTGTCTCGACACAATCCTGTCTCAGAGGTCTACGGACAACTCCTTCGTCTTCATGGCTTGGTTTTTGCTCGGACATGCACTGTCAACTGTGGGGCCTTATATAGGCAGGTGTGTGCCTTTCCAAATCATGTCCAATCAATTTAATGTACCACTGGTGGACTCCAATCAACTCAATTCTGAGTGTCATAGCAAAGGGTCTGAATACCTTGGTAAATGTGATATTTCAGTTTTTTTTCTTTTATTACATTGCAAAATTTTCTAAACACCTGTTTTCGCTTCTTCAATCTGGGGTATTGTGTGTAGATTGATGATTTAAAAAAAAAAGAATTTAATCAATTTAAAAAAAAGGCTGTAACTTAACAAAATGTGGAAATAGTGAAGGGGTCTGAATACTTTCTGAATGCACTGCAAGTTAAGGAAATGGTTGTGGTTATTGTAAACAATCACCCCTGCCCCAGGGTTGCACACCAGAAGCTTCTTAGGGCATTGTCCCATGCACAATCATTTTTAGCAGCTTCATGGAAGATCTTCCTACCATCGTTAGGTCAGAAATAGGGACCGTTATTGATTATTGCATGATCTTTAATTCCATTCACAGCTCAGCAGAAACATAAATTGTCTATGCCTGGACAACATTCAGGCAGGAACTGAAGTGACGTTATCATTATTGCCTCATAAATCAGACCATGGCCATCTCTCCAGCAAAAGTCTAATTGCATATCCTTGTCATTCGACAGCTATTATCAGGCAAGTCCCAGCTATTATCAGGCAAGTTCCATCTATTATCAGGCAACTGAACCATCCTAGCACAACTAGAGAGCAGTCCTTAACTATTATCTGCCACATTGGAGACCCTCGGACTACCTTTGATCGGACATTGCTGGCTTTATCTTGCACTAAATGTTTTTCGCGTTATTCCTTTTATTAGGTATCTGTACACTGTGGAAGGCTCGATTGCAATCATGGATTGTCTTTCCACTGACTGCTTAGCACGCAACAGAAGCTTTTTACTGTCCCTCGGTACATGTGACAATACCCTACCTCAATAGCATTATCATTTATAAATACGACACCAACTAGCACTTTCAAATGCAAGAGCAGCTTAGAGGCTTGGTATCCTGTGGTGAGTGAGTCAACTCCTGACATCCCAAAGCCTTTGCACTATCTATCAAATACAAACCAGGCGAGCAATGGAACAGTCTTCATTAACCGAGATGAAAACAGCTGTAGAAAACTTCCTATAACACCGTCCTGAACAAAATAGTCCATTGGAATAGCATTTTATCAACCACACTCAAGATTCAATTTCCGGCATAGGTTGGCTCCACCATATACAAAGAGCACTGCCTACTTACAACAGCATCTCTCAAACCAATGACCTCTATCACCAAGAAAGACAAATGCTAGCATATGGAATATGCAGATTCCACCATCCTGACTTGGAAATATACCTGCTTTCCTTCATCACCACTGGATCTGTATAATCTGTATATCTCCCTCCCGAACTTCGCTGTAAGGATTCCTTCACCAGAAGGACTGCAGCAATCCAAGATGATGGATTGAGGGCGGGTAGGGGTGTGCTGTAAATGTTGGATGTTACACTGCTTTTCGCATCCTGACAATTTTAAATAATAAAGAAACACCCAGGTACAAATATATGTTGTGGTGCTTTATTATTTATAATGAGGTCAATTGATTGTCACAACAGATGTAACATTGTACAAAATTACATTGGTACCAAATCAATTGGAGAAGCCACAATTTATGGTGCGGGAGTTTGATGGATGAGTTTGGAGCACCTTTTCACTTTACAAATCAATGGATTCACCAGATTCGATAATTTCCATTAAGCCTTGGGAGTGGTGATTATGCAGAATAGCGTGCTCTCTCCCAAGCCATGCATGCAGGACACTGGAAACGTGTTTAACGTCTATAACTTTACTTTTATGTATTGCCACTGAGATCCGAATGAGCAGTAGAGAGTTTTGGTCTGAGACCAAAATAACCACCCCCCCCCCCCCCCACCCCCCCCCCCCCCCCCCCCCCACCCACATCCCCACCACTCCCAGATGAAACAGCACATCTTTCTCTGAGTTTCTTTGAGAGTTCCTAACAATGTAAAAATAGAACTCACGTATAAATAGATGGGTGGCACACTGGCTCAGTAGTAGAGTTGTTGCTTCACAGCATCATAGACTGGGGTTTGATCCTAACTACGGATGCTGTCTGTGCAGAGTTAGCAAGTTCTCCCTGTGACCAAGTGGGTTTCCTCCAGTTTCCTCCCACTTTCTAAAGACGTGCAGGTTTGTACGTTCATTGGCTCTGTAAGTTGTTCCTAGTATGTAGGGATTGTATAGCATAGAACTAGTATGAATGGGTGATCGATGGTCAGCGTAGACTCGGTAGGCTGAAAGGCCTTTTCCATGCTGTACCTCTAAACTAAACTAAATATCAAATATGAAATGATCTTTCTCTACTTGTATTATAATTAATTAAAACAGAAAGCACTGGAAATACTCGGGAGAGTCTGAAAGCATTTAATAGTTTAAAAAAAGTTAAAGTACTAAATCACTGACCCTTCAACACAAATGGAGATGTGAGAAAACAAATTGTAGAGGGAAAAAGAATTGAGAGAGTGGAGGATTGAACTGAGATTTTCTGCCAAGCACTAACTCAGTTTTCTTTTTGTTTTCCCCAAAAGTAGTGGAGGCCACATGGTCGGAATGTACTAAAATGGGAGAATGAAAGTTAATTTTCCTGTTTCACCTGGAAGAACTGTTTGGGTCCATGCATGGTTGAGGTCAAAGGGCAGACAAGGGGAAGAGGTCAGAGGGCAGACATTGCCTTTCCTGTTCAGTCCTGGGAAGATGCTTTACGAAAGGGAATGGATGGTTGATTAGATTAGATTAGATTAGATTCTTTATTTGTCATTCAGACCTTTCGGTCCAAACGAAACTCTGTTTCCCTGCAGTCATACATATAATTAAAAATAAATAAATAAAAAATGACAGAACACACAATAAACACAAATTTAACATCCACCACAGTGAGTTCACCAAACACATCCTCACTGTGGTGGAAGGCAAAGTCTTAAAGTCTGTGTCTCATCCCTCTTTGTTTTCCCTCTGCGCCGAGGTGATCCAGGCCTCAGATGCCGCGACCGCACTGGGCGATGGTAAGTCAGTCCCGCGGTTCAACTGAGCTCCACGAATGGGCCAGTTCAACTCCGGCCCCCTGAGATGGAAGAGCTTCCAAGAAATTGCAAAGGATATTGCAAATAGAAATACTAAAAGGTGAGAGAAGGGGAAGGCATATCCAGTGATGGAAACATACTGAAGTTAGTGGAAGAGTGATCTGTTGAACATGGAGACTGATGGGATGAAGTCAAGGGGAATGCTATTCTTTGCTCTAACAGAAGGGAAATAGCAGGAGAGCAAAAGTGGAGAAATAGAGGGAATGCGGTTGATATCACACTGAACTATGCTAGAGTGGAAGCCATTGCTCGGGAGAAAGGAAAACACTTCAGAGGTCTGGATATAGAAATTGTCATGGAGATTGGGATAATGGGGAAATTGAATGGATGTCTTGCAGTGAATAAGACAGGAGGAGATGCAGTCAGGATAGCAGTTGAAGCCTGCAGGCTTGTAATGGATATTGTATATGATCTTATACCCTGAGATGGGGAAAGTGAAGTCAAGAGAAGATAAGAAAGAGCCAGATATGAATTAGGTGGAGGTGAGAGCTGGATGAAAACTGGCAGTGAAAGTAATTACATTTTGAAGTTCTGTGTGGTTGCAGGAAGAGTCAAGAGTCAAAAGGCAAGAGAGTCTGAAGAAGGATCTCGACCCGAAACGTCGCCTTTTTCCTTCGCTCTTCAGATGTTCATAAGTTCATAAGTTCATGTAATCCGAAACTTGATCACATCTCCAGGACGGTGAGAACCTGAAAAAAAAGTTTCACCTGATCCCCCCCCCCCTTCCTAAATTTGATTCGAACCTACCGACTATTGTCTTTGATCTGCCAAAATATCACCTTGACAACTTGTTCTACACCCTATCACAGATATTCCCTGCTCCTTCCAACCCATCCTCACACCATCCCCTCTGCTATTTGAAACAATCTTATTTTCCCACTTCTGTTGAACTAATGAAGGACCATTCACTGTGTTTCTCTCTCTCTCTCTCTGCAGAATGCTATAAGTCAGTGGATATATTTAAGGCAGAGATCGATAGATTCTTGATTAGTAGAGGTCTCAGAGGTTATGGGGAGACGACAGGAGAATGGGGTTAGGAGGGAGAGATAGATCAGCCATCATTGAATGGCGGAGTAGACTTGATCGGCCGAATGGCCTAATTCTACTTCTATCACTTATGATCTTAAGATGGTAAAAAATATTTAGGGCATCCAAAGTTGAGGAACTCCGTTCAGTGGCATTCATTTTCTGAATGGTTCTAGTGCAATATCCAGTCAAAGATGACCCCATAATCTTGTGGTTTGGATACATGAAATAGGTAATAAACTTTGTCAATGTGTCCCAAAATCCTCTTTTATGGCCAAGCAGAAAAAGGAAGGATATTTAAGGCTTAGGAAGATGAAATCTGATATGGCATTTGGGGAATATAAAGAAAGCAGGAAAGAACTCAAGCAGGAAATGAGGAGGCCAGAAGCAGCCATGAAATGTTATTGACAAGCTGGATGAAAGAGAATCCCAAGGTTTTCTATACATACATTGCAAAGAAGATGCTAACTGTGGAGAGGGCAGGATGGAGGGATAAAGGAAGGAATTTATACTTGGTGTCAGGGGAAGTACCAAATGAGTACTTTGCTTAAGTATTCACCGAGGAGAAGAACGTGGAGGACAACAATGTCAATGTGGAGTATACTTAAAGTATATGCTAGGGCATTATGAGTTCAAGGAGGAGGAGATATTGGGTCTCTTGAAGAGCTATAAGGAGGATAAATTCCCAATATCTATCCCAGCTTATTGAGAGAGGCAATTGAGGAGAGTCCTTGGATTTGACCAAGACCTTTGAATCCTCTCTAGCCACTGAGGAGGTCCCAGAGGACTGGAGAGAAGCCAATGTTATTCCTTTGTTTAAAGAAATGAATAATCCACAACATTTGGGTGGCTGTGTGTGAAATGGATCATGTCTTACAAACATGATTGAATTTTTATAAGGAGGTGATACTGCTCAGGCTGCATTTGGAGTATTGTGAGCAGTTTTAGCCCCATATCTGAGGACAGACGTGATGGTGTCGGAGAGGATCAAGAAGAGGTTGATGAGAATGATCCTGGAGATGAATGAGTTAACATATGACGAGCGTTTTACGGCACTGGACCTGTACTCTTTGGAGTCTAGCAGGATGAGGGGGAATTTAATTGAAATTCACCGAATAGTGAAAAGCTTGGATAGAGTGGATGTGGAAAGGATGTTTCCACTAATGGGAGAGTCTAGGACCAGAGGGCATAGCCTCGGAATAAAGGAGAAAGGAGATGAGGAGGAATGTATTTAGTCAGAGGGCGGTGAATCAGTGGAATTCATTGCCACAGACAGCTGTGGAGGCCAAGTCATTGGGTATTATTAAGGAGGAGATTGACAGGTAATTGATAGGTAAGGGTGTCAACAGTTATTGTGAGAAGGCAGGGGGGTTTAGAGGGAAAGTTGAGCAGCCATGATTGAATGGAGTAGACTCGATGGGCCAAATGCTCCTTTGACTTTTGAACTTATAATATCAGTGTGGAGTTGAAGAGATGGTGGTGCTTATTTCTGCATCAATGTGGCATTTCCGCACTGCTATGTGATCTAAAAGCCAGTCGTTCGACATGGATGTATTTTTAGCTGGAACCTCTGAGTGTTGTATTGATTTAAAATGAAAGTCAGCCCAGAGATTTACTTTCAGGCCTGAGGGTATCTGCTGATACATTATTTAGTGATAGGCATAATACTAAAAATTGTCAAGTTGTGCCAATGGTTCATGTTAAAATTAAAGGTCCTTAAGGACAAAGGAAGACAAAAACGTTTTTTTTTCATTGTTGCAGACAAATTCACCTTATCCAAAGTCAAACAAAGTCATCCAATAATGAATTAAAATGTCCTTCATCTCATTGCTGGTCTTCATATCGTACTTACTAATTCACTTCTACTTATTGCAGAGTAATTCTGTGGACCCTGAGATATTTCCAAGAATATATCTATTAGCGAAACATCCAAAAAAAAAAATCACACATGACCATTCCTCCACCCACAGTCCGAAACAAGGTAACAAAGTAACTCCGACACATTTTATTCCACAGATCTTCACTGATTTTTGCAGGTTAGCATGTTTTACGGGATTAAGCAAAATCCAAGATCGTTGTATTAATGATTGAAATATCTATATTTACTTTATCGATTGCCCTAATTTGACCAGGTAAGACAGTGAAACATAGAAACATAGAAAAGTAGGTGCATTCGGCCCATCAAGCCAGCACCGCCATTCAATATGATCATGGCTGATCATCAAAAAAAATCAGATCCCCATTCTTGCTTTTTCCCAATATCCGTTGATTCCTTTAGCCCTAGGAGCTAAATCTAACTCTCTCTTGAAAACATTCAGTGAATTGGCCTCCACTGCCTTCTGTGGCGGAGAATTCCACAGATTCACAACTCTCTGGGTGAAGAAGCTTGGACTCCCCCAACACCAGGAACATTTTTGCTGCATCTAGCTTGTCCAATCCTTTAAGAATTTTAAATGTTTCTCTAAGATTCCCTCTCATCCTTCTAAATTCCAGTGAATACAAGCCCAGTCGACCCATTCTTTCATCATATGTCAGTCCTGCCATCCCAGGAAATAACCTGGTGAACCTATGCTGCACTCCCTCAATAGCAATAATGTCCTTCCCCAAATTAGGAGACCAAAATTGCACACAATACTCCAGGTGTGGTTTCACCAGGGCCCTGTGCAAGTGCAGTATGACCTCCTTGCTCCTAAACTCACATCCACTTGCAATGAAAGCCAACATGCCATCACCTGCGTCGCAGCGGCCTCTGCAGTCCATCTGTCTTTAAAAATTTTTTTTTTGTCTTATTGCGTGTGTTTATGGTGTTTTTTTAACTGGGTATGTGTGGGGGGCGGGGTGGGGGAAACTTTTAAAATCTTTTCCCTGTACAGGGGACCTGACCTTTTCTCTGTCGGGTCTCCGTTGTCGTTGGGGCTCAGTACCGTGGAGAGGCCTCCAACCGGACCGTAGCCTGCGGACTACTAACCATCGTGGAGCAGGCCGAGTTCGGAACAGGAGGAGCTGTGGTGGCGCGCGGCTGCGGCCCGACCCCAGAGATTCGGAAGCTCCAGCTTCAGGTCCGGTGGATGGTAACACCAGGAGACCGCTTTTTGGAGCTTCCGCAGTGGCAACTTCTCCCGCCCGAGTTGCTGGGTTGAAAGACCTGGAGCACGGCCTACATCCGTAGCGGCTTTAATGGCCGCGGGACTTGCTAGCGCCCGCCGGGGGCTCCAACATCAAGACCCGGAGGACGGCCTTGCATCGCCCAGTGCAGCCTTAATGGCCGCGGGACTTATTTACCATCGCCCGCCGGGGGCTTTGACTTTGACATCGGGAGGAGAATGGGGAGTGCAGGGGAGAGATAAGACTTTGCCTTCCATCACAGTGAGGAGGAGATTCACTGTGATGGATGTTTGTGTAAATTGTGTTGTGTATTGGGTCTTTTTCTTGTTTGTATGACTGCAGAAACCTGTTTGACCTTCAATGAGGTTCAAATGACAACAAATAAATTGTATTGTATTGTATTGTATTGTATTCTTCATTGCCTGCTGTACCTGCATGCTTACTTTCAGTGACTGATGTACAAGCACAACCTGGTCTTGTTGCACCTCCCCTTTTCCTAATCTGACACCATTCAGATAATAATCTGTCTTCCTGTTCTTGCCACCAAAGTGGATAATCTCGCATTCATCCACATTGTACTGTATCTGCCATGCATATGGCCACTCACCCAACCTATCCAAGTCACCCTGCATCCTCATAGCATCCTCATCGCAGCTCACATTGCCACACAGCTTTGTGTCATCTGCAAACTTGGAGATGTCACATTTAATTCCCTCATCTAAAACGTTAATATCTCTTGTAAATAACTGGGGTGCCAGCAGCGAGCCTTGCTGCACCCCACTAGTCACTGCTTGCCATTCTGAAATTGACCCGTTAGTTCCGACTCTGCTTCCTGTCTGTCAACCAGTTCTCTATCCTACCCCCAATACCATGTGCTCTAATTTTGCACACAAATCTCTTGTGTGGGACCTTGTCAAAGGCTTTTTGAAAGTCCATGTACTCCACATCCATTGGCTCTCCCTTAACTATTCTACTTGTTACATCCTCAAAAAAATTCCAGAAAATTAGTCAAGCATGATTTCCCCTTCATAAATCCATGCTGAGTTTGACTGATCCTGTCATTGCTTTCCAAATGCACTGCTATAACATCTTTAACGATTCAAGCATCTTACCACTACCGATGCAAGGCTAACTGGTCTATAATTCCCCATTTTCTCTCTCCCTCCTTTCTTAAAAAGCGGGGTTACATTGGCTACCCTCCAGTCCACAGGAACTACTCCAGTGTCGAGAGTACATTGGAAAATGATCACCAATACATCCACAATTTCTAGAGTCACCTCTTTGAGTACTCTGGGATGCAGACCATTCAGGCCCTGGGGATTTATCTCCCTTCAGTCCCAACAGTTTACCTAACACCATTTCCTGACCGATGTGGATTTCCTTCAGTTCCTCCCTCCCACTAGATTCTCGGTCCCCTAGTATTACTGGGAGATTGTTTGTGTCTTCCTTAGTGATGACAGAACCAAAGTACTTGTTTAACTGTTCTGCCATTTCTTTGTTTCCCATTATAAATTAACCTGTCTCTGACTGTAAGGGAACTACATTTGGCTTCACTAATCTTTTCCTTTTTGCATATCTAAAGAAGCTTTTACAGTCAGTTTGTTATATTACCCGCAAGCTTTCTTTCATGCTCTTTTTTCCCCTTCTTATTTAACCCCTTTGTCCTCCTCTGTTGAGTTCTAAATTTCTCCCAGTCCTGTGGTGTGCTGCTTCCTCTGGCCTCAGGTCTGCAATAATCTGCATCTGTGTGAGTCTCTGTAATAATGTTGTAATGAATTGGTTAAGAACAAGAAATTTGCTATGAGCAAAGGGCAGGACACAGGATAACTCTCTCAGGAGCAACACAATGTAATATGCTTAGTGTACTCATTTGGTGCCCTGGATTTTGTGAATTCATGTAAATATCAGCTTCTCTTCCCTGCTCGCAGCTGTGTTTCAGTAAGTGATACATCCATCTGTATCTCATGTCAGAGCCAATTTTTTGGTCCATAGATAAATAAGATGCTGACAAACTCCTGATGGGATTATCTCTCTGTAGCTCTGTGTCTGCTCTCCATCTTCCCCTTTGTTCTACCTATTCTACTTGAGTTTGGCTTGCTTGTATTTGTATATGGTACTATCTGATTTGATTGGGGGAGCGTGTGAAACAAAGCTTTTCACTGTACACTGACTATAAAAAAACATCAGTTTCAGTTTAGCTTATTGTCACATGTGCCGAGGTACAGTGCAAAGCTTTTGTTGTGTGCTAACCAGCCAGTGGATAGGCAATACATGATTGCAATTGTGCCATCACTGTGTATAGGTACATGATAAGGGAATAACGTTGAGTACAATGTTAAGCAAGCAAAAAGTTGACCAGCCAACCATGATAACCAACCAACATAGACTTAAACCACTGCAATGGCAATTAAATCTCTGGCTGAAGTACCAAATATCATGATAATCCAAATAGATGATTATTCAATATAATCCAAATAGACATCATAAATGGCATCACTGACAACTGAGGACATTAGCTGGCAAATGTTGGAAGTGTAAAGAGTTCAAAGGTGTAGGAGGTGCAGCTTGGCGGTGAGCAAAGAGATAAGCTGCCAGTGGAGACTGAAAAACAATAGCAGCCACTCCCATCATAAAGCATGACCCAAGCTCAATCAGGACGTTGTCTAAATGGAACAGTTCAACTATGAGTGGAGACTGGAGAAGTTATGTATGTTCTTGCTGAGGCAGAAGAGGTTAGGATGGGGTAGGATTGAGGGAAATAAGATTACAAAAGCTGCAGATAGATTAGACCACGGGAAACATTTATTCATATGAGAGCTAGATAAAACTAGAGTGCATAAATTTAGGGCAAGGGGAAAATAGTTTGAGGGGGTCATCGAGGTACTTTCTTCATCCAGGGAATGGCAAGTTCCTGGAATGCACTGTATGAAAGAGTGGTGGAAGCTGGGTTGCTGGCAGCATTTAGGACATCTCTAGATGAGCTCTTGGATCACATAGGCATAGAAAGCTATGGACCAAGTGCTGGGAGATGGATTTAAGACAAATGGGTTCCCATTGATCAATGTGGATGAGTTGAGATAAATGGCTTATTTCCGTGTTCTATTATTCTATGACTACATGGTATAACCTCAAGCTAAAACACCTTGGGTGGAAGGACTTGTTTTATGGTATGTCTGAGCCACTTCTCTAAATTAGGAGATGTTATGGTTGTTATATTTGAAGAGGAAAGTGGAAAGGAAATTTGCAAAAAAGCACACACTAGGCAGTTTGTATTAACAATGGGAAGAATGCAGAAGACACCCAGCAAGTTAAACAGCGTCTGTGGAGAAAAGGTTGTCAAGTTAACTTCCTGTCTAAACTCAGATACAGGTAACAGAGGGGGAAAGTGATTCTGTAATGTAGCGGTAGCTAAAGTAGAGGCTCTATCTCCAGTACAACTCAAAGAGACAAGCAGTGTTGCAAAATTGAACTAATATATCTGAGGTGTACTATTAAACATATCATGTCTTATGAACATGGGAATGTAGGAATAGGATAGGAATAGGAGTAGATCATTCAACCCCTCAATACTGACAAGATGGGCATCTTGGTTGGCATGGATATGTTGGGCTGAAGGGCCTGTTTCCGTGCTGTATGACTCTGACTCACTGAAAGTTTCTAAACTGGTCCGAGAACACTGAAGCAATTATAAAGAAAGCACACAGCGCCTCTACTTCCTGAGAAGATTACGGAGCGTCGGTATGTCAAGGAGGACTCTCTCTAATTTCTACAGATGCACAGTAGAGATCTTGCTGACCGGTTGCATCGTGGCTTGGTTTGGCAACTTGAGCGCCCAGGAGCAGAAAAGACTACAAAAAGCAGTGAACACTGCCCAGTCCATCATCGGCTCTGACCTCCCTTCCATGGAGGGGATCTATCGCAGTCGCTGCCTCAAAAAGGCGGGCAACATCATCAAGGACCCACACCATCCTGGCCACACACTCATCTCCCCGCTACCTTCAGGTAGAAGGTACAGGAGCCTGAAGACTGCAACATCCAGGTTCAGGAATAGGCACTTCCCCACAGCCATCGGGCTATTAAACTCAACTGGAACAAATCTCTGAACATTAAAAGTAAGATTAAACGAGAACTTAACAGTTTGAAGTTTGATCTTGATTTTATGAAGAGTTACGTTGGTGATTACGTGAAGAAGACCCGCCAGGCCACATGCGCATCAATCTTCAAAGCAGCGGTATGAATTCACAAATAAACAACACTGAAGTAAACAGTAAGATCAGTGACTCGAGAACTACCAGATGATCTTTTATGAGAGAGGGTTGGGCGTGGTGGGCACGTAATCACCAACGTAACTCCTCATAAAATCAAGATCAAACTTCAAACTGGTAAGTTTTCATTTAATCTTACTATTTTACTTCAGAGTCACGTGAGTGATTCCGTGAAGAGTTAAAAGTTTTGTGATTTTATGCCGCAGATGACAAACTCGGCATCCCACTGCATTGATTGACTAGAATGAGAAATAATGCATTAGTAGTAACATTGCATTCAATGTAGTAATAGGGTTTATTTAATAAAATAAACAAACTATAGTATTATTTAATACCAGGGCATTTAAACAGAACTTAAAATGGCATTAGCAAACAGCCCTGGATTAACAATCAGGCGATGATAGAAATTCTGAAACATCAGCTCATTTGCCCATCCGGCGGCTGCCATAATATGGTCGACGGGCACGTCCTTCGCTTTGGCCGCCAAAGTAGCTGCTGCCCTAGTGGAATGAGATGTAAACACATCTGTGTTAATACCTGCATCAATCAAAACTTGTTTCAGCCACCTGGAAATAGTGTTAACTGACACTCTTTTATGTGGTTTTTTACAACTGATAAACAATCCTGTCTCCACATTACGTAAATTCTCTGTAAGTGCAATGAATTGCATCAGATGTGTTTTTACACATAAAGATGGATCCGTAGGATATGCTGCAAATACTATTTTAAATCCTGTGAGACCTGGCCTGCTCTGTTTGAGGAGGTCGTAAATGTAAAACGTAACATTGTCCACAGCAGTTTCTATTCTGTCCAACTGTAATTTTTGTAACGTCTGTACTCTTTGTGCTGAAACCAATGCCATAAGCATGACCAATTTTATGGTAATTTTGGTCAACGTCAAAGATGATATAGGAAACCACTCTTGTAGTTTCCTAAGGACTATACTTACATCCCAAATAGCCATATATATGGTGGCAGATTAGGTAAGGGGGAGATGCAACGAGACCTGGGTGTCATGGTACACCAGTCATTGAAAGTAGGCATGCAGGTGCAGCAGGCAGTGAAGAAAGCAAATGGTATGTTAGCATTCATAGCGAAAGGATTTGAGTATAGGAGCAGGGAGGTTCTACTGCAGTTGTACAGGGTTTTGGTGAGGCCACACCTGGAGTACTGCGTACAGTTTTGGTCTCCAAATCTGAGGAAAGACATCCTTGCCATAGAGGGGGTACAGAGAAGATTCACCAGACTGATTCCTGGGATGTCAGGACTTTCATATGAGGAAAGATTGGATAGACTCGGTTTGTACTCGATGGAATTTAGAAGATTGAGGGGGGATCTTATAGAAACCTACAAAATTCTTAAGGGGTTGGACAAGCTAGATGCTGGAAGATTGTTCCCGATGTTGGGGGAGTCCAGAACAAGGGGTCACAGTCTAAGGATAAGGGGGAATTCCTTTAGGACCGAAATGAGGAAAACATTCTTTACACAGAGAGTGGTGAGTCTCTGGAATTCTCTGCCACAGAAGGTAGTTGAGGCCAGTTCATTGGCTATATTTAAGAGGGCGTTAGATGTGGCACTTGTGGCTAAAGGGATCAGGGGGTATGGAGAGAAGGCAGGTACGGGATACTGAGTTGGATGATCAGCCATGATCACATTGAATGGCGGTGCAGGCTCGAAGGGCCGAATGGCCTACTCCTGCACCTATTTTCTATGTTTCTATGTTTCTATATATCTAGGTTTGGGATGTCTGGAATTAAAGATGCCTTTCATAAATCGAACCACAAGAGGTTAAATCCAATTGCATGATCATCTGACTTCATCACTAAATATGACGATAAAGCACTTCTTGCTGTATTGATTGCACAATAACTTAGTCCTTCATCATAGTAGAGAGTTGACAAAAATTCCAAAACATGTGAAATACGTGCTGTACAATAATCAATTTCATTTTGTACACAGTAAACTTCCCATTTCTTTACATAATAAAAATACTGCTTTTGAGTTCTCGATCTCCAAGATGCAGTAAGCATGTCGACAGTTCGACTTGACAATCCATGCCCCAGGTATGGCCTTCTTAGAATCTTCAAATTACCAAATCAATACGGTCATACAACGGATGACATTCGGCAGTCACTGGATTCACCAATAAATTCCTTTGTTTAGGAACAGCCATCAAAGGTTGTGTCGTCAGCTGTCGGATCAAAGGATACCATGGCTGAGTAGGCCAGTCAGGTATCACCAGTAACCCCTGAAGCATTGTCCTGCTTGATTTTGAGCAGACATCGATTTATGAGACAGAAAGGTGGAAATGCATAAATAAACACCACCCCAATTCAGCGAGAAAGCGTCAATCACTACTGCCCCAGGATCTGGTTCCCATGACACATATTTGGGAACCTGGTGGTTTAGTCTAGATGCGAACAAGTCAACATCTGGTGTTCCATATTTGGCAATGATGTCTTTGAACACATCGTAATTCAACATCCGTTCTATGTTGTCATGGAATTTCCGTGACCTGTTGACTGACACTGTATTAAGTTTTCCTGGCAGATAAATAGCTGAGAGCCAATGTGTTTATCAATACACCAGATCCAGATTTGGTTTACCAGTCTGTCACAAGATACTGACTTGATACCAACCATGTGATTGGCATATGCCACTGCCGTGGTGCTATCAATCTGGAGCTGAACATGCAGACTGTTTTTGTTAGAACAATAAGCTTTGAGCCAATTAAATGCTCCTAAAAGCTCTAAATGGTTAATTCCCCATGTCTGCAGAAGCACAGCTTCTTCTAAACTCTATCTTCCTCTACAACTTGTATTTGTGTCTGTGGCACCACATCCAAGTGCACTTACATCAGTCTGCAAAACCATGGAAGGTTGTTCCAGCTCTATTGTGCTAAATATACTGGAGATATCCAGATAAGATATTCAGATCACCATAAGATATCAGTAATTGCTTCACCTGATAATTGCCTATCATAATGCCCAATTTGTACCTTAAGTGCCTGTTCTTTTGATCTTTGTAATTGCTGATAATGCAAAGGCCCAAATTGGACTGCTGGAAAGGCTGCAACCATTTTCCCAAGAAGCCTTGCCACTTGCCTAATTGAAAGCGTATGCGTGTTTGAAAGCGTTACATAATCCTCAATTAGATCTGTACTTTTTTCAATTGGCAAAGTAATTACCATTTTGATAGAGTTAATTGAAAACCCCAAATAATCAATTGTGGTAATTGGCGTAAGATTGGATTTTTCCAAATGAATGACAAACCCCAGTTTTGCAAATGTGGATTTGACAACTGCTACTGATATTTCAGCTAAAGCTTTTGTTTGTCCAATTATTAAAATATCATCCAAATAGGCCATCATAACATGGCCCTGACCTCTAAGCAACCCCAAAATTGGTTTTAACAATTTAGTAAATACTCTGAGGGGCTGAGGTCAATCCATTTGGCATTCTTATACTGCCATAATTGATTCATGCAAATGAATTTAAAATACCTTCTGTGCTCGCAATGAACAGGTACTGAATAGTAAGCGTCCTTCAGATCTATTGTAGCCATATAACAACCTTTAAAAATGAGTTGTTTGGCCGTAACCAATGTTTCCATTTTAAAGTGTCTATAGAGTACAAATAGATTTAATTTTGTTAGATCCAAAATGATTCTACATCCTCCGTCTCTTTTGGGATGGGGGAAAATATTTGACACAAATTGATGGACTTGATGATCCATCTTTTCAATAACACCTTTGTTATATAATTTTGTGAGTTCAGCTTGAATCTCTATAACCTCTGTTTGTGAAAAATAAAGTGTTCTAACTGGAACATGTTGGAAAGGTAAAGTACCATTTGGAATAAATTCGATCCGAAACCTTCGAACTCCTGATAAATATATCTGAAGTAAGCTGCTTCCATTCGTTATAAAAAAGCCGTAATCTACCACCAATTTTTCCATGAGTTACATTGAATATGTTTTATGAGAACCAGGTCCACTTACCTCCCTGGTGACTGGTACACCCTGCTGACTCCAGCCTCTGGCAGTAGCTCCCATAGTTGCTCATGCTCCCACCAAGGGACACCATCCATGTCTTTGTGATAAGGACTGGCTTGTCCCTGGAACAGCCCCGGATGCTGAGGTGGTTTTGTAAGGATACTTTCTTTTCAGCTGTCTGCCCGGCATCATTGGTCTCATCAGACTCATTGTTTTAGCATCTTCATTTATTTATTTGACCTGTTTGGTTAGATCTGTGCCAAACAGCAGATCAGGTGGTTGGATACTTGCTGGCTTGCAAAGCGCAGCATATCTAGGATTAATGGTGGGCCTAATAGCCCTTTTCCTGAGACCATTGATCTTAAAATGGGTGTTACATAACAACCCTAGAGCCTCTTGGTGTGCTCTGGTCACATAACCACCATCCATTGTTGCGAAAGCTGTAATACCGGCAGCCAGTAATTTAAATTTTTATTTCTTGGCTTCGCATACCGGGTCCCATCTGACCCCAAATGACTTGATTCACTGTTGGAACTCTTAATAACTCACAGTTGCTTGGAGGCTCGTTTTTTTTGGCTGTCTCCTCCATAGTAAGCTCCTGAAGCTGATGAGACATCATGTAATTACTTGTGGTAGCCAGCGCTTCACATAGCGGCTCCCCTGCTCCTGATGGGACAGCAAATGGTAGTGCCAGTCATGGAACATTTGGTAGCTCTGTTTCTCCTGGCTGCACTTCTCCATCAGAATTGGGCTCAGAACTAATCTGGCCCATAGCACTCTCATCAAATTGATAAGGAATCTCTGGCAACATTGTTGCTGCTGGCCCTTCTTTTTCTAAGTGCTGACACTCCTTTTCTTGGAATGAAGTTCTTTGGGGGACTGTATGCAACAGATCCTCCATTTGGGATAGGCGTGTACACACTCTATCCAGCCCCGGTGAGGAATAATCCCCCGACTCCGTTGGCCTAGCAGACTTATCTGTTGCCTTGTGCTCTAATGGCAATGGCTCTGCGCTGTGTAGCACTATGTCTGCAGTCGCTGTTTCTGTACTTAGCGACTGAACAGGGGTATGAGGCTGGGCTTCCAAGCCTGTACTGTCGCGGCCAGTTGAAGCGCACCACTTTCCCTTCCATGTTTTTTCCATGCTAGCACTCGGTATAGCGTACTGGCCAGCATGGATTTCAAGCTCCAGTGGAAAGTTTTAAAATTACCTGGAGTCTGCATACTTACCGCTGGAGTAGCTTCCATTCCTCGCAGCCTCCGTGCATCAAATGTGGCTGACGTACTGATTCGCATGTGGCCTGGCGAGTCTTCTTCACGGAATCACTCACATGACTCCGAAGTAAAATAGACCATTATCTGTTTATTTGCACTTTATCTGCTTATTTATGGATGTGTGTATATATTTATACAATGGTATATGGACTCACTGATATGTTCTATATTCATGCCTACTATATAGTGCTGAAGCAAAGCAAGAATGTCATTGTCCTATCTGGGACACATGACAATAAACTCTCTTGACTTGAACTCTATCATCACCTCAGCATAACCTGTAAACTTCTTCCATAAAATTCTATCAATCTCTGACTTAAAATTGTGGCAGCTTCTGCTACATTTTATGGGAAAGGACTCTGACAATTTTATCATTTTCTGAGTGAGGAAATATTTCGGAATCTCTCTTGATAGCTTGATTTCTCCTGGTTTTTTTTAACCTATTATTTCAATATGATAAAAAGAATAGTTGAATCTCTTAATCTCCAATTTTTTTAGACAATTCAAGACTTGTTTGTATATACTCCCTTTATGTCTCCAGCAAAGTCCTGGTTATATTCGTTAACTTTGCTAATTCTCTCCACCCTCCCCCCAAAGGATAACATACTCCCCAAGGTGCTTTATCCACTGCAGAAACTAATCCAGCTATGATTTAACCCGAGCTTTATACAGCTGCAGCTTGAATGAAGGAATTCAAATCTGCTCTAAACTTTCCAGATGGATCATGCTAAATATATCTCATATAATACTTCACTAATGCTCATCTGATGAGGAAAGAAATTAGGACAGTGTCTGTACTGTCTTAATTGGCAATCAGAGAAAGAACTCAAGGGCGACAAAAGAAATTTTACCTGTCCAAACTAATGTAATTCTTCAGAAGCATTTCAACTGAGCACAGCAGGAGATGAAAGTAAATGACTTACATGTTCACAACCTCAGGTCATGCCAAAGTACCTTTGAATTAGGCTGTCCACTGATGCCTGAAACCATCCAAACAATTTCTTCCCCACTCCAGCTGCCCAGGACTACATCACCCGACCTAGGTGCCACATTTTCGGGGGGATTTCCTGGGGGACTTCAAGTGTGCCCTCGTAATTTTGACCGGATTAAAGGAGGTGCCGGACCACTAGTTGCCAGAAAATCGGTGGTGGACCTGTACTTGCTCATTTCACAAGGAATGAGTACCTCAGCAGGTCGGGCCGCATCTCTGGAGAACATGGGCTCATGGGAAGACCTCATGAATCAGAGAGTCCTCTACTACACAGCTGCTCAGGATGAACCGTGACAAGGACAATATCCCAGTTCTCACCCGAAAAGCTCCGGTAAAATGTTGATAAGACCATGGTTGCCAGCTTGTTCTTGCCAGAGTCTGCAGTGTGGTGTTGCCCAGTGTTTCTGTAAGTAATTTGAGTCCTGGTGCAGCTGTTATTGAGATATGGGTGGATTGATCCTCACGCTTGGGGAACAACTCACATCTCTACCATGATCTCTGCTCATCCCTTCAGGTTCATAACAGGCACAAATCACAATGCAGACTCATGCTAAACATCACCAGCACAAAGTGCAATCATTGTTCAGACCAGCGCTAAACAAGTCTAAATCTTTCTCATTGCAATGCTCGACTTCATCTTCAAAAACCTTCCTGTGGTAGTGGATCTAATTGATAGGAAAAACACAGAACTCTTCGCCTGATCTATAGGAAGAGGTTAGGCAGGCTAAGATTCTATACCTTGGAACGCAGGAAGATGAGGGATGATCTTATTGATGTGTACAAAATCATGAGAATAGATTAGGTAGGCACACAGAGTCTCTTGCCCAGAGTAGGAGAATCAAGAACCAGAGGATATAGGTTTAAGGTGAAGGGGAAAAGATTTTATAGGAAACTGATGGGTAACTTTATCACACAAAGGGTGTTGGGTGCATGGAACGAGCTGCCGGAAGGGTAGTTGAGCCAAGGACTATCCCAACATTTAAGAAACATTTAGACAGGTACATGGATAGGACAGGTTTAGAGGGATATGGGCCAAACACAGGCAGGTGGATTAATGTAGATGGAATATGTTGTCCAGTGTGGGCAAGTTGGGCGGAAGGGCCTGTTTCCACGCTGTAAGACTCTAAGACTCTATGAGTATAGGTGAAAGTGAATAGCCAGATGTGGCAGCAAGGGGCAGCTAAACTAAACTAATATTAAGTATTGTTAATATTATAATCTAGTACAACACCAATAGGGCAAGGGAGTACCACAAAAAGAAGGGAAATTTTCAAGCATGTTACTCACGGCCTTATTCTTAGCTTCTGACCATTCAATATGGAGGGGATTTCAGGATGACACTGAGAACCTAGAGTCTCTTTGTTGGGAGCAAGCAGAATCTCAATGAAAACTGGAGAATAGGAGCATTAAGCAATAAGACCTTCCAACGTTCCCAATCACCCATCTTTTCAAACAACACCAGTCCCCACTGTGGTATCCTACAGGACCCATATTGTTCCCATCCACAAATCCCACATAACTGGAGAGGAAGTAAGTCATCCTCAATAACAAGGGGCCACCGAAGAACATGAATAAAGATTTCAGATATATGATCATTGATGTAATGCAGGAAATAGGACAACCTAGACGCACTATTTTAGGAAATAGGCAAATTCTGCACAGTAAGCTCCCATAAAGACCAATTTCAGAATGAGCAATTCGGTGAGACCAAGCGGAGGCTTGGCGATCGTTTCGCCGAACACCTCCGCTCGGTCCGCAATAACCATCCCAACCTCCCGGTGGCTCAGCACTTCAACTCCCCCTCCCATTCTGTATCCGACCTCTCGGTCTTGGGCCTCCTCCACGGCCAGAGTGAGCAACACAGCAAGTTGGAGGAACAGCACCTCATATTCCGCTTGGGGAGTCTGCATCCTGCTTAAACATTAAATTTTCTCAATTCTGTTAACCCAGGCTGCCTCCTCCCCTTCCCACCTCTCCCTCAGCCCTCGGGCCCTGGCATTCCTTCTCTCTCTATCTCCCCCCCCAACCCAAGTCGCACTAGCTTCTCATTTTCACACTACAAACAGCTTACAATGGCCTATTTCCTTTATCATCGATACTTTTTTGCATATCTTTCATTCATTGTTCTTTATCTCTCCACATCACTGTCTATATCTCTTGTTTCCCTGATCCCTGACCAGTCTGAAGAAGGGTCTCGACCCGAAACGTCGCCTATCTCCTTCGCTCCTTAGATGCTGCTGCACCCACTGAGATTCTCCAGCTTTTTGTGTAACCCTTTATTTAATAAATGTTTGTTCAAGGATATACATGTAATTGCAATAACTTCCCTAAACTTTTTTCAAATAGTATCTCTATTTCTAAGTACACTCAAGGGGCTTCTGAAAGAAAATGATATATCTTCGGAGGCAGAAGCAGTGAAAACATCTTTGACTTGTGTCAGAATATTTATTGTCTCTGTTACTCAGTGTTTGGTTTCCAGATAGTAAGTGCCTGTGTTTGTCCAACTCTGTCTCTGTTATTAGTTGCCACCTAGGATGGTGTTGCTCCAACATCATTGTTCCCATGCTAGTTGGCTTCCTCCTTCACCACAGAAAATTGTAGAATGGCGGACAGCAAGACAAAAAACTGATGTATGGACATTTCACATCCAAAAGCTGCAACGAGACAGAATCTACTGGTAATGATTGATTGTCAGCAGTGTAACAGTTCGCTAGCAAGGCCTGTGTGTCTACATTAGCAACGAGCCCATCAGGCCATGGCCAGTGATTTGTGGCAGCAATGTCAGTGGCCGCATGTTTTTGGAGGGTAGGAAATTGTTGTATGGACTGGTGAATTAATAATTTAACTATGTCCACCAGCAAATTTGTTTGCCCATTTAACCAGACGAGAAGATTATCATTTTTTGACGGATTGATCATGAGGCAACTTTTGTACGTTGTAACATCGTTGGTATATTTAATAAATTTCAGAATGCAACCGTATTTCCAGTGATTTATGCATACATCTGTGATGTCTGCTTTATAAATTTCCTGTATGGATAATGTTTGTAATATGTGCCCAAGAGGGAAAATGGACTGGTGGGGAGAATTATGAATGTGCTCAGATTATGTTGGTAGTAAAAATACGGAAAACTTGCTTTTTTTTATAGCACCATTCACGTCTTCAGGATGTGAAAAAGCACTGCACAGTGTCAGAAATATAATCGCTGTCATATTACAGGAGATGCGGCAGCCCAGCCACACAATAAATGACCAGATCATCCATTTATAATATGGCCAAGGGATAAATATTGGTCAGAACACCATGAAAACTCTCCTGCCATTAAAAAAAAAATTGTGTAAGGTTACCATGAGAGGGCTGATTGGATTTTGTTTAACACACCGCTGGAAGCACAACCTTCCCATCCAGAGTGTGTCCACTGACCTATGGCTGACAGAGTGGAATTGGTTTGGAAAGGAACATAAACAAGAAGCATGTAGTGTGTACACTTGAAACGTACCATATGTCAGCAGTGATGACTTATGCAAGAAGCACATACCACAGAGAACTAACTCATCTTTAGGTTTTAACTCAGGTTTTCCTACCTCCAGTCCCCTCCCCTCTAAAACTGATTTTGCTGCAGTTGGGGTAATAGGATCACAGTAGGTAGCGGTTTGAGGAAGGGTCTCGACCCGAAATGTCACCTATTCTTTTCTCTAGAGATGCTGCCTGACCCACTGAGTTACTCAAGCTTTTTGTGTCTTTGGTTTAAACCAGCATCTGCAGTTCCTTCCTGCACAGGTATTAGTGCTGGTTCATCTACTGATGTTTGCACTATGCATCTGTGTAAGCATAGTAAGATTGCACCACCACCACTAACCACTTTTAAACTTTGTTGTGAGTTTGTGGCAGGATAGATTAGAAGGCTCGTCTAGGGAGGCTATTTGGGTGGAACTGAGAAGTGGGAACGATGTAGCAACACTTTTAGGGGTGTATTATAGACCGCCAAATGGGGAGCGAGAATTGGAAGAGCTAATATGTAAGGATATAGCAGATATTAGTAGTAAGCACAAGGTAGTGATTATGGGAGATTTCAATTTTCCAAAAATATACTTGGAAACACATTCTGTAAATGGGCTGGATGGTTTGGCGTTTGTTAAATGTGTGCAGGATAGTTTTTTGCAGCAAGACATAGAGGTATCGACCTGAGAAGGGGCAGTCTGGACCTCCTGTTAGGAAATGAGGCAGGTCAGGTGACGGAGGTATGCGTTGGTGAGCACTTCGGGACCAGTGATCACAATACCATTAGTTTCAATATAATTATGGAGACAGTCAGAACTGAACCAAGGGTTGAGATTTGTGATTGGAGAAATGTAAGGTACTGGAACAGGGGGCAGGGACTTGAGGTAGACAGAGTTGACATGGATAAGCTTTTCCCATTGAGGGTAGGGAAGACTATGACTGTCCGCCTGACTATGTTCCCAAATTATACTCTATTATATACTCTGCTATGGGATGATATCACCAGGTGGACAGGGGAGGAACATCCAAGGAAGTTCTTAATAAGTCCTTGAAATGTCTAACTTATGGGAATCTCTTGCTTGTGATAGCTTAAAATGGAGAAGGAATATTTGGGATAACCACATAACCATATAACAATTACAGCACGGAAACAGGCCTTCTCGGCCCTTCCAGTCCGTGCCGACCATTTATTTTCCCCTAGTCCCATTTGCCTGCACTCAGACCAGACCCCTCCATTCCCTTCCCGTCCATATACCTATCTACTTTACTTTTAAATGTTAAAATCGATCCTGCCTCCACCACTTCTGCTGGAAGATCATTCCACACAGCCACCACTCTCTGAGTAAGGAAGTTCCCCCTCATATTACCCCTAAACTTCTGTCCCTTAATTCTCATGTAATGCCCTCTTGTTCGAATCTTCCCTACCCTCAATGGGAAAAGCTTACCCACGTCAACTCTGTCTATCCCTTTCATCATGTTAAAGACCTCAATCAAGTCCCCCCTTAACCTTCTGCGTTCCAAAGAATAAAGACCTAACTTGTTCAACCTTTCTCTGTAACTTAGTTGCTGGAACCCAGGCACCATTCTAGTAAATCTCCTCTGTACTCTCTCTATTTTGTTGACAACCTTCCTATAATTAGGTGACCAAAATTGTACACCATACTCCAGAATTGGTCTAACCAATGCCTTGCACAATTTTAACATTACTTCCCTACTCCTATATTCAATGCTCTGATTTATAAAGGCCAGCACACCAAAAGCTTTCTTTACCACCCTATCTACATGCGATTCCACCTTCAGGAAACTATGCACAGTTATTCCTAGATCCCTCTGGTCCACAGCATTCCTCAATTCCCTACCATTTACCATGTACGTCCTATTTTGATTTGTCCTGCCAAGATGTAGCACCTCACACTTATCAGCATTAAACTCCATCTGCCATCTTTCAGCCCACTCTTCCAAATGGCCCAAATCTCTCTGTAGACTTTGAAAATCTACTTCATTATCCACAGCACCACCTATCTTAGTATCATCTGCATACTTACTTATCCAATTTTCCACCCCATCATCATTCCAAGATCATTGATGTACATGACAAACAACATTGGACCCAACACAGGTCCCTGAGGCACCCCACTGGTCACCGGCTTCCACCCTGACAAACAGCCATCCACCATTACTCTCTGGCATCTACCATTCAGCCACTGTTGAATCCATCTTGCTACTCCGCCATTAACCCCCAAAAGATTGAACCTTCTTAACCATCCTTCCATGGGGAACCTCATCAAAGGCCTTACTGAAATCCATATAGACAACATCCACTGCTTTACCC